>OY728143.1:452441451-453066451 GCA_963277665.1 Viscum album | reverse complement strand
TTTTTCAAATACAATCACCTATAAAACTTGTATATATATATTTAAAATTTAAATTATCAAGAATTATACATTTTATAATTCTATATGTGGTGTGAATAATAGAGGTAATAGATGACCTTTTATAAGGGAGGGAAGCGACACACAAGGAATTACTAAAAAGTTTAAAATTTAATTAAGTCATTATAAGGAAAAATTAATCTGAATGGCTATATATTAAATAAAAAAATTAGGACAAGGTTTAAATTTCATCTAATAATAAATTTTAAATTTGTTTTGGTGTCATTTTAGACCTTATATTTTTTATTAACCTTTTGGTTAACCAATTTTATCCTCAACTAAGGTAACATCTTTTTAAATCATAAAGGGTTATAATTTTACTTATATGGTAAAAATTGATTAATAAATTACCATGGGATGAAATTATAAACCATATATTATTTTTCATTTACTATTCAATTATTATAATATTATTAATATATTTTATTAAAATTTTGATTTCATAAAATATAATTGATTCCATTTTGGACAATATTTGTTTAATTTTATGTGAAAGAAATTAATAACAATCTTAAATTAGAATATACACCTTGCAGACATCCGGAATATGTCAAATTTGTCTACAAATTGTTTATACCATAACAATATCACCAAATTGTATTAATTTTAATGTTTTTAAAATCAATTATTATTTTTTACATTAATTAAATAAATATTGGTTTAGTGTGGTGTAAGAATTTGTTAAAATTATATAATAGCTAAAAATTTATAATAAATTTACATCATAAAAATTTATTATACACTAAATATCATTTATAATTTTTTCATAATTTTTTTATCCCTATATGAACATAAAATAGATTTTTACAATCAAGAGAGTGAAATTTTGTATTTTTATTTACATATTATAATTTAAAGGGAAATATCAAATAAAAATCGCATAAGGTGGTCATTTGTTTTATATTTTGATGCAATGGGGTGAAATATTTACTTAAAATCAGATAGAGCAATGTTTTATAGAATCTTTTATGCCTTATCTTAAGCTATTAACCCTATTTTACATTTTTTACTGTTATCGGGTGATTTGTTTTACCAATGTTACTCTTTATAATGATAAAAAATAAAAGGGGCTGATTTACCAAATATTAAACAGATATATAAAAATATGGATTACATTTATAAATATAAAATCTCTATAATTGAAAGAAATTAACATAACTAAAAACAAAAAAGACAATGAAAATAAGTTTTTTAGAAAAATGACTTCTACATAAAAAATGTATTTATACCATATTTAACAAAACAATTGGCTAAAATGAACTTAATTGGATTAATAATAACATTATAGAAAAAATTTTAGTTTTAAAACATTTAAAAAAAATGTATCTTGTTACATGCATGAAACAAAAATACAATTTTCAATAAAAATAATTATTTTTCATTATTCACTTGAAAATAAATCTTTTGTGAAAAATCACAAATATTAACACTAAGATCATTTTTGATATGTTAATTTCAAAAATTAATTTATCTTTATCACATAAATACTCCTTAAGTCAAAAGAAAATAATATAATATTTGTCACAAGATGAAATAAATTTTTTTTGAAGGAAACATTTTTCAAGAATAATATTACATCAAGGAAAATTTAATTCTTATATCATAAGAATGAATCATTATATTTTTTAAAATTTATAAATTTATATATATTTCATAGTTTTTTTATTACTATACATTCACTCTAATTTAATGACTATACCAGGAAATTCTGAACCAGGCGTAACCCTGGTCCCGCAAATTTATTAAAGGAAAAAAAGAGAAAAAATAACCGGTTTAAGGGTTGCCGGTACCCCTTACAACATGACACAGCAACCAAAGACCACTCCGCATCATACAGTGCAAATACAAATTCAAATTTCAAAACCAATTACCCATATAGCTGTCCTCGATCCGCACGCTGTCACCGCACACCTTTCAATGCCTCGAGTCGCTCACACCCTCGATACGCACCCAACCATCACACCCATCAACATCACCATCCAACGTCACCGGCGAGACCTCCTCCAGCGTCAATACAACACCAAGATCCACAAAATTAACCAAAAACAGAGACAACAATCCCATTTCAGAACCGGAGAATCGCAGCCCACACGCCATTCACTGAACATCGGCTCCCCAAGTTAACACCAACAAACCAAAACCAGAACAAGAAACCTCCAATCGATCACATCCCACCACCGAATGTGTCGCAGACCAAAAAACAACAAAAACAGATCTCGGAATTGCTGTAGAGAAGATCCCGTCGTCGCCAGCCAAGCCGCACCTCAGGGTTGCGACGAAACGCCCAACACAGGTCGGAGAAAAGGAGGCATCACTCGAGCCGCGGATCCTGGAGCTGTCGACCAGCATCACAAACAAAGAAACCCTATCTGAGATAGGGAATCGTTGTGCGAGAAGGACAAGGAGGTGGAGTCCGCATCACGCAATCCCAGAGGGCTCCGACTCCACTGCAAATGAGAGACCGCCGCCACGACCTGAAGGAAAGGCGCCGCACGAACCCTAGGTAGAAGGAGTCGGCGACGAGGGGAGAGAGACGGAGACGCGGAGCCCCTTACGGGCCCATCCTCTCTCTACCTAATTTTCTAATGACTATATTATATTGATCATATTTAAATAATAATATTTTTTCATTCATTTACGATTTGTGTTTCATGTCGTATACGCCATTGAACATAATGTTCTTATTTTAAAATATATGGGTTTTAAATTATACCCCATTATATGAATTTCTAGTTTTCAATTTTATATTAGTATAAAAAAATTTTATATTTGGAAATAATTTCTTTTTTGAAAATCCACATCATATAAAGGAATAATGAAACTTTATTGGAAAAGGGGATGCAAGACACATAAAGGTTATAAGAAATGTCAAATATTCATGTTCCTAGATAAGAATACCATTTAGGGGATGATATGATATATACATAGAGGATAAAACTAATGTCTATGGACTAATAAAGAGTGATAGAAAATGCAGTCATAAGAATGTTTGTGGTCACAAAACCAGAAATCATTGTGTGGTTAAAACCCATAAATTCCCTATATATGATGGTAGATAAATAAATTTTTTGTATCAAAATTATTTTCTTATATTATATTGTACAAAATATTCCAATTAAAAAACTACAAATAAATACATTATCAAAAAAATTGTTTTATTCCCATGAAAAACCAAGGTAAAACAACTATGGTTACAACTAGGGATTATTATTTCATCTTAATAGAAACTCTATGATTACAAGACATTTACTAGATTTCTTGTAACACCCCATGAATTTATAATATTTTCATTTCTAACTAAATTTAATTTTGTATCTTTATTACTTTATATGCAACACCATGTTACGCTTATGCTACACACAATAATGAGTTGGCTTACGTTACACGCAATTCCATGTTTTACCGAAAAACAATATATTAATAAAATATTAATTTTTAATATAACATATCCCTTAAATTAGAGGGTATTAATATTATTTAGAAATTTTTTTATTTTTTATATGAATTTAATATTCATCTTATATGACATGATATAAGAAAAAATTCAATTTTTCAGATTAAATAAGTACTTTAAAAAAATGTAGTTTTTCTGCTTTTTAATGGAGAACCAATTTTAAATTAAATATTTTCAACTTTTATATATAAAATTTGAAAAAAATAAATATTTTATTTTAAACTGATAAATAAAAATTCAGTTTGGATAAGTTTTTGTTTTTTCTGATAACTTTCTTATTTTAATGAATAGAAAAAAATACTCTATTTTAATTCCAAACATCCATTTCATCTAATATATTTAAATTTCTAGAATATAGTTTTAGTTGGTTTTAAATTATAATTATATTTTTTATCATTTAAAATAATTTCTGTCATTTTATTTATTTCAACATTAAAATTTGATATAAACGCTTGTCGATCTTTTGATGGTTTTTACCTTTAAAGAACATGTTAGTTCTTTTTGTCAGTGGATATTATTTTTAAATAAATTACTAAAATTAATATTTATTATATTTTAAAAAATTATTCTACATTAGGAATCAGTGGGTCCAAATTATTAAAAAAAATTCTTTTATGTTTGGGAATTATGAATAGCAACATTGGTAAAAAAAATTATTACCATGGTTTAGGGTAAATCGAGTAATTAAAGGTAAAAAAATATTATAAAATTATACTAACACATGTAAGAAACCTACTGGATGAATAAATCCAACCATATTCATATAATTTTTCAAAGGGAATCATTTATTGGCCCCTTTTCTAAGAATATGACTTTAATATTATTAAAATTAATGAATGTGACTAAATGTCACACTCGCATTTCTTATAAGAATAATAATCTTAATATTGAGATATCTAGGATCTAACATTGATTATAACAATTCTGTAGAAATATAAAATAATTAAAAACCTCATATGAAATTTATTTATAATTTTTATTAATAAATAATTACCATTAATTAAGTCATAATAGTGAAGTGGAAATTATTTTATAAATAGAAATATCAAATAAATGATATTAAAAATATTTATATAAATATAATTTGACCTTATTAATGACATAAAATAATTTAATATATTAATTCTACATTTTAATGAACTATTTTATGTATTGGTTCTATTTTATCATGTTTTTAGATAATTTTAAAAATAAAAATATTGAATAGTATTTTAATTGACATAAATGAAATTTGAAAATAAATATTTTTTTTATTAAATGATATAAAAGTCATAAAATTATAATGTTAGGAAACATTACTTGGATAATTTAAAATATTAAATAAAGGATCCAATTAGGTCTATTTTTTGATTTTATAGTAATTATATTAACCCTATAGAGTGAAAATAAATGAAAGCATGGTAAAAGTTAATTGTTTAACAAAGGGTAAAATTCAAAAAGATAAGTATAATTATAAGACCTAAATATAATAGTAATTCATTTTCGGGAGGATTTTTACCCACTATCTTATTATTTGTGAAATAAATCACCTTATAGCTATTTGAAACTGAAAATCAATTTATAATTAATTAATATTTAACGATCTTCCAAAAGTTCCTCTCACCCCTCTTATAAAAAGGCACTTCTGCTTCCCTTTAATGCACATATTCAAATCCATTTGGTTCAGCCAAACCATTACAATTTAATCTCCCAACATATCTCACTACATCTTAGAGGTAATTCATTTTACAGAAATACATCCTAAGGAGTCCTTTTTTGTAAATCCAAACGAGAGACCTGAAAAAGACGTAATTGTCTTATCACATATTTCATAGTTCTTTTCTTCTTATAATTCCTATTTTTATGTTGTTTACATACCAAATAAATAAATCTAGTATCATCCATATACTAAGATTTTATTATAATCATGGGACAACCATATTTTTCATTTTATTTATCATATGAATAATAATATCACCATTCATGTATACGTACAGTTTACCGTCTCCACGCCTTGGTGTAACTTTTTATTCAACACTACATTATATGGATTGGTATAATGATGAGTAAAGTAGATATAAATATATAATATGAACTGATTATTATTCAATATATTTAATAAACCATACAATTCCAAACCATTTATCTATCAAGGGAATGATATCGTCGCTTGTGCATACATACGGTTTACCATCTCCATGATGTTGTGAGATTCATTCCCCACGTTAACCATCCAATAACAATTATAAAATTTATATGATGAGTAAAAATAATAATTATGGACTTAATATCATTTTTGATATAAATATAATACATCCTATTCATAACAAGCATGACTTTCAGGAGAAAATAGGAATGAGAAAACAATGCAGTTAACACCTAAAACTGTGGTAATACTGAAATATTCTTAACAAAATTATATAATAGGATCATATATGATATCCTAAATATGGTTCTGGTTCTAGTATAATATAATAACATACATTAATCTATATACATGATTTTAACACACGCTCAACTAAAGGAAAGTACAATGTAAGGATTAATTTCGCAATCTCATTTTTGTTGGAGATTGTTTATATTTATGTCTCTAATAGAGAATACTTATCATCCATTTTAATGTTTCTTAAAAATACATTTGAATTTATTTTTTCTCTAAATTTTTTTAATTTAATTAATACGCTGGTTTTATTTTTTATAAAATGTTTTGAAATGAATCTTTCTATCATTTTTTAAATAAGGCACTTTGCGACCTTTTCAATAAATTAAGGGAAGAATGATGTTTTAACTAATACGGCATGAGAGGCTTTTTCTGCCATTATATCACCTTATCATTTGGAATATTACCTTACAATACTACAAGGTTATTTTAAAAATAGGTCTTTTATTTTAAAATTAATGAAAAAGGGATATTTCTATAAAAATGTTTTAAGGATTCTGTGAGGTTATTTTCATCTATATCAACATACTTTATTGGATTTTATGCTTAATTAAGGATATTTTATTGAAGGTTTTATGATATTTTTTTTACTGTAGATGTGTTATTTTGACACCAATCTTGGTTTATGTTTAAATTATTAACATTTCATATGCTAGTTTTAATACCATTTTTCTAATTGTTCACCATTTTCATGTGGGGAATATATTAGACTTAGTAATTGACAGGCGATGACTGCTATAGACCCTTGATGAATTGATAGGTATCATGAGAAAAATTAGATATGGATTTGGATGAGGCCATAACAATTTATTTTCAAATTCCTTGGACATGGCCTTGATAGTATATTTTAGATGTCTAACATTTTTCATTCCTTCATTATGAGATTAGTTATTGATATTAAATATGATTATTTGGCTAGTAGAATATCCATGTGAATGTTTAAATTGAATCATTTGATTTCTTTATTCTAAATTTTTCTGAATATTATGTGTAAAAGACTTGTGTTTCAGTTTTATACCTTGCCTTAATATTTTATGATTATTTATGAAATATTATACTCTATTTTTTAACCTTACTGAGCATTTAATCTCACCCCTTTCATATGTTATATTTTCCCATGATGCCAAATAGTGTTTTATGATTTATATATAGGGTTAATCAAAGAAAATAGCTGTGTTCTGAGAGAATGAATTGCGTTTTATATTATGTTTTAAATTGGAATAAAATATTAATGTATGTAATATATTTTCCAATACTGCTAAATAGATTTTTCATTCAGGACATTATTCCTTGTATTCATGATAATATATTTAAATAATTCACTTGCTCTAGGCTTCTATGGTCAGGGAGTTACATGTCTTTATTGAAAATTCTTTCATAATAGTTCCATGGGATAATTTGATATCCAAGAAAAATATAAATTTTTTTATATGTATACAATCAACTAAATATTGTGTTTACAATTAATGTACAAATTATCATAACTTAATGGATTTCAACATCATTTGTAGTAATTTCATAATATTGGCTGGGATCCATTTGTTTATTCTAAGGTGTATTCCCTTAATATTTGGGGAATTCATTTTCATAGTTCTCCCACTAAATATAGTTGAAATACTAACCATTAGGAATTTTTTTCTTACCCTGTCATTCTAAAACATAGTGAACTTTTATTCATACATGAATCATTCACCACTTTCGTTCATGAAAGTACCAGGGATTTTATTTCCACAATTATCACATTCGACAAGTACCATCCTTCCCTTATTTTCAATCACATCATTTATTTTTCCTTATTTCTCATTCGTGATCTTCTTCTAGTAATTCTCTATGAAAATATATTTCTTTTATAAATCATTATTAGTCATTATTTCACTCGATACCATATCATCATATGATGAAAACATCTTAGAAACTAGTTCCCTTATGAGTATTTTCTTGAGCACATCAAATAACTGAGAAGTCATTTATTATATATTACATAAGTAGTATATCACGTGCATTTCTAATATTGAAAATATTTCCTCATACTCAAAAACTAATTCATCTTCCTTTTATCTTATATTGAAAAAATTTCTTTCAATATCATATAGTTTCTCTGAAAGAGAGTATTTTTTATAGAATATATCTTGAAAAACGTTCCATTCCATTCTAAATAATTACTCATCCTATATTTTATTTTGAATCAATGAAAACCAATGATCATAATGTTTGTTATACACTAAACTTCCAAAATAACATTCTACCTTTCATAACTTCTGAATGTGTGAAATATATTTTCTAATAGAATGATTCACTATTATGTTATCAATGGATTTATAAATGCATTAAAGGATGGATTATTGTTCCATATTTTGTGGTTAGACATCAATGAATTATGATTTGAATAAATATGTTGTCCCATATATACAATATTATTAGTCAAAAAATGAATCAATTGTATTAATATCATTGTAATCTGCTAAATTTCAATACAACTCTTGTTAACTATTTCACAAAAGAAATCACTACATTGATTAAGATTGTTAAAAAAAATTCCTTTATATTTGTTGGGTACCATATTTAAAAAATTTAATACACTATATTATATCATGAAATTATTAAACATAATGAAAAATTTTTAAACCATTGAAATAATTTTCATAAATTGAAAATTTATACGTAACTAATCTCTGTATCTTAAACATGGTTTCTTTGAGAATATTCCCATTCCAAAAAAATATATTCAAATATTTCATAATAGATTGTAATATGATTTTTAATTATCCCATGAATATCCCCATGTGACTCATCTTGCAACCGAATGATGGTCGACATATACTCAACCAACCCTTTCTGGGGTTATTACACCTATTTTAATTTGTTCTGAACCCTTGTCCCCTTATAGTTTCAAAACAGGGATGTATTTCTAGTAAAAATAAAAAATATCTTCCTTACTAAAAAATATAATGTTATATTATACATAGAATTATATTTAAAATCATTCATAGGGTTATGTTCCCAAACCTATGGTTTCCTAAAAAAATTCCCATGTTTGGTTGAAAACACACAATGAATGCTACTATAAATACCCCAACTATAGTGGCCCAGACATGGTGGTTACTTTTTAACATTGTGACTTGACAAAAGTGATCATTTACTAATGGAAAAATAGTTTATTAGTATTTTTAAAATACATATACATAATATCAAATAATATTGTCAAACACTAAATGAAACATTGTTTTTTATTAGAGAAAATCTGTTTTCCTTAAATAATATCCTTTCATATCAATCATATTACACTTCATGGAATCTTGGGAATGTATTAAAAGTAAACATTGATCTTTGATGCTTAGTTATGGTTTCATATATTGGGAAATATCTTGAATAAATTATAAATAATCATTATTATATGGTAAATAATTGAAAACACAATACATTTAATCAACACCACTGACATGAATAATAATATTCTATGAATAAGTGATGATAAAATAATTCCATATAAATAATCTCATGACCATGAAACATGTTCATAGATATCATAACTATTAAAATAATCACATTAACCTCTATAAAATAATTCAATATGATGGAATTCGTAATAATAAACATTTGAAACTTATAATTGAGTTCTTGTGCCACGACATCTAAAAATATCACAGGGCATCAAACTATGACATCTAGAAAAATAGTTAATTCTTCATCCAAATACCCAATATTTTTTTTCATGTGATACATACTGATGTAATGTGGGTATATTTAATTCCTAGAGCCACCCATCACAAAATAATTCTCATACATTCATCGTATTAATTAACAATTCATCTTCATCAACATGACATAAAAATCAATAACTTCAACTATTAGAAGGACTAGCATACAGAATGTTAATAATTTCCCCAACCAAGAAAATCACAAAAAATATATAAAAATATTACATATGGAAACTTTAGTTTATATATTAAGTAAATCATAATATTAAAAAAATTAAATATATTAAAATACTTCAGTAATATCACTAGAAATTTTTGTGAGGAAAATATATTTTTAATTTTGAAATAAAACAATAAAAATATAAAATATTCCAAAATATTAGTGAAAAATATTCCTTTTAAGATAAAATTTTAAAATTATAAAGTAATGTTCAAATAATTTATTTTTCATGATTTTGGTATGTTCCATTCATGCCTTATAAGTTAAAACAAAAAATTATTTTCACACTTTGGTGAAAAGTTAAAAACGTTCTTATTTTTAAAAAATAATAAGATTAATTTTGAAAAAAATTTAAAGAATTTAAACCTAGGTAAAAATGTACAATAATTCATTATATAATTGTAATAAAATATATTAAAATATATTAATGAAATATAGACATAGAATAAAAATATATCTGACAGAGTAGAAAAAAAGTCGATTTTCATTAAAATTATAAATTTCCATCATCAGAACCAAAAGAGTGGAAAATGAAATGAAAATAAGTAATTTATAAAATTAAACATATTAAAATTACTTATATTGGGTTTACAAAATAAATATTAAAATTTCCCCCAGCTGTGGCGTAAACATAAACAATCTCAATAATGATAATATTCATAAATGTGTGGTTACCTCAAGTCTGTCTTCCTTCATTTGTTTTTGAACATACATTAAAATAAATATATATTAATTTTACATATAATATTGAACCATAATTATATATATATCCTGCCCTATAATATTCCCTAATAACCTTTCATCACCAATTTATAACAAATTCTTTTTTTAAGTCATTGATCTGGTTGATAATGACATCATTTTTCACATATGTTTGGGTTCTGTAGTTTTGGTCCATGAATATTGATCATGGTTCCTCAATATATAATATTTTAATAATAATATAAATATCATAAATTACCTATATATAATGTTATCCATAAAATGTGGATATATAAAAATGAATTACTTCATTCATGAAGACATTAGGTCATACGTACTTGTGAACGTTGTTTTCACATTTTGATAGATTGAATGAAAGAAAGGTAATTAATAATTAAACTATATAGAATAATTATTATATCATATAATTCACATTTTTTATTAAATTTATTCTTATAACTATATATGTAAAATATAAATGAAAAATAAATCACAACACTTAGTGGAGTTGGTAGTCCACACATACGCACAAGCGTCGTTATCTTATTCCAATGGATTGGAAGGATAGAATATATATATTATATTTTAACTAAATAATAATAATTATTTCATATATATTATATAAAAAAATTAGAATCATTATGATACCAATCCATGAAATATTGTGACGATAAATAAATTGACTTTTTATGTGGAGAATGTAAGACATATGTATGCATGAGTGATACTTTCACATACCATTTGATGGAGAAAATTGGATAGTGGTTGTTTCATAATAATAATAGAATTTAAGTATATTTACGATACTTAATATATTAATTCATGATAAATTACATAGATTTAGAGGTGGTATAAGAACAAATAAATTGACAATGATCAGGTAATAAGATTACTTATTTTTCAGGGGATCACCTTTATATCCATTCCTAACCTAGGTTTAGGTTTTTGGGATTAAAAGAAAATATAGTAGTTAGATATGGGTTTTGAGAATATAAATGGTCAGGTATTGGATGATATAGGTTGATCAATGATTTTTAAAGAAGCGAATGGAGGGGTAAATTTTTATAATAGAGAGAAAGGACACACTTGTAATTTTGAAAAGGGCTAAAAAATAATTAATTCATTCTAAAGAAAAATGATTCTAAAATGATATAGATATTAATAAAAATAATATAATAACGAAATATCATAAATCATCAAAATTGATATAGTTTTTGGTATCAATTTTAACGTTAATTTTTTTAATTATTTAGTAAACCAATTTGACATTAACCACAATGACATCTTTTTCATTAACAAAGGGTTATAGTTTAATATATAAGTAAAAATTTACAACTAAATGAACATAAAATGAAATTTTACATAGTATATTATCTCTATTGTAATATTTAAATATTTCTATATTTTATAGAAAAATTGATTAAATATTGACATCATAAAATATTATTAATTTGATTTTTCATACATTATTCAATTTGACTTTAGATACATGAACACAAAAATGGAATTTGAATATTATACATTATCACATCTATGATATGTTATATATATAAAAAATTATTATATAATATTTCTTAAAAATTTTATTAGTTTAGATATTTTTAAAATCATTTATTTTATTTTTCCACTAATTAAAAAAATATTTTTCCGCCTTTTGAAAATATCTATTATAATAATATAATCACTAAATTTTTTAAATAAATTAATATCATACAAAATTAAGTTTTACCATATAAAATCTAATATTCAATTACATCTTATCATAATCCCTATTTTAACCAAAAAAATTAATGTCTAGAAATGGACATCTCTTATTTTTCATTACCTAAAATAATACAATGGAAAATATCCAAGAATAATGGAAAACAGTAGACATATATTTGTTAATTAGATGAAAATGGCTAATATAAAGTCATAAAATAGGATAACAGATAGTGTTATAGAATATTTTGAAGCATAATCCTATTTTTTTACTCTATTTTACCAATTTTATACTCACCAAGGAGAAACAATTTTACCATAGTAACTATTTATATTGAAATTATTGGGCCTATTTTAAAAATTTTAATATATTTATTTTAAATAGGGTATCTATTTTTCATTATTGAATCCCTATAGTTTAAATACATTATTTTAATTTTAAAACACAAAACACAATGAAAAATATTTTCTATGGAAAGTGTCTTTCAAGTATAAATTTTTTTATACAAAATAAATCCATAAAAATATTACAATGAAGATAATTTGATTTATTTCAATATTCGATATGTAATGATAATTTAAAACCATTTTAAAACAATATATAACTTTATATATGATTGGAACAATAATACATTTGTCTATAAATATCAGTATTTACTAAATTTCACAGGAAAATCAATCTCTTTAAAAAAAACCCAAAAACAATTCACAGAAGACTAATTTCTATAATCTGATTTCAAAATTTATGTTTATTTTTTCAAATAAAATTTCAAATTTTTTAATAAATTAAATATAATATTTCCAAAAAATGAAATGAAAAATATTTTTGAAGGAATTTTTTTATTAAACATAACAAAAAATTAATAAAATTGAATTCTTATTTCCAAATAATTAATGAATACATTTGAATTGAGAAGTAAATATATATATATATATATATATATATCATAATTTGGTAATCATTATTAATAATTTTGAATTCAATGAATATGTTATAAGGTTCATTTTTAAATAACAATAGAATGTGGTCCCTTTAAGATAATTGCTTTGTTCTATATACTATATCGAACATTTGGTTCTTCTTTTAAAATCCCATGGTGTTAAAGTATCTTCTAATGAATGTTTCTCATTTAATACAAATCTATGAGACTCAATTAGTGGGTAAAATGGGAAATCTATATGTCCTAGAGATATTATTGTCTATATATGATCAGATGGGGCCTCAGACGCAACTACCCCTTGCCCGCCTCCGATAGTTTCGGGGCTAGTGACTAGTTCCAAGAAGGCATATTAAATACATGGTCAAAATTATCCTTAAGTAATCGTATGCAGAAACACACATATCCAAGACTATAAAATGTTTAAAATGAAATAAACTTATAAAAATGTATGCATAAAACTATAATCCCAAAAACTAAAGTATGAAAAAAAGTACCACAATGCCTAAAATGGGTTTCAAATACATTCCCAACAAAAACAATAACGTAATGTCTTGCCTACTCACAAGAAGGGGGATTCTTTCAAAAGAAACACAAGTATACATCCCATCATATCTAGCCCAAACTAGTTCCTTCTACTCATATTCCACAAAAGACTACATAAAAAGGTCTATTATTTGCATAACAAATGAAACATGTGGTTAGATCCTATGTTGGTGTAGTATAATAATACCCAATAGGACACCCTGAAAACACAAATCACAAATAATCAAGATTAATACTCACCACTTCAAAGTATATGCATACAACACATTTAGAATAAAATATAGATATATTAAATATTGATATCCAATCTCATCATAAATCCATAACCATAAATCGAAGATAGGATTCATGCTAAAAGGTTCCACAAAACACTCATCCTAAAGAACACACTATATGAGCTATATTTCCATGAAGGACACTCATTATAGAGGTCGCACCATTCAGGTATATAAATTTGGATAAAATGATATGGTGGCTTCATGAGACATACTCGATTAGACTACATGTCATAGGAATGATCATTTCTTGATACAAAGATAGTGGCTAAATTTTCAGCGCTCAGTGGGGATACACAAGACCCTACTAGAAACATCTTTTTGATAAGGGATTGGTTCTGGTTTAAATATTTTCCAAACAAATTCCAAAAACCACATTTATCATTACAGAAAGGTAACTGGGGATCGCTTCAGACCTCATAGAGGGACACATACTCCATGCCTCTGAGTTAGTATTCAAAGTGTTCTAAGACAAATCACTCCAAAATAAGGGAACCTTCCCTCACTTCATAGATCCTGAAGAAGCTATAGATGGGTAACCCTTTTATTTAGTGAATGGGTAATTTCACTGAAACATCATAGGAATGGACAAAGGGAACACACTCAACCAATTCTAGTCCATGGAATCTCCTAAAATCTCACAAAGAAGCTAAGATAAGAATAAAAAGGAATCCGACCTATCCTAAATGGTCTACATGGAATGTCACTAGGGGTACAGTGTTTTTCTCACTAATACTAGTACAATATGTTTCTCTCAATCACATGGAATTTAATTTTCCTCAAAAAACGGGGTTTCATAATGGTATATGGAATGTAGTCTTCATCGTAGTACACGGTGTATCGAATTACCCATTCTCATGTACTTTCCCAAGCACACGACATGTGGATCCTCATACTTGGTGTATAGGACCACATGATCTTCTAGGTGTGTACTCCTTGAAAATGTCAATACATATTCCACATGTGACATGGTGTGTGAATAGACTCACAAACTGTGTTACACTACCTAGACTCTATGGTACGTAATCCCTGTACACGCCAAGCCACCAGTTGAGGGTTACACCCCCATGCGAAATGTGTCACACAGAATGTGATACTTATCTCCACGTAAAAACAATAGAAACACAAAAAAATAGGCTTCATGACATGTGTTCATATGAATAAACATCATGTAGTTTGGTCTCTCATAGAACATATAGAAAGATTCATGTGTCAGCATCTATGGCCACGCAACCAGCATCCTACCTCATAGAGCTGCACAACACATTCGGGAAGAACGAGACTTAATCCATTAATGGATCCACTTTCATAGACAAATCCTATAATTGAATTGTCATATCCCCATCCCTAACCTATGTTAATGATCTATCATACAAAAGATTGAATGCACAGTAACCACCTACTGGATATTTTTCAAATCATAGGCTAATGAAATTTCCACCAATGAATACACTTAGAACTGGAAGATAAAACAATAAAACATAATTGGGGGGAACAAAGCCTGACCTTTTTTTTTGTTTTGGCCATGATCTGTTGTTGTAGAAATGAATAATGACGACATATGGAATTAAACAAACGAACAAATATATATTATCACCAATCCTAAAAATAAATGCATATTTGATAAATGACTAATCCAATAGTCAATCTATAATAAAAATGATTCATATTCATTGCGAGACAAAAAATATGGAAAAATAAAAAAATTAAACACCCCACCAAAAGTTTTTATTGATCACTAATGAAGAATGGTCATGCGTTGTTATCATTGGAACGTATCTTGTGGATACCTAATCTTCAAATATCTCCCAATTTATATTCCAAATATGTGCCTCCATAACTCATTGAATAACTAAAGGTTTATAAACCATTGAATATAAGTACGATTCTCCATCCTCACCACAAATGAGTAAAATGAAAAGTGGCCAATTTTTCTATCACCTCTCATGACAATACCAGATGGAAAACCTCATTGTGAGAATCTACTACAACATCCATGCCTTGGGAGGCCCTCACTATCACACCACCTAAAACTCTAAAGGTTCCACTATTACTCTCATATCCTATAAGACATATCCCAAGATGTAGACCTCTCATTATAGAAATACATCAACGGGAGCTTCCATGTGAGTATCACTCTGAGAGCATGTCTATAACTATCCTCTTATGTCATGTGATCTATAACTATGACACTGAGGACAAATGGATTTCATATATATGACTATTGGAAACTGATCCAAGAATTTTTAAGGATCCATTCCATAATTCTCTCAATTTAATGTGGAATAAAACTTTCCAAAGTGTAACACCACTAACGTAATTCAATCATAGTATCTTTATAATGATAATTATGGTATTTTTTACCCCCCATTCAAAGCTGATGATACACAGTATCAAGGAAAATGTTCAGATCCACATTTCCTCAATTGACTAGAATAAAGGATCAAAAATTCTCTGGAGTTGATATATTCCCATATCTCACATGTCCCATGTGGCACTAATCCATTTCAAACCTCTATCATTAATCCAAATAATTGGAAAAAATCACATCACTACAAAAGAAAACACACTGGGTATTTCCAAACACCTTTCTATGGAACATCCTGACTGCAACTTCATCTCTTATAGCTACCCAAGGTCATTTAATATACTATCATAGATATCACTCCATCTCTAGTGTATGTCCATATAGAAAAAAACTCAATATTTTGAGGTAAACCCATAAAATACTCAAGAATCATTCCCTCATACTATTCTACAAGCATAGTAACTAAAATATCATATATTACACTAATATGTGGTTAATACTAGTCAAATGATAAAGAAGATACTGTAACCTCCTTCAAATGACCTTATCATGCTATGTCTAGTGAACACTCCTTATCAAAGGAGGAAAACTCAATCCCATTAAACTAGAAGAACTTTAAAACCAAATAGTATAAATAATTTGAGTATATATTATAGGAATCCAATCCATACTAAGGATAATATCACATGGTCCCATAGCCACTAGAGAAATAGTTCCATGTGAGGCTCTCATTCTCCTTCCAGATTTAGGTCGCACTATTGGTAGAAGAGTTTTATCATTAATCCTCAATGCAAGAGTGTCCAACATAAGGATCGACCAAAAATGTATCCAATAGTATCACTAGGTCTAGAAAAGTGAATACAATGAGGGAAAAATATCTCATAACACCATGTGAAAAGTGTAATAGGTGTAGTGAAGTCACACTTCATACCTCTAATAGAAATTAAGCCTCTACTATATCCCATAGCTTGGAACTAATTCATTCCCTATAACTCCTTTTCACCACCTCTAGGTCTTACTCCAACACTTTATCACAAACAATAACATAAAACATGCAAGTATATGTAATTAGTCCATAGTACCTCAACACTATCTTCTTTAGGTGGCACTGACTCTCTCACATGGTCTTGCATCATGTCTCAAGAATGCATCTGGGTGGGGAAATTGACCATCTTCCTTGTATTTCCAAAGATACTTCAACCATAACAAACACATGATTCTACTAACTCCTTGAGTTATTATAGAGAAATAGGTCCTTGTGGACCACCATCAGAGGGCAGTCTCATACAGGTTGAAAATCCACACCATAATTTCATACTAGTCCTCCACTATCTGAGAAAGGGGTTTGGCCCAACATGTCAACTAAGAAATATCTAAGTCTAAAACACATGAAGAACACTCATCAATGTTTTTTAATCCTTCAGTACTACTAATGCAAAATTATACTCCATGGATAAAAAGGTTTGTAATCCCAGCCATTCGATCGGTCGAGATCCGCACATGCCGAAAACCAAGACCATTTCCTCGAGTCATACCTTTATTTCTTAAAGTTATATCTCATCATGGAACATCAGTGATCTACATCAAGAGAACTCACATAACATGAAAATACTATATTTATCATATTCACATGCTACTGGAGTTATCTATTTCAAAACACATGGATGGTTATATTCCCTATCCAAAAAACGATCCATAATATTATCAATATTTAGTAGCACATTTCGGTGCCCACCTAGAGAAAGGAACTTCATATGTTGGTCTTTGAACTGAAACCTCACCACTCATCTAATTTTTAATACAAAACCCTATCAAAATCATAGCTAACCATTATCAAATAAAAATCTTAGAAGTTATCAATATGTACCATAGTCAAAGAGTATATATAGAGAGCTAACTCAAGGACAAGGAAACCACGACCCATTCATATATTATGCATATATTAATGTTTCCCTACAACCAATGTCTAGATATTCCAAGTCAAAAATACATTTAACAATATATGGGTGAATTAATGTGTTGTCCACCACACAAACACCAGAAACCCTCTCCTAATAGCCATACTTGAAACACATTAACAATATTTACCTATTTCTCAAACCAAAAATCATATGTAGACAAAAGAAACAGTATAATTTTATCGTAAACCCAGGAAGTTTCATATCCCATTAGGTTGGGTACTACTCTGATACTATTTTTTCAGGACCCGACCTGATGTGGCTTGAGATAGAACTACCCCATGCTCGCCTCAAATTGGATAGGGGATTGTGAATAGTATCAAGAAGGCATATCAAACACACATGAGGTAGTATACTTAAGTACATGTATGCACACACATATCTCCAATCCTATAAAACTATAAAGAGAAAAAAATTTATTAAAATTCAAGCATAAATTATAACCCTCAAACGAGTGTATGATTAAAAGTACTGAAAAGCGTAATAAGGGGACAAATTCCATCCCAACAAAAACTGAAAAGTAAAGTCCAACCTTCTCACACATAGGGGATGTTTTAAAATGAAACACTGGTATACACCTCATCTTTTCTAGCTTAAACAAGCTTCAACTACTCCTAGTCCACCAAATTCTCCACAAATAGGTCGCTTGTCTGCATAAGACATGACATGTGCAGAAAAAGACCATGTAGGAAGGAGTATAAAAATACCTAGTTGGAAACACCAAAAACAACAAGAAAAAAGTATCAAGAGTAACAATTAGCTCTATATATGGATATATCTACATAAAATATAACAATAAAATCTAGATATACTCAAGAAAAATACATAGTCCCAATGTAAAGTCATAACCATAAATCCATCTTCGGATTCCCGCTCAAAGGTTCTGTAAAAATCTCATCTGGGAGAACACACTCCATGAAAAATACTTCCATTGACAACATTCATCCTAGAGGTCACCCTCATCTGGTCTATACACATAGGAAAACTGAGAGGGTTCATATATGTTGTACACTCAATCAGACCACACCTCATTGAAAAAATAAGATATTGATACATAGATAGGGGTTCAATACCAAGGGATTAAGGTAACCCACCATCACTATATTGATCATCGGGAATTTTTAAAGTGTCACCCTTCTACGACAAGAATGAATTATTTCATCAAACCCTATAGGAAATGAACAAGGGACCTCACTCAACCAAATATGGTCTATGAAACCCCACAAAGGCTCATAGTAAAGCTAAGTAGAGAAGAAGAAGGAACCCAACCTATCCTCAAAGGAGGGCATGATGTGTCCCTAGTGGTACACAACATGTATCACTAAGCGGGGTGTTGACTGTGTCTCACACTCATATGGAATGTACTTTTACAGAATACATGGAATGTATTAATGGTTTATAGTGTGTAAGATTCATCCTGGCACTCTTCATTCTAATTTACACACACCCATGTACTTTCCCAATCACATGGCATGTAGATCACCATAAATGGAATGTAGGACCACAATATCTTCTAGTCATGTACTCCCTATACACACTAAACTATTTTTCATGTGTTACATGGTGTGAAACTAGACTCACACAGCATGTTGCACTACATTCCCTCTTTGGTTTGTAATCATTGAATATGTGGAGACATCATATGTGGTTCAAATAATGTGAGACCTATGCCTCAAGACATGTGATAGTTATCTATCTCGGGAAACCCTAGTTCTTCAAAAAATAGGCTAGACTATGTGTGTTTGTAGGACTACACACTACGGAGTCTGGTTTTTCACCAAACCCATGGAAAGCTTCTTGTGTCTTCATACATGGACCTGAAACTAAATATTCATCTCAGAATCCATACTTAGTTAATTGATTTGAGATTGATAAGATCTCTTTTCCACCAAAGACTAGAATCTAGTCGTACTGAGTGATCAGGATCACCTATTGTTGCACCTCACAGAGATGGATTCCACAATCACAAATAATGGGTTCTAATCCATCCGTGGATCCACTATTGTAGTTGTATCCCACAAACTCATTGTCCAATATCCACCCTTGAACCACAGTAATGATAATTTTGTTCCAAATATTGAATGTATAATTATCACCCACTGGGTATTTTTTGAATCGTAGGACAATTTAATTTCCAACAACGAACACACATAGAAACTGGGGATAAAAACCATAAAAAATAAGAGTTAGGAATAAACCTCAAACCATGTTCATTTTGGATGAAATATGTTTTCATGGGAATGACGAATAAAGAGGTATTGAAATCAATGAACAAATAAATAAAAATTCACTCCAAATCCCAAAATGAAATCCATACTCGCAAAATAATTGATCCACGTATCAATTCTTTAGTTGATTGATTCATGTTCATCAAGAGATAAAAATGAGGATAAATACATAAATTAAAAATATGACCTAGGGTTTGGAGTTATCACTAACAAATTATAGTCTTTTTTTACATTCTTGGTGAGATCCATGAACTCTGTTAGCACACAATCCTTGATATGGTCTTGATCAGTCATTGTTCCCCAAGAACACTTTCCTCCAATACTCTCTAAAAGTCTTGAAGTTTTCTAGGGTATAGCAGTCAACCCTAGAATAAACCTCATAACCATTAATTTATAGAGAAATGTGGTCTATGTGTTAAATAAAATAAACAAAATTATTTAATCGATTTATTTTTTAAGTTCGCGCTCATGTCAAAATTTTCACCAACTCCTCACACTGATATTTTTTTTGTAACACCTTTGGTTATAATCATGTTATGAACTCAATGCTTCAATCGTATTTTTGATTCGGGGCTCCATTATGAGTTATTCTAGTTTATAAGGAAAATTACATGCGAGTGACATTTAATATATTTAATATATTTAAAAAAATTATTTTGGGAACATAGGGGCTTAGAATCACATACAGTCTTAGCTATTGGCTCTGGAAATATTCCTATAAATATTCCAAAGTATTACACACCAAAAATAGAGAAACTAAAATTATGATTTATTGTAGTTCCCTTCAAAATTATACCTGACTGTGATGAATGTTTGAAATAATGGTTTTATGGAGGATTTCAAAAGCCCTTATGAACTCAATTGAGGTTATGAATAGTGTACCATCCCTAAATAGATGGATAATAAAAGATTTGTATTTGTATATAGTAGGAAATACTATTATTTTTCATTATGGACTTCATTTTAGCTCAGGATGATCACAAATAATTGTTTTAGTTCATAAACAACAATAGTTTCCATGATTCCATTCATATGTTACTCTATGATCTTCTTTATGGAAGGCCATTTTGTTTAGCGCTATGCTGGAATGAGGTGAGTGAGTCAGTATTTGTGGGCCTATTATGGTGAAAGATACCTCATAAAGTTTAATTATAAAGTAAAATATGTTTATCAATCTAAAAGAAATAATAAATCTAATTCCACCAATAGGATGCTACACTGTATGTTCTTTAGATGACTAGGTTTTCTTGAGATAGAATCCTTGTTTTGTCCATTGATATTTTAGAAAAAAATAGTGAACATAGAATCATTCTATGTTGCACCATTTGAGATCACCAAGTGGGTTGGAATAATTGTGTATCTTCAAAATATTCATTTTCACTGCCAAGTTATGAACAATGTGTTTAATGGGTCTCGAATCTATAGGTAGATTCTTAATCATATACATGTCATCGTGTGTGAGAATATTAAGATGGATAGAAATGAATCCTTTGTGTATCACAAGATGAAAAGTAGAAACTAGTGAGGGTAATTATTATGAGGGAAAAATTTAGCACAAGTACAGATTCTATTGAATCGTTGATTGATCCAAGAGGTGAACTGGGAGAATGGGGTTGATATTCAGGTCGAGTGGCCCGAGTTATTTAAGCTTGACGCCTAGATTTTATTATAATGAATAATAATAATTATAACACCCAATTTATTTTTGATATGTCTTACGGTTGGTTCCATATTAAAATGGGGTAATTTAAACCATTTCTCCAGTGGATTAAGATTAAATAGTGCAGTGAATGTTTTCAATCATTGATGTTGTGGTTGTGATATGTTTAGGTAATTATGGTATAGAAAATAGTTCCATGGGTTCTAGTTATCTTTTAATTACATTATTTTAAAGTATTAGAAAAGAAGTGGTAGATAGAAAGTTTGATTTGGAGCAGTTATATAATTTTTTTCACCTTTAAACTATAGAAGGTGGTTGTGGGATATTGTCCAGGTGATGGGATTAAATGCTGCATCATAGTGATGTCTAATATGTTATCATTCACCTTATAAGGTTATAGTATCTCAACAATTACCATACCCTGGAATCATGATGTTCTTTTTACTGTGAAAAAAAAAATCACATTGATAAGCCATTTTCACTGCTGTAATTACCATTTTTGGAATCATTGTATTGTATCCCAATAGACTATAGTGTAATGGTAGTTTTTACATAATAACTATAAATTGTTTAGTTATACCAAAATCAACCATATCACAACCATTCATCTCATATATATAGAGATACACTAGGTATCCTAAAAGTGTACTTCTAGTCCCCAAGAGCTTTGTATCTTTCTTGATGGTGGGGGTCCACTCATGGTGACTCTAAGTTAGTTTTCCTACAATTATTCTTGGTTTTCATATAATCCTGTGATTGATAATAGTTCTATACCTATGCATCCATTTTCTTCATGAATATTATATTGAATCTTTTTTCCATTAATAGATTGATGATGTGTCTATATTAATTGGAATTTCCTAAAATTATATTATTTAGTAGGTGAAGAATTCACTATCCATAGTTGAATCTAAAATTTATCTAGTGATTGGAATCCTCTCTTTTGACATAACTCATAATTTTTTCCTTTAGTTTACTTAATAAGGAATGTTATTATATCAAAAAACTTCTTTCTATAGATTCTTCTTGAGTATCTTTTCTAATCTTCTTCCTTGGTGAACTAGAACCTTTGTTAGGCATTCTTAATGTGTGAGATCGTTCTCCAAGGATGTGTGACATGGTTTAGT
Source organism: Viscum album (assembly GCA_963277665.1). Classification (NCBI taxonomy): domain Eukaryota; kingdom Viridiplantae; phylum Streptophyta; class Magnoliopsida; order Santalales; family Viscaceae; genus Viscum; species Viscum album. The sequence continues at coordinate 453,043,160 of OY728143.1, read as the reverse complement.
CATCAGTCGTTGGAGAAACCTAGGATTAAATCATTAACAATCATGGGGTAGGAAGTTCCATACTATGTATAGGATATTTATGTTATTTTTAGCAGAAGATGGTGTAATGTACACATTTTTAGATCATGCTAGTTTTTGATGACATATCTATTTATCTTTTGTTTCTCATGATTGTTCAGATATGCCTTTGTTTATATTTATTTGATATGATAAAACAAATTTCTTTATATGTTTTTAGTATATATTTTATTTTTATAGTTATATGAATGGAACCAATGTGATAGGTTAACATTCTATGGGTTGGTGGACTTAGAGGGAGAACATGTTTAGACACAAAATGTGATGTGATGAAAGGATTGGGTTTGATGATGGGATATAATGTCCTAGTATAGCCTATCCTAAGGGAATTGTGGAATTTTATGTTTTGAACCATGAGGGAATATGACGTATGATAGTGTACACGATCTATACTGAGAGATAATGAAAGGGATTAATTACCTATTGTGGCCTCACCTATAGGTGTAGGTCTTTTATGGATATTGGGAATCCCGTGGACTAGATCCATTTTTTATTTCTGTGTGACTACTCAGATATTCTAATATCATGGAGCTGAAGAATTTACAATAGAGGCTCGTGTCATATTGGTTTTTTTACAGATGATCGGTATGGTTTTATTATCTATCGTTTTATTTAAGATTATTACATACAATATTTTACCAGTATACACCTATGAAGTATGCATTAGTGTTGTCCTAATGGGTGTTATTACTCATACCGTACACAAGCATCTTAAGGGTTATTTATAATTCATGTATAGGGATCAATTCAAGGGAAAGTGGCATGTGGTAGACATATAATTTGTAGAGTAAAAAAGTATGTGATGGTATTAGTATAGACATCAGAGAATTTTCATAGGTATTTTATTTATTTATAATTTCTCAACTTACATTAGTTTGGATTGCTTCTTTGGGAGCCAGATAAATTTATCATTATTTATATTTATGGAATGTGTCCCATGTAATATTTCATTATGATATGTTTTTATTCCCCCATGATAACAATTATAGGGATTGTGTTTATTTATAATATTTTTGAAAGGATTTTATATAGAAGATACAGTCTCCCTATTTTTTTCTTACAAACCCGAGTAGTTAGTTTGAACAACTTGAGTGGAGGGAGGTGACTATGATGTGTTTTATCTCTTTAGAATGGACTTGGGGGTTTGGGTATAACCATTATAGTAAAACTATTCTAGATCAAGAATACATATTAAAATATATAGAATGATATTAATTTTCTATCAGAACCATATAATCTATAATTTACCAAAATTTCACGATGTTATTATATACTTAAACATGTCCCCTAGACTAATTCCAACTGGTTTCACTGTTGTTCTCTAATCCTAATGACGAAAATATTAACTCATCTAATCAAACATTTTATCTATACCTTTGAAATTTTTGTAAATAAACTTATCATGAATTGATGACATTTATAATTCCAAAATCATACTCAGCTAATAATATCCAATTCACCATTGTTATCTAAACACTTATCTAATAGGATCTATGACAAACCATTCTGAATCCTCAAGTAATTACTATTCTTAAATAAAATATTTTATTATAACACATTCCAAAAACATTTAGTTTTAATTTTTAAATGAATTATTATAGAACATTAACTAAAACAACTCACATATTTTAAAACTAATGTATATTTTACTTCTAAATAATAATATCCATAATCCATAATAAATCTCCAACATACCACACATGTTATTATCAGAATATAAAATTCGAGTCAAATCAAACATTTTACATTTATTTATAACATGGTGGAATAAATAATAATAATGGGGTGAGTGTAGATGCTCAGTAAGATTAAACACAAATGATAAGAGTTAAATATCACTGGTGAATATAAAATTTTAATATTAGTATAATCATAAGAGAATTCATACCCAATATATCATAGCTCATAAATCAAAGAATATGACTTGGAATAATAAAATACATGAATCAATATAGTTCAGAAACATGAGTTAACAAACATTATCCATGAGAGTGTAATAAGTCATGACAATAAGCATATATCTAGGAAAATAATTCAATTTTGACCCAAATATTATTATCGAGATCATTACATTCTCAAGAGACACTAATAATTCCCATTATTATGAGAAACTAAGATTTTCTCAAGATACTTATCTCATGCGATGTAAATATGACACCAATGCATTACAAGGAGATATAGGACCCCACTCATCATTATCTATACATATGAGTTCTACAATAAAATTAATCATTTATTATATCAGAAGGATCCCTTTGAAATATATGGGTTTCCTATAGCTCATTATAAACTATACATGGAAGAAGGTATATTTTTATAACTTTTTCAAAAAAATTATCATGTGGAAAAAATTTATAATTCTACCAATGATCATAACTTGATAAGACTATTGAAAATAAATTAGTATCCAATGATATCAAGATAGTTTCTAGGTAATAACCCTTCAAATAAGATAATGAATTGTAATTGAAACATATAGGCAATGTTTATAGTGTTTAATCAACAATATCCCCAATCAATAGATGTATAGGAAACTAGAATAACATCATTTAATCAAAGAACCATGAACTGTTTATTAAGAGGTGATAGAATTGGAATAAAAATCATCCATGTTAAATGTGGATGATTATGAAATTAAAAGGTACTGAAAAAAATATAATGAAAATAAAATGACATTAAATAAGAAATATAGTGTAATTAGGTTCATAATATAATTTTGAGAATATTCGTGTATATTCTTAGGATATGTTATATGAAGTAGACTTATATAATAAAATTAGGAATTCTTAGAGGAATAGATTTTGTAAAAATATATACTTAATTTCAAAAAATAATTTTAAATTAAACATTATAAAAATCAATAAAAACTCAGTCCTTTTGATATCTTGAAAACATAGAGAGAATATTTTAAAGAACATGAGAAATGTTATAAAAAGATTATTTCATAAGGAATCATTAAAAATATATTCGTTTTGTCAAAAAATAACCCATATGGAAAATGTTAAAAGATTTTATTTAAATAACTTTAAAATAAACTAAATATAACTAAAAATAACATTAATCATTTGTTTTAAAAAAAATTAGTGAATACCTAAAATATTTGTAGTTCAAGATAAAAAAGAGGTAAAATTTTAATTTTTCAAATAAATTTGTTGAAATCCAAAATTCTTAAATGATTTTATATCATTAAATTTAATATTGTGTAAAGTAAAAATTAAATTTCTCTAATGTTATCTGGTAGAAAAGAAAAATTATATAGTATTTTAATGAATGACCATAAAAATTACCCATATTGACTATCAAATATGAGAGGAATAGGTTTTTATGAACAAGGTGAAAATAAATACTTACATTTTGAGAGATAGTATAACTAAAAAACTTGGAGGAGAAAAATAATGAATTTAAATATCAAATAAATCTAGTAAAAAATATTTAAATGATAAAATATATCAAATAATGCATATAAAAACACTTAAATAAAAATATGTTCGAAATATGAACAATGTATCAATGAAAGAAAAATTTCGATGAAAATCCCTTATAGCATTTTAAATCATTAAGTCAAAACCCCTTGAGAGTATAAAAATATAATTTATAGTTGAACATCATAAAATTTTTTTTAATCATAATAAGAAATGATAATGGGGATTTATTTTCACCTTGAAGAATAAAATATGGTATATAACTTAAACATGTCTCAATGAATTCAAAATTTGATACAAATAACTCCTTAGATATTTTTTAATTTATGAATCAAAATTTATTATAATAAAAATAGTAACACAGTTTGGTAAATCCAATGAATTTTCCTAGAGTATTCCTTTTTTTTTGTAATTATATACACCAAAGAAATAAGAATTTGGTGCATAACATTGAAACATGTATCAATAATGAGATGTTAAGAAGAAAAGACCTTACCTAATTTCAATTCTTAGTTGATGATAGTATTAACTCATGTAAAGAAAACATACATAACATAATAATCTATTTTATAACCTTATATATATATATATTACCTTTTTATGTCTAATATTTATTATTATTTATTATTGGTATATTGTTCAGTTATAGTTATTTTAATAATTGAGATTTAACAACACTAACCATTTACACACATTTAATAATGTTGATGTCATTATCCATTATTTGATATCAGGTTCATAATTAATATATATTTTAATATATAGTAATATAAAACTTATATTTATTTATAAATAACTTATATCATTCCAAAAAAATTAGTTATGATGTGTGGAAATGGAATCAATTTGGGTTTATTTTCTTGATTTTAGATAACAAATATGATCCTTTAATAATAAGATAAATTCCAAACTTAACCATTACATAACCATTTAAAATTCATGGTTTTTATAATATTATAATAAAATGTGTAATTATGTTCGCATATTAATTTATGATAAAGTTATATATCATTGTTAATGTTGGTGGTTAAATCAACCCAAACATGAACACACTTAACTTAATGGTTGAGTGTGATTAAAGATACTTTATTAGATATAATAAAATTTTAATAAAATACTAATCATAATTTTTTAATTCTTTTTTATATTGAACCGTATTTGGATATTTTTTGATACATTATTAAAATCTATATGAAAATTAAAAAATGATTCTTCATGGAGAAGGTAGGAAGTCCATATGCACAATTGACGTTCAATTATTTTCTTAAGGGGGTGGAAATATATAAATAAGAGTTGTACAATTAATATAAAAAAATTGAATCTAAAGTAATAATATTACAATCACGATAATATATTTTTAAGAGTATGATTAACAAGAAAGCTTAATAATGAGATAATAATCATGTGGGAAACATGATCTTTTCTTTGAATAATACATGGAATTGAATAGATTAGGATGAATTAGTGTGAATAGAGGACTTAGGAAGTATGAATTTTTTATAGTCAGAGAAAAAATATAAGAGATTCTTGGAGGAATTAAAATATAAATCGTAACATTGAATGGGTGGAAGTGGTATCCTTTTATAAGTGGAGAAAATTATAATATTTGAAATACATATCATTTTTTAGTAATACCATGAAACTATTCAAGATTAAATGTCCCAAAAGTTAAGAAAGTGGTGGTGAGGAACAATAAATGTTAGAAACTACTCTTATTCATTTATTTTGATACAGGTTAATATTTATTTATGTTTTTTATTTTTTAATTTTATCCTCTTACCCAAATTTACTTTAACTATTGTAATATGATTTTAAAAAAAGAATTTTATATTTTATTAAATAGAAATTGTAAAACCTCATACATAATTTTTACCTTATAAAACTAAATATAGCCGAAATTTAATCAAAATAAATTTTTAAATATGAAAAAAATTAATTAAAATGTAATATATATATATATATATACGTTTTTAAAATAAAAAAGGTTGTATCACCATTAAGTTTTCTTAATAATATTTATTATTAATTAACCATTAAATAAGTTTTAAAAAAAATATATATATATACATTCATAAACATAATATTTTAGTGTTTATATAAAAATGTATTAATTCAAATTACTAGATAAAAATTATGTCTTGTATTTAAAATTATTCAAAATTACCATTTTACCTTTAACAAGTTAATAAAACTTAATCCAGTTAATCAAATTATTTATGAAAAAAATAAAATATTATATTAATTTTAATGTTAACATTTGTGACACATAATAAAACATTATTAGAAAAAATGTATTTTTAAGAAAAGATTATATGTTTATGATAAAATTATAAATGTTATTGATCCTAATGATATTAATGATATTATTTTTTATTATATAAGACTTATGTGGAATTAAAATAAATCGAGTAACTAATTTCCTTATGTGTAAATTTATTAATTAAATAGATGAAAAACAATTTTCATAAAATGTTATGTGATTTTCTAAAATGATATTCAAGAGTTTTATTTATTGAACATAGTGTTTAAAAATTCATTATTTTATATTATATATATATTCATTATTTTAAAAGGGATAAAAAACTTCTAAGTCATATAAAAATGAATGTATAAAAAAATAATTTTCTACTATTCACGTAAAATAGATTAAATTAGAAAAATCTCAAAAATTCCATGAATGAAATTTTGTACGTAAAAAATTCAAAAAATAATTTCTTTTTTCTAATTTGAAATTATAAAATTAATATATATTTTTGTAATATAATGGCTAAAAGGTAAAAATGGGGATTTTTAAAGAAACCCTTTTTACATATAATAGGAATGTATTAATATTTAGAGTCACCAAATATATGTTGGACGAAAGATAAATTATTCATATATATATATATATATATTAATTTACTAACTAAAGGTGATATAAGTTGTTTTTAATATTGGAGTTATTTATATATAAAATAAATGGTACTATGCCTAATATGGATTTTATTTTAATAAATTGATTTGATTCTATATATAGTAATTATATTTTGATATCATTATAATTATAACCTTAGTGGAACGTGAGTTTTTATATAGACTCAAAATTCTTTATCCAATTTATCCTTCTAATTTATACACAAAAACACTTTATTACCTCCATATAATATCCATGGGTAATATCACTAATAGTTACTATCTCATGTATTTATTCAGCTAAGATAGATTTCTTAGTGAGTTCTTCAAGTGTATGATTTTACGAGAAACCATTTTAATCGAATCATAATTTCTAGAGTGTGTATTAGGATTGTTCCCAATAAAACACTAGTAAATCATCAACCCTTAAATTCTTATAAAAATTGGATTCATAATAAGGGATTTTAGTTTTGGATAAAATTTATTCCTACTTTCTTAATTTTTTGGATATGTTTACTTTAATATATAACAGCTAATTTTTTGTCTAAGTTTGAAAAGTCATATTTAATATTCCAATTTTATCATGCATTTTTTAATTTAGTTTTTTATATTGTGTGAAATAATATATCTTATATATTATTTATTTAAAATTAGTATGAATTGAAACCACATGTCATTAGACTATGTTGACAGATTATTCAATCAATAATTAAAGATAGAGAGGAAGATTATTTGTAATTTATGAAGAACCAATATTATCAAATGTCCTTTATTATCATGTTATAATAATTATATAACCAGTGGGATATTGTATAGATCCCAGTGAGATACTGATGAGCCAAGATTCATGATGAAACATAAAAACTCCACTTGTATTTGAACATATTATTTGGTGTAGAATCTATGGCTTGATGGGAGTCAAACACAGTAAGGACTGTGAACTCACATTAGGTGTAAATATTTTAAAAACTATATTTTCTTTATATTTTTTAATTTATATTACATGATTTATTCTAAGAATAAAACATGTGGGTATCTTTTCATAATATTTAATAAGGGATTATTTCAAATAAAGAGAAATTATAAAAATAAAACTACCACTTATTCATCCACTTCTTGTTTTCGATGAATCGGTTATTGGGTCATTTCAAGTGGTATCTAATCATGGTTCTCTATTATAGATCCATCATTTTCCATTGATGAATAATATTATTTCAGTTAATGATTGGGGTGTGAAATCCTTTTATAATAATCATTACCATGTATATAAGAATATAATTATTTCCTTTATTATTTAACATGTCTCAAAAGTTATTGATATAGATACAAATGTTTTCCCACAGATTAGATAGAATTATCAAATTTTTTATGGATAAATAAAACATGGATATTAATGGAAGGGTTAAAAATAATATTTTTATTCCTTTATCTAAAAACTATACACTATGGTGATGGTATTAAAAATGTAAAAGAATTTTAAAAAAATTATAAATGAAACAAAGTGAGAAAAATTAATGTTGAAAAAGTTAAGATATAAATTTGGTGAATGTAACTTGATAATATCAATAAAGAAATGGGGAAAAATAATAAATGATTTATTGAAAAGGGTGAAAGAATTGTTTATTAAAATTAATGCATTTTATGAGAATCTATACAACTGTTTAATAGATTATTATGATGAATTTTTACATAGTAAAACTCTAATATTGACAATAAATAACAAAATTAGATAAATGTTTCATTAATTACTAGATTGTGAAAGATTATGTGGATAAACCCTATATGAAATATAATTTTCCGTACATAAAATAATTAATATTATTATTATAACATCCCAAACTTTTATTGATGAAAATTTCCTCATGATATAATTAAACATCTTACTATATCACATGGATATATAAGACATATAAACTTCCTTGGTTTTATGTTTTTAGATTTTAAAATGCCATTAAGAATTGTTACTGTTGAAAATATCATCGTGGAATAGTTACCACATGATTAGTATAGATATAAGGCTTTAATAAATTAAATTTACTCAGATAAGTGATGGCCTCATCCAATAGAATTGTTCAATAGAAAGCCCATTTGTGGGACCATGGAAAGGAGGTATCATCACCGTTATTTCCTCTTAGTCATGACCAAGCTGAGCTTCAATAAGATAAGCTTGAATGAAACCACCTATAGGAGAAGTGGAAGTTAACAGATATTAAAACTCGAGCGATGTTATCTGAGCCTCCCCAATTGCCTGTCACCATCACACACCATAACCTTAGGTCTTATGTGGGTGTTATAAGGGATTATGTAACAATACCCAAGAATTATTATAATATGCATTATTTTTTAATATAATAAAAAATATACATTTATTTTATTATTGTTACTTTATAAATAGTTTTTAAATGCACAAATAGTATTTTTTAATTAATATTAAATCAAGAAATCCATTTTAATGAATTAATGGATTTTTTAATTAAATTATATTTTAATAAAATATTATTACTAAATTAATTTTTATTATATAAAAATCATCGTATAATTTTAATTAATACAATTGTAATTTGTATTATGGTTTGAAAGCTGTTTTTTTCAAAACCTGTGAATTTTCGATAAATGTTGGTTTTTATATTAAAAGTACAAATTAATATATTTAAAAAATTATTTTGATAAAACAAATATTATTTTTGGAATCAGGACATCTGAATTAGCCAATGATGATTTTTCATAATTTTCTGAGATTATCGAATTTTTTGGTAAAAATTAAATACCATTTAAATATATGATCTGTTTAACGACAACATAATGACCCAATAGTGTTGTAATAAAATAAAATAAATGGGTTAATCATAAAATATAGGTTTTACCTTTAAAATAATGTGATTTTTGGTTTGTTTTATTTATTTTACAATTCCCTAGTGGATCCTCCAAGATTTATAAAACATTTTAACATTTCAAAAGATTTTCTTAAGAGTGTGACTCACCTCCACATAAGAAATCCTAATATTTTAATAAGTTTGGCCATTTGAAATATAAAATAATTTTTCCCACTCCACCTTGGTAAAAACCATGGGAACACCATGGGATAGTTTTTGGTTTTGATTATTTTAATGCGTGGTGTCCGAAACATAAATAATAAATAATTCCCTCTCATTTCCTATATAAACCCACTCAATCTCCCATTCCTCCTCACTCAAGCCATTTGGATCTCAACTAACCCTAGCCTAAAATCTATATAATCCTCCCAAGGCACCCCAAGTTCCCAAGAAGCCTCTCTCAAGCCTCTCCTAAGACTTTTGGATCACACTCCCATGTAATGGATTTCTTCCTTTCTTAGTATTGTCCAAAATTATATATGTTGTTATGCACATTTATTTTAAATTAAAAATGTTGTGGTTTGATTTTCCACCTCCCCTATATTTTCCTACTTATGTTTTAATGACAAGAGACCCCTTTATCTATCATTAATTCCTCTCATGTACACCTGTTACCTTGCTGAAATCCCTTAAGGGATTTCTCTCTCCTCATTTACATTCAAACAATTATTTTATATTAGGCAGCTTAATTCAAATAAACATGTTGGGACATGAATCTATATGACCCAATTGCTGTCCATTTCAGGAACATATGATGATATATACCCTTCTCTCTCATCAACTGATTTTATGGATTCTTTTCTCACACTATTATGCTGTCGAAATTGCACTGCAATTTTCCATGTCAAAGTCATTATGTAGTGAATACAATGACCATTTCTCAATCAAGGGTATTCACCTTTACGCACATTTGATTATCAATTATATTGTTTCGTGTATTTATTCCACATTCCATTATGATTGAATAAATTATTATTTTGAATGAGTCCATGTTATACGATCCATGTGCCGCACTTACGTATGAAATGAAATTAAGAAGGGTGTGCCTTGATAGCGCTCTAATGCATTGGTTAAATAATAGCATCATGATACACCATGTGAAATGATGTTTTCTTCATGATAATTCAAGTTCAATGAGGTTTTACTCATTCTCCATGTTCAATTATCCTCGACTAGTGAAAATATCATGTTAAACATTGTTTCCACATTTCCATGTTATGATAGTCATGCTACATAATGAATTTATGTTCATGTCTCTCTTATGCTCCATTGATATGCCTATTTCCTAACACATACTATATTATTCATGTTATTCCATTATTACTCCCTTACTGGGCTATATAGTGCACCTTTTTCTTATTCATGTCCTTAGGTTACCCCATGCAATGCTATGCATGAAGGAACGTTGTTGTCATATAAAATAATTTTTCAATAAAGTTTTTATTATTTATGTTCTAAGCTGTTATGTGATGTTCTTAATTTACCAAGACACTATACCTCTTGATCCTCACGGTTTTCTTAAATGATCTTTTATGTAATCAATGGTGGATTCCCTTGGACACGTTGCATTTTCTTATTTTTTTTTGGGTTGGTCTGACTTGTGTCTTTAATGGTGGATCCCCTTAAACACACTGTCATAGTTTTTTTCACTTGTTCGATTCTCACTTAACTAAGAAGTGTATTTAAAACTCAAAAAAATGAATTTTCAGTAAAATCATGTTTATGTGTAAAATAAAGAGAAGGTTTGTTATAGTTGTTATCAAAGTATTGGTTTTGTTATTTTGGAGATTAGTATAAGAAAACCCTATTGAAATCCTTTGGAATAAAACTATGTATAATAGAAACATACCAAAAATTTTCTTAGTATTGAGTAAGTGGTTTTTGAAGAAAATACATCCCTGTCTAGATACGAGCATATTGAGGCGGCTCTAGCATAGATGTATCTATGGGTAAAACCCAGAAACACCACTTTGAGATAGACTCGAATGGAAACTAGTGCCCGACAACCAAGCTTGCTACACTGTTGGTTATGAAACTCCAGGGGATATGCTTTGGTAAATTCATAAAATTATTATGAACCATTATTAATGGAATAAAAAATGCCCCTAAGAATATATGTTGTGAAGTAGATATGGATAACAGAGATTGAATGCTAAAACTTCATAAGTTAATGAAATAAAAGAAATTTATAAGTTATCCCTTTTTTCCATTAGATTTCCCTTTATGTTTTACCCCTATCTTTTCATTTATTCTAGTGAATGGTCGGTAATAGGAGGACTCTGGCTAACATCTGATCCAAAGATCGATGTGATGCCTTTTCTAATGAGATTCCCAATCTAATGGGAGTGGGAATCACAAACATCGTCATGATACTCTCTCTGTTAACTCAAATTTTGAAAAGAAACAAGGGTCAACAAAAATGTTCACCACCACCCCCCTTGAAGAAAGAAAAAGCTTCAATCGAGAGCTTAATTAGACAAAGGACACAATGTTTTAATGGATCATCTAATCCCTCAATCATCGAAAAATTTATCAACTCTATTAAGGAGATCTTCTCCATATATCAATATTATTAACAAGAGAATTTACTTCTTGATGCTTAACGTGTGGAGGTTGAATCTAATCAATGGTGAAAATTGATCAAAAATATGAAGCTTGAGGAGGAGATCGAGGCGTTGGAATAGAAGGATCTCTAGAAATTCTTTTTTGGTAAATATTTTCCTTACAGCCTCTAACATAAGATGGAAAGGTACTTTCTTTCCCTCAAGGAAAAATACTAAGAATCCATTTGAGCATATGAGGAAGAATTCACAAGGCTACAACGATATGCCTTAAGCTTTTTTGTTACCCCCGAATGCATGGTTGATCGCTTCTTTGGTGGGATAAATCCAAGCCTACATAAATCCCTAGAGGTCCGCGACTTTGATAGCTATAAGGAAATTGTCTGATATGCCCCCAAAGTCAAAATCGAGATTGGATAATCTCATGGGTATCATGGGGATAAGAAGAGAAAATTAGAAATTAATTCTGGTGATCCGATGGGAAAAACCAATGGTATTAAGAAATTCGAGCACCCCACTTTCCTTAGTTACGAAAAGAAGCACCCTGAAAATTGCCTGAAGAAGATGAGGAAATGCTTTTGGTGTGGAAGAGAAAGACACTTGGCCAATAACTGTCGGAAATAAAAACCCTCTATTGCGATAGAGGAGTGGAACACTCCATTCACCCCTCAATGCATTGTTCATTACTTCTACTAAAAAGAATCAATAATCTTTTCAAACCACTTCCCCAAGAAAATGGTTTTCAGAGGAAACCAGCAACCTCCAAGGAAACAAGGGAGATATTTTTCCATCATTACCACCTATGTGAACCTCGACATAGATGTGGTGATAGGTACGCAAGTTATTCATTCAATAATAGTGAACGCACTTTATGATTATGGTTCTGTGCATTCTTTTATATCCCTAATGTTTAGTAGAACAATCCCAACACCACAAAAAATCATGGATATAATGATATCGGTGAGAATGGAAAATGGGAAAATAATTTCATCCCATGAATATAACTCCTCCTCTATTACAATTTATGGATTAAACATCCTAGAGAACCTCTTCATACTCCCTCTTGTGGAATTCGATGCAATTGTTGGAATGGGTTGTCTTTCCTTATATAGATCCAAAATAAATTGTCATGAGATGGAAATCACTCTCCATATTTCAAATTGGCCCCTGATTCTATAAAAGTTCAAGGAGGAGGAGGAATCTATGTTAACACAACCATCTCAAGCATGGATATTATTGCACTATGGGCATGCGTATCTTGCTCAGATGATTGAGTTTAAGGAAACCACCATCCTTTAAAACATTTCTATTGTAAAGGAATTCAAAGAAGTGTTTCCTGAGGAATTTCCTAGTCTTCCTCCTAGAAGAGATGTTAAATTCTCTATTGATTTTATACCTTGGGAATTTCCAATATAAAATAGTCATTATATAATGACTATTGTGGACCATGACGAGATAAAGAAAAAACTATAGTAGAATTTGGATAAAGGGTTTATACGCCCAAGTGCTTCACCATGGGGTGAACCAGTCATCTTTTTCAAAAAGAAGGATGGGTCAATGTGCCTTTTATCGATTATTGTGAGCTCAAAAAAATCATGATAAAGAACAAGTATCAACTGCCCCAAATTGATGACTTGTTCAATCCTCTACGTGGAGCAAAATAATTCTCCAATGTGGATTTTTCTTTGGGTTATTATCATGTAAGGGTGAAGGAGGATATCCCCAAGACTGCTTTTCGTACAAAATACGGGCACTGTGAATTCATAATAATGCCTTTCAAACTCACTAACAGACCAGCAGTCTTCAGGGAATTGATGAATAAACTCTTTAGAGATTACCTTGAAGTTTTTTTGGTATTCTTTATAGACGATATTATAATATACTCCAAAACCAAGGAGGAGAGCGAGGAGTATCTAAGAACTGTACTAGATACCTTGAAAATGGATAATCTGTATGAAAAACACAACAAGTGTGAGTTCAGGTTGAAAAAAGTTTCATTATTGGTTCATATAATCACAGGTAATGGGATATTTGTAGATCCATCCAAAACAGTCGTAACTGAGGGATGGTTGAGGCCAACATCAGTGATGGATATCCATTTCTTTCTAGGGTTAGTTGGATATTATCACTGATTTTTGAGACATTTTTCACGATTATATAACCCTCCTACCAACCTAACATGAAACGGATTCAGGTTTTCTTGGAGTGATGAATGAGAACATAGCTTAAAGGAGTTGAAAAGGAGGCTTATCACTACACTCATGCTCACAAAACCCACAAGTGGAGAACTTATTGTGGTATTCAGTGATTCTTCGAAGAAGGGAATGGGCTGTGTGTTGATGCAAAATGAAAAATCCGTCGCCTATGATTCAAGGATATTGAAAGTTCCTGAGAAAAACTATCCAACACATGATCTAGAGTTGGCTGTAGTGATATTTTCTTTAATAATTTGGCATCATTACCTATTTGAGGAGAAGTCTAAAATATACACAGATTACAAAAGCCTAAAGTATATATTCCCATAGAAAGAGTTGAAAATATACCAACAAATATGTTTATATCTAATCAACGACTATGACTGCTCAATCCATTACCACCCTGGGGAAGTGTACAAGGTGCAAGATGCTCTATGCAGAAAGGATCTTGAAACTCTTTCATTGATGATAATTGAAAAGGATCCAATATTTATAGATTTGACAAACGAGGATATGGGAATACTAAAGAAGAGAACATAATCAATACTTTCACAAATGATTGCTCAACCATCTCTATTGGAAAGGTTAATGGATGATAAAAAGGATGATGTGAGAATTCAGAAGAATGTGGATACTATCCAAAAAGGGAAATCCTTGGAGTTAAATGTTAATCATGAATTAATTGTGATATTTCTAACATGACTATATGTTCTATATAATCAAGAGTTAAATACTGAGATTTTGGATTATGCACATAGTTTGAAATTCTCCATTCACTCCGGGAACAAAAAAATGTATAGAGATCTGTGAGTGAATTATTGGTGGCATAAAATATAGATTGAGATCGTGAGTATACATCAATGTCCCTAGTATGTCATCAAGTGATGGATGAGAGGCAGAAGTCTAAGGGGATGATGCAACCATTAACAATACCATCATGGAAATAGGTGAACATCACCATAGTCATTGTCACCAGACTACCGAAGACATCGAAAGGAAATAGTGTTGTCTAGGTTGTTGTGGATCTTCTTACAATGACTTCACACTTCATTGAAATTTGAGAGTATTTCTCATTAGAGAAAATATCACGAATATATATCAGATAAGTGGTAAGCCTGAATCGAGTACCATTATCTGTTGTATCCGATCAAGATCCAAGATTCACCTTAATGTTCTGGAGGAGTCTCCAACATACTATGAATACTGATCTGAACTTCAGTATGACTTAACATCCTCAAAATGATGGCCAATAGGAGTGGTCTATCCAAACACTCAAGGGCAAGTTGACAGAATTCTCAATGGACTTCAAAGGAGGATTGGATCAATATCTTCTTCTGGTTGACTTCTCTTACAATAACAGTTTCCACTCAAGCAAACAAATTTCTCATTTTAAATCCCTTTATGGGAAGAGGTGCAGAACACTAGCATGTTGGGATGAAGTTTGAGAGATAAAAATACTAGGTCTAGAAATAGTCAATGAAATAGCGGAGAAGGTTAAGACCAAACAACTACACATTAAATCTGCTCTAAGTCGACAAAAGAGATATGTTGATAACCGTTGAAAAGACCTTGAGTTTGATGTCAGTGACAAGGTATTCCTCTGCATATCACCTTGTAAGAGAGTAATGATATTAGGGAAGATGTTAAATCTTAGTCCAAGTCACATCATCCCTTTTGAGATTCTTGATCGCATTGGAGTAGTGGCCTATCAACTAGCACTTCCACCAAACTGATCACAAGAACATGATGTATTCCATGTATCCCTCTTGAGGAAGTACATACAAGACCCATTGCATGCACTCAGTCCAAGGTGGTACCATTGTAAAATGACAAATCCTATGAAGAGAATCTAGTGAATATTTTAGACAATAGGAAAAAATTACTACGATATAAGAAAATACCCCTAGTCAAAGTGTAATGGAGAAACCAAAAGATTGATGAAGAAACATGGGAATCAAAGGAAGTGATGAAGCAGAGTTACCCTCATCTGTTTTAGTGTGGGAAAATGAAATTTTGAGGGTGAAATTTTGTAATGGGGGAAGATTGTAATGACCCAAACATTTATTAGTGAAAATTCCTCCTGATCTAATTAAATGACGTTCAATGTAAAATGGATATATGAGACATAAGCACTCCCTTGGTTTTATGTTTTTTGATTTTAAAATATGGTTAATAATTTTTACCCTTTCTAATATAACTGTTGAACTATGACCACAAAATTATATAAATATAGGGATTTAACAAATTAAATTTACCCAGATAAAGGAAGTGATGGCCTAGTCCATTAGAAGTGCTCCATTAGAAGCCCATTTTTCGTAGCTCATAAAGTAGGTAGCGTCACTCTTCTTCACTCTTGACCAAGCCCAAGCTAAGCTTCTACAAATTAATATTGAACAGAACTGCCTATGGGAGAACTGGAAGATAACAGAGATTACCACCTAAGCGATGTTATCTATCCCTCCCTAGGAGACTTTCGCCATCTCACGCCTTAGCCATAGGTCTTATGCGGGTGTTATAAGTGGTTATGTAACAAGACCCTTTCACTATTATTATGCACATTATTTTTTATAGAATAAAGAATAAACATTCATTTTAAAATTAATACTTTGTAAATAGTTTTTAAAACACAAATATTATATTTAGTTAATATTCAACTAAGAAATCCATTTTTATGAATTAATGGATTTTTGAATTACAAAATTTTTTAATATAATATTATTAATAAATTAATTTTTATTAAATATAAGTGATCATATAATTTTTATGAATACAATTTAAACTTTTATCAATGTTAGAAAGAACTTTTTGTCAAAACACATTAATTTTCAATATAAGTCAGATTTTATTTTAAAAGTAAAATTTCACATATTTAGAAAATTACTTAGAAAAAATTAATATTATTTTTGGAATCAAGATGTCAAAATTATCCAATGGGGAATTGTACATAATTTTCAAACACAGTGGAATTTTTTGGTGGAAATTAAATACTATTTAAATATATAATGTTTTTTATAACATCATAATGACCCAATAGTGATGTAATAAAATCTTATAAATAGTATGTTCAACCAATATATGTTTTACCTTTAAAATAATTTTATTTTAGTTTTTTCTACCAATGTCTAGTAGACCCTCCAAGACATATAAAACATTTTAACATTTTAAAATGATTTTCTTTAGAGTGTGACTCGACTCCACATTAGAAAGCCTAATATTTTAATATTTTAGGTCATTAGAAATATAAAATAAAATTTTCCACTCTAGTTTGAAAAATATAGTATAAAAAAATTGGATGGTTTGGGGTTTTGATTAGTTTAATGTGTGGTATCCAAAACCTAAATAATAATGAATTCCCTCTCCTTTCCAATATAAACCCACAAAATATCCCATTACTATTCACTCAAACCATTTTAGGTTAGACCAACCCATACCCTCTTATCTCAAGAATCCTTCCAAATCACCCCAAGCTCCCATGAATCCTCTCTCAAGCCTCTCCCAAGGCCTTGGGGTCACACAACCATGTAAGGGATTTCTTCCATTCTCATTTTGTCCAAATTTATTAAGGTTTTTATGCCCTTTTATATTCAATTTAATGTTTTGGGGTATGAATTCTCACCTCCCATATACATCCCTCATTATGTTTGAATGATTAGAGTCCCCTTTATCCCACATTAATACATCTTATGTACACCTATTACCATGCCAAAATTCCATATGGGATTTTCCTCTCCTCATTTACTTTCAAGCGATTATTTTATATTATTCATCTAAATTTCATTACATATGTTGGGAAATGTATCCATCAGACCCCAATAATGTCAATATAATGTACATATAATGAGATACCCCTTCCTATCTCATATTTCATTTTTATGAATTCTTATGTCACATTGTTATGTTGTCTAAATTGCACCACGATTTTCAATACCAAAGTCATTATGTAGTAAATATGATGCCCATTTATCAATCAATGGTATTCACACTTACACATATTTACATATTGATTATATAGTTTCATGTATGTATTATACATTCCATTATAGTGGAATAAATGATGATGTTGAATGATTCTATGTTTTATGATCCATGTGGCACACTTATGGATGAAATGAAATGATTAAGAAGGGTGCACCCTGATAGCACTCCAGTGTATTAGGTAAAGAATAGTATCATGATACACCTTGTGCAATGAGGGTTTAATCATGATAATTCATGTTCAATGAGGGTTTAATCACGCTCTATGTGCAATTAGCCTCAACTCATGATAATATCATGTTAAATGTTGTTTCCACATTTCCATGTTATGATTGTCATGTTATATCATGCCTTTATGTTCATATTTCTCTTACACTCAATTGATATGCCTATTTCCTAACATGTGCTATATTATTCATGTTATTCCTTTCTTACACCCTTACTAGGATTTATAGCTCACTTTTTTCTTATGAATTCCCTAAGGTTACCCCTTGCAATGCGAAGTACAAAAGAATGTTGTGGTCCTGTAAACAAAGTTTTTATTAAAGTTGTTTCATTTTTTGTTCTATGTTTTTATTTAATGTTCCTAATTTCGAAATACCTTAGACCTATCTATCCTCAATGTTTTATAAAGTGAATTATTATGTAATAAATAATATTTATGTGTGTAATAAAGAGAAGGGTTTTGATAATTATAAAATGAAAAACAAATTTAAAGTAGAGTGATGATTATAATAGATCCACTGAGATAAAGGTTAAGTCGTAAAATATTCTGAAAATGCTAAGTTAATGCATTACATCAACTCAATATTTAACATGTCTAAATAAAAACATATTTTAGTTGATCATAAATGTTTGAATTGTAAATATCATCATGTTTTGGGCATTAATGATAATGAGAAAGATACTCATTCATCAATGTGAATAAAATATTAATAGAACCAATATCAGAATGGAATAGATAATTTTTTTCAACACCAGTAGGATCATACAAAATGTTTAGATAATATTCACATTAATATAAATTCCATGATTTAGAAGTTAATATTGGTGTTGAATTTGTTTCACTTGTATCAAGTATGATGGAAATATATGATATCAAAAAGATAAAGTTGTTTAGAAAGGGGGATATATTCTAGGAATATGAGGAAATGTATAAAGAGAAATAAAACTAACTGTAGGGAAAAAAGAATATACACAGACATTGAATTGCCTTGAATGATTATATGAATTATCTTTGATATGGGATCAATAGGGTTATACAACTAAATACTTCATGGAAATTTCTCATACATAACTTCCCTATAAATAAAATATGAAAGGATAACATAAGGATGGTCAAGGTGATAGATAGTTTATTCTTAGAGTTTCATTATATTTTGAAAAGTTAGGAAAACCAAGGATACTGTAAAGTGTATATTTTCTTCACATATGTTTGGTGATACTAAAATTCAGATCAATAATAAAGTAAATTCCGGTGGATTACTGAAATTTGAAAATTTCAAGTTACTGAGAATTAATGTTATTGGTTCATCTGAGTTTGATCAAAATACTTCTAATTAATATGATAAAATTTATGTATAAGGATTAGAGAAAAATATCGTAAGTGTAGTTTAATTGTGTAATGAATTAAATGATGTTCTATTTAAAAAAAAATATTACTATATAGAATTTAATGTGGATGTGTAATCATTAGATAAAAAAGGAAAAATGGAAACAAATTCTAGATTGGTAATTCATCTAACTCATTCTACTAATGCGATAAAGAGAAAATGAATTGAATCATAACAGACATGGAAAGTACAAAAACAGAGCGTGAGAAAAATCTCAAAGAATCACATGTTAAGAGAACATACCTTTACTATAATGGAAATGAGAGGCAATATTTCAAAAATTCCAAAAGGTTAAAATGTTCCATTTGACATAAAGAAAATTGGATATATAATCCCCATGATCTCTTGAACTCATTCCATTGAATCTACTAGATTAGATAAAGAAGTAGTCCACCAAATGTGATTTTTATTTGAATATATTCATCGATGATTTCACATTAATTTATATAGTAATTTTAATGATGAATATGTATGATATAGTGAACCTCTTCAAAATCTTTAGAAAAAAAAGGTATAGAAAGAGTAGGGAGTGTATATCTTGAATTTAGGAATAGAAAATGGTAGAAAATTAACATGCCAAAACATAATGGAATTTTTTCATGTAAATTTAGAAGAATTAATGAAATAAGGAGGATAATTTTAGTCAAGCTTAGGCATTTTAAATTTTTATTCATATAATGTTTTTCCAAGGATTCATGAATTTATAAAAAAATGATTTATGATACATTCATATGAAAAATTCCTTATGATATTTTGTTTTAATGGAAGCATACATTGAAAAACATCAAATTATTTATATGTCTATATTTTGAAAATATCAAGGGTATAAATCATAGAAATGTTTTTTGGAATGTAATTTGGATTCATCTTCATAAGATATATCTCTAATGGACATAGATACAAGAGTCTGAATAATGGAGAACCTAAAATGGGATACTTATTTGATATTAAAATTTTTGAAATAAATTTTAGCATGAGTTGTTCAATTTTTACAGATGATACATTTTCATGAGCTATAATTAAGAATAATTCTGTAAACTAAACCATTGAATAAGTAAAAAATGTATATAGTTTTGAAGTAGATGATCTATATCATATATCTGATGATGAAAAGGCTAATCACAATTAGTAAATCATAAATTGTTGGAAAAATAAAGTTATTCTTATTGAAAATAAAGTCTCTATTCATGAAACAACATTCTAGACGAAAAAAAGATGATATTTAAAAATATAAAGGCTCTCATCTAATAAACTGAACATCTAATAAGTGTAGAAGTGATTGAATATAGTGATTGTGTTAATTAAACATAAGATGATCTAAATTAAATTTAGAATATCTCTATGTTTGTTCTTGTAGAAAGGCCAGAAATAAAAATGTTATAAACACCAAGTGATTTTTAGAAACAAACTCAATGACAAAGGAGACATTGCAATGATAAATTCCTGACTATCTTATGATGGATAATCTCAAATGTAAGGAATCAATTTTGGTGAATCATTTTTACTATTTTAAATGATATAGTCCATATGGAAGATAATAGAAATTGAAGAATATACACATTAAATTTTTAAAAAAATTATGTCATGTTTTTTTTCCTTCATAGAGATCATGCAGATGATTTTGTTTATTGAGCTTCCATAGAATATAAGTTTTTGTGTAAAAGTACGCATGAGTTTCATGTTGAAGAAATCATTATATAAGTATAAACATTCTCTTATGTAATTCAACTAGAAACATTCTAGTTTTGTAAAAAATATAAAATTTCAATATAGAAGTGTTTACATCTGAAGTTGTGTGAAAAACATCACCAGAAGAACTCTCACTATTAATATTTATGTAGATATAATATTTACAATTGATCCTATGTAACTATATTATCAATTTAAATAAAAATGAATAAGTATTTATGTTTTACTAATTGAGAGAGATCACTTATTCATTAATATTGTAAATTATACAAGGTTGTTAATAAATTTTTCTTTCTTAGAAAAAATATTCCTATGTAATATTGATAATTTTAAGAAAAAATGAAACAAATGAGTTTTACATTCTAATATATATCTCCACCAAATTGAGAAAATTTGATAATACAAATTCTGCTAATGTATATAAATTAAGAAGATATGTTTGTTCTCTTGCATTACCTCACTAAATCGTGTATGAATATTGAATTTTAGTATCATGTCATGAAATATCCAAGATTAATCCAAAATAATCTCCTATTTTGCAAAGAATTCTAAGATATAATAAGGGAACACTCAAAAAATATTTGGTGTCATAAAAGTTGATTAGACTTATATAGGTAAGGGTTCATAGATACATATTGGAATGAGGATTGAACAAATATAATATAGACAAATGGTGGATCATTATTTTATGGTTAGAGTTACTTAAAATGGAAAATTTTAAAGCATTATTTTGTCGCTCTAAGTATAGATAGCACTAATTACATCACAGTTACATAAAATATTAGAAAAATGCATTGTTTCAATGTTCTTTTGGATGATATAAAGTATTTTTTGAGAAAATATTAATAATTTATTGTGAAAATATGTGTTTCATAGATCTCTCAAAGAATAATATTCCTAAATCCATATCGAATCATTTTGATATAAATTACCATTATATAAAAAAATGCGAATGTAGTTATTTAATTATCAAAAATGTTAATATGAATATTCAATATATATAAATTTCTAAAAAGAAAACAAAGAATAGTTAACTTAAGAGTTTAGTATATAAGGACATGTTTACCCATAACTTATTGGTTTAGTTTTTGGGAAAAGGAACCCCCACTAGGCAATAGATTTTGTTGAAATAGGGGATGAAATGTGTTAAAACTCATTACTCAAGGAAAATATAATTTGTTTGGTACATGTATAACTTTTTCATCTAAATATTGGTTTAATACTGAATGGTGGGGAGTTATTTGATAATTAAATTAGATTTATAAATTGATTTGGAGTTTTTCAAGATCACTTAGAAAATATATTATGACATAATGGGATGGAATTGTCAAAAAAACATACACTTATTTGGTTTTGTGGTGCATGTCACCCCACTTGTGTGGCATGTTGTGAATGAAGATTCTCATAATTTTTGATGAGTTATCTAAAACCTTTTTGTATATATTTTATAGTTTATATGTTTTTCTAATAAATCCAAAATGGGGAGATTAATGTACCATTGGATTTTTTTTAAATTATGCGGTTATTGGTTTTGAATTGTTTAAAACATTCATGAATAGTTAGAAATATTTAATGAATATTGATGATGTATTTCTTAGTTATTCATGTAGTTAATTAGGATGTTCATTTAGTTAACAAAACTGGTCATGTGGTTGATTAATTATTCATTTGGTTGATGTATATGTACATTGTTTTGATCAAATTATCATTATAATGCACCATGAATTTAATATATATCATTTGATTACATAACTATATTGTGATTGATAAAAAAAATTAACTAAAAACAATAAACATAAAAAATACAAAACAAATATGATGTATATTATTATGAAAATTTAAGAACAATAATTCCTCTAGTAAATAAAACGATTTAAATCAATTATAAATGCATTTAAAATAGGATTTGGAACACATAATGTTTTAGAAGTGAAGATTTCAATAAAAATATTCTGTTTATATATTATATTTTCATTTTATTGGTAATTTTTTATAAATTATAACTTTAATATTTAAAATAAAATTAACTTTTTAAACTTTATTTTCAAAATTATATTATGGTTAATTGTGTGAAATTTTATAAAATAGTGGAGATTTATGTGAATACTAAATAAATATTAATTTTTCATAAATGGTAACTTTTTTTACATTATCATACACAATGAATGACTAAATAGTTTTTAAAAACATTTTTCTATAATATTATTTGTTTTTAAATTAATATAAATCATTTTCAAATAATATTGTAAATTTAAAAATACCACGTTTAACTTTTTGGAAGCATAAGTAATATTTTACACAAATAATTATTTTTATTCACTATTGTAAAATATTAGTTTTCTTCACTTATAAAAATTAAATATAAAAATTTTAATTTTAATTTTTTTATCATAATATTCGCGGTGTTTTATAATTTCACTTTTTTAAGCCTAAAATTATGATTAATATGCAAAAATTACCATCAAAATTTTGAAATGGTTAGTGAATTATTTTATTTATGCTGATTAATTTTTAACTAATAAAATTAATTTACATATTTTATATAATTAATTTTATCTTAGATATAAAATATATAAAAAAGTTGTCCTTAATTTAATTTGTAATTAGTTTTATATAATTTTATGAATGCTTAATGGTGAAATCAATATTTTTTATAAACCCATTTTATATATTTTAAATGTTTTAATTTACTAATAATTTGATCTTGTTTATAACTATAATTAAATTATATGGATCTTAAAATTAAGTTAAAAAAACATGAGTTTCAATGTTGTTTTAATAAAAAATAAATTTATAGGGAAAAAACTAGTTACCAGGGAAAAAAATAGTAAAACATAATAATTTAATGGTAAATGATATGAAATATTTTTGAAACCTGTCTAAAAATGAATTTTTTAGGAATAATAAATCTTATATCCCCCAAAAAATAATTAATCCCCTATTTTGGAGCCACTGACCATTGAATAAAATCATACCATCACTGAAAAATTAATTAGAATTTACAAAAATGCTATTTTCAACCCCTATAAAAGTAGATCATTTTCACCTGATTTCTACACCGATTTTAGTGATTTATCTCCAAAAAACACTACACTAGTCTCTCTTTAGCACTATCCCAATTTATAATACTCTTTTTTCATTCTAAAACACCATGACAATAATCGTTAATGTGTTACATAGATGAGATCATCTAAAGGTATTGGTGGTGTTCTCAACCGAGCTATCTTAATTCATTCCCTAATTTAATAAATCAAAACAACTCAATCCATTAATATTTCGATAAATCCAATATTAATAATATCCAAAAATGTTACAATACTAATGGAATATATATTTTCTCACATCCTCCAAATCTATTGAAAAAATAAAGATGTCTCCATACATATGTTGAGATGAAAACCTACATGACCGTCCTATATGATTTTTCATCATCAACTTACATAATTGGTTAATAAAGTATAATTAATGTATTTATATGAGATATATAAATTTATTATTATTATTAAGTGATAAACCATTAAATTTTTTCATCCTTATCTATGACAAATTAATGTGTTACATGTGCATATGTACAGAGTACAACCACTACTAAAATCCTTAACTATACAAGCAGTTCAAAACTGCAGGTACAACCCAAAAAACCATGGGTATAGGATATACCCATGGTTCTTTGAATTCTGGGTCCTAAGCTACCTGGATAGACCTATACCCATTTTTTGACCAAACCATGTGTATTATCCACATAGACCCAGGGTTCTTAAACCTTTGGTGTTAGAAATTCAATTGAAATAGTTATACCCACAATTTGACCAAACCATGGTTATAGACCTATACCCACCGTTTGGTCAAACTGTTGGTACAGGTCCTTGTTAGAAAAATTCTCTTCTATGATTTGATCCCAACACCATCTTCCTACACTCCAATGACATTATCATTAACCTACAACATGTTTTTTGTATTATATTTCTATATATATATATTATAATTATTATTGTCAAAAGTTGATAGGCTAAAATATAACCACGGTATAGTGAAAAAGTGGGTATATGTACCTATTAAAAAAATATCATGCTTGGAATTGGATCCCAACACCTTATGTCCACACTCCAATTACTTTACCACTATCCTACAACACATTTTTTGTTCTTATCTTCAAAAATATATATATGTTTATATATATAAATTTTTTTATATTAAATAAATTATTATTATTATTATGGAAAAATAATCAGCCAACCTATAACCATGTTTTGGTCAAACCAGGGTTATGGGTCCTTATTAAAAAAAAATCCTCTCTTGGGATTTCATCCCAACACCTTTCGCCAAAAATCCGATGACTTTATAATTATTCTAGAATACATTGTTTTGGTCATATATTCATAAATTATACATTTTTATATATAAAAATTTATTTACATTAAATTGTGATTATTTTTATTATAATGTAAATTTAAGAGGTCAACCTACACCTACCCTTTGGTCAAACCATGGGTATAAGTTTCATTACGTGTTTCTTGCAAACAAATCACCCTCAATCTATTTCCATAGTTTACATAAATATTGGGTATAGGTGTGAACTATACCAATGGTATTCATATAACAATGGGTATAGGTCCTTCCCATGAAATGTTTTCCCCAAAAAAACATATTTTCACAGTTTACAAGAACTGTGGGTATAATGGTATACTATACCCATGGTTTCATTAGAACCATGGGTATAGGTCCCTCCAGTGAATTTTTTTCCCCTGTAGAACCAATTCCAATGATTTAAAACACCCATGGGTATAGTGGTGACCTATACTGATGTTTTATTGCAGAACCGTGGGTATAGCCTCATTTTTTAAAAAGTGAGCCTCCATGAAAGTGACAAAATTCTATTTTAATGATTTTCCTTTTTTAACCCTCTTATAATAAAATTAAAAAACACAAAAAATTAATTATTTAAATATGACTCATTTATAATTATATTATTAAAAAATTAATCACTTTTATAACCACACTCATCCATTGATTATATATTTTTCTTTTATCTGTCGGTTAAGCCATGCAGTATAATAATGATATAATATTATATCATAAATTATAGGGGAAACATAATTACTAGTGAAATTAGACATTAATCATAAAGTAGTATATTTTTTTTATATTTTTTCAATTTATATTTTAGAATGCATCTTTCTTTAAGATACCACCACTCATTTGTTAAAAATTATTGAATCAAGAATGTTAACAACATCATCATGATTAATAATAAAAAACATAAAAATGGAATTATAACGTTATAATTCATTATTTAAAACTATTCTAGTACCTATGAGGATATTATAATGTTGAATTTTCAACATTCATAAACCAAAATTGACACCTCCATTAAGAAAGTAGTACTAAACAAACAATTAAAGATAATAACATGTGATGATGGAAATAAAATATATCTAAATAATACATATTTAATAAACGATTAAAAATGAACTCTAAAATAATTTTAATTATGGTTAAGGTTATAAAATAGGTGATTAAGATAATTATTTTTTTATATTGGAGGTGATATCATGTATGGAT
Organism: Viscum album; assembly: GCA_963277665.1. Taxonomy (NCBI): domain Eukaryota; kingdom Viridiplantae; phylum Streptophyta; class Magnoliopsida; order Santalales; family Viscaceae; genus Viscum; species Viscum album. The sequence continues at coordinate 453,016,300 of OY728143.1, read as the reverse complement.
AAGCGGTTCTAAAGGTAAAAGTTATTTATCACAATTTTATTTCATTGAGAAAAGTATTAATTTATTAAAATTATATCTTTTAATGGGAATTATATAACCTATTAGATATTTAATATAATGGATTATTTTTTATTTATAGTAATAAAATTTAAATTTCATGAAATGTCTTCCAAATGGGATTGATTGAAATGTTTAATTATCCATATAAGGTTATATTGACTCAACATATTTTCTCGAGTAATAACTATTCCACATTGGCTATGGTTTTATGAAATGATATTATCATGTTCAATGGGGATTTTATAATTCCTTTACTCATTAATTTTATGTTAATTACATTAATGGATTTCCTTCTTATAAAAACATTATGATTTTTACAATTATTCACATACTCTAATAATATGTTCTTTTTATTCCAAATCCATATTTTATAATTATGATATTGTTATCCTTTTATATTTATAGAATCCAAATATTTTTTACTTATATTTATCTTCAAAATTATCTTAATATATATTAAAAAGGTTGATTTGACACATTTTAATTATTATTTTCGCACAAATTTATATTAAAATATTTTAATGGAAATCCCTTTCTAGTTTATATTGTTATCATTAACTCAATATTCCCCTTAGAACCCCATAAAGTCTTTATAATGAATTCAATATTGAGTATTAATATTAAAATTAAACATTTTTACTAATTTCCCACATCACCTTTGGAAATTAACATTTTCATGTGAGCTGTAATTTCATTTGTCATAGTTGTGGACAAAACACCATCTAAAAAAACTGTTACATTTTCAGTCATTGTTATGAACATTCTTTATTACAAATCATCCTTTAATGTTTTCAAATGTTTCTAAAAATTATTTTAACTCATAATTATTTTAAAAGGAAAGAAAATAGTATTAAATATTTCAAATGTTAATGTATGGATTTAAAAATAGAATTATATATTATAAATTTTATATTAATGGATTTTTAAGATAGAATTCATCAATATTTTCTTGTCTTCTCAATGATTGATATTGAGAAACTCCTTTTTAATGAATTTGGGTTTTAGGTACCCTTTCTGGTTGTACAAGATAATATTTAAATCAAATTTCTTGATTAAATTATTTCATTGAAAGGAAATTGTTTTTAATGAATTTTCATGAATTAAAAAAAGAATAATTCTTATTTTAAAATTAATTTATCAAATAATATTATAATAATTTATTTTATCTATGTCATCATACATTGATGTTCCTTTTGTTAAAATTGGTAAATGGTCTTGTGATACCATACTACTTATTTATATGGATGGATAATAATGATAATATTTTTAAAAAAGTTTCTATAAAACCCCTTTAATTCTTATGTATTAACTATGATATGATAATATAATGAATATATTATGATCTTATAAGAAAATTTTGAATGTTTTCATTATGTTTCGATTTGGTTCCATCAAATAAATCTAATTCATTGGTTAATGATTGATATCAAATATTATAATGACATTGAGAATACTAATTCTGTATATTCACTAAATATATATTGGGAATTATTTTTATAGTCGAAATCTTTGAAATATTTTAGAAAACAAAGACTATGGACATTTTTTTATTCTCAACATATAACATTTAAATTTTATTTGATTGAATCATACTATATGAATAATTTATTTATTTAAATCATATATCATTGTAATTTTGTTTATTCATAATATGAAGCCTGGAAATTTTGTTTTTCCACATCATGGTGTGTCATGATTTTATTATTTTAACTATGAAGTGTGCGGGATATATTGAATCAGTTAACAATATAATAATTTCCTAAGCTTATTTTAGGTTAAAATTTCAATTTTTTTATTATGTTTACAGGAAATATTGAATTTCAATATTATATATCAACTATAATTCTCTATTTATTATGTTTTTTATCTCACAATCATTTTCTAATGTATATTTTTATTAATTTTATATATAATTTCCCTCTAGTATGACTTTTGGAAACTATTATTATTTCAAGATGTTTAGAGAAATATATTTCTCCCCTACATATCATTTCTCATATTCATATGATATAATCCATGATAATATGTTGATAAGTGTATCCCATTACTGAGTATTTGATCTAACCCATTTATTATGTTTCCATTCCCTAGGTTATAAAGATTAATGTAAGGTAAGAGATGTATATAAGGGAGTATAGTGTGGCCTCATTATTGAGAAATGATAACATGTTTCCAAAAATATGATGCATATGTTATTAATCTTCATGTGTACTAATTATTATGTTCTAAGTATTCTGAGACTATTTTGTTATTTACTATTTTTCATAATGAAATGATATAAAATAAATATATATTTATCTTGGTCTGTATAAATTATTGTGTTTCATAAAAGTTTTTTTTTCAACGGACTTAGGAGTTCAGGTCTTGAACACCTGTATTTTTATCAGATCCATGTTTATTTTTTATGTATTAGTTTAAAAGTTTGGGGAAATTATTATGAGACATTTAGTGAACACTATAAGGATATGTGTATCTCATTAGTATAATTATATGATACCATCATGAAATTTAATTGATGTTTTGATTATTTTGTTACCTTGAAATTAGAGACCTTTTTTAATACAATAAATTGTATGTTATTGTGGGACAAATTCACCTTGGATTAATCAACCTAAAAAACGTTGGTTGAGTTTCAAGTCTACATTCACTTAGTGAAAAATGAGTGTCCCTAAGACTGTACTCCTAGAAATATACTCAAGGAGGATATACTTTGGCTAATTCACACTCCCTTTGTGAATTATTATAAATGATTTAAATGGAATTTTAGGAAGTACTATATAATTAGTTAGCTTAGATATCCTAATAAGAGTATTACCATGAACATTCTAGGCTAAACTAAAGGAGTGGTCAATTACACTAATTCTATCATAGTTGAACAATAAGTTTCATATGATGAAATTAATGTGTTATTGGAGTGGATATATTTGGATTGAGTTTTCATATTCATATAATCATTTAATCAACCTTTATTTGAAATTATAAAAATCATTTTGGTTTTCATACTTATTTATAATAATATCCTAAAAATCATGTTCTCAATTGTATATCCTTGGAAACATGAAAAATCTAAATAAGGATTCATATTAGGGATTAAATTCTATGATTAATGAAAACATATGTATGTTTTTATAAGAAAAATAAAAAACTAGTTTCATTGTCTTCAATAAGTCCTTAAGGTTGATATTTCATTACAAATATTATCATCAGTCATGACTTTATTATAAAAACTATTTTATATTTTTATTAATATTGGATAATTAAAATTTTGAGGACATAATTTATATTGGGTGAGAATGTAACACCCCATGATTTTAAAAAATATAACTTATCTTCACGTAAATTTACATTGTTTGACTACATATTTGAGAGATAAAAGTAAAATAATATGAGCTATAACTTATTAAAAGAATATTATTATTAAAATTAAATAATAACAAAATATACAGTAATTTAAAATTGTATAATAAATTATAAATTTACACAAAATAGAATGAAGAACACATAATGTTTTAACAGTGCATTTTTCAATAAAATCATTTTCATTTACATATGGTACATTAAATTGAAAGATAATTTTTTATAGTTTATAAAATTTATTTGATAAATTGAACATCATTTTTTAACTCATCATGTTAAAAAAAATTGGATGTTTTTGTTGAGACTTTTCTAAAATAAATAATTTTAATAAATAGTAAAAAAATATTGATTTTCCAAAAATAGTCACATTTATAAAACAAACAAAATATATAAATGAATTACGATTTCTTGAAAAAACATTTCTTATAAAATATAATATTATAATATAAAATAAATATTTTAAAAATACTATTTGACTATATAAAAATCATGTTTGACGTTTTAGATTCCGATGTTATATTTTAATCTAAAAACTAATTTTATTCCCATATATTAAAAATTAATTTTCATCAATTGTAAAACCATAATATAAAAAACGTGAAATAAAATTTCATATCATAATATTCATGTTATTTAATAAGGTTTATTTTTATGGCATAAAAGTATGATTACTATGAAGGCTATTAATGACCCTTATAAAGATGAATGTGTTATTTACAAAGATTCACTTTATTAACTATGTGTAAATTTTATTTAACAAATTAAATTTATATATTTTATATAATGAATTTGATATGATTTTTAAATATATATATATATATATATATATATAAACATTTCATCAATTATTTAATTTTTAAATAATGTTTTATAATATTATGAAAACTTACTAGAGAAAACATTTTTTTCTACAAAATAGATTTTTAAATAATAATTGTTTAAATTTAAAATATAATTTTATATTATTTTGAAAATAAATTATATTATATTTATCATATATTTAGGGTGATAACATAAAATTTTGGTTATAATGGTGAACTTATATTTTTTAAAAATATATTGATTACTAGGGTAAAAACTAATTACCGAGGTGAAAAAATGGTAAAATATAAACTTATAGTAGTAAAAGGCACAAAAAAACGTTTAAAACATATCATAAAATAACTAGTTAGAGTGAACCATACATTTCTTATATAAACATTAAATCATTTTAGATTAATATTTAATATATTCCATAATAATACCCACCAAAGGACTACAACAGCTCGAGCTTTTATGAAAACAATTTCAAAATAAATATAATAAATATAATATTTTTAATTTCACAAACTAATAATTTTATATTGTGTTTCATTCTATACTAATTTTATCTTATCTTAAATTCAACATAATTTTTGGCTTGCATTACAGGAATCATAGAGTTTCTCTTGCTATACACACATCAACAGGTTTAAATGAAGAAAGTCATGTAATTAAAATATTATTTTATAAAATGAAAGTTATCTCATAGCCATTATAATTTTTGGTATGAATAGGGTTAACTAAGACATGAAAATATATTGTTTACAGATGTTTATAAAATGCATTTTTTTTATCAATTAATTAATAGTGAAAACAAAAAACTATTTGAAAATAAACAAAATCTTTTACTTAAAAAATATTTTTACCTAAATAAATTAAATAAAAACTATTAACGAATTATTTTAATTAAATTTATGTATTATGTATAAATTAATATTTTTAGGATTCATCTTATTTTATTCTAGAAAGAAGATAAGATTAAAATCAATTTTATGCTTAAAAACAATAATTTCTAAAATACAGTTTTATCCCCTTTTTCACACTTATATTGAAGCTAATTGTTCAAACTTTTAGAAAAATTATTTGAAAATATAAAGATAATTTTTAAAAAATAATGAAAAAAGTATCTTAGGTCGATGTTTTTGGAATTTTCTAAAAAACATAATTTTTGTTGAATAATGAAAAATATTAAATATTAAGTTATTTATAAATGTAAATTATATATTATATTTGCTTTAAATTCATAATATTTTAATTATATAAATATATATATATATATATATTAATAAAATTTAAATCTTTTGAATAATTTTCATATCTAATTCTGATATAGAAACTATGTAAACTATTGAACAATTTCTCATTGAAAACATGCTTTCTCATCCCACCAATAGGTTTATTTATTAATTTAATTTATTTATATTATTTGATTTTAATTTAAAAAAAATTATTCCTTATTTTGAATAAAAAAATAATATTATCTAAAAATTTTAACTTAATAATTTACCAAGTTGTGTAGTGAAAACAGTAAAAATTAATTGTCGTGGTTATTGTAAACCTGGGTTTATAAGGGATTAAACTAAAATAGAAGGGTTAAAATAACCTAATAACGTGTATATAATGATTTTTATGGAAATATTTAGAACTTATCAAATCTAAATCTCTAAAATACTTCATTTTCAAGCCTAGTGTCATGTGAAAAAAATGTGGGTACAACTTTTTTTTTTGAAATGATTACAATGGTTTCAATCAACATGATTATAAAAGGCCACCCCTATCCCTTATTATTCACACCATGAAACCATTTTAGTTCAGTTAATCACTTAAGAAATACCTTCAAAACTTTCCTCCTCAAATACTATAATCCATTTTCTTATATCTAACTGAGGAATTCATTTGGTCCAAACCTAATGGAAATTCCCAAAGAAGAGGTAACATCTTTCAATGAGAATTTTTATTTTATTTCTGCATCCACCTCATTAACTTATTCTTAAACCAATATAATATAAAAACCCAAATATATTATATACTCTGATATTTTTTTTGTAAAGTCATTTCCTACAACCATAGTCATTTCCATCAAACGGGTTATGAAATAATCATTCATGAGTACATCAGACTGCTACCAGAAAAACTGATGTCATTATTTTTTCAATTACCACCTCTCATGGTTGCTTATGTATAGTGATCCAGTATTTTCATATATAAATATTCATTTTATTACACAAATACATTCCAAATGATTGTGGTAGTTTAGTTCCTTTTGAAATATGGTTACATGAAGTACTACTTCATAAAAGAACTACATTATCTCCCACCTGGCTATTCATGACTAAGACCCTTATTATACACATCATAAATAATAGATATATTTATAACCTTGATAAATTAAATATAATAAAGGGATATCTTAGATTCTTTATAAGGGTAAACATGGGAGATACGTAAGTATAATCATTATCATAAGGGTTTTAGAGAATGATTCTAACATTAGAAGATCATACCCTTCATATCAAAGATCATAATATTAAGTAATTATCTAATTATTATTCTTCATAAGACATGAATCATAAAGGATTAAAATATAAAAATCCACATTATAATAATAAATTTATAATACATGGAATTTTTGAAAATAGATAAACATATAGAATGATTTCTATAGTATTCAGAACTCACTACGATGGTTATCTTAGTGGAATGTGTTCACTATTGAAGCCATATTGGTAGTCAAAGTTCACACCCAATACCATATTAGAGGAAATTATCCATTATTTAATTGGGTTTACTCACTATTCCATCCATTCTAATCACATGATATATGAATATTTTCCTAATGCATTGGAGGGATATATAGGTCCTACCCGTCACAAAATGAAATCATACAAATGTGTTTCATATCACAAATATTCCTCATAACATAACCATTTATATGAAATGGGTATCATAAAAATTTCATCATATCAAAACCAATATAAAAGGGATATATTTCACAATAATTTTATCACATCATGACCAATGAAAAGAAATGGGTTCCAAACACATATACATTGAAGAGAAATGAGTTTTGTAAATATCATGCCCTAAAAACATAAATCATTCAGATAAATATTATGAATTTTACCCTTCGATAATATTCCAAATTATTCATGAGTAACACCAACAAATTTCATCTTATATGGAAAATAATTTTGAATGATCATTTAAAATTATTTTTAGGAAAATAATCTTTCTTCTTTAAATTTCACTTCTTAAAACATTATACATTTTTGAAATCCTTTTTCTTTGTGAACCACTTTAAAAAATGAATTTAAAGTATATTAAAGAAATATTTTCTTTCAAAATTACCAAAAAATCATTCAAATTAATCAACAAATAAATTATTGTCATGATGGAGGGAAAATATGTACAAGACATATATGTTAAAATACATTCCTTTTACATTCTAAAATTTTTAGAAAATTGGATTGATTAGAAAATTTCAAGAAGATTACGTTGAAATTTTTTAATACACAAGATTGAAAAAAAATATTTAATATTATTTAAAATGGATAAAAACATTTTTTAAAATATTTTTAGAAAACAAGGTTTTGAAGGAAAATAGATTTCTGAGAGAAGAGACAAAGAAGGTAGAATTTTTTAAAAAACATTTTCCTAAATATATTAAATAAAAATGAGTAGAAAATTGGTAACATTACATGAATATAACATTAATAACCAGAGTAGAATATAATTACTGATAATTCATGAGATATTAATTATAATATTTCATCAGTTTAAGTACAATGAAAAACAACCCTGACAATCTATGTGATTGTAGCAATAAACTCTTACCAATTTCGTAACTTTGAATAATAAACCCCTTGAAAGAATAAAAAAATTGAATCATAAAATATCACGATGATGAAAAAAATCATTATATAAAAGGTAAAAGGTGCATTATATATTGAACATAAAAAAATATGGGTTGAACATGTCCTGTGTCTCACAGAAAATAAAAGTAAGATTGAGACCCCTACCTTAATTCTTAACTTATATTGTACTTATTCAATACTATAGTAAAATATAAAAAAAATTATTATTAACATATAACATAACCACATTAATTAATATAATACCATATATTATTTTATTATGACCTTTTCTTACAAATTTATTAAAAATTATATGGTAATGATTTGTTTCAGGTAATAACCGCATTGTTTTTAGTATATGTTGTGATTTTTCATATTTTTTCCTCTTAATTTAATAATGATTTCATTATATCTAGAAATATTACTATGATATAATCATATTATTTAATCATTATATTTATTTATAATAATTTTTAAAATATTGAAATTGGAAATGAAATACATTGTTCATGGAGATGATACATCTTACGTATGCATGAATTTCATATGCATTATATTGATGGATTGAAAGAGAAAAACATATGACTTATTAATATTATAAAATAATTTTAGTTTCCTAAATATCACATATATGTTTTAAAATCATCATTAATTCATTAAATGTAATGTTTAAACGAATAACATCACTTCACATGATGATATACCTCCGTTCACCCGAACAATGTAATCGTATTCCCCAAACATTGAAAGAATAAAGGTATGTGGAATTTAAAAATTAAAATATCATAATAAAATCAAAAACATCAAAAACATAATATATAAATTTTATATCCATTATTATTTCCAACCTTGATAAGTGGTAATGGAAAAATGAATGTTAACAGTTTGTGAGGCGGTAGTACAACCGTACGCACGAACGATGATTTTGTAACCCATTTTATGGATTTGTGTGTGGTTTTAGGTAATACCCTTATAATAACAACATATAAATATATTTATGATAGTAATTATTTTATATATCCATTATTTTAAAATAATTAAAGGGGTTTTAGGAAGAAATAAAATAACAATGTTCATTGATGATAATTACCTATTCTTTAGGTGTCGGTTTTTTGTTTGAACCAAAGGCCTTCCATGGTTGGATTTCTAAAGAATTTATGTATTATTGAATGAATGTAGTGAATTTTATAATTTAATTGGTGATTTATTATCTGAAATATTTTTTTAAGGTGCAAAGAGAGGGCGAGAGGTGGTGTCCATTTATAAGTAGGGGAGAGGACACATTTCCCATTTTTGAAAAGAAAGTTAGGTGTACCCATGTCTTTCCCAAAATAAAGGCTTAACTAAATAACCTAATTATATCCACGATGGGTTGAGGTTTAAATATGGCCATGAAATGGTTGTTGGTAGTGTTTATAGGTCATATTTCCCCTTCAGATTAATTTTTAGTCTCTTGGTAAACTTATTTATCTCTTAATCAATGTTATTAATTTTAAATGTTTTCTATAATTAATTTTGTAAAAAAAATATTTTGAACTTATTATAAATTATAAACTATGATTATTTTATATATGGATACCATTTTTCAAAATTAAATTCACAAAATTGGTGGAAAATAATTTAAAAATTAATCTCACGGACACGATGTGACAACCGATTTTTAATGTGAAAATATTCCAAACTGAAAAATGTTTTTATATACGAATTCAATGTAAATTTAATTAAAATAACCTATATTAAATTAATATATTTATAATTGAAATAATTATACATTAAAACCAATTTAAAATATAATTTAACTATATAAATAATTTAAGAGAAAATGCAGTTTTCATTTAAAATTCGGTATTGTTCAATACTCATCCAAAAATGAAATAATTATGAAAAAAAAATCACCATAAGATAATTTTGAAATTATCAACTAAAAATTTAATTTAATTTTCTCTAATTAGTTTTCTAAAAGTGAAAAATATCAATATTATTATTTTCCATAAAAACTGTTTTTTAGAAAAGAGTATTTTCAAAACATATAAATACGTTACTAAAAAATTATTTATATTATTATCAATATGTATTCTTTATATAAAACCATTTTGTTTAAAAATTATTTATTAATAATCATATTTCCAATTTTTATGACTAGGTTACAATTTTTTGTTTTTAAATAACTGTATTTATAATATATCATTGTTTTGTTAAAACTCTTTATCAAATATAACCCAAGATAAGCTACTGTAGCATATAGCCCAAGATTAACTTGGTGTATAATATAAAACAATATTAACATGATATAGAATATAATTACATATTAACATGGTGTATCGTATTACACAATCATAATGTGGTATAGTATATAACATAATGCATCAATTAATTGTGATTTATTAAAAAATGTACATCAAAACTAAAGGTGTTACATTCAAACCCCCATTAAAATCAATTTTTCTTCAAAATACATCTCACTAATACAAAAAATAGGAGCAATTTTGCCTCATCATATCTTCGAGTTTTTACTTATCATCCTCTAAATGGTGGTTTTTTATTAAACATTGAAAGGTTGAGTGGTCTTGTTTCATATAAATTTCTTTGTATGATAGCAAATCTCCACTAGCTATTCCTCATAATAAATGTCCTCCTCCAGTGGTATGACCTATGTATTTTGTATATATGAAGGTTTAGGTATATACCACTACAATAGGAATACAGGGAATATATTTTTCACTTCAGATATGTTTTTTGGATTTGCTAAACAATAAGCAACCATTCTATCTCGATCAAGGATCTATAAAGGGACAATATACCTAGGCTCATCTTCCCTTCCTGTATTAATATCATAACTATATTCTAGGTATATTTTTTTAGAAACATATTATCAATAACTTCAAATTCTAAATCACACCAACAGTTATCAGCCAAAAAATCAAACTCTAAAGCTTTCTTTATATGTAGTTGAATGTCTCTAACCTTATCTTCCATTTCTTCAGAAGTCTTAGGTCAGAATATCATTATTTTTACAAATTAATTCAAGTATATTAGGGATCTACATTTCTTTACATATAGGGCATCATAAGGATCCATATGAATGTATGAGTGAAAGATATTTTTATGAGAATACTGAACTATAGGTAGGTGATGGTCCCAACCGTCGATGAAATCCAAATTATAGGATATCAATATATCCTCTAGGTTTTTAAGTGTTCTTCTATGTTGACCATCTATTAGATGATGATATTCAGTGTCAATACTCAACTCTATATAAATATATTTCTGAATAATTCTCTAGAATTTTGAGTTAAGCCTTGTATCTTGATCCAATACAATGGAATGTGGTAGTCCTTGCAAACTTACCACATTCATTATGTATATACTATAAAGATGATACAAATATAAGTGTTCTCTAATAGTGATTTAGTATATTGAATTAGTAAGGTGATTAAATAACAGCCATATATCATTATTCCATTTAGAGTTTTTAGGGAGTCCAATGATAAAAATTAAGGTGATGTTCTCCCATTTCCATTCTAGAATGAGTAATGGATGAAACATCCTCTTAGACTTTTATCTTTCACCCTTAAATTTATAGAATACCAAGAATTGAGATACAAACCTTCTGATATCTCTCTTCATGTCATCCAACTAGAAGTATTCTTTCAAGCCCCTATATATCTTCATACTTCCGGGATGAATATAGAATAACTATGATCATTCTATTACACCACCATCCAAAAAAAATTTATAGATGGATTTCATAAATGGTTCCTGAAAATTATCATTATGTGATGATCAAGGTTAAACTCTAGAATATTTCTAACCATAGTTTAGAGCTCTATATATTCCTTCTTCACTTCTTAAATCTTCACTTAGATATATGGGTGAACATTCAATTGAGAAAGATAATATTTTTCCTTTCCTTTGATATTTCAAAACTAATACATTGTAAATCAATAAATACTAGATATTTTGAGATTATAATAATGGATAAGAATGCCTGATACTTTCAACTCAAATAATTATAAACATTGTTCAATTTCCGAGGTTGGTAATTTATTGATTAGTAAAATTCATTTATCATCTCTAACCATACTATTTAGTTCATGTTCATCTCCTTCTATGTGAATATATAATTTAATATTTTTTAATTATTATATATGTTACAATTTTCACAATAAAGATAATGCCTCCATGTAATTAATTCAAAAATTACCAACACTAACTCTAAATCACGAATTGGGTAATTTTTTCATTAGTATTTATTTTTTATGAGGGAGAAGCTTAAACCATTAATTTTTACATGATAATGTGTTGAAATTCATTCATATATGAATCACTATAAAATATATAACCTTCTCTATAATAGGGTAATGTATGGAAATGGGCACTAACTAACCTTATCATTAGTTCCTTCATGTTTTCTTCACATTCATCCATCCAACGGAACATAGAACCCTTCTGAGTTATCTTGGTCAATTGATTAAACAACCATGATAAAATATCCACAACGAATCAATAGTATCAATCCAAACTATGAAACATCATATATATAAGAACCAAAAATTCCGTATAATTTTTTTAAAATTATTTTAATTTGTTACAAGAATTCGAAATTCTAGGGCACCTGCTTCCGAGGCCCAGATGAGCCAGAAAGCATTTTTAATCTTTTATTAAAGTATGTCCAAAAAACATGTGAGCGGGTTTTTCTATCTTTTAAATCGGTGCTTGGATTGAAAATCTGAGGGCACCCTTGGATTCGCATTTCCAGGATTCATATAGGCGGAGCATAACTTCACCTAGAAAGGGTCGGATGGAAAAGATAAATTTTTGCATTTTTCATAAAAAATAATGAAATAACTCTTTCAGTTATATTATTATTTCTCTTCAACCATTGAGAAATGGTTGGAGAATCCAGAGTGTAATATCAAACGTTAAATGAGATACATTTAATGACCTATTACATTTGTTGTGAAACCTCAACACTCACTTAAATAATGGTGAATTAATTAAGGTTCATTAATAAACCATATTAATGAACACACCATAGAGTTTGTTTCTTTTTATTTAATAAATTCAGTGGAAAATGGATTGGAAATCATGGGAAACCACTGACGAAGGGCTGACGACTTTCCTATCCAATGAAGAACGGTGAGTGAACGACGACCGTTGGAGGAACTAATTCAGAGATCGATGAGCAGTGATAAATTTAAAAGGACAATGAACGTGAAATTATTTCCTTCGTCCATAATAGATTCCACCAAACCCAGGTAGGGGAATTATCTGTTTAATGATTTCTCTTTTCCGTTTTTTAAAAATACCATGAACGATGATCAAATGACATACGGGTTGATCCGTGATTTGTTTATTCTTGCAGGAGGATGTTTAGGGATCTTGATTTGGGGTTTTCCTTATTCTGTATAATGATTATGATCACCCCATGATAAAATGCTAACGTAGAGGGTGATGTCCAATCCGAACAAGGCCCAGACCCTCTGCCTCTCTTGGATATTGTGCTTTCTTCGTGGGGGACCGAACAACATGGTGGCAAGGTGATTATGTGGGCTTCGTAGTAAAGGTGGCATCCAGACATTCCCATAGGTGTAGACGGTAAAGAAAACGGACCACCAGTGCATCTCTGGTGGCCCGCATAAGGTGTTGTCAGCATGGTGGCAACATCCTGCCCATGCTGGTCAAGTGGAGAGGGTGGCGCTGCAGTGGAAAAGTACCATGGATGGACATCCGTGGTGTGTGGAGGATGTGACACTGATGCACCACATGCAATAAGAGTGGACCACTCATGCTACATGGGTGGATGCACCCAAAGACCAACTTGTGTCCGCCGTTTCGAGAGACGGGGTGGTGCCCCGCGTCTGGTCTATCATTATAGGCATGCACCGCGTGGTCCGGGTTCTCTATGCAGGCCAGACTCACCATTCGGGCTGGACCCGGCAGCCATGCGGGACCCCCAATCCAGGTTGGACCTGCACCAGCCAGGCCGAAACCACGTTAGCTGGGCCAGACCCCTGGTCCCAACGGGCCTGCTGGGCTGTGCCCCTACTGGACTCTAACCTGACCGGTCCCATTTCACTAAAACTGGCATAACTTGCAAAGTGGGTATCTGATTGACGTATCTTTTCTGGCATGAGGGACTTTGCGATGAGGCGGTTCTTTTGAGATACTCCACTTGAGTTTTGGCATAAATTGGAGTGCGATTGGGTTTGATCAGACTTGAATCTAACCAGACCCTATTTACCTTTTTGCCTATATCTTATAGACATGGCGTCTAATTGACACATGGTCTGTCAAGTTAGAAACCATATGAGAAGACGGTCCTTTGGGTTACATATTTGTGGGAATTCTTGGTGGTTCAGTTATGACCGATGGTGTGAGGAGAATAATCTATGAAACTCAAGCACAATAAGTGTGGGAATCCTGTGGATGGAAGTCAAGTGAAGAGCGACCCTCCGTGGATCGGCATGATAGAGACCCTCCATGGATCAGTAATGGCATGACCCTATATGGATCGACTTGAGAGCGACCCTCTATAGATCAGAAATAGTGAGACACTTTTTGGATCAGTAGTAGTGCGATCCTCTAGGGATTAGCAGTAGCGTCACGTGATTTGGGTTGTTCATAGAGTGACTTGTCGAGGATTAGTGGAAGAGAGATCCTTTGTGAATCGGTACCAGAGCAACCCTTCTCATATTAGTAGCTAATCCACTTAACAGAATAAAATGATCAAGCTAAAGAATAATCATATTTATTCATTTTATCTATGTTGTATACATGGTGCGTGCTATCTTTTACATTGTTCCATGTGATTGAGATCATGATTTTGGATTATTCCATGTGGAATTCTGAGACATCTTCAGAGGCTCTCGGGGTCCTTGCTGAGTATTTTTATAAATAACACTACAAGGGATTCACTGACAACTAGTTGTCTCTCTTGTAAATGATGGACATCTTGACTGGGAAATTAGAGAAGCCAGGGCTAGATGGTACATGGAGTTCACTGATTGGCATGGTGATCCACACTGACGAGTTGTATCTACCATTCAGATAGGATCCTTGGTGAAAAATCTATGGTTCATGTATTTTAATTTTTTATATACTAAATATTCAGTAGGCCTTGTATACTGGACCATTTTCTTTTAGTACTAACTTTTAATCTTAGTGGTGGTTTTTAGTAGTGGTCGTAACATTCATTTTCCATTGTTTTTTACTTGTGCACAGTGTTTCTATCTATGTGTGTAAAGGTTTAAAGGAAATGACTTTCTTTTTTTGGGATTCCCCTTTCTGGTGAAAGTCAATAGACCATGGCATATGGATGGCGGGCTTGGAGTAGTCATGGCACAGGACCTGGGGGATGGGTCTTGGAAAATTGGAATCAAAGGGTGTTCGGTTCTACCAGAAGAAGTAAGAGTATGTGTTTTCAATGGAGAAATAGTGTTAAGGGTCTTGAGTTTTGATTAGAGTTTGGGGAGACCAATGTTGGTGCGATGGTAGACATATCCATAAACCAGGACCTTGACTTCTGATTTCCTACTCCATACATGTAAACACTATTTTTGTGTGTTTTGGAAATGATTTCATTCAATATTTTTTGAGTTATCTCACTAGTTATAACTTGTTAACTACGGCGCATCTGTTTCTTTATAAGATTCCCCCACATAGACAACCAGCCAAGATTCCATTGAGAGATCATGATGATGGTCCACTGAGCCATGAGGCATCGGTGCAAAGCCCTCTTACGATGATAGCACCTTTGGGTGGTGCACCAGTAGAAGCACCACCCGTAGGGAATCTATTTCCACCAGCCCCACAAAAGGACAATGCATGCAGACTGAGCATGTTGCATGAGTTCTAGAGATAGAGGCCTCCAAGGTTTTGAGGCGAGATAGATCCACATGCATATGAGGACTGGTTGGAGGCTGTGACATGAGTTTTATGCATGGTTGAGACACCAAGATACCAAATGGTGATCCTAGATTCTAGTTTCCTTCATGGAACAAAAGGGAGATGATATAGTTTTCCACTATAGAAACCAGAGGAGACAAATAGTTCCTGGTTCGACTTTGAGAGCCTCTTCAGGGATGAGTTCGTACCAGTGAAAATATGCTAAGTGCATATTCAGAAGCTACTGCCCTTACAATAGAGAAACCTGACAGTGGCCTAGTACAGGGTGATATTCTATGACCTCTCCTGCTACTCCACCGACAAGATATGAGACCCTTTCTTCAAAGCTCCAACCTTTTAGATGGAACTCCAATGAGAGATCAGAGCATCGATGATATCACTCAACATTCCGAAACAAGATGGAGTGATAGACCATGAACTATTAGTGGAGATATTCCTAACTGAGCAGGCATCGATGGTGAGAGCCACCATCGGATGAAAGGAGGCTGACTCATATGCATTAGGTAGTTGGAAAATGACGTAGAGTCCCAATCATTCCAGACATTCTAGAGGATGACCCCCGGATGTAGGGTCAGAGATGCGGAGCTCACAAGGTAGAGGAGGTCAGTAGAGGAAACTGTTTTTCTACTCATACGGCGGGTAGGGTCAAATGGATCTCAACTTCTCGAACCATCTTACTAATGATTAGAAGATAGTTTAGGTACTTCCAAGACAGAATTAGAGGTTCGAGCAAGGTGGTCCACCATGCAGCAGATGTGACAGAGGAGTAGTTCGTGTAGTAGGGGGTGGTCAATGGTTTGAGGTACTACCACCACCACCTCCAGGTGATCCACCACAACCTTAGGGAGCATGTGGGAAAGGACGAGATTATATTCAGGCGGTATAGCCCTATAACCATGGTGCTCTGGAGATAATTCAATGTATTATCTATATCTACTTCACCCAAGCTATAGTTCTTATAGAAACTGGTTCTAGTCACTCTTTCATTGCCACGATCCTTGTTCGGAGCTCAAATATTTCGGTGGAGTCGTTGGCTCGATACTTACTATTAAAGAGTCCTACGGGAGGGGATTCTATGATTACACACTGGTTCTGGCTATGTGAGAATACTCTAGAAGATGAGAGCTTCGACTGGGATCTCTTAGTAGTAGCATCGGGACCTTATAATTTCATCATGGGTTTGGACTGGTTACCCACAGTCCATGCATAGATCGACAGTTTTAGGAAAAAAGTGAAGTGTGTCTGTGAGGATCGGACTTAGTTTTCCTTCACCTGTGAGAAGGTAACCTTTACAGCAAATGATGGACTGTCACGGATGAGGGTAAAACAGATCACTAATCAGTTGGCTAGCCTCGCCTCGATGTAGTCGATGAGAGGAGTCTGAGCTATCATGTAGTGGTGGGCCATTATACTGATTTCATTCTTGGGTATGTTTGAGGAAAACCTCTCAATAGAGAGGTAGGCTTCAACATTGACCTATACCCCGGGAAGACACTAACATCTAAACCAACATATTGGTTGGATCCCATGGATATTTTTGAGTTGAGGGAATAGGTGGAGGACTTGCTGAGGAAGGGGTTCGTAAGGCGCATTTTTTCTCCATGGTAACCCCTAATTTTGATCACCAAGAAGGAAGATGGGAGTTTGAGGCTTTGGGTGGACAAATAGTGCCTTTACCAGGTGAATGTAAAGAATAAGTATTTTTTAATGAGGATTGATGATATCTTCGATCAGCTGAAGGGAGCACTGTGCTTTTCTAAGATAATCCTCAAATCAAGAAAATTATATGCTTAGGGTATGGGATGAGGACAGACGAAAAATATCCTTCATATGATGGTACAGATACTAAGAGTACTTGGTGAAGCCTTTTGTCGTGACCAATGCTCCGACAGTGTTCATGAGACTCATGAACTGGATTTTCCATCCTTACCTCGATTTCATCGTGGTGGTATTCATTGAAAACATTTTTTTGTACTCATAATCGGAGGAGGATCATACCACACAGCTGCAAATAGTCATTGATACACTCTGGGAGCACCACCTTTAGGGAAAGCTCTCGAAGTGCTAGTTCTGGTTACAAGAAGTCCACTTTCTGGGACACATCATCTCAGAGGCTAGAGTTACTATTAATCCAGCAAAGAAAGAGGCAGTGCTTTCTTGGGATCCACCCATATGTGTGACTGAGGTGAGGAGTTTTCTAGGGTTTTATGGGTACTATCAAAGATTTATACCCAAATTTTCTAGAGTAGTAGAACCATTTTATTCTTTGACAATGAAGGGATAACCCTTTGTATGGGTGGAGGGATGCTAGAAGAGTTTTCCAGAGCTAAGGTAGAGACAGACGAGTGCCCCATCTTGAATCTGCCATAAGAGGGCATTGGGTATATAGTCTGCTATGACAAATCAGGGATCAGACTGGGATGTGTCCTGATGTAGGAGCAAGTGGTGATCATCAATGGCTTATGGAATTTGAGGAAACATGATTAGGACTATGCAACCTGTGACCTAGAGTTAGTAGCAGTAGCCTTTACATTAATGATATGGCGACACTACTTTATGGGTGAATGGTTTACTTCCTACTCTAATCATAAGAGTCTCATATATATCTACTCATAGAAAGACCGGATCAAGACACAACGACATTGGCTAGAGATCTTTTCAGAATATGACTTTGAGATAGTCTACATTACAGGGAAGGGAAACATAGTAGCAAACAAACTCACTAAGAGGTGGGGTCTACTGCTGCTAAGTGAGGTGATAGAGCAGTTGGCCACGTTGCAGATATCCTTCATGGATAATGATGAAGCATCATACCTCTAATCTATGATTGTCACTCCCCCATTCCTTCAGGGAGTTTGGGTGTCCCCGCATGGGGATGTTGACTATATGGCCCGACGTGCTCAAGTATCCTCAGGATAAGCTTCTGATGGATTTTTGATAGGTGGGGATCATGTCATCATTTTTAGAGGATGCACCATGGTACTAGGGATGTTTTGGGAGGATGTGTTGAGGGATTTCCATACATCCCCTTCGGAAGAACATCATAGTGTGGATAAGATGTACCGGAAACTCCAATGTTAGTAATCGTTTCCAAGGATAAAAAAACCAGTGGAGGAGTTCGTTTCATGATGCTTCACTTGTCAGTAAGTGAAGGCAGAGCATTAGGTTCTTTCCGACATTTTAAAAACACTAGAGGTCCTAGAATGGAATTGGGATGGTATATCTACAGGCTTCATGACTGGGTTACCACTAACATCTAGGGCCATGACTCTATCTGGGTGATCGTTGGCTGACTCATTAAGTAAGCCCATTTTTTACCCATCCGAGATGAGAGATTAAAAGAGGGTTGGGATGCCTCTATGTTCATGATATAGTACGACTTCACGGGTACCATCGATGATCATTTCAGATCATTATTCACTTTTTACATCCCGGTTGTGGAAGGGGTTATAGGAGGCATTCGCGAATCAGTTACGCTTGAGCACTGCCTTTCACCCTCAGATAGATGGTCAGACATAGCATACCATAGAGATAGTTGAGGACATGCTTCATTATTGCGTCCTTGATTTTGGCCGTTGTTGGGAGGAACACCTTCCACTGAAGGATTTTTCATACAACAACATATATCACTTCACCATCAGCATGGAACCATTTGAGGCCCTTTACGAGTGACCATATAGATCACCTCTATCCTGGACAGAACTAGGGGAGTTAGCACTTATGGGTCCAGAGTTGGTATGGGCTACCACTGAGAAGGTGCAGATCATCCAGGAGTAGATCAAGACTACACCGAGTAGGCATAAGTCTTGTACTGATAGGAGACAAAGACCCTTTCTAACACCCCGAGATTTTATAAAAAATATTCTTTTTAATTCCATTAATGTCTTGTGTTATACGCTACACCAAAAGGAGCTTTCACAACACACATCTCTGACCTGGCTTGAATTACACGCAATCACGACCTTCCACGATAGCGTGTGTTGTACGCAACACCAAGTTTCGCTAAACAACGATATGCTATTAAAATATTATTAAAACTAGCCTTTATGAATAGTAATAACCACTTTTTGAAATTTTGTAAATTTTATTTTTCAAAATGGACTTCATTTTTGGATTCGGAATATCGAAATTAGCTTAGGGTGAAATTTTGGTAATTTTCGGATAACTTTCATATTTTGATGAATAGTGGAAATTACTAAATTTTAATTAAAAACAACTTTTTCAATCGAAATAATTAATAGTGATAAATTATTAATTTTAGTGGTTTTAAAGTATATTTAGAATATATTTTTACAATTTAATACAATGATGGTCATTGGATTTAATTTCACATTTAAACCAGTTATAAACAAGTTTCAATCTTTTGATAGTTATTATCTCTTAAAAACACGCTATTTGTTTTGACGACGAGAATTAATTTTTAAATTAGTTAATGCAACTGATATGTTTTGAATTTGGTAAAATATACATCATTTTTGAGTTCATAATATCAAATATAGCTTAGGCCTAATTTTTGGTATTTTTCTGAAAACTTTCAATTTTTGATGAATAGTGAAACCACTAAGTGGTAGTTAAAAAAAACAGAATTGTTCATAAAACTTAATTTTACCGCTTCTGTTAGTGAAATTTCAAAAATCTGAGAGACACGGTTGATTTCAGTAAGTAAAATGTGGTTCAATGAGATGAAAATAATTTTTGGTGAATAGTAACTTTTTACTTTTTTACCACGGTTAAAAGTAAATAGGGTAATTAAGGGTATAAATGATATTATTATTACCCTAACACATGTCCTAATTATATTGGACAAGTGTAATTCGACCAAAAACAAACTTAGGAATAAAATATGACCATTTAGGCCCACTTGGATTAGATTAGGACATTTATTATTAATTTATTTAAAGAAGGGTTAAAAGAGTTAAAATCAAAGTTTATTTACTGAAACATTTTTAATATGGGGTTATACATAAGATAAATTCGACTATAAATATTCATTAGAAATCTAAATATCTTTACTACATAATGGTATTTTATTTGTAATTTTTAGACATTAAATAATTTAATTTATTTATGACACAACGATGATGGAGTAATTATCTTATTAATAAAATATTGACATAATTGATGTTATAAATACCCAAATAAATATAATTTGAGACTTTTTATGAATTAAACTAATTTTATAGGTTAATATGACATGTTAGTATTGATTTAATTAACTTTTTTCTAACTTATCAGTCTGTTATTATTTTTACAAAAATCAATTACTAAATAGTGTCAAAATTGACATAAAATAGTTTTTAAAACAAATATTATATTATTAATTGTTATTTTATTCCTAAAAATCCAAGGTTAGGCCAAATGACTTAGATAAGGTTATATATATTAATAATAAACAACTTGGGGTTCGTTTGTCTTCTTATAGTAAGTTTATTAACCTTATAGTGTAAGAACACAAGAAGACACGGTAAAAGTAAAATTATTTAACTTAATGTTAAATCTAAATGATATGGTTAAAATAGGAACCTAAACTTGTCTAAATTCTATTGGATGAGAGGATTTAGACCCATCCCCACCTTATCCTCGAAATAAATCAATTTGGAGCTATTTAAACCCGAACATGACTTTATAATAAAATAATATTTTTAGTTTTTCCAAAGGAGCCCCTCTCCTCCCTTATAAAAGGGCACCTCCTCCCTCTCTTCCTCACACAACATTGAGCCTTAAAGCTCGGAAAACCACTGACAAATTCTCTTCTCCACTTCCCTAGAAACATCCTAGAGGTTTTTTTCATCTTCAAAGACACATTTTAGTGCCCTAAAAGGAGGTCTCAAAGAAGCACTTCAAAGAAGAGGTAATGTCCGTTACCGATTCTTTCATCTTTATTTCTTCTTCCACTTCTTCTTCTTAGGTTGTTTCATTATGAAGTAATAACATCAGTATCACTCATATACTAATATGTTATTATAATTATGAAACAACCCTATTTCACCATCTATCCATCCTACGGAAAAAGAAATCACCCCGCGTGTGTACGTACGGAATACCGTCTCCACGCCATGGTGAAATCTATTTTCCACCACCACCTTACTTGGATGGGTATAATGGTGTAAATAATAAATATATATTATTATTTTAAAGTGATATTGATTCTGAAATAGTATACATACACTCCAATACAGTCCCACGATCATGAGAACGATAACATCTCTCGTGCGTACGTACGGACTACCGTCTCCACGACGCGATGAGATTCATTCTCCACTTTAAACCATTCATGAATGATTATAAAGTATATATAATAAGTAATCATGAATTATATGACATAATAAAGATACTGGATTTATGTGTATATATATGAATGTCATCTACTTAATTCCGTTCAACTCAATAAGGAAACAAAAACAGCGTTCATGCGTACGACCTACCATCTCCATGAACAGTGTATTTCTTTCCATTTACTGATTTATTATATATATATGTATTCTGAATATATATATATATATATAAATCATGTTTTATATTCTGGAATTAAGTAATCATGATCTAAGTAATCATATGAATAATTACAAGTCAAAACACGGACGACAAATGAAACAATTTTACCCAAAACGCTCTTTAACATGGAATTTACAAAAGAACGGGTAATATAAAGTCATAAGTGAACAATATATGATATCATAACAATGAATATGATTCTTTAATAAGTATATGACATTATTTAAATCATTATACAGGAGGTTCGGACACTTACGAAGAAAATCGGACCTAAGGTAATGGAAATATCACAATCTCATTTTTATCCGAGATTGTTTATACTTTGGTATTTACTGGGGTGTATTTTATCATCCACATCCATGTTTTCTCAATATGTAATATTATTTCCATCCACCTACAATTGTTTAACTCCAATTTTACCCTTCGATGAGTTTTTATTAAAGGATATGAAAGGAATCTTTTGTCGTTTTTCATACGAGGTACTTTTTGACTTTTCCGACAAAAGTACGAAGAATGTTTTTTTAACTTATACGGCATGAATGGATTTTTAAAACATTATTTCCAAGAAACTTCCTTTACAAGTTTTCATGTTTATTTTTAATCAACTTATTTTAGTTTAAAATTTTATGACATTTTAAGAAAGGAAAAATATTTTTGAAGTAGAAAGGATATTTTCTTCAAGAATGGAGTTCAAGTGTTTTATCAAAATTATTTTCCAACTAAGATAATAAAGGGTTCTGTTTCTATCCATATTATTACATGGATTTGATTATGTTGTGATGGAAATAATTTTATGAATTTGTTTATCTTATATGAATTGTTTTATTATGTCACGATGTTTAAATATTCCCATTTTTATTACATGGGTTATGCTACGATGTATGGTTTATGATTTTGTGGCACACATAAGAATGGTATAATTATGAGATGGGTGGGACCTATATCTCCCTCCAATGCATTGGGTAAAGATTTTATATCTCACGAGATAGACATGGCTGGAATGGTAGGTTATACCGGTTCAGTGAAATAGGACTGAAACGAGGGTGACTCGGTTCAGAAAGGGACTTTGTCCACTAAGATATTCTTGGCAATGAGTCTTGACTAACAAGAAATGATTCTCTATGATTATGTGTGCATGCCACAAAGTTTAATGTTTTATGTTATGATTATTGTTATTACATATCACTGCCATGAGTTATCCCAGGTTATGAAATTATGATCTCTTTTACAGGTTAAGATTTACAAAAGTTATGTGCTTATGTATATGATGTGATTGATATTTCTTTTGTTTACCCTTACTGAGCATTTGAGCTCACCCTTTTATGTTTACTTTTCCCCAGGATATAAAGAAAGGTTTTAGGTATAAAAAAAGGAAGATCTTTATGGGAGATGTTGAAGATCTTTCACCAGGATTAGAAGATTATATTCCGAGCTTCCAAAGACACTAAACTATTACGATCCTTGTGTGTGTGTTTTTGTTATGTACTAAGTATTCCGCAAATGTAATGTAATGTCAATTTATGTCAAGCTTCGGGTCTCTACAGTTTGTATCAAAGGAAAGGTTTAGTCAACCTTTGGAAACTAGGATGCGAGAACTTTAGTGAGATCCCTAGAGATATTTCTAAGGTGTGTCTATGGATGTCCCTAAGGATAAGTATACGTATAGGATATGGTCCTAGAACTACGGTAACAATCTTAGAATTTAACCTAAGATGTTAGATATTAAGGGTACTCCCCCTTTACTATGTTGTTTTCCCTAGAATTATTTTTGCCTCTCACACTATTCTTTTTGGGTTTTAGACGATGGCGGGAACCCGAAGGAACCATGTTGATCACTGTAATGGACAATGCAATGATTGTCCTCTTGAACAAACAAGTGTTATGGGAGATGGAGTGCAAAATCTTATTGCCATACTTACACAAGATATGAATCATTCTGGACTTCCAAATGAGCAGAGAAGGGAACAATATTCTATTGAGTCCTTCATGAGGCAACGTCCACCTTCTTTCAGTGGGTCTTCCGATCCACTTGTTGCTGAACAATGGATCAGTACCACTGAAAAGATATTTTCAGTTCTTCAATGTTATGAACATGATAAAGTCATCTTAGCAGTATATCGTTTGGAAGGTGAAGCTGGTCAATGGTGGAATCTTATCAAGAATACGAGGCCAAGAGATGAAATTGAGTCCATGGAATGGGAAGAGTTCAAGAACTTGTTTTTCAGTAAGTACTTCCCTCGTATTCTTCGAACAAAGATAGAAAAGGAATTTCTTGAGCTGAAGCAGAAGGATGATGAATCTGTTGGTATATACGAAGCGAATTTTACAAGACTTGCAAGGTATGCATCTGGCATTATCATCCAACCTGAAAGTAAAGTTGATCGATTTTTCAGTGGCTTAAAACCAAGTCTTCGAAGGCATTTGCTATAAAAGACTTCAGTAGCTATGAAGAAATTGTGCGTTGTGCTATCAAGGTAGAAATGGAAGTTGGTGTTACTTATCCATATCATAGTTTTGATAAGAAATGAAAGATGGAGTTCAAGGAGAAATCTCAGAATAATAGTGAAAAGAATTTGATTGTTTCCTTATGCTCAAAGTGTGGAAATAAGCATGGTGGAGATTGTCTTAAAGGGACTAGAAAATGTTTTAAGTGTGGAAAAGAAGGTCATCGAGCAGCTGAGTGTCGAAGTAATGGAAAAAGGGTTTCTAATGACGTGAATAAAGCAAACAATTCAGAGAACGCACCACCAACACTTCAATGCTTCAAGTGCAAGGAAATGGGGCATTATGCTAATAAATGCCCTAATCCAAGGGTTAGTGATGATCGACATGAGCAACCGCTTAAGGCAAAGGACAAAGGGAAGTCACATGCGATCACTATTGGCGATGTTGAATATGACAACGATGTGGTGGAATGATTAAGTGCTTATGTAATGGGATTCCAAAATAATGTTGTATCATGGAGTATTGGAATATTTATATATTGGTCTAATGTGGTATTCAAAGTGATTGAGATATTTTTAGAAATAAGATGATATGCGCATAATGAAGGGAAAATGAGAAAATGAAATTTTTAACAGTATTCATGAGCTCATGATTGATATAAGGACTAAGTGATATCATGGTTTGAGTATATAGAATTTTGAGGATTTTGGTATGTGGAAAGTGTTAACTTTTAACTGCATTCAAGTTTTCACTATGGTTCAATGGGTATTCAAGAGAATACATTATTAAGGCCTTTGAATGTTTGGAATGTGACCAACAAGACATATCTTATGATATATGGGGATCAACGATGGTATTAAATCTCTGGTAATCATTTTCACTATATTATGAGAGTGGACTGAAGTATTATGGATAAGCCTAAAGATTGGAATGGATTATGTTGGACATAAGTTAGTATTGTTTGTTTTTCGATATTATTGATGGGATGTTATAGTAATATAGTTTTATAAAAAGGACAACCTGCAGGACGGGCGACAGCCCATCGCGTCGGACAAGCCTGTGGGAATCGAACCCACAACCGAAGTGCGACTGGCCTTTGTCGCCTACCACTGGCCTACAGGAAGTCCATGTTTAGTAGAAACTAGTTTTATTATATTAAGCAGTATGATATATGAAGTATAAGTCCATTTTAGGAACCATATATGATTAATCTCACTATAGAATGACTTATGTATATTTAATAACTTTTGCTAACCTTTTGTTTGAGACAGATGGAATGACCCGTCATTCTATCACATGATCTGCTAACACTTCACGAATAACAAATTCAACTTCATTTATTTAAGAGATGAAGTGGAAATTGTTCAAGGCACGAACAACAGTGAGATTGTACCAAAATAAAGTAAGTATTTATTCTAATTCAAATTCTTCAACTTTAAGGAAACGATCTTGAAAACCAAAAATGTTATCCTAGTGCTCTTATATCTAATTAATCAGATGTTACCTTAGATCGTCACAAATTTATGGATTTGTGATTGTTGGATTTTCCATAGCCATGTTCTCTACCACTCTCCATCAGAACATGATGGTTAGATTTTTCTTCCATATCCATATTTTCACCTATGTGGAAACCCAGTGATTAGTTTATTTGGGTAACCGTTACGTTTCATACTTTTGTTTTTAAAGATTGGTTTTGGTATTCATTTTTACGATGTGGGTTTTTATTAAAGAAACTTTCGAGTAGTAAACCATTTATAACCCCAACAAATTTTGAGGGCGAAATTCATTTTAAGGGGGGTAGAATGTAACACCCTTATATTTTATAAAAAATATTCTTTTTAATTTCATTAATGTCATGTGCTATACGTTACACCAAAAGGAGCTTTCACAACACACATCTCTGACCTGGCTTGAATTACACGCAATCACGACCTTCCACGATAGCGTGTGTTGTACGCAACACCAAGTTTCTCTAAACAACGATATGCTATTAAAATATTATTAAAACTAGTCGTTATGAATAGTAATAACCACTTTTTGAAATTTTGTAAATTTTATTTTTCAAAATGGACATCATTTTTGGATTCGTAATATCGAAATTAGCTTAGGGTGAAATTTTGGTAATTTTCAGATAACTTTCATATTTTGATGAATAGTGGAAATTACTGAATTTTAATTAAAAACAACTTTTTCAATCAAAATAATTAATAGTGATAAATTATTAATATGAGTGGTTTTAAAGTATATTTAGAATATGTTTTTACAATTTAATACAATTATGTTCATTGGATGTAATTTCACATTTAAACCAGTTATAAACAAGTTTCAATCTTTTGATAGTTAATATCTCTTAAAAACACGCTATTTGTTTTGACGACGGGAATTAATTTTTAAATTAGTCAATGAAACTGATATGTTTTAAATTTTGTAAAATAGATATCATTTTTTAGTTCATAATATCAAATATAGCTTAGGCCTAATTTTTTGTATTTTTCTGAAAACTTTCAATTTTTGATGAATAGTGAAACCACTAAGTGGTAGTTAAAAAAAACTGAATTGTTCATAAAACTTAATTTTACCGCTTCTGTGAGTGGAATTTCAAAAATCCGAGAGACATGGTTGATGTCAGTAAGTAAAATGTTGTTCAATGAGATGAAAATATTTTTTGGTGAATAGTAACTTTTTACTTTTTTTTACCACGGTTAAAAGTAAATAGGGTAATTAAGGGTAGAAATGATATTATTATTACCCTAACACATGTCCTAATTCTATTAGACAAGTTTAATTTGACCAAAAACAAACTTAGGAATAAAACATGACCATTTAGTCCCACTTGGATTAGATTAGGACATTTATTATTAATTTATTTAAAGGGTTAAAAGAGTTAAAATCAAAGTTTATTTACTAAAACATTTTTAATATGGGGTTATACATAAGATAAATTCGACTATAAATATTCATTAGAAAGATAAAAAAATTTCATACATAATGGTATTTTATTTGTAATTTTTAGACATTAAATAATTTAATTTATTTATGACACAACGATGGTGGAGTAACTATCTTATTAATGAAATATTGACATAATTGATGTTATAAATACCCAAATAAATATAAATTGAGACTTTTTATGAATTCAACTAATTTTCTAGGTTAATATGACATGTTATTATTTATTTAATTAACTTTTTTAGAACTTATCATTCTGTTATGATTTTCAAAAAAATCAATTACTAAATAGTGTCAAAATTGACATAAAATAGTTTTTAAGACAAATATTATATTATTAATTGTTATTTTACTCCTATATATCTAAGGTTCGGCCAAATGACTTAGATAAGGTTATATATATTAATAATAAACAACTTGGGGTTCGTTTGGCTTCTTATAGTATGTTTATTAACCTTATAGTGTAAGAACACAAGAAGACATGGTAAAAGTAAAATTATTTAACTTAATGTTAAATCTAAATGATATGGTTAAAATAGGAACCTAAACTTGTCTAAATTCTATTGGATGAGAGGATTTCGACTCATCCCCAACTTATCCTCGAAATAAATCAATTTGGAGCTATTTAATACCGAACTTGACTTTATAATAAAATAATATATTTAGTTTTTCCAAAGGAGCCCCTCTCCTCCCATATAAAAGGGAACCTCCTCCCTCTCTTCCTCACACAACTTTGAGCCTTCAAGCTCGGCCAACCACTAAAAAATTCTCTTCTCCACTTCCCTAGAAACATACTAGAGGTTCTGGTCTTCTTCAAAGACCCATTTTAGTGCCCTAAAAGGAGCTCTCAAAGAAGCACTTCAAAGAAGAGGTAATGTCCGTTACTGATTCTTTCATCTTTATTTCTTCTTCCACTTCTTCTTCTTAGGTTGTTTCATTATGAAGTAATAACATCAGTATCACTCATATAATGATATTTTATTATAAGTATGAAACAACCCTATTTCACCATCTATCCATCCTACGGAAAAAGAAATCACAGCGCGTGCGTACGTACGGAATACCGTCTCCACGCTGTGGTGAAATCTATTTTCCACCACCACCTTACTTGGATGGGTATAATGGTGTAAATAATAACTATATATTATTATTTTAAAGTTATATTGATTCTGAAATAGTATACATACACTCCAATACAGTCCCACGATCATGAGAATGATATCATCGCTCGTGCGTACGTACGGACTACCGTCTCCACGACGCGATGAGATTCATTCTCCACTTTAAACCATTCATGAATGATTATAAAGTATATATAATAAGTAATCATGAAATATATGACATAATAATGATACTGGATTTATGTGTATATATATGAATGTCATCTACTTAATTCCGTTCAACTCAATAAGGAAACGAAAACAGCGTTCATGCGTACGGCCTACCGTCTCCATGAACGGTGTATTTCTTTCCATTTACTGATTTATTATATATATTTATATACTGAATATATATATATATAAATCATGTTTTATATTCTGGAATTAAGTAATCATGATCTAAGTAATCATATGAATAATTACAATTCAAAACAAGGACGACAAATGAAACAATTTTACCCAAAATGCTCTTTAACATGGAATTTACAAAAGAACGGGTAATATAAAGTCATAAGTGAACCATATATGATATCATAAAAATTAATATGATTATGTAATAAGTAAATTACATTATTTAAATAATTATACAGGAGGTTCGGACACTTACAAAGAAAATCGGACCTAAGGTAAGGGAAATATCACAATCTCATTTTTATCCGAGATTGTTTATACTTTGGTATTTACTGGGGTGTATTTTATCATCCACATCCATGTTTTCTCAATATGTAATATTATTTCTATCCACCTACAATTGTTTAAATCCAATTGTACCCTTCGATGAGTTTTTAGTAAAGGATATGAAAGGAATCTTTTGTTGTTTTTCGTACGAGGTACTTTTTGACTTTTCCGATAAAAGTACGAAGAATGTTTTTTTAACTTATACGGCATGAATGGATTTTTAAAACATTATTTCCAAGAAGCTTCCTTTACAAGTTTTCATGTTTATTTTTAATCAAATTCTTTTAGTTTAAAATTGTATGACATTTTAAGAAAGGAAAAATGTTTTTGAAGTAGAAAGGATATTTTCTTCAAGAATGGAGTTCAAGTGTTTTATCAAAATTATTTTCCATATAAGATAATAAAGGGTTCTGTTTCTATCCATATTATTACATGGATTTGATTATGTTATGATGGAAATAATTTTATGAATTTGTTTATCTTATATGAATTGTTTTATGATGTCACGATGTTTAAAGATTCTCATTTTTATTACATGGGTTATGCTACGATGTATGGTTTATGATTTTGTGGCACACATAAGAATGGTATCATTATGAGATGGGTGGGACCTATATATCCCTCCAATGCATTGGGTAAAGATTTTATATCTCATGAGATAGACATGGCTATAATGGTAGGTTATACCGGTTCAGTGAAACAGGACTGAAACGAGGGTGACTCGGTTCAGAAAGGGACTTTGTCCACTAAGATAGTCTTGGCAATGAGTCTTGACTAACAAGAAATGATTCTCTATGATTATGTGTGCATGCCACAAAGTTTAATATTTTATGTTATGATTATTGTGATTACATTTCACTGCCATGAGTTATCCCAGGTTATGAAATTATGATCTCTTT
Organism: Viscum album; assembly: GCA_963277665.1. NCBI lineage: Eukaryota > Viridiplantae > Streptophyta > Magnoliopsida > Santalales > Viscaceae > Viscum > Viscum album. The sequence continues at coordinate 452,985,694 of OY728143.1, read as the reverse complement.
TACAGGTTAAGATTTCCAAAAGTTATGTGCTTATGTATATGATGTGATTGATATTTCTTTTGTTTACCCTTAATGAGAATTTGAGCTCACCCTTTTATGTTTACTTTCCCCCAGGATATAAAGAAAGGTTTTAGGTATAAAAAAAAGGAAGATCTTTATTGGAGATGTTGAAGATCCTTCACCAGGATTAGAAGATTATATTCCGAGTTTCCAAAGACACTAAACTATTACGATCCTCGTGTGTGTGTTTTTGTTATATACTAAGTATTTCGCAAATGTAATGTAATGTCAATGTACGTCAATCTTAGGGTCTCTACACCCTTGGTGTTTATGGAGAGAGACCATGTCTTTCTACGGGTCTCACCCCATTGAGGATGGCATAGATTTGGCTGGCGAGGAAAGCTATAAGCAAGGTTCATCAGAATATTCTAGATTATTTGAAGATTTAGAAAGGTGGCGTACTGCATACCTCTTCCCCCATATATTCACTAGGTGCATAATGTTTTCCACATGTCGCAGTTGAGGAGATATGTGCATGACCCCCCGCACGTCATTGATTTGGGAAAGATGGACATTGACGATAGGGTGACTTTTACAAAGTTATCATTGGAGATAGAGGATCGAAAAGAGTGGGTCCTTCATAGACAATCGATCCCTCTGGTGCGAGTTCGGTGGAATCACTGGAACCTCCATGAGAGAACGTGGGAGCGGGAGGGTCAGATTCATGCTCAGTACCCCCATTTGTTTTCTTATCTTTTGTTCTGGATTTAGGGGATTTAAAGACCGAAGGTGGGGAGAATGTAAAGACCAATAAAATCCATATATATATAAATTTTAAAATTATATGGAATTATTAAAATATAGAAAAATTTGACGACACATGATACCAAGGCCTAGTGAGCCCGGAACAGATTTATAAAATTTTTTAAGGTACATTCAGTAAACGTGCGAGCGTGTTTTCCTATATTTTGAACCAGTGGTCCGATTGAAAATATGAGGGAACCGTTTAATATTTTGTATAGAGATTCAAAAATAAGAAGCTTATGTTCGGTCATCAAGGGTCGGAAGAAAAAGTTTCATTTTTGTACTTTTCATGAAAAAAATAATAAAATAACACTTTGAGTTATTTTATTTATTTTTTTCAATTATTGAGTGATGGTTGGTGAAACTGCAGTATAACGACAGTCATTAAATGAGAAAAATTTAATGACTTATTAAATTTGTTATGAAACAACAACACTTGTTTAATTAATTGTTCATTAATTAATGTACATTAATAAACCATAATAATTAACACAATTTGTAGTTTGTTTCTTTTTATTTAATCAATCCTTTGGTAAACATATTGGCAATCACGGGAATCCTCAGATAATGCACTGATGAATTTCCTCTCCAACAAGGAACGATGAACGAACAACAACCATTGGAGGAACCCATGTAGAGATTGATGAGTGGATATGAACATTGAATGATAATGAAGGCATAATTCCTTCATTCGTCTACAATGGATTCCACCAAATCCAGGAAGGGGATTTAGGTGTTTAATGATTCCACTTTTCCATTCTTGAAAAATGCAATGAACCCCGATCAATTGACTAATGGGTTGATCTATGGTTCGTTTGTTCATGCGGGAGGTTTTTGCGGGGTATTGATTTGGGGTTTTCCTTTTTCTATACAATGATTGTTATCCACCCTTGATAAAACGCTACCACGGAGGGAGCGGGCCAATTAGAACAATGCGCATACCCTCTGTTTCTCTTAGATATTGTGTGTTCTACATGGGTGACCGAGAAACATGGCAGAAAGGTGATTCTGTGGGCTTCCCAATGAAGGCAGCAACCCCAGAGGCCTATAGGATCAGACGAGATGGAAAACATACCTCCAAAGCATCTTTGGTGGCCCATAGAATGTTCCAGTGGCAGCCGGTGGTCGGCCCGTGCTGGCTGTGTGGAGAGGGCGGCACCTGTAGGCGCTACGATGGGGGGAGGATGCAGCGCTGATGCGCCGTGTGTAAGAAGAGTGGCCCTATCGATCCCCTCAGCTAGATGTGCACAACAGTCGGCTCATGTTGGCTGTTTCAGGAGATGGGGCGGCGCCACAATCAGGGAGACCCGGATGCCCCGCCTCCGGTCCAGCTCAACCGGCACGTACTGCATTGTTTGGGTTCTCCAGGCAGGCCAGACATGCCAGCTGGGATGGACCCACACCATCCGGTCTAGACCCATGCCAGTCTAGGAAAACCCGCATTCCCAACAGTCTATTTAGGCTAAGCCCTTACCGGACCTAGACTCAATCGGTCATGTTTCACTAAAACTGGCATAACTCGCTAACATGATGTCTGATTGATGCACCATCTGTGGCGTGATTACCCTTGCAACAAGGCAGCCTTTGGAGATACTCTACATGAGCTTTGGTGGATGTTGTAGTGCATCGGGGTTGGATTGGACTCAACTAAACCGGGCCATATTTACCTTTTTCCCTATATCTTATAGACCAAGTGTTTGATTGACGTAGGGTCTGTCGCGTTGGAACCCTTACGACAAGACGGTCCTATTGGTTACTTCTTCATGGGAATTCGTGGTGGTTGAGGTATAACCAATGGTATGAGTAAAAGAATATCCGGAACACAAGCGCACAAAGTGCGTGAATCCTGTGGTTGGCTGTCAAGTGAAGATTGAACCTCCATGGATCAGCATGAGAGATACCATCTTTGGATCGGTAGTATTGCGACCCTCCGTGAATCATTAATGGTGCAAACTTCCATGGATCATAAAGATAGAGACCCTATGTGGATTGGCAGTAGTGCGACCCTCTATGTATTGGCAGTAGTGTGACCCTATGTGGATCCATAACTGTTCGACCCGACGTGGGCCGACTGTAGAGCAACTAGTCGAGGATCAGAGGTAGAGAGACCTTTTTTGGATCTACAACAGAGAAACCTTTCTCAGATCAATAGCTGAGGCACATAACATAATAAAATGATCTAGCTAAAGACTAATCATCTTTATTCATGTTCTCAAAGTTGTATACCTGGCGTGAGTTGTCTTTTACTTTTTTCCATGTGATTGAGATCATGCTTTGTGGTTTTTCCTTATTGAATTATGAGAGACCTTTGGGGGGACTCGGGGTCCCTACTGATTATTGTTATAATCACCCCTGAACGGGCTTCGCTGGAACATTGTTGTCTCTTGTGCACATGACAGACTTTTTGACTGAGACTTTGGATATCTAGGGCTAGACGGTACAAAGAGGTGACTGAGTTTACATGGTGATCCGCAGTGACGATATTTACTTACCCTTTAAGAAGGATCCCTTCCAAATGATCTCCAGATATTTCCTTTCCTTTTTGTTGTACTACTCTTTCTGTTCGTCTTGTATACTAGCTCTTTTACATTGAGAACTTACTTTTACTCTCAGTGGGGGTTTCTAGTAGTAATTGTGCATTTCCTTTTCCTTTGAGTTTCACTTTTACGCAGTGTTCCCTCTCTACGCATGTATAGGTTCAACGGTAATACCTTCCCTTTTTTGGTTTCACCATTCAGGTGTTATTCACCAACCCTTGGCATATGGAAGGCAATATTGGGGTAGTCATGACACAAGCCCCAGGGGACGGGTCGTGACAATATCATAGTCACTCTTGTTTCTCTAGGCCAATGTTCCCACACAAATGCCTTTCCTAGATCCACAAATATACCCTCTATTGAGATTATGTTACTTGGAAATTAATACACATGCATCTAAAACTCATAATTTGTTTATTTTTCTTAAATTTTACCCTTCTTGATGATCATTAGTACAATTATCAAGTGATATTCATGATCATACTTTATATTTGAATAATCAATATTGTAATCCATAAAGACAAACATGATATTATTGAGGTAATCTCTGAATACTCTATTCATAAAATCCATGAAGACAACATGTGTGTTTGTAAGACTAAAAGGATCACATTATATTTATAGTTTTCATGCCTTATAGGGAAATATATCTTGTGTATATTTGGATTCCTAACAATTAATTGATGATATTTAGAATAAATTTAAATCCTAAAAATTATTTATCTATGAATAGTTGATCACAAAAGTTATCAATATATGGTAGACGATTCTTGTTTTTGATGGTGATCTTGTTCAATTCTTGATAATAAATGCAAGGTCACATTGATCCATCCATCTTCTTAACAAATAGAATATGTTCACCCCAAGGTGACACACATGTCCAACTAAATCCATTATCAAGGTTGTCTTGGGATTTCTTCTTCAAATCCAATATCCCAATCAAGTCCTTTCTATAGGGATTCATTTAAATATGTGAGATATTAAGTTTGAGTTCTATTGAGAACTAAACATCACAATTTAGAGGAAGGATGGGTAATTCTTCCAGAAATACATCCACAAACTCCCAAAAAATAATAACATCATCTATATAATGTTTCACCCAAAATATTTAGATAAATACTCCTTCTTTAAAGAAATAATTACCTATACAATGGTTATTATTTTCATGAATAGTTCATATTTATTATCACAATAATATTCTGTCATAGGATCAAATGGAATATCAAAAGCTACTTTCCATTATTGGAGATTGATATAAGACTTATGTAAACAAATCTAATCCATTCCTAACACAACATCGAATAAAAAAGGTATAATAACAAGATCTATAAGAAGCATGATGTGGAAACCTTCATCTGGAGAGGAAACATAGTCTTGGATGTGATCATCATTCAATTATATATTCTTATAATTAATTCAACATCTAATCCCTACAGTGGCATATTGATATCCTTTAAAAACTCTTTATATTTAAAATAATTTGTATATATGGTTTTAAATAAGACATTTGCAGTTCTAGAGAGAATGGTAACTATACCTTTCAAAATATCATTATCGTTACTCTCATTGAAAATGGTAATCACATGAGATTTCCCTTTATCCTTTGATATAATAGGCTATTTATGTCAATCATACTCATTAACCCTTTGATTTTTCCACTAGTTTGCATAATATACATTCTCATTACACTTGAAGCACTGAAGTGTGGGTAGTGAATTCTATGGAGCTCTCTCTCTATTCACATTGTTTACTAACTTTTTCCCATCAATGAAGTAGAAAAATTCCCAAATTCCATACTTAATAAATTTGAAAAATTCTTTTAGTACCAATAACACAATTTCTCCCATGATTATTTCAACCATTGATCATAAAGGAATTCTTATATTCCTTTCTTTATGGTTTTTATATTTCCCTTTAAATTCCATATTTCTATTATTATCAAACCCATGATATTGATGTGGAAATAAAAACATTATTTGATACCAAAAATAGAGATCTTAGATTTACATATATAAATATTATATCTTAATAAATGAATATTTAATTTATTAAACAAATACATTCCAATGGATCATAACTTTTTAGTGCCTCCACTTCGTTCTTCATGATTATAACTCTTTATAGACATTGAATACATAATACATATCTTCATAACCAAGGGAAAGGAAACGTAACCAAGTGTGAGATCAGATTGTTAGTAAGTGTAAACATGTTAGATACATAAGAATAATCATTAGCACACGGGTATTAGAACATTATCATAACATTAGAATATCATGCCCAACAAATTAAAGATCATAATCTTGAGTCATAACATAAATATTAGAAGTCATAAGACATGAATCATAAAGGAATATATGATAATAATAAATTTAAAAATAATGTAGTTATAAAATATGAAATTTTGGAAAACAAATAAATATTTAAGATGATTTCCATAGTAGTCAAGGATCACTTAGAATGTTATTTTAGTGGAATGGGTTAACTCCCCAAACCATCTCAGTAGTCAAGGATCACTCCTAAGACCACCTTAGTAGGAAAATTCCATTACAAAAATGTGTTCTCTACTAATTTCATCCCAATATATATCATGAGAAATACATATTTACCCAATCCATTAGAGAGATATATAGGTCACACCCATCACATAATTAAATCGTACATATGTGTCCTATAAGATCACAAAAATTCATCATATAATAACCCATTAAATTAAATGGGTATCCTAAAAATGCCATCATATATTATCCTATGGAAAATAGATAGGTTTTAAAATCATTTTTTCATATCATAACACACGAAAATATATGGGATACATAATCATATAACCCAAGGAAGATAAATAATTTTCATAAAAATCATGCCACTAAAATATAAAATATTTAGAGATAGAGTGTATATGGTACCATTAGATCATATTCCAAATAAGTCATGAGTTACACAAACTAATTTAATATTAAATGGAAAACAATTTTGAAATATCATTTAAAACAAACCTTGAAGAAAATATGATTTCAACTTTGAAAATCACTTTTTAGAACTGAAAATATTTTTAAAAATCTTTTTCATTGAAAGACTCTTTACAAAATTGAATTTCCAGAATATTGGGAAATTTTTTTCTTTAAAAACAACCTAGTTAACATTAAATGTAAGCTTCAAGTAAATTATTTTCATGATGGAGGGTAAATTTTTACATGACATATATGTTGAAGGAAAATACCTTTTTCACTGTAAAATTTTTATAATGGTTCCTTGATCGAAAAATGACAAGAAGATAAATTTAAAATGAAATTTTTTTTTAAAAAAGAAAAAATCTGTGAAAAATTATTTAATATTTCAATTTAAAATGTTAAAGACACATTTAAAAATATATTTAGAAAACATGGTTTATAAAGAAATTAGATTTAAGGATGTAGAGAGAAATAAAGATGGATTTTATTAAAATAATTTTCATAATTATACTATGTACCAAATAGGGGTAAATGTTAACATTACATGAAAATAAAATTAATAACCATAGGAGAATAAAATTCATGCAAGTTATTGAGATATAGATTACATGATTTCATTAATGGAAGTGTAATTATAAAAAATTCCAACAAACCATGAGATCATAGAAATAAACTATAACCATATTGGTAATAATGAATTATAAACCCCATGAATGAATAAAATAAAAAAAACATAAAATATCATAAGGATGAAAAACATCATGATATTAAATGTAAAATTGGATGTATAAACACCAAATTCAAGTAACAGGTGGTGAACATGGATTTTATATGAAGGAAAATAAAAGTGAGATGGAAATCCCTTACCATAAGTCTTTAAATCCATTATACTCATTGAATAATCATGTATAAAAAATATAACATTATTATAAATATATTAAAGAACCATGATAATTTATATCAATAAGTCCATCCAATGGGTGTTTGATAAGTGTGTATGTCATTTATTTTATTAAATTTAATGTTTAGTCTCTTGGTAAACTCATTTTTATCTTAATCATTGTTATTAATTTTAATTATTTTCACTAATCATTTGGGTAAAAAATTATTTTTCCTTATTAGAACTTTAAATTATGATAATTAAAAATATTTAATCCATTTTAAAAAATTATATACACAAAATTTCAAAAAATAAATTTAAAAGTAAATCTTGCATATAGGATGAGACAACAGGTTTTTAAAGTGAAAATGATAAAAATTTCAAATAAAAAGTATATAACTTTTAAATGTGAAATTTATCACAATGTCCTAAATTTTTTTAATATATTTATAATTGAAAATTTTTCTCTTTAAAAACATTTTTAAATATAATTTTCTACATAAATAAATTAAATAAAAGATGCTTTTTTATTTAAATTTTTGTATTTTTCATTATTCATCCAAAAATGAAATATTTCAAAAAAACTTAAATAACTCACCCTAAGATAATTTTTACATTATTTATTAGAAAATTAATTTTATTTCATCAAATTAATTTTCTAAAATTTTAAAAAAATCAATTTATTGTTTTAAATAAATATATTTTTTTTAGAAAATTGTATTTTCAAAACATATAAAGACTCTACCAATAAATTATATATTCTATTATATATATTTTATATTTATATAGAACCATTTTTTTAAAAAAAATATTAATATTCATACTACCAATTTTAACAACTAGGTTGTAACTGTGGGGTTTTAAATAATTACATTAAAATATATAATTGTTTTGTTGAAACTCAGTGTCGCGTGTAACGCAAGATAAGCTGATGTTTCTTATAGAGAAAGCTTAAAATGGTATAGAATATAGTGAAATAATAACTTTATTTCTCCTATACTTAAATAATCTCTTGGTGTAGTGTATAATTCAAGATTAACTTGGTGTAGCGTACAACACAATCCATCAAAGAAATTTAATTTATTCAAAAACATGTTCATAAAAACATGGGGTGTTATAGTATAATGACATATATAATATATGTATATGATATTTATTACATAATTATACATATTTAGTCATTATAATATATATATATATATATATATCTTTTTAATTTCCATTCCCTAGGGGATACAATAACGACACTCATTTGTACTGCTGACTACCATCTCGTGAAGCGATATGAGTCGTTTTTTACAAACACCATACATGAAAGATAATAATAACAAATGTTAATTAATATAGGTTATATAAATTAAATATTTATAATTATATTTGGATAATATTTCATTTTTTTCTTTACTTTTTCACTAACTAAAATATGATTACATTTTTCATGTGTGTGTGGACTACCACCTTCACAAAGCGATGTAACTTGCTCTTTTTTATCACCACACCACATGGATGATATGTATACGTAAATAAAAATAAATAATATGTTATTTAATATATTATAATAACTATTTAATGATAAAATATTACATACCTCCTTTCATAATGATCTCTGAAAAATGGAAACATTATTCATGTGTATGTGTGAGCTATCATCTCCATGATTATATCATACTTCATTTCTCAAAAAGATATTTCCTAAATTGTATTAAATCTATAATTTATATAAAAATATGATAATTATATCATTATTATTATTCTAGATAATATGGAATCATTATCAGTAAAAGAGGGTAAAAAATAACAAGTCAAAACATACATGAAAAACAAAGAGTTATCACCTAAAACGAGACATTAACACACAATTTTTTAGAAAGGGTAATAAAACGTCACAATAAAATCATATATGGTATGATATATAAAATTATGGTCTTTAATAAATTTATGATAAAACTATATTATTGTACTTCTGTTTTTAATGTGAACAATGGAAGTTGAGACTTGATGTAAGGGATTTCTATCTCGTTTTTTTTACTTTCATGAGACACATGTCATATTCTCTACCTATTTCTATTATATGGTGTGAATAATTCCCATGAATTTATTATATTATTATTCTCTTTAAAATTATATTTATTTATATATCGATTTTAGGAATTATTCTTTAATAGGTTTATGTTTCAAAAGTTTCCAAAATAGTAATGGATTTTTATCTTAATTTTCCTTCATTGCGTCATTTGTTATGTTATTGAATTTTATTCATTTATGAGGTGTGTATACATTGCCATTTAAATGTGATATCATGATGTTATTTATTTTTATTATATTCAATTTTTAATTTAATGTTATTCATTCATAGGGCTTACGATTCAATATTATAAAGGTGGTAATTTTTTTGATGCATTTTCATTGTTTATCTGAATTATATATGATTAGACTTCCAATTATGAAATATTATAATCTATCTCCCAAAAATGTCTTCATATTTCTTATCATCTAGTTGTTTCATGAAAATATATATTTTCCTCTATTTCCCTATCTTCATGACTTCAAGAGTATAAGAGAATATTTTTAATAAAAAACACATTTATTTATCTCTTCGGATGGAACCAATTTTTTATTCAAACCCATGTTTTATAAAAAAAAATTCAAATTTTTTGTTAAAATTATTAAAATAATTTTTTAAATAATTTTTTACTCATGTTTTACTTTTTAAAATAAAATAAAAAATGCTTTTTCAAGTCGTTTTAGAAACATTTCATGTTTGGATTCTTCTAGAAATATCAATGGAATCATTGTTGTAACAGTATGGAATGAAAAAAATTTCTTATCATCTTGACAATTATTTTTCATTGAAACATAATTTATAATTTTTAATGGTTATTTCCAATGAAAATTATTTACAAAAGATTTATATATTTTTGTATCAAAAATTGATTTTCAAAGAAATTTTATTTTCCTCAAGAAACGTTCCAGGTAATTTTTCATTCAAAATAAATTTGTATCTAAGATAAAATTCATTGACATAACTTACTATTTACTGTGACATGATACAACGATACAATTATTAATCTTTCTTTTAATGGTTTATGTTTAGGATGAATTGATATTTATAACAATCATTTCTCTTCCATGGGCTATACCATGATATAAATCTTATGAAACTCGCTTCATTTCACATATCATTTTATGATGAAATAATGAAATTAATATGAATGTTATCCCTTTTACACATGATATGATATAAATAAATGTTTATGAAACCCATTTCATTTCATGGGTTATGATATGATGAATATTTTATGATCTTATGGTATCTATAAGTATGAATTTCATTATGTGACTAGTGGGACCAATATCTCCCTCTAATGCATTGGGTAATGATTAATGGTATATGGGATCGAAGGGTTCATGAGAGGTTATCCCAAGGCTGAATGAGGGTACACAAGAAGTCATACCTTGTCTAAAGAAGGTGAAAATATTTTTAGCCTAAGAGTAAAATGTTATGAATGACTTTAGGGGTAGCCTTGAAAATTTCTATGATTATGTGTATTCCAAATGTGTATGTATTATTCCAATGTTATGGTTTCATGGATCATGAAATTTAATTAAATTTTTATTCAACCATTATGAACATCCAACATTTATTCCATGATTTAATATTTTTTATTTTGATTTGTATGGTATGGTTTTCAAATGTTATGGTCATGATTTCATACCCTAATGTTCATGTTATCCTTACATATCTCCCATGATTACCCTTATTGGGCTTATGAGCTCACCCTTCTTATATATTCTTTCCTCAGATTGTGATGAAATTTATTAGGTATTCTATTTCTAAGAAATTTTCTTACTATAAAGAACATAATGGGAAATGATGTAGCTTAACAATGAACCATTTTTTATAATTCCATGTTTTCAAAATAACTATAAATTTATGATCCTCATGTGTGTGTTTCTTTAATTTAATAAGTGTTTAAAAATAATAATTTCATATCTATGTATGAAAAGATCAATTCCCAGTAGTTGTTATGAGAGGAATGGTTTAGTTAAAATTTGTAAACTATGATGATAAAACATAAGCAACACCCCAAGGGATATTTTTATGGAAATCTCTATGGAAATGTATAAGGATAAGACAATTTACAGAAATATTTCATTGAATTTTAATAAACGATAGATCAAGTGATTTCCATGAAATTATATCCTTATCTAGATTTCATAAGTGGATGTAGCTCAAGAACTAAGGTCCCTACGGGTAATAACTCTAAAAAATGAACATTGATCTGGACTTGATCACCAACTAGTTTATGAAAATAGACCTTATAGCACACCAGGTTTGGCACTCCTAGGGGATATAATCAGGAAAGTCACAAACTCTTTATGAACCATCATGAAGTATTTAAATATATAATGACTATGAATTCCCTAGGATAAAATTAAGCTGTAAAATATTATAAATAAATTTTAATGATTTATACATGCAACAAGTTATTTTTTCATAAATAAATATTTTTCTCACTTTGGTTATCATTTCTCACACTATTCTTTTTGGTTTTTGATTATGGTGGGAACCAAAATAAATTATGTAAAATTGAATGTGAGTGCCAATTTACTGATGAGTAGCCAAATGGGATGACGACTTGAGTGAATAATATTGTGATTATTGATATTCAATTATCATGAAACGTGATTAACAATGTGCACCTTAACTGACTATCATACTCGCAAAATAAGAAAGAGATAGATTTCACTAAGAATTTGGGTAGTGGAGACCATGGTGGAAAGAAGATTAAGTTTCTTATATGTTGATAATTTGGGAAGAAGTGCTTAATTTAAGGTATTAAATGAATCATAAGATGATTAATGAGTGGATAATAAGGGAATTGTAAAGAAATTATTGGGGGAAATGAAAATTTTATCAGATTTATTATATAGTAATATTGGTCCACCTAAGTTATTATTAATGGATGAATGATTTAAATGTGGAATGTATGGGTATTATATAAATCAATTTCCTAGGGGAAACGCTCATGGAGAGAATGAGAAAGGCGGTATGAATAATGGTTATACTTCAGATGATTAAGAGACTACCAATGACATATAAAATTAAATAGGTTTAAAAGAATAAGATGATTAATCCTAGTTAATAGTTTGAGAACTTAGTGGGATGGTTGAGGTATAAATTTATTGTAATTCAAGATTATTAAATATATAAGGATTTGTTAGTATATGATTTTCATTAAGGATTTACAAAATATAAGTTAAATGGAATTGATAGACCATAAAAGTGATTTACTGATGAGGAGATATTTTGATAAAGGGAAGATAACCCTTAATATGTTCTTATTATTGAGGTAATAATGTTGGGATAAAGGGATGTTGGATATGAATAAGTAAATTTCATAGTATTGATGATCTCATATATGATAAAGGATTTTATGAAAAAAGTTGTCACGACACGCCTTCACCAGAAGGACGGAAGGGTCAGTAGATTGCCAATCGCTTCTTTATTTAAGTCGTAGGATAGATAATGGCCCCTGAAACCCGCCTTCTATAGGTCTCAGAGTGGCGACTAGCACCAAGGGTATAGAAATCACACACAAATGGAAGGCATTACCCTTTTTGTTTTTATAGGATCGGGAAATAAGATGATGAAACCCAACAACACCGAAACTGAAAAAAAAGTAAATCCAAAAGTAAACCATTCCCACATGCTTGTTCAAAAGTAAAAGATACATAATACAAGAACTCCAATGATAACGTTCCAAAAGAATGAAAAACGACAATAGAAACTTCCCCAAGGTATGAGCTAGTATGGTCTCGCATGATCCATGATGTCCTCCTGGAAACCTGAAAACAGTTTTATATACGTAGGGTGAGCATAGAAGTATACTCAGTAGTGAAAAACCAAAAGCTCTCATGCACAAGTGGGGAGACGTACTAAAGTCCTGTGAGAAACAGATAACCAAACACTATCAAGGGGTTCATCCATCCCATTAACCATCCACACTCACCAAATAGCGTAAGCAAATTAATGTATAATAAAAGCACATCAATGTTTGGGTACCCCGCGCCACTTTCCCACATGTTATTGAAGACATCCTACGCATCAAACCAATCCTGTCATTCTCACCGCAGCCCCACTTCCACACCCCGCCCGCACACACCTGGGCCATATCCTCATGAAGTCCCACTGCCAAACCCCGACCGCAAACACCTGGGCCACAACTTTCTCACATAACCATGTCTGCAAACACCTAGGGTAGAACAACCACCACCACGCCCGAAGACACCTGGTCTAGAAGATCCACTGCGACGCCTGAAGACACCTGAGCCTCATACCGAAGATTCTTGGGAAAGAACCTACCTGCAAACACCTAGGCTAACCACCAAAACTACCCCGCCAGAAGATTCATGGCCTCATAATGGACTTTAGGACATCACAGCCTGCCCGTAGAGTCTTGGGATATTTGGGAAATGGAGCAGAAAGGATCTAATTACCAGCCACTCATAGAAGTGTTAGGAAAGACACTATCTCCCATGAAATGGGGGTGTTTGGCACTAAGTGCTCAACTTGGGTGGGGCGCGAATAAGAAACACAAGAACTACAAGTACATGTATAGGTAACAAGTACTCACCCGAACAAGGTTTTTCTTCAACCAGCCTAAAGAACACTATACTCGTTATTCAATCATAAGAGAATAGAACAACACCCATGCCCAGGACACAACTCACACAAAACCTAATCCCCATTTGTCCCATCCTTGTTTTCATGTTCACTAACACTATTTTAAAAAACGTTTCTGAACCTACTTGGGAAACTAGAAAGCATAAGAACAAGACAAGGAAAGGATACAGTCAAAAACCAACTCAAACATTCACATCCAAGTGTTCTTGTAATGTTACAACCAAAAAAAGGGATAAGTGAGTTCCCTCAAAGTACTGGAACCAAGGAAAACCCCAAAACCCAGGATCCAATGGTTTCTAAAAAACAGAGGATTCCACCCCAATTTGTGATATAAAAAAGTAACCACATGGCCTCAAAAAAAATTCACAACCAGCAAAACCATAACAATAGGGGATCCCATCCCCACCCACATCACCCAGAAATCGGCCAGTGAATGAAAGAAAACCAAACCACTACCACCAACACAAAGCAGACCCATGCCGGTATTTTTGGATTTAAAAGAATTAACACACTCCATGATTCCAATTCTATTGTACTATAACTGGGGTTATCATAGAAAAGGTTTGATCGTTGTGGTTTCAATTTATTTAGCCAAATATACATAATTAACCAATTTATTTTACATGTATTAGTGCACAGAGAAAGACCACAAACAGCCGTGATTTTCAGTAGCATAAGCCTGCACAAATCAGAAATCATTAGTCATGAAAGCGGAGAAAAACATAGCATCATCATTAGTCACATCCCTCCCTTCATTCTTTCAAATCTGTTTATTATCTTCTTTAAGGTTTGGTTCATCCAATTCTACAGAAACAGTAGCATACCCACCCAGCAAGATACATAGAAAGGAGAGACGAAGGTGAAACCCTACTTGATTGATCATGTATTGACGTTAAGTCCCCAGTGGAAACTCGAAATTAGGAGCAGCAGCACCACGGGACGCGATCAAGGAAAAACTCCGGGGTACTTTTTGGGAGGAAGGGTACTCCGAGCACTGGGTGATCGAGAAAAGAAACGTCGAGATAAGCCTTTAGGTTATAAAGGATGATAAAGGTTGAGATACATCATCCCCCGGGACGGTTAAGATATCGAGAAATTCTCGAAACCACGGAAGACGTGGGGTCATGGGTTGACCACGCGGATGGGACACCACACACGTCATTAAAGGATCCCCGCCATTCTAGGTGGTTAAAACTAACGCACTTGCCTACTGGTGTTTCTGAAAACTTGGTTAGGGCCTGAACAGAACCCATGTTTTCATCTAAGGGTTCTTCATTTGAGGGGTACCCACCAAACATTTAATTAATTGTCATTAATAGTCTTTAAAACAGGCTTAGAGGGGCCAAAACACGGTTTAAAAACCGTTTTTCAAAACAAAAAGGGGCTCGACTGGAAAAAAACCCATGTTGGTAGGCGCGAGCTACAAGTAACTGAGAGCTACCGGTAGGTGCGAGCTACCGGTAGGCTGCAGCTACCAATAGACTGAGCTACCAGTAGGCTACGACTACCGATAGACTGAGCTACCGGTAGGCGGCGGCTACCGGTAGACCGAGATACCGGTAGGCCGCAGCTACCGGTAGACCGAGCTACTGGTAGTCGGCGGCTACCGGTAGACCGAGCTACCAGTAAGATGCGACTACTGGTAGACCGAGCTACCTGTAGTCCGCGGCTACCGGTAGGCTGTGGCTACCGGTAGACTGAGCTACCGGTAGGCTGAGCCACCATTAGGTCTGCTACCGGTAGGCTAAGGCTATCGTTAGGGGTTCAAGCTTCACCGAAGAGCTGGGATGGCCTTCGAAACCACCCAGAACACTCCAACTTCAGATTTTTTACCATGTAAGGGACCCCAAACCTCGTGCCATTACAAAATTAGTTTGTCATATCATTCATGGAATATTTAAAATTATTTTATCTATGGAATATGTTCAATAATCAATTTTTTTATCCAATAAATTATAAATATTTCATGTTTTTTTTGAGGATTTATGGTAATTCTGGTGATTTTCAAGAATTAGAAGAATATATTATCAAGATATTAATATATTTGGAATGTGACAACCAAGAGATATTTTAACGTATAAAGAAGACTAATGAGGACTTGATTTTATAAATTTTGTTACCTTCATTCTAATGTTTTGGATTTTAAATTTTTAATGGGTCATATGGTTAACCATTTATGGAATGGTTTATACTGAACATTGAATGAGGATTTAGGGATTAATGTATTACATAACTATATAAAGATTAATCCATATTGAAAAACTAGTGTTAATCTTTTTTAACTAGAGATGGAAGGTATGAATTATCATGAATTTATGGATCATATTTAGTTCCTAAGACTTGAATGAATCATCTCTCAGAGTAAGATATGAAGTGGAAATTAATCAAGGAACAACCAAATATTGAAATTGTACCGATGAATAAAAAATATATCAATTATGTTCATTTTAATATGTTCTAAATCTATATAGAAAAGTAATTACTCAACATTAGGAAAAGGATTTTGAATGAAAATATTGTCACGTTATCACCATTTTTTAGGATATCAATATCCATTTTCATGATTTCTTGATTTGTGGATTTTTTTGTCATTAAACTTATCTAGATAAACCAATTTCTTGTGATTGCTTTTCTCCATCATTATCCATAAGTATTTTGGAATTAGGCTTCTCTTCAATTTCCATGTTTTCACTTCTCACCGATTTTCTCCTATTTAGTGACATTGTATGTGTTACTCCAGATGGTTTTCACAAATTGATTTAAATGTTTCAAGTTGAATTTTTAGTAACTGATTTTAATATGTGGGATTTTATAAAATAATTTTCAATTGTAAAACCTTCAATGATTGAGATGAATTTCAAGTAAGAAATTCCTTTTAAGGGTGGTATAATGCGACAAAATTATATTTTAAGAAATATTTTTATTTCAATTAAATCTATTATTTTTTGTATTTTCATTACATGAAACACTGAGTTTATCTTTTCTTACACGATATTTTGAGTCTTTATTTCATTACACACAACAATATGTTTGGTTTTCATTAAACACAACAACAAGTTCAGCTTTCATTGCATGCAACACTGGGTTTAAAACAAATATGTCATATAATTAAAATATTATTATATAAAATTATATTTATCACATACAATTGTAATTATACGTATTAATAAGATTAATTAAATTATGAAATTATACTTTTTACATACCTATACAATATTAATTCATTTGTGACAGATTAATTAATCAGAAAAATAAATACTATTTGAAATTTAATGAAATATTTTTCTGGGAATCCATTTTACTATATTAAATTTAAAAAGATTTTTTTTGAATTATTTAAATAAAATTTATATAAAATATATTAAATAAACCTTTTAAACTTCTTCTTATGATTATAATATAAAATAGATAAGGGTGAAAACGATTTTAAAATTAAGATTTGTATTTTCTAAAAAGATGTGTTTTTTCCTTTATGATAAATTATTTTAAGAAACAATTATAATAACTTAAGAAGATTATTTTAGAAAATAATTTTCGATTTTTAAATAACCAAGTAAAAAATTCATAGGGTCTATTTTTGTGAATTTTATGAAAAGATTAATTTTTTGATCATAGAATAAAAATACGAAATTTTAATTGGAAACTGCCTTTTCATTTGAATTATTGTTAATGATATGTTATATTAATAATTTTTTTAAATTAAATTTAGTGAAATTTTATATATATTTACCCAATTTATCTAATTGGAAATATTTTTATATTTAATTGTTAAGGAAAACCTTGATTCCTTTTAAATATTTTTTCTTTGGAAAACTACTATGTCATTGCTTTTGGAGGATTAATTTTAAATAATATTTTTCCACTTATCTGAATGTAATTTTTAAAAATGGATTTTTTATTTAGAATCATAATAATCTATATTATATAACTATGTAAACATAACTTCTGAAAAAAAAATTAAATGTTGAAAATAGTAAAAATTAATTTCCACTGTTAAAGTAAAAAATCGGTCTACTAGGGGTCAAACTAAAATTATAAGGGTTAAAATGAACCAAAATTTTCAAAACAATATATTTTCTAGAGATATTCAGACCATATAATTTCTATATATCAATTATAATATATTTTGGAGCCTTATGACATGTGAAACACGTGGGTAAACATTTTTCTGTTTCAAAATATTACAATTATGCCACACACCTCACTTATTAAAGGCCACCCCCTTGCCTCTCTTCTCTGCACCTTAAAATCATTATTTTTCATCCAATACCTAAAAAAATCCCCTCCCAAGATCCATCATATCATCCTAGAATCATTATTCCTGGAATGAAATCAAACATAGAAATTCTTTTGGTGCAAACCAAATGGTCATACCCAAATAAGAAGAAACCTTGTTCAATTAGTGTTTTTATTTTATTTCATTTTCAACATCTTTCAATTTTTAAGAAAGAATAATGATATAAAAACATCATTATCTTTCATATGCTGATATTGTAACAAATTTAACTCTTATAAATAAAATTTTCCTCTTGAATTATATAAATGTCTTATTATGTAATATTGTTAGATAAAACACATGAACTTCTTTTTTATATATAATAAATTGTATTTAAAAGGACATTAAGTATCATTAAATTTGAAAATATAAAAATTTAACTGTGATCACATGATTAGTATAAATATAGGGTTTTAACTAGTCCAACAGACATAGAAAAAGGAAGTGATAACCTCATCCAGTATGATCATACCCTATGAGGCCCCATTTATTAGAGCTTTTGAGGGAGAAATCATCACTAAGATTTTCTCTAGACAAATACCAAGATGATAACAAATAACTTAAGCAAGTGTGAAACCTTTTATGGAAGAATTTCAACCTCATTGATATCACCATCCAAACCAATTTCACCAAACCATCCCCACGAAAAACTCAAAATCACACACCTTACTCTTAGGGTGATTGTGGGTGTATTAAAAGGATATGTATCGATAACCTATCAATATGAGTATGTAGATTACTTTTTATAGAACAATGGATATATTTTCATCCTATTTTTATTACTTTATAAATAATTTTTATTTTGATATAATAAAACACCAATGAAATTATAAGATAATATTCAAATTCAATTAAAATGTTTATTTTGATGAATTAATGTAATTTTTAAAAAATTAATATTTAAATAAAATATTTTTATTAATTTTAATTAAATATAAATGATTATATAATTTATATAATGTCATATGTAACTTTTATATGGTTTCAAAAATGGTTATTTTAGAAAACCCAACATTTATTAATAAATATAAAATTTATTTCAAAAGAAGAAATTGATATAGTTATAAAATTATTTTGATAGAATGAATATTTATTTTGGAATCATAATGTCAAAATTATCCAACAGTTAATTTTTCATAATTTTCTCTAATAATGGAATTTTTATGTCAAAACTAAATATGCTATGAATATACTTTTTTATGAAATCTTAATGACCCAAAAGTGATGTAAAAAATACTATAAATGGTACCAAAAATCGAATATTTTTTTATGTTTAATATAATTTGATTTTATAATAATTTTAATAATTTTATAAATCTCTTATGAATCCGTGATAACCATTTATATATTTTAAGGTTTTGAAACCATTTCTTTAAGAGTGTGTATCCTATCCAAATTGGAAAGAGTATTATTTTATTAGGTTCGGTGCATTGAATTATAAAATAATCAAAACCACTCCCATTTGTTAAAAAACATGGGAAAAACCATTTTAACTTTTGTGGTTGTTTTTATTTTATTATGTAGAGTCTAAAACCTAAATATTAAGTAAATCCCCACTCTTCCTATATAAACCCACCTAATATCCCATTTTCTTCAATATAACACCTTGAAGAACATCCATTTGTTTCCCTCTACTCTCTATAGTCTTGCGAAGGTTCTTCCATGATCTAAGGAATCCCCTCCCAATCATTAGGAGTCATACAATCATGTAAGGGATCTTTTCCTTTCTCATCTTTAATCAAGAATATTTATTACCTTATGTATTTTATCATAATTTATTTATAATGGGATATGTTATTAAATATACCAATTACTATCTAATTTATTTCCAAATTATGGGAAACCAATTTCTCTCTCATCAACCCATTTTATAACTTTTTTGCGATGTCGTTATGCTATAGAAATTTAACCATAATTCTGCATGCCAAAAAATTATATAGGGAATACCATATCCATTTATAATTAATGTAATTCACCCTTTTACACCTATAACTCTTCGAATTGAGATTTAATTGTTTTTAATCCAAACTCCTTTATTATAGAATAAAATATGATGATGAATGAATCCATGTTGTATGATCAATATGGAACACTTAATCATGAAAATAAAATGAATGTGATGGGAGCACCCATAATTATATAGTGCTCCAATGTATTGGGTAATGTTTAGTCTCATGAGACATCATGTTGGAAGAGGTAGTGAACCAAATTCCTTTGTGGAAATTTTTCTATCATTATGTTTTGGTGTTTTAGCTTTGAACTATTTTTATGATGTAGTATTTTATGTTGTTTCCACATTTTACATGTTTTTATTATCATTCTATATCATGTCTCATATTTCATGTTTATGAATCCTAGTATTTTTATGACCCATTTATGTGCCTATTGTATGACTTTTATCACCTTCTTTCATATTTATTCCCTTATTATTCCTTATATATCACCCCTTTATTATGTTTTCCCCATGTTATCTCATGCAGTTTTAAAACCGATTGAATTTTTGAATCATGTTAAAGATGTTTTTAATAATGTTATTATATCTCATGTTGAAGATGTTAGATAATGTAATCAATTTCCAAATTAACTAAACCTCTTTATATTGTAGGTTTTATAAAGTTTACTTTTATGTAATAATCTTGAATTAATGTGTAATAAAAAAATAGGTTTTAATAGTTGGTATCAAAAGAAAAGTTTTGTTATATTTTGGATTAGGATTATAAAACTCTAACAAGTTCTAGGGATAAGACTAAGTATAAGAAAACATCCCTATATTTTGTTAAGTATAGTTTAATTTCTTTATCATGAAAATACTTCTCTATCTAGCTACTACATATGGATGTGCTTCTGGAACTGATGTACTAAGGGGTGACAAATTTGACATGGTCTGTCGAGCCTGACATGGTGTAACCTAGTATATGAAAAAAGGACATAATGTTCCCATATTTTGGAACTCATGAGAGATAAGATTTTTTATATTTATAATCTCATTATGAACCATTTTTATGGGAATAAAAAATTCCCATAATAATATATATTAGGAAATAAATCTTGGGTAACATATATTGAAGCATATAAATTTCATAAGTTATGAAATAAATGTAATATATAAGTTATCCCTTTTATTTCAATTGAATCACCATTATATTTTTAATATTTTACAATACTCATCCCTACCTTTCTGTGTATCATGTACAATGACTGTAAATAGGATGGATCATGTAAAAAATCAATGAGGTGGGAAATGTGATGACTGCCCCAGAGAGATTCCCAACCTGATGGGAGCAGTAATCACAAACTTTATGATAATACTCTCTCTGATGACTCTAGGTATGAATAGATTCCTAGATTGGGAGAAGTGAAAAAATATACCCATAATATAGAATAAATTACAATTAAGAGCTTTAAGTGACAAAGGCCTCCGACATTCAATGGATCATCTGATCCCCTAATCAAGGAACAATGGATCAACTTCATTAAAAATATCTTGTACATAATTAAATGTTCTAAACAAGAGAAGGTTCTACCGACTATTTATTATATGGAGGGGGAAGTTGTTCAATGGTGGAAATTGATTAGGAATATGAACCCTGGAGAAGATATTGAAGAGATGGGGTGGAAGTAATTCTGAAAGAAATACATAAATATTTTCCTAATACTCTTCATCTTAAAATGGAATGGGATTTCCTTTTCCTCAATAAAAAAGACAATGAATCTATCAGTTCGTATGAGAAAAATAATAACAAGAATTGTTTAATAAGCCTACAGATATTTTTTTACCCCAAATTCATGGTGGAATACTGCTTTGGTGGGAGAAAACCTATTCTACCAAAATCCCTGATGATTTGTGACTTTGATAGCTATGAAGAAATTTTCTAATGTGCCCTAAAATTCTAGAGGGATATTGAATAATCTCAAGGTTATCAAGGGGATAAGAATAAGAAATTGGAGTTTAATTCTGGTGGTGTAATAGATAAATCTAATGGTGATAAGAAATTTTAACATCCCACTTATAAATGGTGTTGAATGAAGCAACCTGAATATTTCATAACAGGAATGAAGGAATGATTTAGGCATGGGAAGTAAGTTTAACACCCTGAGATTATATAATATATATTATTTTTTATTTATTTGATGTATTTCATTGTACAAAAAACCAATATTAGATTTCTCTATATGCAACAGCATATTACCTTGCATTATATGTAACACTATACTTGTCTTCCACTACACGGAAGAGTGATATTCCTTAACAGCTTGTGTTGTATGTAATACCGAGTTTCACTAAAAAATGGTATATTATTAAAATATGATTTAAACTAGATTTTATGAATATTATTAACCACATTTTTAATTTTATATAACATTAAAATTTATCTTATGTATTTTCTAAAACAGGGTATTAAGAAAATTCATTTTTTTAGATAAAAGAAGATTTTTTCAAAAATTTAAGTTTTTCCACCTTTTAATGGCACAAAAAAATTAAATATATATTTTAACACTATTATATATTTTATTTTACAAAATAATCTTTTTTTTGGAAATGGGGAATCAAAATTTAAAGTTTTTGAAATTTTGGTATTTTTTTATTAAATTCATATATAGATGAATAGTGAAAAATACTACATTTTAATTCAAAACTGCATTTTCATCTGATTTATTTAATAGTTATATTATCTTTTTAGTTGTTTTTAATGTTTCATTCGATTATGTTTTTATAATTGAATCAAATTCTGGTCATTGGATGTAATTTTCCATTTAAATCGGACATAAACACAAGACAATGTTTTGATAGGTTTTTTCTTCTTTAAAACCAACCTTTATGGTTTTTACAATGAGAATTAATTTTGAATAAATTTATTCAATTTTTTTAATTTTGAAAAATGGATTCCATATTTGGAATCAGTGGGTCCAAATTATATTAATATGTTACATTTTTTTTTTGATATTATGACTAGAAACTACCACAATTTTTTTTACCACAGTTAAAGGTAAATCAAGTAAATTAAGGTAACTAACAATATGATAAAGATAATAAACCTACCAAAACAACTGAAAATATCATATTGGATGAATTAATGTCAACCAATATCACCTATGATTTGGAATTGATTCATTTAATGGACCTTTTCCGATGAAAGTGATGTAATTATAATTAAAACAAAAGAAGGTGACAATATGTCACTCTAACATATCATATAAGTATAATAATTTTAATATAGTAATAAACAGGATAAAACATAGAAAATAAATATTCCCCATTAATCTAATTAATTTAACTACATCATTTGAATTAATTTATAATTTTTAAATATTAAACAATTACCATTGGTGATGAAACAATAATGATGTAGAAATTATTTTATTGATAGAAATATCAAATAAATTGTTTGAAGAATATTAAAATAAATATCATATGAATGAATTAATGTGATCCACGAATTTTATAGGTTTCTATGACATGTTAAAAGTGTATTAAATATTTGTTTTGGAATTTATCATCTCTGTGGATTTTTATTTAAGGTCAAATAATTGAATAGTGTTAAAATTGGTAATATTAATATTTTATAAAAACAACATATTATTAAATTATTTAAAAATCACAAAAATATTTAAAAATAAAAATTGAAAGTTATATGGTCTAAAATATCATAAATTATTCAATTATGGACAATTGAAAACACATAAGTAAATATTTATAACCATTTAATATTTATAATATTATTAACACTAATAAAATTAAATAGATTAAATATGGATAATTTAGAATTATAATGTCTAAATAAAATAAAAGTGCATATGAATTTTATTTTTTAGAGGATTTAGATTCATACTCATCTTATCATTAATATAAATGGGATTGGGAGCATTATAAACATAAAATAAATTTATAATAAATTAATATTTTAAGACATTCGAATGGTGCTCCTCCCTTCTCTTATAAAAGGGAACCTCTCCTTTTAATTTAATCCCACCTCCAAATACCTTTGGTTCAGACAATACCTACCAAAATCTCCCTTAAACATCCTTCACTTAATCCTAGAGGCCACCCATCGGGTAGAAACCCCTCTTAAGGAGTCCTTTTGTGCATACCAAAAGGAGATACTCGAGTAAGAGGTAATTGTTTTATCACCTCTTTCAAAATTCTTTTCTTCTTATACTTCCTCATGTTATGATGTTTCCATAATAAGGTAATAAATCAATAATATTATACATTATGATATATTATTATAATAATGGGAAAACTGTATACCTCCTTTTATTCATCCTATAAATAAATATATCACCATGTGTGCATACGTACGACTTACCATCTCCACGCTGTGGTCTAATTGGTTATTCCACAATACTTAATTTGGATGAGTATATTGATGAGTATAATTTATTTAAATAATTAATATAACATAATAATTTTTATGTGAAATCTATATACCATTAAATTCTATGATATTTAACAATCAAGGGAATGATATCATCGCTCGTGTGTACGTACGGCTTACCGTCTCTACGAAGTGATGAGATTCATTCTCCACGTTAACCATTAAAGAATGATTATAAGGTATATATAATAAATAAGAATTAAATATATCACGTAATAATTCTATTGGATTTATTTACATATATGTATATATATATATATATATATATATATATATTTCATTTACTTTTTTTCATTCAATTTAATAAGGAAACAGAAACAACATTCAAGCATATGTACGACATACCATCTCTATGAATGGTGTATTCCATTTCATTTATCTATCAGTTATATATATTTATATACTAAATATATATGAAATATAAATCATTTTTTACATTATTTAAGTAAAAAAATCATGATCTAAATAATAATATGAAGAATAACAAGTCAAAACTTGTACGATAAAGAAAACAATTATTACCCAAAATGTTGCATTAACCTGGAGTTGAAAAATGAATGGATAATATAAATTCATAAGTGAATCATATATGATATCATACATATTTTAATGGTTCTATTATAATTTATTATTTTTTTTCAACCAACTATATAAAATTTTCAACCACATATTGAAGAAATCGGACCTAAGGTATGGGCTAATTTTTCAATCTCATTTTTATCTGAGATTCTGTATAAGTAAGTATTTTCTGGGGATATATATATCATCCATGTCCATGTTTTCTAAAAATGTTTTCATAAAAATTTTACTAAATTTCTATGTATTTTTGAATTCATTTTTACTCATTTTTGACTTTTAATAAATTGTATGGATGGAATCTTTCTTTTTTTTACCATATGAGATGCATTTTGGATTTTCTGGAAAAACTACAAGGGGAATGCATTTTTGACATATACGGCATGAATGGATTTTTTTATGGTTTCATGAAGCCTTATTTTTATGAATCTTACACTGCAATATTTCATGGTTATTTTTAATTAAAATCACTTCTTTTAAAAGTTCATTTCATTTTGAGAAAAAAAATGTTTTCGAAGAAGAAATGATATTATCCTCAATAATTAAGTTCAATTATTTTTTAAAAATTATTTTTCATCT
The DNA here is from genome assembly GCA_963277665.1 of Viscum album. Lineage (NCBI taxonomy): Eukaryota > Viridiplantae > Streptophyta > Magnoliopsida > Santalales > Viscaceae > Viscum > Viscum album. Next base: position 452,960,029 of record OY728143.1, on the reverse strand, counting down.
AAGATGACACTATTAAATAAATTTGTCTTTCGATATAGATTATTACTATGATTTGATTGTGTTAATTGTTGAATAATATATTATATGGATTATGTTATAATGGAATGATGTTTAAGAACCACATTTTATTTCTTGAGTTATGCTACAATTAATGATTTATATTTTTGTGGTACATGTAAGAATGATTTCATTATGATATGGGTGAGACCTATATCTCCCTCTAATGCATCGAGTAACTATTTATATCTCATGAGATAGGGATGAATGGAATTTAATGTAATTAAGGTTCAGTAATATAGGTCTGGAACGCCAAGTAGATCTACTTCAGTGATAAATGGCTGGAACAACAAGTAAACCCAGTTTAGTAATGGACATTATCCACTATGATGGTATAGAAAGTGATGACATGGCTACTATAGAAACCATATTATGTAATTATTTATTTTCAATAATACCATAATTTATGCCAATTCTATTTTATCATGGTTACTATCCCATTATGATCTATGCATTACATACTGCCAAGATTTATTTCATGACCAAGATTTTGATATTTAAAGATTATTTTCATGTTTTTACATTCTTATGTTTATGTTTTGTTCTATGTTCTAAATATTTAACCTTATGGAGCATTTAGATCATCTTTTTTTATGTTTTCTTTTTCCCATGATATAAAGAAATGTTTTAGGTAGGAAAACAATTGGGGCAGATCTTTATGACAGATGTTGAAGATCATTCACCAAGATATAAGATTATGATTCATGTTTCCAAAGACACTATACTAATACGATCTTTCATCATATATTTGTGTAATGTTTAAAGTATTCTACAAAAAGAAATGTAACGTCCATGTATGTCAATCTTGGGTCGTTAGAGGACAGACTTGAAACTAATTACTATTGAAATGGTAAACCTTCTAATGTGATATATTAAAGGAATTATCTGATCATTCAATATCACATTTTTCATTTCTTTAACTACAAGTGACTAGGGTATTTTTCAAATAAATTCACTAAATTATGGGTTTTTGGAAACAACCAATAAAATAAAAGGCATTAGGAGAGACATTTCACCTTCAAAACCACTAATGCGAATCCCAAAAATGAAGTGGTGAAAGTTACATTAGTTATTCATTAAATTGTAGTGAATGTAATTTTTATTCAAGTTCTAAACATTCCTATATATCATGAAATTTTAGAATAACTAATCAAACACCACCACAAATCATGGAAGTAGATATGTCGGTGAAAATCTAAAATGGATAAATTATTGAATCTAGAGAATATAACTCCTCCCATGTAATAATTTTTTAGATGAACTTCCCATAGAATATTTTCTTACTCCCTAAGGTGGAATATGAAGCAATTACAGGTATGGATTGGATTTCCCTATATAGACCCAATTTTATTTTTTTGGAGAAGGAAATAAATCATCATATCATGAATCGACCCCAAATTCTATACAAGTGAAAGGAGTGTAGGACCCCGGGACACCCTGAGAGGGGAGGGGTGAATCAAGGTGTCACCTTTTTCTTCTTAAAGTTGGGGATCTTGTTCCCACGTTGGTAGGAACTACTTAAACCTGTATGATGGATATGATCAGCAATGAAACATTCACATGTAAAGAGATGACACATCAATTTTACTTGGTTCACCACTAAGGGCTACGTCCAAGGAGCATACGCCGACAAGTTGCCGGTCGTACCAAATTCCACTAATCTTCACTAGTTGTGGATTACAATGGTTCGGGCACAGTCACATTTTCCCAGACTCACTGCTTTTACAAAGGTTCAGGGATAGCTCATTACGTCCCTCGTGTCATTCCAGTTGACTCCCCCTGGCTCACTGCCATTGGTGAAGTCCCACTCAGTTTATAGACGTGAAGGTCTCTTCAATATATTTTCATTAAAGTCTTTGTCCTATTTTCAGAATGAGACTTTTCTTGCATCAGGGTTCAGAGTTGATGATCTTTTCAGTTTAAACCTTCTTCTTTAGTGCAATGACTAATGCACTAGATCCTCTTGTCTTCGTTTCCCTGAATCACAACCACTGATGTAATTACCCAATAAGTGAAGCGTAGTTTACTAAGAATTTTTAGAATCAGTTCTCCATGTATGCATGAGATCATGCATGTATCATTTAGATTTCCTCTTTAATCTCACTTTGCATGGAAATGTATCAGACAATCTTCCTGCTTTCGTGCAGCTCTAGAAAGACGGGCGTGCTTCAACAATATCTGGAAGTCTCCTCAAAGTCCAGTACACAAGTCCCAACACGGCGTGCAAGTCCTTGGCACGTAAGTCCAATCTGGCGCGCAAGTGTCACCAAATCACTTGTGCAACACTACCTTCTGAAACTTCAAACCTATGCGACTCACTTCTTTTCTCGCCCAAATCACCTTGGGCGCTCAACCATCAATCGGTGCCAACTTCTAAGACCCGGCGCACAAGTCTCTCCAAACCACTTGTGCGACCACTCACCACTTGTGCAGCTCAACCACCTGCGCGACGAGAGCTCAAACAGCCTCTAAGTCTTGAAATCCATTAGAAATTAGGAGGTGTGGTCCTCTATTTAGAGGCAAACTGGTCAACCTGCGTGGCGGCATGCAAGTCACCCCTCGGCGCGCAAGTCTCGGCGCGCAGCTCATCACCCCTAGCCTCTGTCGCGCAATTCACTTGCGCGACCCAACAAATACTTGCGTGGCCTTCTTTTCTTTGACATATTTTGAAGTTTTGATCTTGAAAAACAATAGGCGCGCAAGTTTCTAATCCTTCTAGGCATTGGCGTGCAAGTCTCTTCACGGCGTGCAGGTCACTTGCGCGACCAACCCAACACTTGCGCGACCCTCTTCCCTTTGCCATTTTTCCATGTTCTGATCTTGAAAACCACTAGGGTTGCAAGTTTCCTCTTCTTCAAGTACATGGAGCGCAAGTATCTTTGCCAAAACCACTTTTATCCATTTGTTGACTTTTAGGTTTAAAAATTTGGCAAACACTGGGAAATCGTGTGACCTTGTATATACTATTTTTGTACCGCCTCCAGATCATCCATTCCTTTGTATTCATTCTTGAATAAAACATGGATCATTAACCACAACCCTTGAACTTGACATGACACCGTGGAATATATTTTGTCAACAAATTTTTATGTCGTTTTTTCGCTTTGTCAACCAGAACAATCACCTCAAAAACACTTCTTCTCGGGGATTTGTATCCTTCAAAAACTCTTCTTCTTTCATCAAAAACTCAACTATCATGATGTGTATGCTTTGAAGGAATAGCTTTAGAATCATCATCTTCTATGACAATGTGATATGCATGGCCATCTCAGAGATCCAATCACTTTCACATTGTCTTCTTCTTCAACTATCATGATCTACTTCATGCAAAGAAAATGATTCCGTTCTTCAAGAAGTCTCTTGCATGGTTCTCATGCAATCATGTGGAATTGCATGGTCTTCATCAAAACCCATGGTTCTCATGAAATAATGAGGAATTTCATGGTATTCATCAAAACCCATGGTTCTCATGCAATAATGGGGAATTCTGTGGTCTTTATCAAAAACCCCATTCTTCTTTAATCATCCTCAGATGGATTACACCTCACATTTTTCATTGTTGTAAACAATGTCTCACCTTTTATGCATGTTCTTTGAACTTATGATCAGTACAAAAATCTTCTGCATTTCTATTCCTCCACTTCATTGGAGTACTTATTTATCTCCTTCATTTTGATCTTCATTGACAACTACTGACAAAAAATACAACCTTATACACAAAGTGGTTCCAACAAGGATAAGGATGAATATTCCTTATCACAAATATCATAAAAATGTATATTATTTCCCAAAGAGATATTTTATCTAACTCAAATAATTTATTACAAGAAAACAATCATCCTTTAAGACTTGTCAATTGTGAGGGAATATGATGATTTGTGTCCCAATAACAATTTGGTCTTCCTCCTAACAAAGAGGATGAATTTTGAGCCTAGAATATACCTTGGTAATTATAATTATCCAAGAAACTATAAAGAATGGATGTCGGGGAAAATGAGAATCTAGAAAACAACTATTGGAGAGTCTTGATAAAGGCTTCTTTTTCCCGAGTACTTCACTATGGGGTTCACGAGTTCTCTTATTCAAGAATAAGGTTGGGTCAATTGGACTTTGAATTAATTATCATGAGCTCAAAAGGATCATGATAAAGAACATGTATCCTCTTCCATGGATTGGATACTTATTTCGTAATCTATGTGGATCACAATACTTCTGCAAGGTGGAACTGTAGTCAAGATATTACCATGTTGGGGTGAATAAGGATGATATCCAGAAGACTAATTTTCATATAATATAGGGGAACTATGAGTTCATAGTATTGCCTTTTGAGCTCACTAATTCTCTATAAATATTCATGGAATTCATGAATAGAGTTTTTATAGATTTCTTATAAAATGTTGTGGAAGTCTTTATAAATGATATTATAATATAATCCAAAACCATGGAGGAGAACTAAGAGCATCTGAGCACTACACTAAACACCTTGAGAAATGATAATATTTATGACAAGTATAGAAAATGTGAGTTCTAGTTGAATGAAATATCACTATTATGGCATATCATCCCTAGAAATTGAATATTTACAGACCCTTAAAATACAAGTTCAATTGAATGATAGATGAGGCCAATATCTATGATAGATATCTATAGTTTCATTGGATTAGCTGGGTACTATCATCAATTTGTGAGAAATTTCTCGATATTTTCAAAACCTCTAACCATGATAACTCGGAAGGGAATCTTGTTTTGTCTAGAATGCTGAATGTGAAGAGAGATTAAAAGAACTAAATATGAGGGTTATCACTGCCGCTATGCTCGCACAAATCACAAGTGCAAAACATTTTATAGAATTTCGAAATGCTTCGAATAAGTTATTTGGTTATGTATTTACAGAATGAAGAAGTCATAGGATGTGCTTCAAGGAAATTGAACATTCACAAACAAAACTACCCAATGCATGATCTCGAGTTGGATATAGTAATATTTTCCTATAAAATTTGGTAGAATTAACTCTTTCGGGATAAGTGTGAAATATATACAGATAAAAAATACTTAATTATATATTCACATAGAAGGATATGAATATGAACCAAAAAAGATGGTTAGAGATGATCATAGACTATGACTACTCAGTTCACTACCGTCCTTGTATATAAAAAAGTGGTGGTTTCTCTATGTATAAAGGATCCAGAAATTCTTTCATTATTGATAATTGATTAGGATATGATCTTATTAGATTTGAAAAGAATGCGCACGGGGATCATAAAGGAAGGAACAACATTAATATGTTCAAAAATTATTTCTCATCCATCCCTTCTATAAAATATAAAGGATTCATAAATAAAGGATGTTGGAATTAACAAGAGAGTGTAAATTATAAAAAAATTATAAATCCTCAGAGTTGAATGTTATTGAAGAAAGAGTTGTGAGATTTGAGTCATGAAAATGTGTACCATGAAATCCTAATTTAAATAAATATTTCTTGGATAATGCACATACATTGACATTATCCATTCACCGAAGAAGGAAAAATATGTATTGAGATCTCTAAGAGCTCTATTTGTGTGACAAAATAGAGAAATAGATGGCTAAAAATACATCAATGTGCTTGATATGTTAGAAATTGAAGGATTAAAAGAAAAAGTCTATGAGGATGATGTTACTATTACCTATAAAAATAAGTAAATGAGATAATACCACCATGGACATTGTCACCAGACATTCAAAGACATCCATAGAAAACAATGTTATCTGGTTTTTAGTTAATCATCTTACAAAGACTTCACACTTTATATTGATTTTATAGGACTTCTCACTTGATCAACATGAAAATATTTACATTACAGAAGTTTTAAGGCAACATGGAGTTCCACTATAAACTGTAACCAATTGAGATCCAATATTCACCTCCATGTTTTGGAAAAGTCTTTAACCTACTCTAAATGATGATCTAAAAATCAGTTTGATTTACCACCCCCAAACTATTGTAAAATATGGGCAGACTATTCACATGCTGTAATAAATTTTGAGATCATGTTATTTGTAATTCAAATGTGGATAGGAAATACATTTTCCTATGGTCAAGTTCTCTTACAACAACATTTTTAACCCGAGCAACGAAATAGATCCCTACAAAGCCCTTTATGGGAAGAGTTGCAGAACACCTGCATTATGGGATGATGTTGTGAATAAAAAATGCTATGTTATGAAATGGTTGAAGAAATGGTGTAAATTGTTTGGACCATTCACCAGCACATCAAGGATACTCATAGTCGAGAAAATATTTATGCTGACAATCACTAACGGGGCCTATATTTTGATGTTAGAGACATGGTATTCCAACCCCCATCTCCGTGGAATAAAGTGATGATATTTCGGAAGAAGCGAAAGCTTAGTTTAGGATACATCACCCCCTTGATATCCTAGATCACATTGGAGTAGTGGACTATCAAATTGAACTCTCATATAACATATCTCAAGTACATGATGTATTCCATGTATCCCTCATGAATAAGTACATAAAAGGATCCTCACATTTACTCAACATATAGGTGGTACCATCAAAAAATGATCATTCTGAGGGAGAGTATCCAATGATGAACTTATATCGTAGAGAAAAAGGTATTTGAAATGAAACACCCAAAGCTTCTATGATATGCTTCCCTTTGAACAATGTAATAGCTTGCATTGTACGCAACTTCGAGATTCTAACACACCGTGACCAATCAAAATAGTCGTTATGAATATTAATACCCACTTTTTGAAATTTTATAAATTTTATCTTTCAAAATGGACTTAATTTTTGGATTCAGAATATCGAAGTTAGCATAGGGTGAAATTTTGGTATTTTTCTAAAAACATTCAATTTTTGATGAATAGTTAAAATTACTAAATTTTAATTAAAAACAACTTTTTTAATCAAAATAATTGCTAGTTATAAATTATGAATTTGAGTGGTTTTAAAGTATATTTAGAATATATTTTTATAATTTAATACAATTTTGGTCATTGGACATAATTTCACATTTAAACCGGACATAAACAAGTGTCAATCTTTTGATAGTTATTATTTCTTAAAACCATGCTTTTTGTTTTGACAGCGGGAATTAATTTTAAATTAATTTCTGCCACTTCTATGTTTTGAATTTGTAAAAATTGATTCCATATTTGGAATCAGGATGTCCAAATTGTGTAAATAGGTAACTCGTATTTTTAGACATTTTGAATAATTACTTCGGTAAATATTTTCTTTACCATAGTTAAAGGGTAAATCTGGTAACTAAGGGTAACAAAATAATATTATAATAATATTAAATTACCCTAAAACGTGTCCTGACCCAATTTTTTGATACATTTCCGACCATTTGCATCTTTGGGTCGATTTTGGGACCCCATGGAGCCACTTGTAAGTGATAATGACAATTTATATTAATTAAGTTAATATAATCCAAAAATGACATAAGCATATATATTTCAGAAAAACAATTTTTAAATAGGGTAATTTATGTTATATTTTAGAATATAAATATTCTATTAAATCTAGAAATATTTCATACATAATTTTATTTTATTTATAATTTTTATACATTCAATAATTAAATTTATTTATGAAAAAATAATGATGTAGTATTTTCCTTATTTATGAAATAATCAAATAATTGGTATTATAAATGTTAAAATAAATATAATTTGAAATTTTTGATGCCATAAACTAATTTTATTGGTTAATATGACATGTTGGTATTTCTTAAATGAATTTTTTTCGAATTAATAAAGTTGTTATGACTTTAAAAAAAATAAATTATTGAGTATTGTCAAAATGGAGATAAATTAGTTTTTAAAACAAATATTAAATTATTAATTGATATTATATCCTTAAAAATATAAGGTTCTCCGAAAGTACTTATATAGTGATATTTTTATCATTAATGTACCACTTGGGGGTCTCTTGGAAGTATATAGTAAATTTATTAACCATATAATATAAAAATACAAGGTGACATGGTAAATGTCAAACTAATTAACTAAGAGTTAAAACTAAAAGATAAGGTTAATAAAGTGACACAAATCTGTCTAAAATCTATAGGTTGAGTATTTTTCAACCTATACCCACCTTATAATTTGATTAATGTACTTTGGAGCCATTTGAAACCGAATATGAATTTCTTATAAATTAATATTTTACGTTTTTCCTAAGGTGCCCCTCACCCCTCTTATAAATGGGCACTCACCCTTCACTCTAATTCACACATTCTAAGCCATTCGGAACGGCCAACCTCAGACAAAATATCATCTCAACTATCCTAACTTCAACCTAGAGGCCTTATTTTGATCAGAAATCCAACATAAGGAGCCCGTTTTATCAAATGAAAATGAATAACCCGAAGAAGAGGTAATGATTTCACCACCCTCTTTCAAGTTCCTTTCTTTTTCCACTTCCTTTTTCTTCGTTGTATCCAATATAAAATAATAACTCCAGAAAATTCTATATTCTGTGATGTTATTATAATTATGGTACAACCAAATTCATTATTATATCCACCCTTTGAATGACATGTCACCATACATACATATGCACGACTTACCGTCTCCACTTCGTGGTGTAATTGTTATTCAAAACATTATTATTTGGATGGGTATAATAATGATGTGTATTTGATGTAAATAATATATATAACATGATAAGGATTATGTATATATGATATACCATCCAATTATATATTATTTTAATATCAAAAGAATGATATTTTCGCTCGTGCGTACGTACGGATTACCGTCTCCCCGATGCGATGAGATTCATCTCCAATTTCACCATTTATCAATGATTATAAAAATATATATTAATAATAAGTATGTAATATATGACATAATAATGATACTGGAGATATATATATTTATATATATAAGTATTTATGTACTTTAATATATCTTATTCACTTACTTTCGTTCAATACTATATGAAAACAGAAACAGTGTTTATGCGTACGTACGGACTACCGTCTCCATAAACGGTGTTTTCCATTTCATATATTCGTCTATTATATAAATTAATATTCTAAATATATATGATATATAAATCATGTTTTATATTTGGAAATTATTTAAATCATGATCTAAGTGATACAATCAAGAGTAACAAGTTAAAACAAGTACGATAAAGAAAGCGATTATTACCCGAAATATTAATATAACATGGAAATTATTATTAAATGGGTAGTATAAAGTCATAAATGAATAATTTATGATATCATAAATATTAATATGGTTATGGTATATTTTAATAACATACTATAGGCTTCATACAGGAGTTTAAACGTACCCTCGACTAAAGGAAAGTGCAAGGTACGGGTTTTTCATCTCACTCCTTATTCCTGTGAGATTCATTCCATATTGCCACTATTACCTTTTGTGTGGTGTATGTACTTCCCGTGATTGTATTCTTTATGTAATAAACTGTAATTTATTTGTATTTAAATATTCATTGTCTGATACTTCTTTCATGGGGTGTATGTTTCGTAAGATACCAAATTGGTAAGGGTTTATTTCACAATCTCTTCATTATCCGAGGTTGTTTATACGTAATTATCTACTGGGACCTCTTTATCATCCACATCCATGTTTCTTAAAAATGTATTTCAAAAAATTCATACTATTTTATATACTATGTATTAAATTCATTTATACCCTTGTTTGACTTTTTATAATATTTTTATAAAGGAATCTTTTCATCGTTTTCCAAACAAGGTCCTTTTTAACCTTTTCGAAAAAATTAAGGTAAGAATGTATTTTTTAACTTATACACCGAGGGCGGCTATTTTCCGTCGTTATAAGATTGTTTGAAGCTTCCCTTACAATATTATAAGAATATTTTGAAAGTAAATGTTTTATTTTATAATTATGTGACATTTAAATTATTTCAAAATGAATATTTTAAGAATTTGTGAAAGGTACTCTTTATCAAGATCAGAATTTTAAATGTTTTAAAGATTTATCTTTCTAAATATTTTTACTTAATGTCCATGTTTTCAAAATGATTTTAAGGATTTATTTATATGGACATGAATGATTTGAAATGATATTTCTTTTCAAAAGTTTCAATGTGGTATGGGACACTTTGATTCCACAATCTATTTTAAAATAATTCCTTTATAAATGTGTGACTTTTCAATGACTTCAAAAAAAGAGATATTTCTCTCAAATATTTTTTATTTCATCTATTTCAACATGCTTTGATAGATTTAAAGATTATTTGAAGTTTATTTATTGTGATACAAAACTTCCATATTGTACTGAAGGTTTTGTGATATGTTTGACTGTGGATGTGTTATTTTTAAACCATTCATGGTTTATGGAGAAAGTATTGACATTTCGTATGCTAGTTTTAAAACGAATGTTTATGTTATGTTTAAACCTATTCATGTGAGGAATGAATTGGACTTAATAAGTGATGGGTAGAGCCCGCTATAGCTCCTTTATGCATCGGTAGGTCTCATGAGACAAACTAGTGTCTTGGCACAAGGCCTTGAAAAAATCTTATTTGTAATATTGGCACAAGGCCTTGAATATGTGGTTATGATAGTCTGGAATTATGCACTCCATCATTATGAAAGTGGTTAGTGATATTTCATGTGATTATTAGACTAGTAGAATATCAATTTGAACAGGTAAATGGAATTACATCATTTTATTTTTTCCATATTATGATGAAGTTTGAGTTTAATAGGCTTATGTTTTAGTTATACATTGCATTAAATGTTTATGCTTATTTACGATGGTTTCCGCTGTATTGTTATCCTTACTGAGCATCTGAGGTCACCCCTTTTTATGTTTTATTTTTTCCCAGGATTCCAAGAAGTGTATTGTGATTGATATGCAGGGTTAAGCCAAGGGAATAATGATGTTCATGAAAGATTATTTATGTTGTTTTGTATGTTATGAAGTGTAATGTAACATTCATGTATGTAATCTATTTTCCAAGACTTCTAAACTGATCGTTCCTTCAGGAATTAATTCCTTTTAATCATGCCAATGTATTAAAATAATGTACCAACTCTGGGTAAATGGGGTCGGGGCGTTACATTTGGTATCAAAGGAAGTTTAGCAATAACCTTGTAGGCTAGATTTAGATAAACTCTGATTAGAGTACATAACCCTAAGATATAGTTTGAGGATTAGTATAGAATAACTTCTTGGAATTTTTATATTGTAGAGATTTTGTGAGTTTTCCGAGAAATACATCACTATCTGGATACGAGCTGGTAGAGGAGGCTCTGGTACATATGTACCTAGGGGTAAAACCCGAAAACACCGCTTTGATCTAGACTCAAATGGGAACTGGTCCACGACAACGGTCCTTGCTGCACTCTTTGTTACGACACTCCCAGGGGATATGCTTAGGATAATTCTCATTGTCTTTACAAACCATTATGAAGGGTTTCTGAGTATATACTTCCTAAAAGAATACATTTTTATGATTAAGGATTATATCTATAAAATGTTTAATTTATGTTCTGTGTTTTTCAAGTTTCGGATTAGGTATTGTTATTCAAAAACTAATCTAGTGTATGCCATTGTTTAGAAATGGCGCCCATTAGAAGGAATGAGAACTCTAGCAATACGCATGATCCAAAGAGTAAGAAAGATCATATCTTTAATGGTCTTAAGCTAGAATTTAGAATGGAAATAGTCTCCCACATATTATCATCATATGAAGAAATAGTATCACGTGTTGATAAGATTAGTAAAGAATTCTCAGAGTCCTATGGCTTTGAAGGGAAGCCAGAGAATGAAAGGATGGTAGAGAGAAGCACAGATAGAGGGAAGAAGGTAAAGAAGGATTTTCCCATATGTGATAACTGCTGAAAGAATCACCTTGGAAAATTCTTAAAGGGAATGAAATTATGTTATAAGTGTGGAGAAAAAGGACACCAAGTACGTGACTGCAAGGGTAAGATAAAGGTTTCTAATGTACAATGCTTCATCTACAAGGAGTTTGGACATTATGAGAACCAATGTCCCAGTCATCAAACTAAGCTGCAAATGTTTCTATTTCATAATAATCAAGTTATGATACTACCACAAATGAATAGGAATGACTAGTGCTCTTATGTTGTTATTTTTTAATTATTTCATTGAAGTGTTGTATCAATGATGTACTGGAAATAAATAAGGATTGTACTGAAGTACAATTTTATTGAGGATTTGAGATTTTATGGTATTAAGAAAAGTGACTCCACAAAGAGTTAAGTTTTTTTTGGAAATTACATGGTTTAGGGAAAGATAAACCTTAATATAATCCTAATATTGAGGAACTAATTTTAGAATAAGATATGGTTGATTTGGGTAAATTATATTGGATATTCTTGAATGACTTGAAACTGATTAAAGATTTGTATATTCCATCATTGTTGGAGTTTACAACATTTTTGGATGGATGAAGTATATCCAGTATTCTATAAGGAATAAGGGAGGATTAATGTTATCAATATGGTTTTATGGTAATTCATGATGTTTCATTATTTTAAAAGAATACATGATGAAGGTATTCACATGCTATTACGGGGTAAAAAGGATCTACATTATGTTTACCTTTCATATAAATTTTGGACTGAGAGTTTATAGAAGTATTTTGGATAAGTATAAAGGTTGGAATGGATTATATTTTATATTGGATACTATTGTTAAAGTTGTTTTTTGGATATTTATAAGAAGGACAACATGCAGACCGTGTGGAAACCCATCGCGTCGGACAAAGCTGCGGGAATCGAACCCACAAACATAGTGCAATTGGGATTTATCGCCAACCACTAGACTACGTGAAGTCCCTTGAGTGTATAAAGTAGTTTTTTTAAAGTTCTGATAGATGAATTATAAATTTATTTTTGGAACCCGATACGATTAGGATAAATAGAATATTTTTGAGTTCTATTAACTTTTGGAATAAAATATGGGTTTGTGGTAAAAATTTATTAAAGAATGAAAGTATACATGAAAAGTAAGTATATTTCCTTACATTATTAGTAAATCTCCTTAATAAATTCTTCAACTTTATTAAAGGTAACTTAAAACAAAAACGTTGTCGGTTAACTTTTCCTCCCGGGGAATCAAAGACTGTTTAACCAATCACACGTTTGTGATTTTCTTATAGTTATCTTTCTCCTAATACAGTTTTCTACAACTCTACATCAGACCTTGATGGTTTTTTTCTCCTCCATATCCATGTTTTCATATAATCCTATTATGGGCTTTCTCGAGTGACCTTTGTACTTCTCAATCTTTCTTTTAATGTTATATTTTTATTAACCCTATTTTCGATATGGGTTTTGCACAAAGGTATTTTCTATTTTCAACCTTTTATTTTCAAAGAACAATTTCTAACTGAGAGGACTAAATTTATTGAAGGAGGGTAGAATTTAACACCCCATGCTTCCATAGTACGTTTCCATTTGAATAATGCAATAGCTTGTATTGTACGCAACTTCGAGATTCTAACACACCGTGACTAATCAAAATAGCTATTATGAATAGTTAAACCAACTTTTTGAAATTTTATAAATTTTATATTTAAACATAGACTTCATTTTTGGGTTTGGAATAATGAAATTAGATTAGGGTGAAATTTTGGTATTTTTCTGAAAACATTCATTTTTTGATGAATAGTTAAAATTACTAAATTTTAATTAAAAACAACTTTTTTAATCGAAATAATTAATAGTAATAAATTATTAATTTGAGTGGTTTTAAAGTATATTTATAATATATTTTTACCATTTAATACAATGTTGGTCATTGGATATAATTTCACATTTAAACCGGACATAAACAAGTGTCAATGTTTTGATAGTTATTATTTCATAAAAAAACACTTTTTGTTTTGACAGCGGGAATTAATTTTAAATTAATTTCTGCTACTTCTGTGTTTTGGATTTGAAAAAACGGATTACATATTTGGATTCAGGATTTCCAAATTGTGTAAATAGGTTACTCTTATTTTTATACATTTCGAATAATTACTTCGGTAATATTTTATTTACCATGGTAAAAGGGTAAATCCTGTAACTAAGGGTAACAAAATAATATTATAATAATATTAAATTACCCTAAAACGTGTCCTAACCCAATTGGTTGATAAATTTCCGATCATGGGCATCTTTGGGTTGATTTTGGGACCACATGAATCCACTTGTAAGTGATAATGACACTTTATATTAATTAAGTTAAAGTAAATACATAAATGACATAAGCATATATATTTTAGAAAAACAATTTTTACATAGGGTTATATATGTTATATTTTCTAATATAAATATTCATTATAAATATAGAAATATTACCTAAATAATAGTATTTTATTTATAATTTTTATACATTGAATAATTAAATTTATTTATGACACAATAATGATGCAGTATTTTCCTTATTAACGAAAGAATCAAATAAATGGTATTATAAATGTAAAATAAATATAATTTGAAAGTTATAATGCCATAAACGAATTTTATTGGTTAATATTACATGTTATTATTTCTGAAATGAATTTTATTTGAATTAATAAAGTTTTTAAGACTTTATCAAAAATCAATTATTCAATAGTGTCAAAATTGACAAAAATGATTTTTTTAAACAAATATTAAATTATTAATTGATATATATCTCTAAAAATCTATGGTTATCCCAAAGGACTTATATAGGGATAGGTTTGTCATTAATGGACCACTTGGGGGTCTTTTGGAAGTATATAGTATGTTTATTAACCATATAATATAAAAATACAAAGTGACATGGTAAATGTCAAACTATTTAACTAAGAGTTAAAACTAAAAGATAAGGTTAATAAAGTGACCCAAACCTATCTAAGACCTATTGGTTAAGTTGTTTTAGACCTATCCCCACCTTATAATTTTAATAATACCCTTTGGAGCAATTAAAAACAGAGTATGAATTTATTATAAAATAATATTTTATGTTTTTTCCTAAGGTGCCCCTCACCCATCTTATAAAAGGCCACTCTCCCTTCACTCTAATTAACACCTTCTGAGCCATTTGGATCAGCCAACCCCTACACAAATACCATATCAACTATCCACCCTTCAACCTAGAGGCCTTAGTTTGATCATAAATCCAACATAAGGTTCCCTTTTGATCAAATCAAAAGGAAGAACCCGAAGAAGAGGTAATGATTTCACCACCCTCTTTCATGTTCCTTTATTCTTCCACTTCCTTTTTCTTTGTTGTTTCCATTATAAAATAATAACTTAAGTATATTCTATATACTGTGATGTTATTATAATTATTTTACAACCAAATTCATTATTCTATCCACCGTTTTAAGTACATGTCACCATACATGCGTACGTACGGCTTACCGTCTCCACGTCGTGGTGTAATTGTTATTCAATACATTATTATTTGGATGGGTATGATAATGTTTTTTATTTGATGTAAATAATAAATATAACATGATAATGATTCTGTATATAAGATATACCATCCAATTATATATTATTTTAATTTCAAAATAATGGTATTTTCGCTCGTGTGTACGTACGGAGTACCGTCTCCACGACACGATGATATTCATTTCCAAGTTCACCATTCATCGATGATTATAAAAATATATATTACTAATAAGTATGTAATATATTAAATTATAATGATACTGTAGATATATATATTTATATATATAAATATTTATGTACTTACATATATCTTATTCACTTATTTACGTTCAATACTATATGAAAATGGAAACAACGTTTATGCATACGTACGGACTACCGTCTCCATAAACGGTGTTTTCCATTTCATATATACGTCTACTATACATATTTATATTCTAAAAATATATTATATATAAATCATGTTTTATATTCTAGAAGTATTTAAATCATGATCTATGTGATACAATCAAGAGTAACAAGTTAAAACACGTACGATATAGAAAGTGATTATTACCCAAAATATTAATATAACATCGAAATTATTATTAAATGGGTAGTATAAAGTCATAAATGAATAATGTATGATATCATAAATATTAATATGGTTCTAGTATAATTTAATAACATACTATAGTCTTCATATAGGAGGATAAACGTACCCTCGACTAAAGGAAAGTGCAAGGTAAGTGGTTTTCATCTCACTCCTTATTCCCGTGAGATTCATTCCATATTGCCACTATTACCTTTTGGGTAGTGTTTGTACTGCCTATAATTTTTGTCTTTTTGTAATACACATTAATTTATGTGTATTTACATATTCATTGTATGATACTTCTTTCATGGGGTGTATGTTTCGTATGTTACCAAATTGGTAAGGGTTTATTTCACAATCTCTTCATTATGTGAGATTGTTTATACGTAATTATCTACTGGGACCACTTTATCATCCACATCCATGTTTCTTAAAAATTTATTTCAAAACATTATTACTATTTTATATACTATGTATTAAAGTCATTTTTACCCTTGTTTTACTTTTTATAACATGTTTATAAATGAATCATTCCATCGTTTTCCAAACAAGGTCCTTTTTAACATTTTCGACAAAATTGAGGTAAGAATGTCTTTTTTAACTTATATGGTAGGTGTGGCTATTTTCCGCTGTTATAAAATCGTTGAAGCTTACCTTACAATCTTATAAGAATATTTCGAAAGTAAATGTATTATTTTATAATTACGTGACTTTTAAATGATTTCAAAATGAATATTTTAAGAATTTGTGAAGTGTACTCTTTATCAAGATCAGAATTTTAAATGTTTTAAAGATTTATCTTTCTAAATCTTATTAATTAATTTACATGTTTTTAAAATGATTTTAAGGATTTATTTATATGGAAATGAATGTTTTGAAATGATATTTCTTTTCAAAAGTTACAATGTGGTATGGGACACTTTGACTCAAAAATATATTTTAAAATAATTCCTTTATAAATGTGTGACTTTTCAATGATTTCAAAAAAAAAAGATATTTCTCTCAAATAGTTTTGATTTCATCTATGTCAACATCCTTTGATGGATTTAAATCTTATTTGAAGTTGATTTATTATGATACAAAACTTCCATATTGTTTTGATGGTTTTGTGATATGTTTGACTGTGGATTTGTTATTTTTATACCATTCATGCTTTATGGAGAAAGTATTGACATTTCGTATTTTAGTTTTAATACGAATGTTTATGTTATGTTTAAACCTGTTCATATGAGGAAGGAATTGGACTTAGTAAGAAACTAGTGAATCCCTCTACAGCTCCTCGATGCATCGGTAGGTCTCATCAGACAAACTAGTGTCTTGGAATAAGGCCTTGACAAAATCTTAATTGTAGTCTAGGCACAAGGCCTTGACTATGTGGTTATGATAGTCTGGATTTACGCATTCCATCATTATGAAAGTGGTTAGTGATATTGCATGTGATTATTCGACTATTAGAATATCCATGTGAACAAGTAAATGGAATTACATCATTTTATTTATTCCATATTATGCTGAAGTTCAAGTTTAAAAGGTTTTTCTTTTTGTTATATATTAAATTAAATGTTTATGCTTATTTATGAAGGTTTCGGCTGTATTTTTATCCTTGATGAGCATCTGATCTCAACCCTTCCTATGTTTTATTTTATCCCGGGATTCAAAGAAGTTTATTTTGATTGATATGAAGGGTTAATTCAAGGGAATAACGATGTTCATGAATGATTATTTATGTTGTTTTGTATGTTATGAAGTGTAATTCAACATTTATGTATATAATCTATATTCCAAGACTGCTAAAATGATCGGTCCTTCAGGACTTGATTCCTTGTAATCATTCCAATGTATTAAAATAATGCACCGAATCTGGGTAACTGGGGTCGGGGCGTTACATGAAGTAATACAATAAACATGGTCAAAGTGTTGTAAAGAAACCACAAAGATTGAAGCAGAAATATTGGAACTGGAGGAGGTGATGAAACAGAGTTACCCTCATTTGTTTTAGTGTGGGAAAATATAATTTCTAGGGGGAAATTTCTTAAGGTTGGAATATTTTAATGACCTTAATTATTAAAATAAAATTCCCCTTTTAACATAATTAAATTTCTTATTATGTAATATTGTTAAAGAAATCACATCAACTAATTTAGTTATTTATATCTAATTTAATTTAAAAAACCGTTGAGTATCATTATTGTTGATAATATTTTTGTGGAATATTGATCACATGATTATTATAAATATAGGGTTCTAACAAGTCCAATTGAAATAGAAAAAGGAAGTTATGGCCTCAACCTATAGGATCGTACCTTATGAAGCCCATTTATTAGAGATCCCAATGGAGATAGAATCTCTGGAATTTTCCCTAGGAAAAGACCAATCTGAGATCCAATATCTTAATTATGAGTGAATCTGTTTAAGGGATAAGTTCAAGAACATTAGGATCTCGACCAAAACCATGTTCACTGAACCATCCCATGGAAACCTCAACATCACGTACCTTACTCACAGGGTGTTTGTGCATGCGTTCAAGGGATGTTGAGCAGGAACCTAGTGATATGATTATGTACATTATTTTTTATATAATAGTAGATATATTTTCATCCTATTATTGTTACATTATATATGATTTTTATTTTGATTGAATAAAAATCAAACAATATTATTGGTCAAATATTCAATTTCTATTATATAATTATTTTGATGAATTAATGAATTTTGGAGATAAATAATATTTTAATAAAATATTATTATTATTATTTACTAAATATAAATGATCATATAATTTTTATGAAGTCAAATAAAATTTTTATAAGGGTTCGAAAACTTTTATTGTCCTAAAACTCAGAATTTCGTAACAAAGGTACATTTTATTTTAAATATTAAAATTCACATATTTAGATGAAATTAATAATATTTTTTTAATTTGAGCATAAAAATTATCCAATAGTGATTTTTTCATATCATACTAAGACAGTAAAATTTGCAGGTAAAAATTAAATACTGTATAAATATACTTTCTGTATTATGACATCATAATATCCCAAAAGTGATGTTATGTATACTATAAAAGGTACCTATGACCAAATAAATGTTTTCTTTTTAAAATAATATTATTTTTTTATTTTATTAATTTTATAAACACCATATAAATCCTCCAAAACCATTAAAATATTTTAAGGTTTCAAAATAATTTCTTTTAGAGTATAACTCAGCTACACAAAAGAAACGATATTATTTTATTAGGTAAGGTCATTTTACTTATAATATAATGAAACCCACTCTCATTTTTTAGAATCCATGGAAAATCCCCTGAAGAAAAATTTTGGTTTAGGTTATATTTTTATGTAGAGTCCAAAAACTAAATAATAAAGAGATTTATATCCTTTCATATACTGAAAAACCCAAGATCCCATATCTCTTCACTAAAACTCCTTGGATAATATATATACTCTTACCTATGCTCTTTCTAGTCCTCTAAATGTGCCCCTCCCAAGTATTTGGAGTCACACACTCACGTAAGGGATCTTTTCCTTTCACATCTTTAATCAGGTATCTTCTTTACCTTATGTCATTTATCTTCATTTCCATATGATTGGATGTGTTATTACATATCCCCCCTTACTATATTATTGATTTACAAATGATTATAGAACCATTTTAACTTCATGAACACATTTTATTAATGTTTATGTGATGTCATTATGTTTCCAAAAGTTTACCTCGATTTTTCGTACTAAGAAAATTGTGTAGTGAATACCATATTGTCGCAACCCCTCCCTCCAAAGATTCACATCCTGAGCTGGAAATGATGTAAGAGAGATAATGACCCCTTATTCCCTCCTCCAAGAATCCATAGGGTGGATACTAGCACCAATGGTATATAAATCTTACAAAAATGGGAGGAATTACCCTTTTATATTATACAATATCAGGAGATAAGATGTATCAACCTCAAAACGACTCGATGAAATATATATATATATATATATAAGAAATAAAAAACAATCTACATTAATGTTTAATCGAAAATATCTACAAATAAAATAAAAATATAATGTAAGTACCAAAAAACAAATCTATGCAGCGACACAACTGTCCCCATGTCTGAGCTTGTATGCTCCATAACAGTCCACATAATCCTCTTGTAAACCTAAAAACAATTTTATATATGTAGGGTGAGAATATGGTTATGTTCTAAAGAAAATTCCATGGTGTCTCATGCACAAGTGGGATAAGAAAACTAATTCCCATGTGAGAAACCATTATAAACCAACGACTCCTGACAAGGAATAATATCCATCCAAATATCACCAAGGCATGATCGCCAAATGACACAAGTCATGTAAGTTAATATAATAATCACATCAATTTTTAGTTACCCATCAACACTTCCAACATGATAACTACTCATACCCTAAAAAAACATCCTGACTCTTCCACACTCTTCCATAGGCCCCAAGTCACAACCCGCCCCAACACACCTGGGCCTCATAGCTAGTCCTGTAACCTAGGAAAACGAAGCACTCCACATCACACCCCTAGACACATGGGACCCAACCATACCAAATCCCACCCATAGACACCTTGGCCACAACTATACATCATCCTGATGAAACCTAGTAAAGAACACCTCATCACATCCCATACACACCTCAGAGAGTACACCTCACCCGCAGACACCTGGGACTTATAACCACACTATAACCTGCCTAAGGAGTCTTGGGGTAGAAAAACATATAAGAGGGACCAGGGAAGATCCATTAACCAACCATCCATCCTAATAATAGAATGTTAGGAAAAGAGACCCTCCCCATGACAATGGGGGATTTCAGCACATAGTTCTCAACTACGGTGGGGTGCGTATTGAAATCAGAGAGAAGTACTAGTGTGTGTGTGTGTGTGTGTGTACATATATATCTCAGAACCTTATCCCAACCTGTAGGTTTTTTCAAACAAACATCCATCCCACAAAATCGCCTTTTTTCCACCACTAAATAAAAATATACACAATAAGCCATAATTCTATTCATAACCTCAGATAACTCCTTTAACTGTTTATCATTATTTATTATCAAATCCATTTATTCATTCCTTCCCTGCCTAAGAAACTACCAACCACAATTGACACCCAACAATAGAACCTAGAAAAACAGAGAAATAATACTATGATAAAAGAGTCACTCCACACTTCCTCCTCACTTAGCTATAATAATAACCATTTCAACCATCATTATTCAAAGTAATTCCACCCAAACTATCATCTCAACAAAGAAAACCCCCAACTCGTAGCCATACCCAGCGACACATATCATCAAAGACTAACCTATAAGCCCTGCTCCAGAACTCCATCACACCCATCACATCTAGCAACACAATAGTCCACAACGTAGTGTCGTCCCACTGCACAACACTACTCAACCATTTAAGAAAGAAAAAATATCTCAACTTAAGACTCCATTTCACCACCCAAATAACCCCACACACAGCTCTTCTCTCAACCCTAACAACACACAACCACATAAGGCATAATAAAGAACAAAACCACACACAACACATAGCCACAACAAATCATGGTGTATTCAGATTAAAAAAACACTCATTGATTAATTACACATGTATAATTTAGGGTTTACCAGATATCAATTTCAATCCTAATTCACTCATTTATTTAAAAGAATATATGTGGTTAACAAATTTCACATATAAATAGAAGTTTACACAAGATCAACAACAAAAATTCACAAGACATCATATATGTGTAAACAAATACCACCAACTACCATGATTTTTAGTAGGTATATAGCCGATACAATTCACAATATCAATAAACAGTAAGGGATAAGCATGCATCAATTTTCCCCAAAACCCTCTTTATTGTTTTGTAATAGGTTGGATTTATCATCCTTATATTTAGGTTTAATCATATTCACAAGGATACATCCGTACACCCACCCCGCATGATACATAATTTTATGAGAGATGAAGGGATCCCAAACTATAAGAACTGATGATACTAAATTCCTCTTCTCACCAAAAAAGGATGTGAGCATGCAGTAGGTAGAAGCCTCCAGGGAAACATGATCCAAGGGATACATCAAAAATGAAGAAACTATTTGGGTAATAAAGGATCTAGGGACATTCAATATCAAGAGAAAATGGAAGTTCACAAGGGAGAAATGATCTAGTATTTGGAAAGGATAGCTCCTAAATCAATGGATGAAATGGTTTTTAAAATCCATTGAAGGTAGATCATAACCAAGACCACACATCTTGGCCATTTAGGAGCCTCCATTGTGTTAAGAATTTAATGATATATTTTATATCCCTTGAAACTTATTCAAAATCACTTAAATATAGTACTAAACTCAATTCATGACAAATAAAATGTTAAAGGGGAGAAACTTGAAAAAGTGGGAAACAACTGAAATTTTAAAACAGTCAAAAATGACTCACTATTGGGTGAGTCACCATCATGAGTCACCAGTGACGATCAATATATGGTGAGTCTCAATTCGGTGAGTGACCATTTGGGGATGCAACATTCAGTGAGTCACTATTCAGTGAGCTACCATTCGGTGAGTCGCTGTTCATTGAGGCATCATTCATTGAGTCATTATTTAGTGAGTTACCATTCAATGATTCTCTGTTTGGTGAGCTATCATTTGGTAATTTTCCATCACGACTCACCGGATTGACCCACCATCACTAACTCACTATCAGTGAGTCACTATTGTGTGTCATTATCCCAAACTCACTATTTAAGACCCACCATTGTGATGACCTAAAGTTGGAAAGACTGGAATTTTGGAAAACTCATTTAATGAGTAATTTTTACCTATAGAATACCTTATACACTGGATTTAAACAAAGTAATCTAATAGAGAGGTCCAGGACATTACATCAGATATCTATCAAACCATTCTCTCCCTCATGAATTCCAAACCAAGCCCCAAAGAAAGAGGGGATCAAAAATCTGCCATGTGAGATAACTCTCAAAGATCCAATTACACTTGAACCACCGCAAACCACCAAACACATCATGGTTCAACAATAAGACACTCTATTTTGTTCTAAATATGGAGTAAAACCTTGACATACAACAACACCTCATCTGATATCTGCTAACCCAACCAACTAAAGGACACACCATACAAGCACAAAAACAATATGGTCTGAAAACATGGACCAGGGAATTACTTCCTTCATGTCAATATACTTTCTACTCTGGGCGGCACTTTATCTCATGCACATATTTCATCACATCTCAATTAATGCATCATGATTAGGAGTTAGGTCTTCCCCTTTTCACATGTTAGTAATTTATCACACATTTGGGAACAAGGAAACAACTTATTTCATAGAAAACAAGTTTGAAGCCTCACATTACAAAGTAAAATTGGACAAGGAAAATTTCAGAACAACTTTGAGTACTGGGTTTGCATCGGCACTTCTCGCACTCATGTACTCTCCCCCAGTACACCATGCCTCCACAACACACGAACCAAGGGAATGGTCTTTCCATACAGAACCTTCTCCCAATGATCTTGGATCTCCAATGGTTATTCCACAAGTGTTGTGTCATCCTCAATGTATAACTCTCCTCATTCAATGATGCGGGAGTCATCATGCATGTACCCAAAAAAGCTGGGATATGTGAAAGACCTCATGGATCATCTCCCACTATGGTGGCAATTCCAACTAGTATGCCACCTCGCCAACTAATTCCAACATCTCAAAGGGTCCAATGAACCATAGAGGAAACTTTCTCAATATACCAAACCTCCACTATAGACATTGAGGGGAAATGTTCATGAACACGTGGTCCCCAAACTCATAATCCAAGGGCCTCCTACTATAATCGACATATGACTTCTAGTGGTCATGTACTACTTTCATCCTATCATAGAAAAACTAAACCTTCTAGGTCATGCTCTAAATAGACTCGAGACCAGGATCAGCTATCTCCCCAACCCTTTTACAACACCAAGGTGAACAACATGGTCTTCCATGTAACCCTTTGAATGGATCTATTCCAATGTAAGAGTGATAGATATTATTTTAAGTGAACTCTACCTAGGTAAAGTGTCATACCCAAGATCCGCAAAAGTCCCAGATGCATGACCAGAACATGTCCTATGATGAATGGATGGTATACTCTTTATTATCATCTATATGATGTTGAAAAACAATTTTGAGGCATAAATGAGTTCCAAAATTATGTTTCAATCCCATCTAGACATGTGAGGTAAAACATTTTTCCCGATCTGAAAAAATGGATCTCGGAACTCCATGCAGACACACCACCTCATCCACATACCTCTTTTCTAATGAATACACTACACCTGACCCCATAATTACTAAGAAGTTATCTGATTTTTTAACCAATCAATTAATACCCAGATCGCATCACAGCCTCTCCGAGACCTAGTTAATTCTGTGATGAAATCCATCAAGATTTCATTCCATTTCCACTAGGGGAATCTATGGGATATAAAAATACCCTAGGAACACGGTACTTAGACTTCACCTATTAGAGCACTAAAAAGATTTCCACAAACACTTCCACTTCTCACTTCATTCTGGGTGACCAAAAAGGCTCCCTCATGCCAGGATACATTTTAGAAATTACATGTTGTACAGCGAAAGGCAGTCTAGGAAACTCACTGAGGACTCCCTCATGTATATACACTAGAACAAACAACCTTTCATAGACTATAATCTGATTTTGACCATCCTCCATCAGTCCTTCCAGAGCATCACCCTTGTCAACATGATAACGCATCACCTCTGCCTCTGAGTCTCCCCTCATAGACTCATCTACCTTCTACATCAAAGTATACTACTTCATCATCTAAAACAAACATCTTCTACCACCGTACATTCCTCTACCTATGTAAAAGGTGTCTAACTCTTCCATCACCTTCCATGAACCTATATATTCCGGAACAAACTCTTTCTATGACTTTCTGCTCAAAGCATTTCCCACAAAATTACCCTATCCTAAGGTGTAAGAGATCATGAAGTCTTAGTTCTAGAGAAACACCATCCACCAATGCTTTCACAAGTTCAAATATCATTTGAAAAAGATATACCTAATACTCTTGGGATTTTTGAAAACCAAAAAGCACTCCCTAATGAGGTAATGTTTCCATGACATGAGGGAAAACACAACCACCTCTACCTCCAGATTAGGTGTGGTGTAGTTACTTCCGTGGAGATGTAACTAACTAGACTCATAAGATATCACCCCACACTATTGAATCAACATGCATCCCAATACTAGAATGGAAGAATCAAAAAACACATCGAACATCACCCCTTCCAATGGAAACTAGAACTCTGTAACACTAACCAACTTCCCCTCCAAATAGTCGAATGCTCCTTGGAACTACTCACTCCACATGAAATCCGGGTTCCTTCTCATCCGAGCTCTCAATAGAGATGAAATTCAATTGAAATTAGGTACAACCATTTAGTAATATCCTGATAGACTGGGAAAACTAGGATCCTTAGCAAAATTATTTGGAGCTTCATAAAAAAACTACCTTGAATTTCGGCAGATCCACTACTACACCATGTTGCAACATCACATGTCCAAAAAATTCACCTCTCGTGTCCAAAATATACACTTGGTCAGATTTTTTGTAGAGATGGTGGCATCGAAGGATCTTCAAAATAGTTTTCAGATTCATGGTGTGCTACTCTTTTTACTTCGAGTAAATCAATATATCATCGATGAATAAGATGATGAAACAGACTAGGAACTCATGTAAGACAACGTTCATGAGTCGCTTGAATATGGATGGTGTCATCCTAACACATAAAGTCATGACTATGAACTCAAAGTGACCATACCTTAATCTAGAAGTAGCATTTGAGATATCACCCTCCATCACCCTGAACCAATGATATCCAGACCACGGAACAATAATAGAAAACCAATTCACCCCTCTCAGTTGGTCAAAAATATAATCAATCCTAGGAAGAGAGTAAAGGTTCTTGACCATCACTTGGTTAAACCTTCAGTATTCTATTTACATCCTCAAAATTTCATATTCCTTCATTAAAAAACATTGGATAACCCCACAGTGACACACTGGCCTAGAAAAAACCATTCTGCATTAGATTATCTATATGAATCCTCAACTCTCATAGCTCTAAAGGTTCTATCTGATAATGATTCATAGAGATTGAATAATCTGAAAGCTATAACTCTATACCAAGCTCAACATCATGTTGAGAGGGTAGTGTCCAAACATCCACAGGAAAAAAATCTAATAACTCCCTTAAAAACTCTTGGGAGTTCATTTTATACTACATCCACCGAAAACTCAGCCAACAATAAAAGAAGATGTTACATATGCTGACTACCCACATGATTGCTCCGCTCACCAACGAAGGCCACATGCTGACCATCGACATCTGAAAACATGAATATTTTCTGGAAGAAGTCAATAATAGCAGGCACATAGTACAACCAGTCAATGATAAGGATGGCATCGTATGGTTTCATATGTAGTAAGAAAAGATCCCCATGGGACCGATGCAGTCCCATCATCATCCAAAATCCCTAGCACACATCAAAAAAAGTTTGTCTGGCCTCTGACAGGCATACTCCACACTAGGGGCATGAGAAACCTTTCTACCTCTAGTACTAGATCATGGGCTAGACTGGGTGAAACAAAGGAGTGTCAAGCTCTTGAATCAAATGAAGCACAAGAAAGCGTACTGAACAAACTGATCATAAGAAGCACAATCTCTGGCCCTACAAGGATTGCTTCCTCTATGGCGTGAAACTTACTACACCCAACTCCTATACCCCTCTTATAAGGACCACCTCCGCAACCATACCTAGTAAAGGTCCTTGAGGAACACCATGAGGTCTGATTCGACCAACTCTATCTCCCCTCAGTGGAGGGTGAGCCTGCTGTCCCTAAGGCTAGAACTGTAGTTCCGACAGTTTCTATTGAGGCAGGCACTGGACCTACCCACCTCCACGTTACAGAGATAAAACTAATGTCGTGAACTGACTCTGAAGACTCCCATCAGCTCCATAGGAAAAAAACCTCAGTCCCAAGTTCTCAGGAAAAGAACGATGACCAATTTCCTGAACTGAGAACTACTGAGGTTGACTCCCCATTGGTCCAAACCTAGAAGGCCCTGGAACCTTAGACATGCTGCTGGTAGCCATGACTTTAGAAGAACTATACTTTCTACTCTCTCATGGTAAAACTCCCAATGAGTGAATCCACTCAACTACCTTCTCCTTCTTCTATACCTCCAAGTATGTCAGCATGGTGTATGGAGTAGCTACCTAATGGAGAAAAGGATGAAGTGCATGATGTAGATGTCTTGAATGAGACTCCACATCTGAAAAGGGATCCAAATAAAAATCAAATAGATCATTGAAATTAATTCTCATATCCTATACCAACATACTCCCCTAATAGAGGGAGAGTAACTCATACCTCTTCTCATCCTTCATAGTTGATGAAAGTAATTCATCTTGGAACTCCTTGAAATTGACCCACATAATGCCATCCTCCTTCCTCTTCTGTTGGTAAAATGTCCACCACTAATGTGTGCCTCTTCACATTTGGTTCACTGCCAATGTAACTAATTACTTATTTAGATCCCAGATCAAGCATAAGGTTAACACAAGCTCCTCGAACCAACTCTCATTATACATGTCTGAAATGTTGCCCTTATACTTTACCATAGTCTGCTGCTGGAAAGCACGTAGAATCTTCTTCGATAGATCATCTTGCTATACCTGATGAACACTCCTTCAATTGAATTGGTCATCCTACTGATCCAACACTAGCTATAGTACCCACTAACGATGACCAGGTTCCTTGACTAAAAAAGTTAAAAAGGAATTCTTAATCCCAAGCAGTGTAGAATTTTATTTAAGATTCATTTTAACACATTTTTTATTTAAATTACAAAAAATATCAAATTAAAACAAGAACCCAAGTAATAATTATGCGTGTAACTTTTCTAGGGTCTCTATAGTTTAAATAGTGTAGCATCACGTGGTCCTTAGGTAAACATAGAGTCCTTTCATCAGATCACATGTGGCCCTAAAATCCTATTTTCT
Source organism: Viscum album (assembly GCA_963277665.1). NCBI lineage: Eukaryota > Viridiplantae > Streptophyta > Magnoliopsida > Santalales > Viscaceae > Viscum > Viscum album. Next base: position 452,931,903 of record OY728143.1, on the reverse strand, counting down.
ATCTAATCTTTTCTCGCCTATATCACACACAAAGATCAACAGACACTATTTCCCTACCAAAATATGTAATCATCAATGTTCCTAACTCCAAACTCCATCCTATCTCTCAACCGTAACCTCTGATACCATTCATTCATGACCCCTCCCTCTAAAGATTCCCCCTTGATTTGTCAATTCAAGAAGAGAGATCATGACCCCCAAGGTCCCACCTCCAGTTGGGATTGGGCTAGAAACTAGCACCAAGGGTATAGAAATCCCACAAAATGGGAGGAATGACTCTTTTTAAAGTACAGAAGATCATGAGATAAGATGAATCAACCTCAAAAAAACTATAAGGAATATATATATATAAGAAACCCAAAACCATCCCACATGCATGTTTAAAACATTAGTTTTACCAATACAATAAAAATCCAAAATAAATACCAAAAGAACAAAGCTATGTTGCGACATAACAATTGAACCCATGTCTAAGAAAGTAAGGACCAACACGGTCCATGTAATCCTCCTAGAAACCTAAAAATGATTTTTTTATACATAGGATGAAAAAATGAGTTACTCATTAGGAAAAAAACAAGGCCTCTCATGCACAAGTGCGGGAAGCATACCAATGCCCCTATGATAAAATAGTAGAAACCAATAGCACCTAACAAGGAATACTTGACATCCCATCCTCACCAAGGCACACTCACAAAAAATGAAATTAATGAAAGGTAATATAATAAGCGAATCGATTTTGGGTACCCCACAACACTTTCCACTAGTTAACTACTCATACCCTAATGGAAAACATCTTATTTCTTCCAAACTCATCCAAACGAACCATGTCACAACCTACCCGCACACACCTAGGAATCAGATCAAGTCCCAGAACATGGTAAAACAAATATCGCCACATCCCACCTACAGAACCCTTGGCCTCAACCATGCCACATCCCACCCATGGACACCTAGGCCACAACCATACCTCACCCCGAAGACCCCTAGTAAATAACACCACATATCATCCCATATACACCAGAGAAAGACACCTCTCCCATAGACTATTGGGCCTCACAACTACCCCACAACCTTTCCAAAGAGTCTAGGGCTACCAATGCCTAGATGAGGGAATATGGAAGGGCCAATAACCAGCCATCCATTCTCCAACCGGAATGTTGGTAAAAGACACCTCCCCCCATAACAATGGGGGTGTTTAGAACATAGTTCTTAACTAGGGTTAGTTTTATATAGAAATGAAAATGATGAAGAAGTATATATATAGGTATCAAACACTTACCCCAACCAACAGGTTTTCCCTAAAAAAACAACCTCCCCAAAAAAACTGACTTTACTGCTTCCTATAAATGCATAACTACACAAAAATACATAATTAAATTAATAACCTTAGCCAAATAATTTAACCAATTATTATATTTTATTATGAAATTCTTTTATTCATTACATTCCAGCCCAGGAAACTACCAACCACAACACACAACTAGCAAAACAACTAAGCCAAATAGAGGAACAACAATATGATAAAGGACTCACTCCACACATCGTCCTCATATAAAACCCATTACAACCAATTTAATCATTATTATACAATGTAATTCCACCCAAACCATCAGCTCAATAATGAAAACCCCCAACTCATAGCAAAACCCAGCGACACATCTCATCATAAACAAACCTGATAACCCCACTACATAATTCCATCACACCTATCACATCCAACAACACAAAAATCCATGACCTAATGAAGTCACACTACAGAACACTGCTAAACCATTTCAGAAATAAATAATATCATATCCAAAGTTTCAATTTCACCACCCAAACCACCCCACATATAGTCGTGGCCTCAACCCCAGCACCACACAACCTCAAACGGAACAATAAAAAACAAAACAACAAACAACACACAACCACATCAAACAAAAAAAGGTGTACTCAGATTTATAAAACACTTATTCTATAATTCCACTTAGATAATTTAGTGGTTATTAAACAATAAATTCTATCCCAAGAAATATTATTTTTTAAACTAATATACGTGGTTTACCAATTTCATATATACACAACCATTCACACTAGATCAGAAACAAGCATTCTCAATCCATCACATATGCACAAAAAAGGCCACCAATGGCCATAATTTCTGGTAGGCATATAGCCCATACAATAAGAAATTTTTGTAAATAATAAGACATAAGGATGTGTCACTTTTACCCAACCCATGTTTATGGTTTTTTAATAGGTTTGATTTTTAATCAATGAACTTTGATTCAAAAATATTCATGAGGATACATTCATAAACCCACCCCACATGATACACAAATGAAATAGAGACTAATGAATCCCTTCCTAGAAGAATAGACGATCATCAAAGCTTCTTTTCTCCAAAATAGTGTGTGCACATGTAGTAGGAAGTAGCCTCCAGAGAAACATGATCCAAAGGCCACATAATAAATGTTGAATCTCTTTAGGAAAGAAAGGATATGGGGATGTATGGTATCAAGAGAAATTTTAAGAACACAATGTAGAAATTATCTCATCTTTATAAAGGCTAAATTCTAAATCAATGAAAGAAACGATTTTTAAAAGCAATTAAAAGATGGTCTTGACCAATACAACAAGGTTTAGCAATTTGGGGGCCTCCCATGTGTTAAGAATTTAAATATTTATTTTATATCCTTTGAAACAACTTCAAAATCACTTAAATATGGTGTTAAACTCAATTCACATCTAATGAAACATTAAAGGGTGGAAACTGGAAAAATTAAAATTTGAAAAAACTGTTTGAAATGACTCACCATTGGGAGAGTAACCATTGCAAGTCATGGGTGGTTGATTCACAGGTCATGAGATACCGATGGCAAGTCACTTGTCAATGATTCACCCTTTTTTGAGCTATTGTTTTGTGAGTCACTGTTTGTTGAGCAACTGTTCGGTGAGTAACCATCACAACCCACTATCATGACTCACAATCAGTGACTTTATGTTTGTGAGTAACCATTATGAATCCTCTTTCCTGACTCCCTACTCCTAACCAACTGTTTTGATGACCTACCATTTTCAATACTTAAATTTTGGAAAACACCCTAAATGAGTCAATGTTACCTCCAAAACACCTCAAACACTAAATTTTGACAATGTAATGGACCGTATAGGTCTTGTCCATTACATCAGATACCTCACAAAATATTCTCTCTTTAAAGAATTTAAAACTAATCCCCAATGAAAGAGGGGTTCAAATGACCACCCTATGAGATACCTCTCAAATATCTTACAACGCATGAAACACCGCTAACCACCAAACACATCAGGGTTCTGTGATAACACGTATTGTTTTTTTCAAAATATTAAGTGAAACCTCGACATCCAAAAACACCACATCCAACATGTGTTAACCCAACCGACTAGAGGACACACCATACAAGAATAAAAACCACACTGTTTGAACACTTGGATCAAGTAATTCCTCCCTCCTATCAAGATTCCATCTACTCTAGGTGGCACCAACTCGCTCGCACAGGTTTAATCATATCTTAGATAGTGTGTCTTGATTAGGAGTCCAGTCCTACCCTTTTCATGTGTTAGGACTTTATCACACATTGGGGAACAAGGAAACAAATCATCTCATAAAAAATAGGGTTCAAGCATCACATTACAAAGTAAAATAGGACAAAAAACTCTTAACAACTCCATGTACTAGGAAAGCATTTGTGCATTTATCTCCCAAGTACTCTATTTTAGGACACCATGCCTCCCCAATACATGAACCAGGGAATGTTCGTCCATGAAACACCTTCTCTGGATGATACTATATCTCCTTTGGTCATTTCAATAAACATCACGTCATCCTTGATGTCTAACTCTCCCCAATTAATGTCATGGGAGTTGTCATGTTGGTACTCAAAAATATGAGAAATGTGAAATACATCATGGTTCCTCTCCAACTATATTGGAAATGAAAAATGGTATGCCACCTCTCCAACTCATCCTAACACCTCAAAGGGTCTGATTAACCATAGAGAAATTTTTCTCCCTCTGCCAAACCTCAGCTACCCACGTCAAAGGGAAACCTTCAGGAACCCCTGGTCCCCAACCACGAACTCTAAGGGCCTCCTCCTATGATTGGAATAATAATCATGTCGGTCCCCTATTGCTTTCGTCATATCATGGATAAGATGAAACTTCTTTGTTGTTATATGCATAACCTCGAGACCAAGATTAGTTGTCTCCCCATCCTCTATCTTAAAAAAATGTGATCAACATGGTCTTATGTACTCGGCTTTGAACAGAGCCATGCCAATGGAATAGTGATAGCTATTATTTTAAGTGAACTCTACCCATGGAAAGTGTTGTACATAATATCCACCAAAGTCTAAGACACATGCATGCAACATTTCCTCTAACGTCTTGATGGTCTGCTTTGTCAACCCATCTATATGAGGGTGGAAAGTAGTGCCAAAGTGTAATTGAGTTCCAAAAGAATACTTCAATCCCCTCCACACTCGTGGGGTAAAAAGTGCATCCTAATCCAAAAAAATGGATCTCATAACTCTTTTTAGCTTCTCTACCTCATCCACATACCTCATGGCCATGGCTTCCACTGCCCATGACTCCTTAATGACAAAGAAGTTAGCTAATTTTTCCCCCTGATCCAGTACTACCAAGATCACATTATAGTCTCCCTAAGCCCTATGAAATCCTGTGATGAAATCTACCAATATTTCATCCCATTTCCACTCGGGGAAAATTAGGGTCTTCAACAAACCACTGGGAACTTGATTCTCAGCCTTCACTTGTTGGCATACTGTACACTTCATGATAAACTACGTAATTTTCCGCTTTATTCTAGGCCACCAAAACTACACTCTTAATCCATGGTACATTTTATAAATTCTCGGGTGTTAAACTAAATGTGAGATCTTGAACTCATAGAAATTTCCCTTGGAATCACTACCAGAAGAAATAGTCATTCATGGAGTAAGTTATTATTCTGATCATCCACTATCAATACCTCCAGATCATCACCATGTTAAATGTGATCATGCATCACCTCTGCCTCCAAGTCTCCTTATTGAGACTCCTCCACCTAGTGCATTATAGTAGACTACATCGTCATCTAAAACAAGAATCCTCTTCCTCTATCCATTCCTACATCTATGTACAGGGATTCCAACTCCTCAATCTCCTTCGAAGTGTATAAAAATTAAGAAACAACCTCCTTTTGTGACTTCCTACTCAAATCATTAGCCTTGAGATTCCCATTTCAGGAGGTGTATGAGATCTATACTTTGTATTCCTAAAGAAAATCCATCCACCTCCACTTTCACAAGTTCCGGTCACATTGGGAAAAGATATACCTCAAGGTTATGTGATCTCTAATGACCAAAAAGTGATTCCCAATTATTTAATGTCTCCACGAATTTAGTAAAATCCCAACCACCACTACCTTCAGATCATGTGTTGCACCATTATGTTCATGGGGATGAAACATACTAGATCTATAATAGATCAACCCTTGTTGTTTCATCATCATGTATACCAAGCATAGATAATAAGTATCACAAAAACCTCAAACATTACTCCTTCCACTGGAAACTTGAGCACTGGAGCACTAACCAACATCCCCTTATGATAAATGAACATTTCCTGGAACATATCACTCCACACGAAATCCTAGACCATTATGGTTAGAGCATTCAATGGGGGTACAACTCTACAAAAAACATGTAAAACCCTCCAGTAATATCTTATAGGACCGAGAAAATAGTGCAACTCAACCACATTCTTAGGTTCTTCCCAATAAAAAAATTCCTCACCTATTAACATGTACACTACTACACCCTATTGTGACACCAAATGTCCATGGAAATGCACCTATCATGTCTAGAACATACACTTGGACAGATTTCTATAAAGAGGGTGTCATCGATGGATATGTAAGATAGTTTTGAGATACCCGACATGATCCTCTTATGACATCGAGTAAATTAAGATATCATCTTTGAATAAAATGATGAACCGATCCAAGAACTCAAGAAAGGTGTAGTTCATGAGTCCCATGAATCTGAATGGTGAGTTTATAACACCAAAAGGAATGACTACGAACTCGATGTGCCTGTACAAGAATTTGAACGAATTCTTCGATATGTCTCCTTCATTCACCATCAACTGGTGATATCCCGACCATAGATCGATCTTAGAAAACCAACTCACCCCTCTTAGTTGGTCAAAAAGATCATCTATCTTTGGAAAGGGGAAAATGTTCTTGACCATCAACTAGTTCAACCATCGTTAGTCTCTTCACAAACTTAAAACACCAGCTTCCATATTTATAAACAATTCTGGATCACCCCATGGTGACACATTGGGCCGGAAAAAACCCTTCTTCATCAGATCATCTAACGGAATCTTCAACTATCATAGCTCTAAAGGTTACATCTGATAAGGATCCATTAAGAGCAAAGAAGCACCAAGATGTAATTCTATCCTGAACTCAATATCACATCAAAAGGGTGGACTCAAAACATCCTCAAAAAACAAATTCCATGAACTCTTCAAAAACGATAGGGATAGCAGTGTCTGCTAATTCCACTGACAGCTCTTCTAACTAGGAAAGAAGAGGATCCACGTGTTGAATTCCCACCTGGAATCTTTGTTCACTATTGAAGTCAACATATTGATAATCTACGTCTGAAAACATGAATCTTCTCCAAAAGTAGTTGATAACAACATGAACAAATAAAAATCATTAAATGCCAAAATTGACATCATATGGTTGCATCTGTAGCAAGAAAAGACTCCAACACGACTGATGTGGTCCCATCATCAACCAACATCCCTAAAACACATCAGACAAGCAGGTATCACATTTTACTGGCGTACTCAAAACCAGGGGTACAAAAAGATGATCTAGTTCTAGTCCCAAAACATGTGCTATACCATGTGAAAAAAAGGATTGTAAATCTCCTGAATTAAAAAAATGAAGAAGTATGATTATAGAACAAACTGATCATACCTCGAATGATCTTGATCCATGTTGGGACTGCTTCCTCAGAGGCATAAAACTGACCACCACCAGATCCTCTTCCCCTCTACTGATAACTACATCCCTGACCATTCCCTATTTGAGTTCTATGAGGAACACCTTGAGGTTGAACTTTACCTGCTTTATCTCCCCTTAGTGGATTGTGAGCCTGTTTTCCATACTACTGGAATTAACCTGAAGGCAGCTGCTGCAGAGAAGGGTGCTGGACCTACCCACCTATTCCATACTGAGAGCGAATGATTATTAGGAACTGACTCTAAATATGTACATGGGACCTGAAATCTAATGACCTTGGTCCCAAGTTCATGTGAAATTCAAGAGGACCTGAAGCCCAAAACGGGAACTGCTAAGGTCAACTCCCTACTACCCAAAACATGGAAGGCCCGAGAACCTGAGACCTACTACTAGTAGCCCTTCTGTTAGAAGAACCCTACTAAATCCTCTCTCATAATAAATTTCCTCATGAGTGAATCTTCTGAACTACCTCATCTATCTTCTGTATCTCCAAGTATGTCGTTAAGGTGAAGGGAGTAACAATGAATTCAAGAGAATAATGAAGTGTCTTCTCTATACATATTGCACAAGACTCCTCATCTAGAAAGAGATTTGAAGAAAAATGAAGGAGACCCTTGGACTTAATCCCCATCTCTTGTACTGACATACTCCCCCACCAAAGGAAGAGTAACTCATGGCTCTTCTTAGACTTCATAGTCAATGAAAGGAATTCATCTTGTAACTCCTATAAATCGACCTATAGAAAGTTAGCCTCCTTTCTCTCCCCTAGGTACAACAACCACCCCATTTGCCTGAATCCCATCATCAGTCTCACTACCAAAGGAACCTAGTACCACATTAGAGATGAGATCAAGCTTAAGGTGATCACAAGATCCTAGAGCTAAATTTCTTCACCATGCATGCAATGCTACCCTAGTACTTTACTAGAGTTTTCCACTGGAAATAAAATATTATCTTCTACCACTAATCATCCTCCTCTACCCGATCTACCATCCATAAATCGACTAGGTTAGCCTTCAAAGCCTCCGTTGTCTTCACTGCATCCAGACGATGACCGGGTTCCATGGTTGGAAAAGGTGAACAAGGAACTCCTAAGCCCGTGTACTATTGAATTTTTTTAAAGATTAATTTTAACTTGTTATTTATTTAAATTCTCTAAAATACCCAATTCAAACATGAAATTAAGAAATTATGATGCTAGAAGATTTCCTAGGGTATCTACTCGGAAAATGGTGTAGCCACACTTGATTGTTCTGTACACTTAGAGTTATTGCATCAGAACATATGGGGGCCCTAAAATCCCATGTCCTAGACTGTATTCCCTCACCTATGTAACACCCCAATATCACATGACACAGATTCCCTACCAACCCATGAAATCCTAACTGTGCCTAACTCCAATCTCTATCCTATCTCTCAACCTTAACCTCAATGACCATTTTTTCATGACCCCCTCCCTCTAAAGATTCCCCTCCTAAGATATAAATGAAGGAAGAGAGATAATGAACCCTCTGTCCCTCCACTAGTAGGCCTTGGGGTGGCCAGCAACACCAAGGGTATAAAAATATCACCAAATTGGAGGACTTTCCATTTTTTTAGTAAACATGATTGGGAGATAAGACATAGAAACCTCATAATAACTCCAAGTCACACACACACACACACACACATATATATATATATATTAAATAAATACAAAACCATACCACAAGAATGATTAAAAAAAACTACTAAAAATACAATAAAACTCCAAAGTAAGTATCGAAAGAACAAATTTATGATGTGAAATGGGAACTATCCCCATTAATTATATATTAAGGTCCAAAATTTCCCATGTAATCCTCTTAGAAACCCAAAAATGATTTTACATACGTAGGGTGAGCATAGCAGTATACATAGTTGGAAAAAATGGTCTCTCAAGAAGAAGTGATAGAATCATACTAATTCTCTAGTGAGAAAACATAAAAAATAAATGGTACCTAAAAAAGAATACTAGCCATACCAACCACACCATGGCACGTTCACCAAATAAATCTTGTCAAGTGAGTTAATATAATAATCATATCGATGTTTGTGTACCCTACAATACTTCCCACTAGTTAACTACCCATACCCTAATGGAAAACATCATGGTTCTTCCACACTGGACCATAATCCCCATGTCATAACCTACCCGGATAAACCTGGGACTAAGATAAAGTCCTGAAACCTGGGAAAATAAAGCTCACCACATCTTTCCCATAGACAGATGGGACTCATCCATACCATATCCCGCCCGCAGACACCTCGTCCTCAACCATAACTCATACTGAAAAGACTTAAGAAACACCACATCTTATCCAATAGACACTAGGGAAATCACCCCTTACCTGTAGACACAAGGCCTCACAACCACACCTCATCCTTCCCTAAAGGTCTTCGGATACCAATGCCTAGAAAAGGGGGGAGGGAAGATACAATAACCAACCATCCATCCACCCATTGGTATGTTGGGAAAAGGCACCCTCTCCCATGATAATGGGGGTGTTCGACACCTAGTTCTCAACTAGGGTAGGTGTGTATAGAAATCAAAAGGAAGTTTATCTATATATATAGGTATCAAAAACTAAACCCTGCCTATGGGTTTCTTCAAAAAAAAATAGCCATAAAACATCATTTGATTCTACCTTATAATGAAAAACTACACAACTACCCTTAATTCAATTCATAACCCCATGCCATTCATTTAAATAATTATAATTACTTATTAAGAATTCCATTTATTCATTTAATCCCAAACCAGCAAACTACTAAACATAGCACAAAATCGGCAACACAACCAAGAAAAAAGGCGAAGAAATTATGATAAAAATCACTCTACAATTCCTCCTCACATAGCACCAATACCAACCACTTCCACCATCATTCTTCAATGTAATTATTCCAAAATCATTTCCTCAAGTAAGAAAACCAAAAACTGATATCCAAACCCAACAACACATCCCATCACAACAAAGCCCGGAGCCCCACTGCATAACTATATCATACTCATCATATCTAGAAAAATAAAAGGCCACAACCCGGTGCAGTCCCACTACACAACATTTCTCAACAATTTAAGAAACAAAAAATCAATCCACCTGAGATTCCATTTCACCACCCAAACCACCCCACACATAGCCATTCTCTCAACCACAGCACCGCAAAACCACACATGGCACAATACAGAACCAATCCAAACAAAGCACATTACCACACCAAATAGAGAAATATGTAATCATATTTAGCCATCTCCCATTATTTAATTCCACTTTGATAATTCATGGGTTATCACAGAGAAAGTTCGATCCTAAGGAATCCATTTATTTAACCGAATATAAGTGGCTAACCAATTTATTATATACACAACCATTCACACAAGATCAACAATAAGCATTCCCAATACATCATAGATAAACAAAAAAAGACCACCAAAATCCATGATTCTTTGTATTCATATATCCTATAAAATTCACATTATCTATAATTAATAAGACCTAAGAATGTGTCACTTTTCCCCTGCCCTAGTTTATTGTTTTGTAACAGGTTCGGTTTATCTTTCTAAAATTTAGATTCAACCATATTGAAAAGGAAACATCCGTACACACACTCCATATAATACTCAAATAAAATAATGATTAAGGGATCTATACCATGAAGAACATACGATTAGTAATTCCACCATTCTCAAAAATAGGTTGTGCGCATGCAGGAGGGGGAAGCCTCTGAAGAAATGTGATTCAAAGGCTGAAACACAAACATAGAAACTCTTCAGGAAAAAATGTCTCTAGGTTCGTCTGGTATCAAGAGTAAGGTGAAGTGAACAAGTGATAAATGATCTCATATTTGGAAAGGCCGGATCATAAATCAATAAAAGAAAGTGTTTTTAAAATCCATTAAAGGCGAATCTTGACCAAGACCATGCAGCTTGGCCATTTAGGATCCTATTAGGTGTTAGAAATTTAAATGAATATTTTATATCCCTTAAAATGTCTTCAAAATAAATTAAATATGGTGTTAAAATCAATTCACATAAAATAAAACATTAATGGGGTGAAATTGTAAAAACTGGGAAAAAAATAAATTTTACAGTTATAAATGACTCACTGTTGGGTGAGTCACCATCATGATTCCCCAGTTGTTGAGTCATCATTAACGATCAACCAATGGAGAGTGATCATTTGGTGAGTCACCATTCGGTGAGCTACCCATCAGTGAGTCATCGTTTAGTGACCTACTGTTCGGTGAGTCACCATCTCAACTCCCCATTGCACCCCCCGTCAGCAAACCACCATCAGTGACTCACCATCAGTGAGTCACTAACCCCGACTCAGTACTCCTGACCCTACGTTATGATGACCTTGCATTAGAAAAACATAATGTTTGTATAACTCAAAAAATGATCATTGGTTACTTCTATAAAACTTAAAACACAAGATTTTGACAACTTAATGGACCAGAGAGGTCCATGCCATCAAACATACCCATTTCCTATCATTGGAATTCACCAATATACACATATACCTCTGGGACATGGGACTAACATGTATATATTCCAATCTAATTGATCATGTAATAAAATATTATTATGAATGAATCCATGTTGTATGATATATGTGGAACAAAAAAGGATTATAATGAAATGGATTTGATGGGTGTGCCCGAAATTATATAGTTCTCTAATGCATTGGGTAATGTTTAAACTCGTGAGACATCATGTTGGGATAGGTATTGAACTAGATTCCTTTATGGCACATTTTCCACCATGATGTCTTGGTATTTTATCCTTGAACTATTTTTATATAGTGTTTTATGTTTTTTCCCCATTTTACATGTTATGTTTATAATGCTATATCATGTCTCATTTTTTATGCTTATAATCCCCACTCTTTTCACTCACTATTGATATGTCTATTATATAACATGTATCACATTATGGTATGTTTATTCCTTTACTGGGCTTTAAAGCTAGCCCCTTGCTTATGTTTTTCCCCAATTTATACCTTACAATTTTAAAATTCGTGTTATTATAGAACCACGTTAAGGAAATATTTATCAATGTTGTTGTATCCCATTTTCATGATGTTATACTATATACCTAATTTCGCAGACACTAGAATTCCCAATAATTTGGGATATATTAAGTGTTGTTTTTTAATAAATCATGAATTAATGTGTAATAAAAAGTGGGTTTTCATTGAAATGTATTTATATTAATGGAATGAAATAGAACCACCTCCACTTTCATTAAATGGGTTATGAAATCGTCATTTGTGTGTACAATAGAATATCACCTCGTGAACCAATGTTCATTATTTTTCAATTACCACCTATGATAGCTACGTATGATGATGGATCTAAATTATATTTATTATATTTATAATATTTATAATATAATTATACATATGGAGTCGCTATATCAAATATAAAGTTTCTACTTTTCATTTCGTAGGGGATACGATAATGTCACCCGTGTGTACATCGGACTACCACCTCATGAAGAGAGGTTATTCATTTTTCACTAACACTTTAAATGTAATATAATAAGAATACAATTTAATTATTATATGTGATATAAATGACATATTTATTATATTCATGAAATATTTATCATCCTAAAAAGGTAATATACAATTTTATTTCATAACTTTTCACTCACTGAAAGATGATAACATCGGTCATGTACTTGTAGAATACAACCTTCACAAAGTGATTTGACTATCTCTTTTCATTTTTATGTCTTATTAATATTTATTAATTATATTTTATATATTTATTCTCATTTTAATAATATTATAATTGCTTTTATCAAGAGGGAAAAGCCTTATTTTTAATGAAATATGGTTTTCATACCTTTTATGGTACAATTTAAAAGATTGATTCCTAGATTGTCGAATTTTAAATTCAAACAATTAACTACATTTTTAACTCAAAAATTAAAATTATCTTATAATTAATTTTTGATATTTTTTTGTCGCATTTTATTTTTCGATATTTAATGAGAAATACTAATGTTTTTTTAAATAATCATTTCATTTCAAGATTTTACAATTTTATATTCCCTTTAAAAATATATTCCAAGTAAAATTTCATTCACTTATATAATTAATAACTCAGTTATGGTATTTTAATGACTTTTATACCTAAGTTTTTTTTAAACTGTCTTTATAATTAAAAATATTCTTTTAAAAAAAAAAAATTTTATCATGTTTTTCTAGTTTAATTTTATATTAAATTATGAAAATAATGGGAATTGAGTCTGATAAAAAGAATTGATTATTTTGAATATTCATTATTAAAAATTTTTAATAAGTTTAACAAAAGTTTTGACTATAATGAATAATAAAATCTGTTAAAAAATGTGTAACCATAGGTAAGGGTAAAATAGGTTTAATAGGGATTAAACTAAAGAGATAAGGGATAAAATGACATAAAAACATGTCTAAATTGTATTTTATTTCCATATTTCACCCATATATCCTATCAGATTCAAAAATAGTATATTTTGGATCCATTTTGTTTGAGTAATACATTAATATATTTTAATTTTTTAATAATTCCATGTATTCCATATCCCCCACTTATAAAGTGACACCCCCTATTCACTTTTTTCCACACATCAAAAGTCATTTTTAGTGATTAACTATTCCAAACGCTTTCATTATATCTAGATACACATCATTGAGGCCCTTTTTTATCAATAATCATCCTATGAATGATTTTTTTTATAAACATAAAGGGGTTGAATAAAGAAGATGTATAGTTCTAAACCTGGGGCTTTTTATATCCATTAATTTTTAACCATCTTTAATTACTCTTAAAACATGTTGAAATAATAATAAAAATTCAATATACTGAGATGTTATTTGGTTATTAGAATAATAATTTTCCTTCTACTATTACAACAAATGAAAAAAATAAACCATAGTTCGTGTCTATGGTGGACTATAACATCATAAACTAATGTAATTCATTTTACCATCATCGCCTCTCACTAATGGTTACAAAGATGGATTTGATATATATATATATATATATATATGGTATTTGTGACATATTTATCAAACTTAAAATATAGTTTATCATATTTCCCTTACCTTTTTATCCACTAAAAAAAGATAATGTTGTTCATGTGTATGTTTGGATTACCACCTCGATGAATCGGTATGTTTTGTTTTTCATGAACACATCACATGGATATTAAATATATGTGTCCTTAAATATTTACTATTTTATTTATTATATAACCATTATTGTTTAAATATAATATAATATTTACTTTATTTCCATCATGTTCATTAAAAAATGGAATCATTAATCATGAATACATAAGGCCCATGTCTCCATGATTTTAACGTTATTCATTTTACATAATCATATATCATATTTGGTTTTTAAGATGTATTTTATATATACAAATGATAATAATTTCATGATTTTTTATCTATATATAATGTAATAATGACCTATTTGACTATACAAAACTTACCAAAGTAATTTAGACATATGATCCTAATATCATCAAAACCACTTATGTAAAATTAATTGATTAGGTAACTGTTTATAAAATCGTTATAAATAAACTTAAAGTAATATTATTCCTAAAAATTGTTCAAAATAATTTAAATAATTAATATAACTTTATTAGTCTAGATGTTAAATAAAATATATGATGATTCAGACTCGAGGTAAGGGAATCATTAGCATTAATACTTTGTTTTAGATGTTTTAATGATTTATTTTCTATCTAATTCTATTATATATACATATATATATTCAAAAAATAAATTAATGTATGTGTTTATTTGGATATAAATTAATTATACAAGATATTTTATTTCACCTTTTATTTTTATTCAATGTTTTTCAAAATAAATTTTTTTATGTATTTTATACATAACTTTTTGAAAAAAAGAAAAATGAATGGTTTATTTTAACATAAATGGAATCAATGGTTTTTCTCTTCACATTAACCATTATTTTTTTATATTAAAGTAATTGATATCATATTTTATTCAAATAAAACCACTTATTTTCCCTTTTTTCTACTTATTTTGAAAAATAATTCGAAATTGAATTAATATTTTGAAAACTACTAATGTTTTTCTTATGGTTGAAAATAATATTTTTTAAAATAATGAAGAAAATGTAATATTTCATGTGTTATTATTATGTTAGGGTTATTTGTAGTTTCTTATGATTATGGGTGATTACAATACAAATATAAGAGAGTTGAGATCAATATAGCTATATAAGGAAATGGGTAAACTGGCCATGTTAACTAATTAAGGTTATCTTAATAGATTATTAGAATTTACTATGTAGGTTATTCCATTTTCAAGAGTGATTTAAATAATTATTGGTAAATGTTATCCCATATTATGCATATGATTTTTGTATGTTTTATTTTTACTTTTATGTATATCATATTATTTCACAAGGTATGTTAACTAGTTTATGTTTAAATGAATGTTGATGATACTTCATAAGGGTGGAATATATAATTTTGATGAGTTTTTTGCACATTTTTCATGATTGTAATGATATATTGATGTGTATTATTTTTTAGTGTTGATATCAAATTAAATTTAAAATGAAAATATTTTTTCATAGAAGTTGATCTCTTAGGTAAGAAAATATTTATTATGATCTAAAAGATTATTTTGAAAAATGAACATTTTTATTAGTTTTCATAGACCAATGGGTTTCTTTATTTAGTTTCATATGTCAGTAGTTGAGTTTTCTCTGCTTATCCCTTCTTTTAAAAAATTTCACATAAGGTTATAAATATTACTAGAGAGAATAATTGGGTAAAGATTAAGATTGAGATGATATGTCAAGAAAAGAAACATGTTATATCTAAAAATTAATATATTATTGGAAAAATATATATTGAGTAGAAGTGTCCACTTTTGGGTGTCATGTTTATTTAACTTAGAGTTATGAATCAATTATCTAAAACTATGGTACAAAAATATCAATAAGATTTATTGAAAATAAATTCTTATCTAAATAGTCAATTTTTATGGATTGTTGAAGGTTGGTTCATTATATACGGCTTCAAAGAAAAGTGTTAGATAATTTTAGAGGTTGGGATATTTGAAAAAAATACCCTTATATTATTTAAAATTTTGGTTATCATTATATAGAATTTTAATAATCTCATTTTCTTAATCAAATAAAATTCTATTAGGATTGGTTTTTTTATAGAGAAATCTGGGAATCAGAAATAGGAAGCACCCAAGAGTAAAATTTCAAACCAAATAAGCCTCAAAAAAGGGTTGGAATTGGAACCAAAGAGTTATTTTAATAAATTTTTTTTATATATGATCATGATGGGGGTGGTATACATGCTATAGAAAAACTTTATATATCATTGATGAACATGTTAATAGGGGAGCATTTTATGACACATCACTCTCTAACATTCAATGGATTTTCTATCTCAGTGGTAGGTGAGGGATTATTTAGGTCTCTAAAAATATATTTTTATTCATGGATTCTATGGATCCTAAATATTTAACACCTTATATTTATCATTTTTAAGGTTAATATGATCAATGGTGGTGAATAGTTAAGAATAATAGAGAAATAGAATAAATTAACTCTATAGAATGCGGCCCATTTAAGAATCTTTTCCTTGAGAAATACTTAAAAAGAGCTATTTGACTTGGGATGATAAATAAAAAAATTTAATTTAAGAGGATATGGGAAGATTTTGAGGCCGTGTATATAGAATTCTTCATGCGATTGGAAAGGTATGAACCATATTGTATCTAGGATATTTACAAAAAAATTAATCAGATTTATGTAGAATTGTATCCAAGACACCAAAGAAATTTGGGATCTCAGAAATATATAAGTTATGTGAATCATATTCACTCAAGTAAGGAGGTAGAAATGGGTACTGTTGATGACCATTTTTCCTCTGACAATAATGATAAAAATCATCCTATGTGGCAGTAAAGTGGGAAGAATCCATCAATGAAATCTGATGGTAGGAAATTCTAGTTTTCATCATGGGATATTTGTGGAACAAAGAACCCTAGGGAATATCTTATGAAATCTATTACGTACATAAAATGTCAAAGGTTTGGGCATATGAATCATTAATTCAAATGAAAACCTATTTTTAGTGGTAAAATTGATTTTAATAAATAGTAAGTGAAGTGTTGTAAATTTAATAAGATGTGTCATTATATAGATACATGTTTGAATAAGAGAACAGATTATTGGAAGAATTTATACTATAGGTATAAATATGTGGATAATTCCTTTTAAACCTCTTTGGTAGATGTTGGTCTATAAAATGAACTGGTAACAAATACACGACATTTTTTATTTATATTACACTAATGTCTTATTTGATTCGGGGACTACACATTCTTTTCTAAATATTTTCATATTAAAATATAAATTTTTCTTCAATAAATGATGTTATGAATTCTAGAAATAAAACACATTTGGGTAATATTAACAAATAAATTTAAAAATATCATATTTCAATCATATATGGAAGAATTTTCACTACAAACATTTTTATATTTCCCATTATAGAGTTTGATGTTATTATTGGTACAGATTAGATTTCAGTTTATCATGCTAATATAGATTGTATATCCATGGATTTTTTTTACAAAAAGATTTTCCAATTTTAGATAAAAATTATTTTATACCATTAATAATATATCATGAAACTAAAAAACTCATAATGGATGGTAAGGTATTTTATCTTTCTAATATTGTTTAAAATAAGGTAACTATTCAGATTAATACTGATTCAGTGGTAAAAATATCTTAATGTTTTTTATAATGATTTAACTGGTATTATATTAATCATGAATTTTTCTTCACTATTAAATTGGTTTCAAATTCAATGTCAATTTCAAAATCAATTTATCAAATGGCTCAAGTAGAACTTTTGTAATTAAAAATGAATTTATTAAATTTTCATGATTAAGGATTCATTTTTTCTAGAACATTCCCAGGTGGAGAACCTATTTTTTTAATGTATGATGGTTCTCGAAGGATTTTCATTGATAAAGGGAATTGAATAACATCATGGTTTTGAATAAATATCCATTACTTTGTATCATTGACTTTTTTTATCACCTCTGTGGAGCTCAGTATTTTTCAAGGGATAATCTCTGGTCTTCATACCATTTTCTAAAGGTTACATAGGATTAAATATGTAAATCAAGGATTCATATTAAGTTTGTAAATTAGGATTTTGTGGTTTTTTCCTTCATGTTGAAAAATTATATTTCTATTTTCATGGATCTTATGAATAATTTTTCTATATATATTTGGAGAAGTTTTTGGTTTGGTTTAGTGATAAAAGTTTTCGTTTTTAAAATTAAATATTAGGATCATATAATCATATAAGGATTCCTTTATAAACCATTATATAATTATATTTATGTAAAAAAATAGGAAATTTGATTTTATGTTATAATAGAGTTCATTTTGTGTAGATATCATAAATAAATATGGCACAAATGTTGATCCTGCTAAAACTAAAAATGTTATTTAATGGACAAGACTAGTAAATGTTACAAAAAATCATAATTTTCATGAATTTTAATGATATTAGTTGATTTTTATTGAAAACATTACATTGTTAACTATCCAATTATCCATGTTAACATGAAAATGAATTTAGTTCATTGGTATAAAGTAATCTGATGACTGTATCTTCTAATAAAATATAATATTAGTGAATGAATTTTCTTCATACCTTCCAACCAAAAATGTTATTTATATCTAATTTAATTCTAATTTGAAGGGAATGGGTTTTATTTTAATATATAACTATCTGTTAATTACTTATGCTTTATGGTAATTAAAATATCTAGAGAGAAATTATCCTACACATGACATTGATTTAATGGGGGTAGTTTTTTTAAAAAAATATAGAGAAAACATTTATATGGTGTAAAGTTTGAAATATATTCTAATCGTAAAATACTATTGTATATATTTACATATAAGAGTTCAACATGAAAAAAGGAGATTGATTGAATTTATAAAGGATTATGACTTCAAAATTCATTACCATCTATGTAATTAAAATAGAGTATCTAATGATTTGAGTTGAAAATATAATACTACATTAATTATAGAAGTTCCAAAACATAACTTTTTGGTTAATGATTTGATGAATGTTTTCACAGAAAATTTTAATATAGGAATAGTTTTTTTATTGTTTTAGGAGATATTATAATCGTCTTTGTCAAATGGGATAAAGAAATATTGAAAGAAAGATAATTTTTAACTACAAAAGGTACAATAAGTGGAGAAGGGTAAATTTACTAAATTTAATTTAAATAAATAAGGTCTCTTAAGACTCTGAAAATGGTTATGTGTTTCATGTGACCCCTAATTTATGGATGTTATATTTATTGAGGCTCATAGTTCTTTTTTTCTATTCATACTCATAGTAAAAAATATATAAATACATTCAAAACATTTATAGTGGGAAAGATTAAAGAATAATATTGCAGATATTACTATGAAATGTGTGACTTTTCAAAAGGTTGGAGTCGAACGAAAATTACCAACGGGGTTGATTTACCCCTTTCTGTTCCTATAATGGAAATGGGAGATTATATCCATGGAATTTGTTCTCATATTACAAAAGACATCTTGAGGTAATGAGGTGATTTGAGTTATTATTTAACATGAAAAAAATAATGCATTTCATTCCAATTTGATATATGGTAACTTTTGATCAACTTTATCAAAATTTTGTTAATGAGATGATTTAATTACATATATTAACCATCCACATTATATCATAAAATGACCCTAGGATAATGTTTAATTTTTAGAAATGTCTACAGAAGTATTTGTTTAAAAAATAAAACTTTTATACATTTTTCATCCTCTATATGATGGATAGTCAAAGAGAAATAATTATAAATTGGAAGATATTCTTCTAACTTCTAAATATTAATATAAGGGATGTTGTGATTAATATAAAATGTTATATTATTTTTCCTATAATATTATTTTTCAGTCCATTATACATAAGGAACCTTTTGAGGCATTATATGGAAAGTAATGTTAAAATATAGGTTATTGGTATAAAGTATGTGAAATGATGTTTTGGGACCAATATTGGTTAAAAAATAGTTGGAAATGTGGAGAAGACTTAGGGTCATGTGGGGATCATTCATTTTTGGAAGAAAATTTATGCATATATCTAGAGGAAATATATTTCATTTATGGATGGTGATCATGTTTTTCTTAAAGTTTCTCAATAGAAAAGTGATACATCTTTTGGTAAAAAGGGAATGTTACGTTTGAGTTTCATTAGTTTATATAAAATGCAATGTAAATTTGGTTCATTTTTATATCTAGAGGACCTTCCTATAAGTTAATTTAATTTATATGATTCATTTCATGTTTTTTTATTACGAAAATATGTGTAAGATGAATCTCATATTTCAATCCCTAATGTAGTTTAGTTAGAAGAAAAATATTCTTATGAGGAATAACTGGTACATATTGTTAACAATATAGAGAAAGTGTTTTGGAGTAATCTTATTTATTAGCTTAAGGTATCAAGGAATAACTATATTGTTGATGAATAAATATTGGAATTATAAAATTATATGAAATCAAAATACCCCCACTCTATTACGTATGGAATAAAATAACAAGGAAACAATTTCAAAAAGTCTGGATAAATGTAATAACCAGGTTAATGTTAAGAAAAAACATTTAAATATACTATTAATATTAATTTATTATATTTTTTTGAGTCACGCTCTTTATTATAATATTACGTAATTTTTCTGTTAAAAGGAAAAAATGTTATTTCTAACCATATTGGAATTTTATACATTATGTGTTCTGATTTAAAATAATTTTTTATAAATTATATAATTTTAATATTAAAAATTAACAAAATTTATGAATTCATCATATTAAAAAAAATTATGATGGATTTTTATGATTTTCTAAAGAGTTTCATTTTTCAATGAATATAGTAAATTCCATATTTTTACTAAAAATTGTCTTTTCATGTTAAAACTTTTCAATGTTACATTTTGTCTTTAAGTGGATTAAATTTAAAATTAATTCAATAATATTAGTAATAATAAAATTTTCTTCTTTTTAACTCTATTTTATACTTAATTTATTTATAAAAACATCTTTTTACATAAAATACATTTTAATGAAAACTAGTTTTTCATCACATTTTATAGGATTACATTGAAATTAAATAACTCAAATTTTTTAATTTAATTTGATAAAATGAAATAATAATTTAAAATAATAATTATTATTATTATAAAATAGGTTCAAGTTACTTTATTCAAAATGAGTAGTAAAAATAGTGAAAAATATGACACCCTGGTTTTGGTTATAATAGGTTTATCGAGGTTTAAATAAAAGTGATAAGGGTTAAAATGACCTAAAAACTTATATAAATTATATTTTATAGTCATATTTATAACCATTATGATATTATATTCAGAAATGGTCCATTTTGGGGCCATTGTTTTAAGTAAGACATTAATATATTTTAATCATTTTAAAAATTCCAATTGTGTCATCTCCCCTAATTTTTAATTGAACCCCCTCTGCTATTTTATCTACACATAAAAATTATTGGGTATATATAATAACTATAGAAATTCCTTATTTATATCCTTAACCATTTTATCTAGGCTTTATATTATTTTGAAAACAAACCTAGGAATGATTTCACTATAAACCTAAATAGGTTGTCCAAAAAAGGATACATAATAATTAGTAGATTATTTTTGTTTTATATTATTTTTATACCTCCTTGAAATATTATTCAAACATTATGAAATAATAATATCATTATCTAAAATATAATGAGATGTTATTATGATAATTTAAAAACCTATATCCATATAATATTCCATCAATTGAGAAATGAAACCATTGTTTGTGTTTATGGAGGACTACTGCCTCGTAAACCAATATAATTAATTTTACCATCACCACATCTCATAGATCATAATATTTATGGATTTTATGTATATATATTATATTAATGACACATATTTATTTCAGAAAAATTAAAATTTCCTATTTTATATTTCCTTTCAATCAGTTTAAAAAAGATAATTTTGTTTGTGTGTGTGTGTGTGGATTACCACCACCACAGCACGATGTGATTCATTTTTCATGACCAAAACACATGGATGCTATATATTAGTTTATCTAAATAAAAAATATTATATTTATTATATAATAATAATCCCTTATATATAAAATTAAAATTAATTTGTTTCTATCATGTTCGTTGAAAATGAAAATGTTACTCATGCGTACATATGTGATATTTTCTCCATGATTTTAATGTAGTTAATTTTTCATTATCATCAATCATGATTGGTTATAAAAGTATTATTGATGTATAGAAATTATATTTATATTTTTTTATTATATATTTTATTTAATAATGTTCTATTTCAACATATTCACCTTACCAATTTCATTTTGGACATATGATCTGAATATTGTCAAAACATTTGATGTGAGATTAATTGATTAAGTAATTGTAAATAACTCAGTAATGAACAAAATAAAATGAATAAAAATATTTAAATAGGGTCCTGTGTATATATTTAATTAAAATAATTTTATTATTTGGGATTAAAATGAACGTACTTGATGAGACAATCTTGAGGAATGAGACACTTTACCATAACAACCTTGTTTTTAATATTTTAAAGAATTATTTTCTAATTCCTTTTCTTCCATGTCCATATTCATAAAATTAATTTATGGATGTCTTTATATGTACATAAATGATCTATAAATGACATATTATTTAACTTATTTACTTTATTTCAAGGTATTTCAAAACTAATAATTGTATATATTTTATACGGAACATTTCGGTAGAAAGGAAAATAGAATAATCTATTTTTATATAGACAACATAAATTATTTTTCCCCTTATCATAACCATTATATGATGTTCTGATTCTATGAAGAGAATAAATTTTTGCATTAAAGTAAAACTCTACTTACCTCTGTTACTAATGTTTGATAAAATGGTTTTAAATTGGATGGATATTTTGATATCTATAACTGTTATTATTAGGGGTGAAAATAATATTCTTATGATTATAATGATAAAAATGATAGATTTTGTATTATATGATTATGTTATAGTTCATGGAAATTTTTTTATTATATTTTATTCTATTATAAAACATGTACAGTCAGTTCCATTAATAACAAAGGATGGGTGAGCCCGATATACTCACCAATGCATTATGTATGGGGTTGGAGTTAACCCGTTTGGTTTCTCTTGAGAGATTATTGGAATTTACTAATTATGTTATTCCATTTGAAATCATTATATTAGTAAGCATATATGAATGAATTTTTATGTCACCTACATAATTTATGTTTTACTTCCATGTGTTTTTATGGACATCCTTTGATTTCACAAGGTATGATAATTATCTTATGATTAAAAGAAACTTTAATGATACTTATTAAGGGTTTAATGTATAACATTGTGTAAAAAATTATTTTCATTTTTATGATAAAGAAATTCATGAGTATTATTTATCCTTTTTGAAATGTTTTCTTGAAATAAAATGGTAAATAAGTAGATTTATTAGGTAATAAAATGTATATTTTGAATTAAAAGTTTATTTTTTAAAATGAATATATTTTTGAGTATTCAAAGGATAACATGATTTGTTGTTTTTTATATGTTCCTTACTATTTGTTTTGTTCATCCTATATTTTCATATGTTTTTCATTGGGGTTTTTGGGGGATTTTAGGAAAAGGATTATGTCAATATTAAAATTTTGAAGTTATATCAGGGAAAGAAACCTTGTTTAAATGTCAACGACTTTTATCTTCATAAATTCAATATTGAGTGGAAGCATCCACTTTATGATGTAATATTTATTTTTTTGAAGGTGATGTTATAATTTCACAGAACCCATAACCTAAAATATATCAATGAATTCCAAAAAAAGTAAATTCCTTTCAAAAGAAGAAATTTTTATAAATAAGTTACGAATGAGTCATCATAGTTATCATGTACCCACCAGGCCTTACTTTATAACATAACAAACCATCCTCAGTTTATAATATAATATCCTATAATATAAAACACCATATATATGTGTTCTAAAAGGTCCAAATAAATTCATCATAACATCTTTTAGAACCCGTTCTAAAGGATAAATTTTATATAAACATTTAAAAATAAAAATCCGAAACCATCTCGATAAATGAAAAAATGTTGAGATTGAATATAATGATGAATAAATAAACTTAAAAATAAAATCATGTTTTTATAGTTGTAATTTGTTTTAAAAGATCACTAGAAAATATCATGAGGAAAATAACCTTTATGACGTCTCGGACCTAGATTCCAATTGACAGGTGCCCTGAGTCTAATAGGCCACATGGCCTCAAGCACATCTCCCCGAACACCAAAGGCTACTAACTAGAAGAAATGGACTAGTGTATAATGGGCCATAATTTACATGTATATATTACATAAATATTGATCAATATTTATTACATAAAATAATAAAGACCATGGACAGGTCGTATAGTTTTCATGTCTTTATAAAATGGGAGACATAAACAACTGGATCATAAAACATCTACATTGTCTCCTGATTATTTCTTAAAAACAAGAATCCTTTTTTTCATATTTTACTTAATACCTTTCTTAATGACCTAGTGAAAAGAAACTTATGAATTGGTGAGATCCAATGTTCAATAAGGGTAAACAAGGTCAATATTATTCATATTATAAGTACATAACATTTGTAACTCTTATCATGCATATAAAAACTCATAACATCATATTATGGGATAAATCATAAAAGTGAAATGTAAACCCAATATTCATAACAAAAGATATTAATTTTTTTTTCATACACGCATAATCATAGAAAATCATTTGATATAAGTCAAGTCTCATCTCCAAGACCATCATAGCGGAAAAAGTCCATTACTGAACTGAGTTCACTCCTCATTCCAGTCATGTATTACTGAACCGGATTTTCTTTTCATTCCAGTCATGTCCATCTCATGAGATATAAATCTTTACCCAATGAATTGGAGAGAGATATAGGTCCCAGCTATCTCATAATGAAACCATTCTCACTTGTGCCACAAAAACATAAATCATTTATCATAG
This sequence comes from Viscum album, assembly GCA_963277665.1. Classification (NCBI taxonomy): domain Eukaryota; kingdom Viridiplantae; phylum Streptophyta; class Magnoliopsida; order Santalales; family Viscaceae; genus Viscum; species Viscum album. The sequence goes on along the minus strand of OY728143.1, from coordinate 452,906,655 downwards.
TATAACATATGAAATAAAATGGGTTTATTAAACATCATTCCATCATAATCCATTTAGAATAAATGGATTTTATCAAAATAATTCAATCATAAAAACAATCAAATAAAATTAATAATAGGAATGTAAGCATAACCTGATGTCATCTTAGATGGAAAATTATTTTGATAAAACACTTGAAATTAATTCTTGAGAAAAATATCCTTTCTTTATCCAAAACATTTTCTTTTCTCAAAATGCCATATAATTTTAAAAGAAAAGAGTTTAGTTGAAAATAATCATGAAATAATTTATAGGAATATTTGTGGAAATAATTTTTCATAAAACTCTACAATTCCATTCATTTCGTATATGTTGAAAAAACATTATCCTCTTACTTTTGACGAAAAATTCAAAAAGTGCCTCAAATTGAATAACGACAAAAGATTACATTCATACTATTTAATAAAACTTCACTAAAGGGTAAAATTAACATTAAAATTTTTTATATGAATATAAATAATATTTCATAATTAAGAAACATGGATATGGATGAAAAATATACCCCTGTAAATACTTTCATATAAACAATCTCATATAAAAATGAGATTGTAAAATTATCCTTTACCTTTGGTTCGATATCCTTCGTATGTATCTGAACCCCCTATATAATGATTTAAATAATGTTATTTAATCATTCCAAAATCATAAACATTTTTATGATAACATCTATGATTATATTATCATCTGTTTATTTGTAACATTTCATTATCACTCGTTATTCGGATATTAACCACTTTATGTTATTATGTATGATTTTTCGGATAAGGTCATGTTACAATTATTAGGATAATGTTCAATAATTTTCAGAATAAAATTATTATAATATATATCATATTTATTCATTAAATTCATGTATATAATCATGGTTTAATTAAGATCATATAGAATGAATTGCATCGCATTGGGGAGATGGTAGGTCATACGTACGCATGAGCGATGATATCATTCCCAAAATTATTAAATGGTATTGAAGTGGATGAAGTAAAATATTTCTGGATTAGAAACATGATATAATAAAAATATATAGTCATTATTTCCATCATTATATTCATTCAAGTAAGGTGTTTGGGAAAAACAGATTACACCACAGCGTGGAGATGGTAAGTCTTACTTACGCACAAGCAATGATTTCGTTTATTCATTGGATGGATAGAAGGTGAAATATGGTAGTTTCATATTTTTTATAATATATCATTATATGAGTGATTCCAATTTTATTACATTACAATGAAACAACTAATTAAGAGTAAGTAGAAGATGAAAGAATATTGAAGGAATCGGTAGGAGAGATTACCTCCTCCTCGAAGTGCTTCCTCTAAATCTATTCTTAGAGCACTAGAGTAGGTCTTATAAGAGAAAAAGAACATATATAATGAAACTAAGGAATTTAGGAGGAAACATTTCATGGTATTTTGGATATTTAATTCTCAAAATGAATTAAAGATGCGAAGGAGGAGGTTCCCTTTTATAATTGTGGTGAGGGACACTTTTGGAAACTCCATAAATAATAATTAATATTAGAATCAAAACCTACAAAAAACCTAAAAAATATCCCAATTTAGAATATGATATGTAATAGGGTTTTAATATTTTCATCCAATAAATTTTGGACAAGTTATTTTTTCAATTTAAACCGTATCTTTTTAATTGACTCTTAGTTATTCTATTTAATTTTAATTGTAGTAATGACATTATAAATATTTAATGATTATAAATATTTACTTATATGGTGTTAATGGACCATAAATGGATATTTTATAAAATATTATACATCATAATTATCAATTTTTCATATTTAAATATTTATATTATCTTCAAATAATTTAATAAAATGTTATTTTTATAAAATATCAATGGTGTCAATTTAGACACCATTCATTTATTTGACTTTAAATAAAATCAAAACATAAGATAAATTAAAATTTTTTTTTACCAAACTCCAAAAATGTCATAGTCACCTATAAAATTTTTTAATCACATTAATTAGTTTATATGATATTTATTTTAATATTTTTAAATCTATCTTTTGGATATTTCTATTAATAAAATAATTTTTACATCACTATTGTGTGATCATTAATGATTAATATTTAATCCTAAAAAATTATAAATATATTTCTATGATGTATTAAATTATTTTAGATTTAGAGAGACTATCTATAGTCTATAATATATCTTATTTATCCATATCTTAATATTAATATTCTTATTTAAAATGAGATTTTGACATTTTTTCACATTCATTAATTTTTATTATATTCATGTCATATATATAAATAAGTGGCCATTAAGTAATTTATTTTAGAAAAATATTTGATATTGGTCAAATTTATTCATCCAATAAGATTTTTACAGGTGTTATAGTAATTTTATTTTATTATTTTTACCACTAAATACCTGATTTACATTTAACCATGGAAATAAATATAATTACCAAAGTTACTATTAATAATGCCAAAAAATAAAATTAACCTATTTACATAATTTGGTCTTACTGATTCCAAATATGGAATCAATTTTTCAAAATTAAATGTATTTAATTTTATGTAATTAATTTAAAATTAATCACCCTGTTGAAATGAGAAAACGGGTTCTAAAAGTTAAAAAATTGCACAAGATTGAAATGTTATTACATCTAAATTTATTGTAAAACTAATTAAAATAATATATATTATATTAAATGGTAAAAATATAGTATATTTGTACTTTTAAACCATTCAATGTTATAATTTTACTATATAAACTATTTCAATGAATTATGTTACTTTAAATTAAAATTTTCCATGTTTTTTTATTCATCAAAACATGAAGGTTATCATAAAAATATCTAAAATTCATCCAAAGTAAATTTTTATATCCCACTTCATAGTAACATGTTTATATTACCATATAAAAATTAATAATGTATCAAAATATTAATTTAAAATGGGTTCTCCATTCAATGGTGTAAAATTAAACTAAAAAATTGGTTTTTGTACATCAAATAGGGTTTTATTCATACTCTATGTCTAAAATATCATTTGGATGAATATCAAAAATATTTTATTATGTATAGAACGAATATATATCACTTTAATTTCATTACCAAAATTAATTCCCTCAAAAATAAAAAATATCTAATTGATTTATATTTTTCATAAATAATTGATTGCTAATGAATTCACAATGCATTTTCGTAAGTTATTCATAATTATTCCCGCTAACCTAACAGCTAGGATATAATGGTAATTTTATAATAATGTTATCTCTTTCTTCATTTAAACTCATGATTGGGTGAAAAAAAACTTATTGAAAATTATTTAAATAAAATATTTCATTAAAACATCTCGGTGTTACATTCGACCCCCCTGAAACAGAATTTCGCCCTCGAAATTCTTCACATAAAAACAAAAATATTAGGATACATCTCCCTCATCATATCCTCAAGTTCTTATATTGCTTCTTCAAATTGGTTGTCCCTCCATAAAACATTAACAAAGGGATTGGTATTTTTTCATATAACTTTTTCTCTACGATTCATAATCTCTATCAGTTGTTCTTTATAAGAATGATCTTGATCCAGTGGTACGAATTATGTGCTTAGTACATGTTAGGGATCAGATATGTGATTTCTCAGGAGAGATACTTGGAACACATCAATAATTTTAGAGATATTCAGTGGAAGTTCTAATCAATTAGATACCTTCCCAATATGATCTAAATTTTAAAAGGACCGATATACCTAGGGCTCAGCTTTCCCTTCTTTCCAAATCTAATTACTCTCTTTTATGTAGATATTCTTAAGAAAACCATAGCACCCACTTCAAACTCTACAACTTTTCATCAGCTATTATCATAACATTTTTGTCGACTATGTGCTGCTCTAATGAGTTGTTAAATAGATCTGGCCTTTTCTTCCATTTAATCAACAATATCAAGTCCTAATAGCTTTATTTCCCCAACTACATCCTAGCAAGTTGGAGTTCTACACTTATTTTCCATAGAGTTATTTATAAGAAGCCATCTGAATACTATAATGAAGGATATTATTGATAGAAAATCCCACCAATGGTAGGTTTTGATCCCAACCACCTTAGAAATATCTAGAGAAGGATCTCAGCATGTATTCCAGATATTTAATTTTCATATCATACTTACCATCTATCTGTGGATGATAAGCAGTGTTGAAACATAACTCTGTTTCCATATCATACTAAATACTTCACCAGAACTTCAAGGTAAACCTTAGATCCTAATCATATATAATGTAAAGTGGTACTCCATGAAATCTTACATTCCCTTTAAATATATCATAGAAAGGGGATCAATAGGGAAATCCTCTCTAATAGTAATGAAGTGTGCTGAATTCATAAGGTGATCAACTATAACCCAGATAGCATTATTTCATTCTATGTTTTGGGATGTCTAATGAAAAATTCCATAGTGATGTCTTCCAATTTCCATTCTGCTATGGGTAATGGTTGTAACATCTCCTTAGACTTTTGTCTCTCAGCCTCAACTTGGTGACAATCCAAGAATCGCGATACATATTCGACGAAATATCTTATCATTCCATCCCACTATAAGTACACTTTGAGGTCCATGTACATCTTTTTGCTTCTGAGGTTAATAGATAAGGAAGAACTATTAGCCTCATCCAGTAGCTCCTTATTTAATTATGGTACGGGAGGAATAAAAACATGATTCCTGAACCTTATTATTTCATCATAATCAAGGATGAGTTTAGGAACAATTCTCCCCTTCTTTTATTGCTCTACATCATTCTTCTATGCCTTCTTAATCTCCACTTATATTGATGGTTGAACATTCATTTGAGAAAGAAAAAATTTCACCCCTTCTATTAAAATTTCATGGACCATCCTTTGAAAATTAATAAATATTGGATCTTTTGTTATCCTCATCATGGATAGGCTAGCATGGTCTTCTCGACTTAATGCATATTTCACCTTGTTTTCTTTTCCAGGGTGGTAATTTATCTATCAATCGTAATATTTATTCAACTCCAACCCTCATCTTTGGTGCATATTTAGCTTCTTCTGTGTGAAAATATACTTTAAAAATTTATGATCAGTATAAATAACACACCATTCACCATAAAGATAATACCTCTATATCTTCAATGAAAATACTCCCGCTGCTAACTTCAAAACTTGATTTGGGAAATTTTTCTCATGGATTTTCAACTACCATGAGGAATAATCTATCACCATATCATTTTGCATGAGAACACATCCCAACCCATTCTTTAATACATTACTGTATATCACAAACCTTTCTCTACTACTAGGTAGTGTGACCACATGTGCACTTTCTAACCATCATTTTATTTCTTGTAAATTCTCTTCATATTCTTCTATCCAAGTGAACATAACTCCTTTCTGAGTAAACTTGTTCAATGTATTCGATAATCATGAAAAATATTTCCGAAAATGTCGATAATATCCAACCAATCAAAGAAAACACTGGATCTCAGTTACAGTTGTTCGTATCAACCATCATTAAATAGCCTCTTTTTTTGCTGGATCCATAGATATCCCCTCTCTCGAGATTATGTTACCCAAAAAATGAAACTTTATGAAACCAAAATTTTTACTTGGTAAATTTGGATTATAGCTTCTCCACTCTCAAGGTCTTCAGTACAATTCTCAATTGATCTTCATGTTATTACTTTCCCTTTTAATAGATAAGAATATCATCTATAAAGAATACCAAAAACTGATCAAAATAGTCTATAAGGACTCTATTCATTAGTTCTATGAAGATAGCGGGGAAATTAGTAGGACCAAAAGGCGTCACTAAATATTTATAGTGTCTATGCCTTGTACAGAATGTTGTCTTTGGTATATAATCCTTTTTGAACCTCAATTAATGATATATTGAATAAATATCAGTCTTTAAAATGTATCTAACTCAATGTAGTTGGTCAAATAATTCATCAAAACGGGGAAGAGTAAATTTTTTATTGATAGTGATCCTTTTATGTTGTTGATAATCAATGCAGAGTCTCATTCAAGAATATTTCTTCTTATAAAATAGAATGAGTACTCCCCAAGTTGATGCACTATGGAGTTTGAATCCATTTTCAAGTTTCTCTTGGAGTTTCTTATTCAATTACAGCAACTCAATTGGGGTCATTCTATAAGGTGTCTTTGAAATTTTCATAACACCTGGTGTGAGTTCTATTTAAAACTCAACGTCACAATTTGGTGGAAGACCTGAAAATTCCATCAGAAAGAAATCAACAAACTCCCATACATTGGGTGTATTCTTAATCTTGATTTTCTCCCCAACTATTTGGGATAAACAACCTTCATTTATAGGAATCAAGACCCATAATATGGAAGAAATTTCTACAGGAAGGTTATATTTGTCTTTGCATCGATGGATGATAATAGATTTATCTTGAATATGAAATGTGACTTTACATCCTTGAAAATTGATATATCCTCCATATATATAATGCCAATACATGCCATGAATCACATAAAATTCCACTATAGGAAGAATAACTTGATTTTTAGGAAGAACTTTCCCACAAACATCAATCTAAGATTAATTATTAACGTTTAATGCGACCATTTTTTCATTAGGAGTTTTCATAGATAACTCAAAATCAAATTGTTGGGGGTATTTTGGTGATACCATTAGAAAATTATTCATAAATAAAAGAGTGGTTGGATCCCGAATAAAATAAAACATTTTCTACTTTATAGTGGATAGTGAGTGTACCTTTAACTACTTCATTATTATACTTCGCGTCACCGATAGTGATTTCATGTGGGTTTCCTTTGTATTTGGCCTTAAGATTTTTTGGATGACGATCATCATCAATAAACCTTAGATTAGGGCATTGATTTGAATAATGCCCCATTTTCTTGCACTAGAAGCATTGAAGTGTAGGAGGTTCATTTTTTTAGCCTTTTATTTGTTCGCATCATTAAATATATTTTTTCCCATCAGTTCATCATTCAACTACCTGATGACCTTATTTTACACACTTGAAACATTTACTAGTCTCGTTAATACAATTACACACACATTTATTTCCACACATTGAGCATAAGGGAAAATTCATTTCATTTTAGTGTGGTACTTAGATTTTCTTTTGAATTACATTTTTCTATTCTTATAAAAACCATATGACTAATGGGTTACTCCAATATATGTATCCATTTTTTGATCACATTGAATAATTTCCTCGTAGCTATTAATGTCCCTTATGGCTAATTACCTTCAATGACTTGATTTTAATCCACTAAAGAATCCATTATTTTTACTCTCAGGTTGGATAATAATTCCAGAATCATACCTTGTAAGTCTCGTAAAATTAGCTTCATAAGTACCAATGAATTCATTATCCATTTTCTTAATTTCAGGGAAATCCTTCTCTATCATTTTTCAAAGAATACAAGGAAAGTACTTATTGAAAAATATGATCCAGAACTCATCCCATTCCATTTACTCAATTTCAACTCTTTTCCACGCATTATTTATAAGATTCCACCATTGATCAACTTTAAATTCCAAATGATATACTTCAAAGATGACTTTATAATGTTTAGAACATTGAAGAACTGAAAATATATTTTGAGTGTTAATGATCCATTGTTCATCCACTAATTGATTAGAAGACCCATTGAATGAAGGTATATGCTTCCTTATGAAGGATTCAATTGAATTTTGCTCTCTTATTTTCTCATTTTGAAGTCTTGAATAATTCATAGCTTGAGAAAATTGTGTGAGAATTGATACAAAATTTTTCATTCCATCTCCCATAACATTTGGTTTCTAATGTGGACAATCATTTCATTTCATATCACATTCATAATTAACGTGGTTCCTTTGGGTTCTAGAAATTGACTAAGACCAAGAAGAATATTGTGAGAAACACTAATCATAATAAGAAAACCACATAAGTAAAGAATAATACTTCATTTTAAGACACTTTTGGTTTTATCCTAGATTATTCATCAACATCTATAAAACACTAGGATATGATTTTAACCTATACAGATACATATCCTTAGGGTTCTTTACTACGGTTATCTCATCCAAGCTTCCAATGGTTAACTATACATTTCCTAGGATACCAAAAATAATGTCCCATACTTCATATGTAGATATTACATCAACATTAAATAATATATATTACATAACATAACAAAGACCACACCATGACCATATAGGTTAAGTGTCATTAGAAACTAGGAAACATAAACAACAAGTTCATAAAACATCTACATTGTCTCCTACGTATTTCATCAAAACTAGACTTCTTTTTGACATATCTTAATTAATACCCTTCTTCATGACCTGGGGAGAAGAAACATATAAATGGGTGTTATCAAATGCTTGGTAATGCTAAACAAGGAAAATATCAATCATATTATAAGAACATTAAATTTGAAAAACATATCCTACATATAAAAGATCAATATATCATATACTGGGATAATTCATAAAAGTGAAATGTAAACCAAATAGTCAAAACATAAGACATGAAATTTCTTGTAATACACACATAATCATATAAAATCTTTTCATATTAGTCAAGGATCTTCTCAAAGACCGTCATAGCTAAAAAATTCTATTACTGAACTGAGTTCACCCCTCGTTCCAACAGTGTATTACTGAACAATATTTAATTTTCGTTCTAGTAATATCTATCTCATGAGATAAAAATCTTTACCCAATTCATCGTAGGGAGATATAGGTCCCACTAACCTCATAATTAAACCATTATTACATGCGCCACAAAACACAAATCATTTATCATAGCATAACTCATGAAATAAAATGGGTTCCTTAAACATCATTCTATCATAATCCATCTAAAATAAATGGATTTCATTAAAATAATTCCATCATCAACACAATAAAATCAAAGTAATAATAGGGATGGAAACATAACCCTATGTCATCATATATGGAAAATAATTTTGATAAAACTTTAAAACTTAATTCTTGAATAAAATATCATATCTTTTCCAAAAAGGCTTTATTTTTTCAAAATGCCACATAATTTTAAAAGAAAATAATTTAGTGGAAAATACTATTGAAATCATGCAGATAGAGATTCCTAGAAATAAGGTGTCATGAAACCATAAAATTTCATTAATTCTGTATAAGTTAAAAACATTCTCCTCGTACTTTTTCAAAAAAAGTTAAAAAGTGCCTCAAATAGAATAATGACAAAAGATTCCTTTAATACAGTTTAATAAAAATTCACCTATGGGTAAAATTAAATTTAAAAATTTCATAAGAATATAAATAATATTACATAATTAGGAAACAAGGATGTGGATATTAAATATACCCTAGTAAATACATACATATAAATAATTTCATATAAAAATGATATTGTAAAATTATCCCTTACCGTAGACCTGATATCCTTTGTTTGTATCTGAACCTCCTGTATAATGATGTAAATTATGTTATTTACATATTATAGAATCTTAAAAAATTTAATGATATCAAATATTATTATATTATCAACCCTTTGTTAGAAAAATTTCATTATCACTCGTTATTCGGATATTAACTTCCTTTTGTTCTTATGCACTATTTACCAGATAAGTTTGTGTTCCACTTTGTAGTTTACTGTTAAATAATTTACAAAATGATATTAGTATAATATATATCATATTTATTAATTCAAATCAGGTATATAATCATGTATTAATGAAAATCAGGTAGAATGAATCACGTCGCATCGTGGAGACGGTAGGTCTTATATGTGTACGTGTGATGATATCATTCACAAAATTGTTGAACGGTATTGAAGATGATGGTTTATAATATTTCAGGATTAGAAAAATGTTATTAAATTCATATATATTTAGTATTTCTCACATTATACCCATCCATGTAAGGTGGTGGTGAAAAATAGATTACACCACGATGTGGAGATGGTAAGCCATACGCACGCACATGCGGTGATTTCATTTTTCATTTGCTAGATAGAAGGTGAAATATGGTCGTTTCATATTTATAATGACATATCAGTATATGATTGATACTGATGTTATTACATTATGATGAAACAACTAATGAAGAGTAATTATAAGAAGAACAATGTTTGAAATTATCGATAGAAGAGGTTACCTCCTCCTCGCCGCATTTCCTCTAAATCTCTTCTTAGAGCACCAAAGTGGGTCGTTGAAGATCACGAGAACATCTATAATGAAAATAGAGAATCTGATAATGAAAAAATCCAGAATATTATTGAACATTTAGGCTACAAATTAAGATAATAGGTAAGGGAGGCGGTTCCCTTTTATAATTTATGTGAGGGGAATTTTTGGAAACTCCATAAATAATAATTTATAATAAAATAAAACGCAACACAAAAAAACTCCAAAATTTCCAAATTTAGAATATGATATGTTAATGGGTTTTAATATTATTAACCAATAAATTTTGGACAAGTTATTTCGTCAATTTAAACCATATCCTTTTAATTGACAGTTAGTTATTCTATTTAATTTTAATTGTGGTAATAACATTCTAAAAATTAAATGCTTATAAATATTTACTTATATTGTGTTAATTGAAAATAAATGGGTATTTTATGAAATTTTAGAATTATAATTATCACTTTGTAATTTTTAATATTTTTATGATTTTTAAATAATTTAATAAAATGTTGTTTTTATAAAATATCAATAATTTCAATTTTAACACTATTTATTTATTTGAAATTAAATAAAATCGACACAAAATATAATTAAGAACCCAAAATATTGAATAAAATACCAAAATGTCTTAATAACCTATAAAATTATTTTATCACGTTAATTATTTTATATGATATTTATTTTAATGTTTTTAAAAACATTTTTATGATAGTTATATTAATAAAATAATTTCTACATCACTATTGTATCTTCATTAATAGTAATTATTTAATCTCTAAAAATTACAAACAAATATCTATGATGTAGGTAGTGATTTCATATTTCTAGATACTATTTATAGTCAATATTATCTCCTCATTATCGATATATTGAAATTAATATACTTATATAAAATGTGATTGTGACATTTTGTCACATTCATTAGGTTTAATTATATTCATTTCATTTTCATATATAAGCAGACATTAAGTTATTCCATTTCAAAAAATAAATGGTAAAGGTAAAATTTATTCATAAAATAGGATTTTTAAATGTGTTTATGTAATTTTAAAATATTATTTTTACCATTAATTACCTAATTTACCTTTAACCATGGTAACAAAAATAATTACCAAAGTTACTATTCGTAATGCCCAAAAATAAAAGTAGCCTATTAATATAATTTGGACCTACTAATTCCAAATATGGAAATCAGTTTTTAAAATTAAATACACAGAAGTTGTAGTAATTAATTTAAAATTAATCTCCTTGTTGAAATGAGAAAACGAGTTCTAAAAGTTAAAATATTGAAAAAGATTGATTTTGTTTCATCTCAATTTAATGTAAAATTAATTCAAATGACCTAAATTATATTAATTGGTAAAAATATATTATATTTATGATTTTATACCATTAAATAATTTAATTTAACAATAAAAATTATTTTATTGAAAAAACATATTTTCAATTAAAATTTAGCGTATTTTTACTATTGGTTAAAACATGAATGTTATCAGAAAAATATCATAAATTCATACAATGTAAATTTTTATGTCCCAATTCCAAATAACATGTTTTATTAGTCATATAAAAATTATTAATGTTTCAAAATCTTAATTTAAAAGGGGTTCATCATTCAAAGGGGTAAAATTAAAAAAAAAATCAAAATAAATTTGATTTTTATGCATCGAATATGGTTTTATTTTTACCTAATGATGAAAATATCAATTGTATGAATATAAAAAATATTTTATTAAGAATATAAAACATATATATCACATTAATTTCATTACCAAAAGAAATTCAATAAAAATACAAATATCTAATTGATTTATATTTTTCATAAATAATTGATAGCCAATGAATTCACAATGTATTTTCATAAGTTAGTTATAACATTTCCCACTAACCTAACTGCTAGGGTACAAAGGTAATTTAATAATAATTTTTCCTCATGGTTCGTTTAAACTCATGATTTCATGCAAAGAAATATACTGAAAATTATTTAAACATAATATTTCATAAAAACATCTGGGTGTTACATTATACTCCCCAGAAATATAATTTCAACCTCAAAATTCATCACATGGAAACAAAAAGAAGAGGATACCTCACCCTCATCATATCTTCAAGTTCCCATGTAGTTTCTTCAAATTGGTGGTCCCTGCATAAAACTTTAACGAAGTGAGTGGTCTTGTTTCATAGAACTTTATCTCAAGGATCCAGAATTTCAAAAGGACTGAAATACCTAGGGCTCAGCTTTCAATTCATTCCAAATATCATTAATCTATTACAAGGAGATATTTGTAAGAACTCATTATCACCAACTTCAATCTCTAGGTCTTTTCATCAGCTATAATGTATAACAGTTTTTGTCAACTCTGAGCTGCTCTTATGTGTTGTTGAATAGATCTGACCTTTTCATCCATTTCATCAATATGATTAGGTTATAATAGCTTTCATTCCCCAACATCATATTAGTAAGTTGTAGTTATGCACTTTCTTTCATATAGGGATTTATAAGGATCCATATGAATAACGGATTGAAAGCTGTTATTGTAAAAAAATTCCACCATCAGTAGGTTTCGATCCCAACCACCTCTGAAATCCATAAAGCAAGATCTCAACAGGTATTACAATGTTTGAATTTTCATCTCATACAGACCATTTGTATGAGGATGATAAGAAGTGTTGAAACATAACTCTATTTATAGATCATGCAAAATAGTTCACCAAAACATTGAGGTAAACCTCAAATCCTGGTCAGATATATTGGAAAGTGGTACTCTATGGAAACTTACACATCCTTTACAAATATCATGGCAAGATGATAAAGATAGAAATCCTCTCTAATAGTAATTAAGTGTGTCAACTTCATAAGGTGATCAACTATAACCCATATAGAATTATTTCCTTTGGATTTTTTGGGAAGTCCGATGACAAAGTCCATAGTGATTTTTTCCCATTTCCATTCTGGTATGGGTAATGGTTGAAACATCTCCTTAGGAATTTGTCTCTCTACCAAAACTTGATGACGAACCAAGCATTGAGAGACATGCTTGTCAATATCACTTTTCCTACCATCCCACAAGAAGTACTCTTTTAAGTCCATTTACATCTTTTTTCCTAAAGGGTGAATTGAGAAAGAAGAGCTACGAGCTTCCTCGAATAGATCATTCATTAATTCTGGTATGGGAGGAATACAAACCAAGTTCCTGAACCTTATTATTTCATCCTAACTGAGGTTGAATTCCGGATCAATTCTCAACTTATTTTGTAGATATGCATCTTTCTGTCGTCTCTCCTTAATCTTCACTTGTATTGATGGTTGAAAATTCATTCAAGAAAGATAAGATTTTCCACCTTCCTTTAAAATTTCAAGATCCATCCTTTCAAAATCTATAGATATTGGAACTTTTGTGATCCTAATCATGGATAGGGAATCATGGTGTTCTCAACATAATTCATCTTCCACCTTGTTTTCATTTCCATGGTTGTAATGTATTGAGAAGTCCTAATCTTTAATCAACTCCGACCCTCATCTTTGGAACATATTCAGATTATTTTGTGTAAAAATATACATTAAACTTTTATGATCATTATAAATATCACACCATTAACCATAATGATAATTCATCCATATCATTAATGCAAAGATTCATGTAACCAACTCTAAAACATGAGTTGGTAAATTTTAATAATTGATTTTCAACTACCGTGAGACATAAGCTATCACCATATCATTTTTCATGAGAACACAACCCAACCCCTTCTTGGATGCATCACTATATATCACAATCCTTTCTCCACAACAAGGTAGGGTGAGCATAGGTGCACTAGCTAACCTTATTTTATGTTCATTGAAATTATCTTCACATTCTTCCATTCAATCAAACATAACTCATTTTTGAGTCAACATGGTGTGTGGATTAGATAATCCTGAAAAAGATTTCACAAATCGTCGATAATATATAGCCAAACCAAGAAAGAACCAAATCTTGGTTACCATTGTTGGTATATAACATCATTCAATAACCTCTATTTTCTTGGATCCATGGATATCCCATCTCTTGAGATTATGTGACCCAAAAATAAAACTTTAGGAAACCAAAATTCCCACTTTGTAAATTTGGAATAAATATTTTCCTTTCTATGGGTATTTAATATAATTCTCAATTGATATTCATGTTCTTCCATGCTCTTTTGATAGACAAGAATATCATCTCTAACGGCTACCACAAACTGATTAAGATCGCCTCTAAAGTCTATATTCATTAAATCCATGATGATAGTGGGGGAATTAGTAAGACCAAAAGGCATCACTATAAATTCACAATGTCCATAATTTGTACGAACGTTGTCTTTGGTATATCCTCCTTTTTTATCCTTAAATGATGATATCCTAAACAAAGATAAATCTTTTAAATGTATTGGGCTCCACGTAGTTGGTCAAATAATTCATCAATATGGGGAAGATGATATTTGTTCTTGGAAGTGGTCTTGTTAAGTACTCGATAATCAATAAAGAGTCTCATTGATCCATCTTTATTCAAAAAAAATAGAATAGGTGCTCCCCAAGATGAAATACTAGGGAATATGAATCCCTTATAAAAACTCTATTGGATTTGCTTCTTCAATTCCTGGAACTCAACTGGGGACATTCTATAAGGTGTCTTTGAAATAGGCATAGAACTCAGTATGAGTTCAATTGAAAACATAACTTCATGATTTGGTGGAATACATGGAAATTCCACTAGAAATACATCATTAAACTCCCATACATTGGGTGTATTCTTAATCATGAGTTTCTTCCCAACCATTTGAGATAAATAATCTTCATTTATAGGAATCAAGACCTATATGATGGATGAAATTTCTATAGTAAGGTTATATTCATCTTTGAATAGATAGATGATCATAGATTATCTTGAATACAAAACATGACATTCCTTCCTTGGAAATTGATATGTGCACCATATATAGAAATCCAATCCATGCCAAGAATCCCATCAAATTTGACTATAAGAAGAATCACAAGATTTTCAGGAAGAACCTTCCCCCAAACATGAGCCAAAAAAGAATTATAAACTTTTGATGAGACCTTAGTGCCATTAAGATATGTCACAACTAACTAAACATCTAATTGTTGAGGTAATATGGAGATACCCTGAGACAATTCTTCATAAATAAAAGAGTGGGTGGATCTATAATCAAATAAGTCATTTTCTACTTTAGAGTGGATGGTGAGTGTACCTTTCACCACTTCATTATCATACTCCACATTGTCAATAGTGATTGCATGTGACTTTCCATTGTCTATTTCCTTAATATTTTTTTTTATTTTTATCATCATCAATAACCCTTGGATTAGGGAATTTATTTCCATAATCCCCATTTCCTTGAACTAGTATCATTGATGGGTAAGAGGTGCATTTTGTGTATCCTTTTCTTTGTTCACGTCACTATAAATCATTTTACCATCACATCAACATTCAATTACTTTATAAAATTCGTTTATACACTTGAAACCTTTACTAGTCCCTTCATCACAATTACCTCCTTGTTTCATTCCACACTTTTGAGAATAAGGGGATACTCAAATGTTTTTCAATGTGGTCTTTATATTTTCCTTTTAATTCAATTTTTATCTTATTTTTAAACCCATATGATTGATGGGTTACTCCAATCTTCATATAAACTTTATGATCACATCGAAAAATTTCCTCATAGCTATTGAAGTCCCTTATGGCTAATTCTCTTCGAAGAATTGGTTTTAATCCACTAAATAATTGATCAATTCTACTCTCAGTTTGGATAATAATTCTAGAATCATTCCTTTCAAGTCTTGTAATAATTTCCTTATAGGTAATAATGGATTAATATTCCTTTTCTTGTGTTCAAAGAACTCATTATCTATCTTTGTTCAAAAAATATGAGGAACATAATTATTGAAAAATAATATCTTCAACTCATCTTATTCCATGAAATCAATTTCATCTATTTTTCATGTGTTCTTTATAAGATTCCACCATCAATCAACTTCAACTTCCTGCCGGTATACTTATAAGATGAAATTTTTATGTTCAGAACATTGTACAACTGAAAATATCTTTTCAGTGGTACTGATCCCTTTTTCAGCCACAAATGGATCAGAAGACCCACTGAATGAAGGTGGACACTACCTCATAAAAGATTAGATAGTGTTTTGATCTGTTATTTTCTCATTTGGAAGTCCGAAATGATTCATAACTTGAAAAATTTATCTGATCATGGCTAAAAGAGTTTTCATTCTAGATCCCATTACATTTGGTTTCTCAGGGGGACAATTATTGCATTGCTTGTCACATTCATCATTAATGCAGTTCCTTCGAGTTCCATCCATTGACTAAGACCAAGAATCATAGTGTGAGAAACAATAATAATAATGGGAAAAACACATAATTCAAGAATAAAATTTCTATTTAGACACTTTAGGTTTTAACCTAGGTTATTCAAAATCATATTTAAAACACTAGGATAAGATTATAACCTATAAAGAGACATATCCTTAGGGTTCTTTCTAAGGTTCTCTCATCTAAGTACTAAAGGTTAACTTTACCTTTACTCTGATACCAACTATAACAGACCATAAATTACACGTATATATTACATAAAAATTGATGAATATTAATTAGAAAACACAACAAAGACCATGTCAGGACTATATAGGTTTAGTGTCTTTAGAAAACGGGAAACATAAAAAACTGGTTCATTAAAACATCCACATTTTCTCCTACTTATTTCTTCAAAAATAGACTCTTTTTGACATTTCTTACTTAATACCCTTCTTCATGGCCAGGGGAAATGAAACATACCAATGGGTGAGCTCAAATTCTTATTAAAGATAAACAAGGTAAATATCAATCATATTATAAGAAAATAACATTTGAAAAACATATCCTGTATATAAAAGATCATAATATCATACCATGGGATAAATCATAAAAGGGAAATGTAAACCCAGTAGAAAAAATATAAGACATGAAATTTCATAGAATAAACGCATAAGCATAAAAAACATTTCATATTAGTCATGGCCTATCGCCAACACTATAATAGAAGAAAAAGTGTATTACTGAACCGAGTTCACTACTCGTACTTTTCCTGTATTACTGAACCAGATTTACTTGTCATTATATTAATGTATTTACCATGAGAGAAAAATCATTACCCAATTAATTTTATGGAGATATAGGTCCCACCTATCTCATAATGAAACTATTATTACGTGCGTCACAAAAACATAAATCATTTATCATCGCATAACTCGTGAAATAAAATAGGTATCTTAAATATCATTCCATCATAATACATCTAAAATAAATGGATTTCATTAAAATAATTCCATCATAAACACAATCAAATCAAATTAATAATATTTATGGAATCATAACCCTATTTTATGTTATATGTAAAATATTTTTGATGAAACACTTGAACTTAATTCCTGAGGAAAATATTCTTTCTTTTTTCAAAAACTTTTTCTTTTCTCAAAATGCCAAATAATTTTTAAATAAAAGAAATTAGTCGAAAATACTCTTGAAATTTTTTAGAGGAGGCTTCATGGAAATAATGTGCCGTTAAACCATACAATTACATTGATTCAGTATATGTTAAAAACATTATCCTCAAACTTTTGTTGGAATGGTAAAAAAGTACCTCAAATCGAATAACAACAAATGATTCCTTTCATACCATTTAATAAAACATGAACAAAGGGTAAAATTAACAATAAAAAATTATATATGAATAGAAATAATGTTACATAATTTGGAAACATGGATGTGGATGAAAAATATACCCCAGTAAATACTTATATATAAACAAATCTCTGATAAAAATGAGATATTAGAATTATACCTTATCGTAGGTCTGATATCCTTCATATGTATCTGAAAATACTGTATAATGATTTAAATAATGTTATTTACTTATTAAAGAAACAGAATCATTTTTATGATATCACATATTACTATATTGGCATCCTTTTGTTTATAATATTTCATTGTCACTCGTTATTCAGATATTAACTGTTTTATGTTATTATGTACTATTTGTTGGATAAGTTCATGTTCCACTTCATAAGTTACAGTTAAGTAATTTAAAAATTATATTATTATAATATATATCATATATATTCATTAAATTCATTTATATAATCATGGTTTAATGAAGATCATGTAGAATGAATTGAATCACATCGTGGAGACGATAAGCTATACGCACACATGAGCAATAATATCATTCACAAAATTGTTGAATGGTATTAAAGTGGATAGTGTATAGTATTTCAAGATTAGTAAAATTTTATAATAATAATATATTGTTATTATTTTCATCATTATACCCATCCAAATAAGGTGGTGGTGAAAAATAGATTACACCACAGCGTAGAGACGGTAAGTCGTACGTACGCTTGTCCGATGAATTCATTTTCCATAGGATGGATAAAAGGTGAAATATGGTCGTTTCATTCTTATAATAACATATATGTATTTTATTGATACTTCTGTTTTTACTTTATAATGAAACAACTAATGAAGTGTAAGTATAATAAAAATAATTTTGAATGAATCAGTAGAAGAGATTACCTCCTCCTCAACACGCTTCCTATAAATCTCTTCTTAGAGCACTAGAGTTGGTCTTTGAAGATGACCAGAACCTCTAGATTGAAAATATGGAATTTGAGAAGTAAAACGGGCAGGATATTGACGTGATTTCAAGCTCAAAATTAAGTTAAGATGTGAGGTAGGCGGTGCCCTTTTATAATTGAGGTGAGGGGCACTTTTGGAAACTCCATATATAATACTTTTTAATAAAATAAAATCCTACCCAATATACTCCAATATGTCACAATTTATAATATTTAGTGATATAGTCTTGTAATCTCATTAACCAATAAATTTTGGACAAGTTATTTTCCCCATTTAAACCATATCTTTTTATTTGACACTTAATTATTCTATTTTTTTAATTGTGGTAATAACATTCTAAATATTTAATGGTTATAAATATTACTTATATGGTGATAATTGAGCATAAATGGATATTTTATGAAATTATAGACCTTATAATTATCACTAAGTAATGTTTAAATATATTTATGATTTTTAAATAATTTAATAAAGTTTTATTTTTATAAAATATCAATAGTGTCAATTTTAACACTATTTATTTATTTGACTTTCAATAAAATCCATACAAAAGATACATGAAAACAAACATATTTAACAAAATCATAACATGTCATAGTAACCTATAATTTTTTTGTATCACATTAAATAGTTCATATGGTATTTATTTAAATATTTTTAAAAACATTTATTTGGAAATTTCTATTAATAAAATAATTTCTACATCACAATTGTATCATCATTAATGTTAATTATTTAATCTCTCAAAATTATAAATAAATTTATATGATGTATATAATTATTTAATAATTCCAAATACTATCCATAATTGACATTATCTTCTAGTAATCTATATATTAAAAATAATATACTTATATAAAACGAGATTGTGACATTTTTTCACATTCATTAGTTTTTATTATATTCATGTCATATTTATAAGTAAGTGTCCATTAAGTTATTAAATTTCTAAAAATAAATTATAAGTGTCAAATATAGTCATCCAATATTATTTTTATATGTGTTAAGGTAATTTTATAATATTTTTGTTACCTTTAATGACTTTATTTATCTTTAACAATGGTTATAAAAATAATTACCAAAGTTACTATTCATAATGCCATAAAATAAAAGTAGCCTATTAATATAATTTGGAACTACTGATTCCAAATATGGAATCCATTTTTCAATATTCAATAGACATATTTTTTAGTAATAAATTTTAAATCATTCTCTTTGTAGAAATGAGAAAATGGTTTCTAAAAGATAAAATATTGTAAATGATTAATTTTTTTATATCTTAATTTAATGTAAAATTTAATCCAATTACCTAAATTATATTAAATGGTAAAAATATTTTATATTTATACTTTGATACCATTTAATAATATAATTTAACAATATAAATTATTTCAATGAAAAAAGTTATTTTCAATTAAAATTTAGCGTATTTTTACTTTTCATCAAAACATGAATGTTATCATAAAAATATCATAAATTCATCTAATGTAGATTTTTATATCCCACTTCAAAATAACATATTTATTTTTTCATATAAAAATTATTAATGTGCCAAAATCTTAATTTAAAATGGTTTCACCATTCAAAGGTGTAAAATTAAACCTTTTTCCAAAAAAATGGGTTTTATACATCATCTAGTGTTTTATTCATACCCTATGAAGAAAATATCCATTGGATGAAAATAAAAAATATTTTATTACTTATATAACACATATATATCACATTAATTTTATTACCAAAATTAATTCACTTAAAATACAAATATCTAATTGATTTATCTTTTTCATAAATAATTGATAGCCAATGAATTCATAATGTATTTTCATAAGTTAGTTATAACATTTCCCGCTAACCTAATAGCTAGGATATAACAGTAAATTTATAACAAGGGTGTCTCAGGGTTCTTTTAAACTCATTATTTCTTCCAAATAATTCTAAGTAAAATTATTTATACAATATTTTTCATAAAAACATATGGGTGGTACATAGGGTGTGTTTGTGGGGAGAATATTCCCTCATTACCAAAGTGTAGATCAGCGTATAAATGGAAAAGATGTAAATAGAGGAAGAAATAAAACTAAAAATAAGACATATCATAAAATATAGACAATAGAAAAAATAACTGAAACAACTGGAATATCATTCAACAACTGATGATATGTCATTTCAATTGAAAAAGAGAAAAAATGGGTACAAGATAATATGCATAACATGTTCCACATATGTAAAAAAGGAATTCAAAGACTATCCCAGGAATCCTATGATCCAAATGAGTCATCTGCTATCAATATCCCTCCTAAACATCAAGCAATCAAGTGTTCGAAGCCATATTCTTCCCTTTGTCAACACATGAAACTATATAATATACTCTTGGTACCAAATAGTGCCCATAGTGGGTGTGAGATAAATCTTAGTGGGCCACCATCAATGGTGTCCATAATATTCAGCCGAAGTAATGGAAATTTTATACTGTACAAACATGCATATTTAATGTAATGATGTACAATTTAACTAAATACCCAATTACCTACTTCAACCCTTGGATGTTGTCTAAACATGTAACCAATTCATTATTTGATTGTTACCAGTTTATAACATATCACATATTAAGAATTGTGATGGTTCCATTTATAATAAGACAACCTGTAATGATGTTTAATAGTGAAGTCGTAAGGTAATGACCAAGGCGATGTAGAACTCAATGGTCTCCAAATTAGAAATAAATGTATCCTGTCATGGGTTAAGAGTGTATTACAAGGAGCATAGTCTAATGCATTCCACAATGAGGTGCCTACCTATTCCAAAGAGTTCATCCAAGGAAAAATAGAAATAAGCATTGGCTGGGACTAATGGGATATAACTATGGCACCTACTTGTCAATAATGGATCCAGGGAGTGTATCCAAGTCATCCTATAATGATATTGAAGGTATCCTATGGTGACATACTGAGCATCTAGATAATTGACAAGGATCGGGTTCTAGGTGGGTCTTAACCTATGTAAGCTTAATCCTTGAATCAAAATGGGGTTTCCGAGTGCTCATCAAATTATCTAATAAGAATATTTGGTGAGCTCGAGTCAGAACACTTCTATTTGATATTAAAGTCATATAATATTTCATTTGGTTAAATCCATTTCTTTTAATAGTATGATAAGATCAACTAGCATGAATCCTTTTAATCTATCCATTTGGTTCAATCCTTTCCTTTTATTAGTGTGATAAGGTCAATTAGCATGAAACCTTCTAATTAAGTCATTTAGGTCAAGACTTGTCTTTAATTAATGTGAAAAGTACATGTAGCATGAAAACATTAATTTAATCCATATAATAATATTCTTTATTCAAGGTTCATTTTGCTACCATCCATTATTGTGGTAAGGGGTGTTATGGATATGGATCCTACTATTCATTTTCATTTAAGGCCAAGTCATGTACTTAGTATACTTGCAGATTCACATTTCACATTTCATATCAAAATTTAAAAGTTACCTTAGGTGGTTCAAGTGTTTAGCATACATGGTATGTTCCATTATGAAATTCTCACTACAAAAAAGACATTTAATATAGAAACTCTTACCCATAGGAAGGTCAATACAAGGCACACCTGAACATTGCCTCAAACGTGTCAAAACACTAAAAGAAAATTTTAACATAACATCCTACATGGGATGATGGAGTTATGGGTGTAACCACAAATAATTAATCACATATTTTGAAGGTGAATAACCATACGGTTCAAATGATTATAATCATGGCATATAAATTCAATAACTGGCACATGATGAAATTAGCAGGCCCCAAACGACAATTCCAAAATCAACGAACATTAGGGATGGGTTATAGTCTACCCACCTCAGTCTTGTGTGACTCTCCTCCTCTGATATTATCCTTTTAATTTTTCTTAGATTGGAGTAGATATAAGAAAAATAGAAAAATTATCATACACTGATAATTAGGTCGAGATAAACAGAGAAGAGGAAATGCTTAAACGAACTCAAGTACATAACTTTTCACATCCAATGTGAAAAATAGAAGCTTTAATGGATCCCAAACAAAGGAGATCTTTTAATTCCAACCTAATTTCTTCAAAAATCTCCAAAATGAGATGAAAGGGGGTTAATACCCTTGGTTCTCGGATTAGGGAAGAAGAGGCAGGGTTATTATATCATTAAGGGAAATTTTGTAAAATTACCCAGAAAATTATCCTATGCATAGCTTGTCAGCAATGGTTGAAAAACCGTGCAGAAATCGTGCACAGTTACCTTGGAAGAAGGGGAACTTTCATGGTCAGGACACACAGCTTTTCAAAAACCGTGCAATATGGTTCTATTCAGAAACTTCAATATGCACGGTTAGCTAAACCATGCAGTAAATATGTTCTAACTATGCGACATGGTCAGTTTCCCCAAAAAGAAAGGTTATGGGATTTGAACTTTCCTTGGACACCCCTAAGCCCTTTATAAACACGTTAGGCATCCATATTAGGTCCAAAGTAAATATTTAGTCTGAAATTTGAAGGATCCATACCTAAGTAAAAAAACTTGGTTCTTACAGTCTTTAGCCCTTAAAAGAACTCACCCCTATTTAATCATCTAAGGGTGTAGAAAAACTTTCATAGAACAATTTTGGACATTGATCATGTATGTTGGTCTCCTACTCTCAAGTCTCATCCAATATGTTGACATTATGCCATAGAACCTGTAATTGAGGGACATTCTGGTCTCAGAGAGCCTTTTTGATCTGGTCAATGATGCATATTGGATACTCCTCAAATGTATCATCAGCATCTAACTAAAATTCCTTAGGATCAAAAGTATGAGATGAAAAAAGAAGATATTGGTGAAGCTATGAGACGTGGAAGAAATCATTTATGTCATGGTACCTCTAAGGTAGTATAAATTGATAGGCTAACGAACCGACTCTCTGTATAATCTAAAACATCCCTACATAATGATGCCACTAATTTCCCTACCTTTTAAATTGCCTATAACCAAGATTGAGTGATACTTAAAGGAAAACACAATCTCAAACCTCAAACTCTAGAGGTTGCCGATAGTGATCAACATAAGATTTTTGTATCAACTTAATAGTAGTCATACACTTTCTGAT
The DNA here is from genome assembly GCA_963277665.1 of Viscum album. Lineage (NCBI taxonomy): Eukaryota > Viridiplantae > Streptophyta > Magnoliopsida > Santalales > Viscaceae > Viscum > Viscum album. The sequence goes on along the minus strand of OY728143.1, from coordinate 452,882,695 downwards.
TACCTGAACATTCTCTAAAGTCTCTTGAATGAGACGAGGACCTAGTAGAGCTACTTTAGTTGCCTCTATCCAGTATAGGGTTTAATGACATGGTCTACCATATAAGGCCTCAAAACGGGCCATCTAAATTATCACATGAAGGATGTTATTATACCAGAACTCGATGAGAGGGATATGATTCACCCATGAACCGACAAAATCAATGATGTGAGATTGAAGAATATCCTCTAGAATCTATATTTTCTATTTAGATTTTCCATCGGTCGTATGGTGAATGGATGTGCTTAGAATCATTTGTGTTCCCATAGCCATTTTCAAACCTAGAAATAATCGTGATATGTAACGAGCATCCCTATATGATACTATAGTGCGAGGGACCCCATGGAGTCATATGATTTAATGGACATACTGTCTTCCCAGCTCATCTACTGATAATGTTTCTCGAATAGGTATGAAGTGGGATAATTTATTTAATTATTCAATGACTACCCAAATAGAACTACTTTCCTTTGATGAAATAGGTAAGACGACAATGAAATCCATTGAAACATCATCCCATTTCCATTCCGGGACTGGAAGCGGCTGTAGTAATCTCGCAGGTCTTTGGTTCCCTCCCTTCACCTACTGACCAGTGGAACACCTAGTGATAAGGCCGGATATTTGACGTCTCATCCCAGGACACCAATACTAGTGTTGCATGTATCAATATATATTTGAGATGTCGGGATGAACTTCCCACTTAGAGGTGTGGGACATTATCATCATTTCCTCTCCCAAATATATAGGAACCCAAATACAACCACGTAGATGCTGGATGTTAAGGATTAGAGGTAAGACTACTCAAGACTTTCATGAGACTCTAGATGTAGCTTGGAGTAGAGTGGAATTAACTTGTATCCATCACTAGCTTCCAATATGGCATGTGTTTGTGTTTTCTGACTCATCACATATGAGGCTACATTGCCCTTCCTGGGCATATAGGATAGTTCAAAATCAAAGGATTGTAGATATTCAACCCATCATCACTATTTTAGGTATACATTATGCTATGAGAAGATATATTTGAGGATCTTGTGGTCTTTTTACACCACAAAGCACTCACCCAAAAGATAATTTCTCCAGGAACGTAAGGCATTGACAACTGCTGCTAGATCAAGGTCATGTGTAGGGTAATTTCTCCCATGAGGCCTCAACTGCCAAGATCCATATGCAACAACTTTGTTCTCCTACGTCATCACTAATCCTAGGCCAATGCATGATGTATCACAGAAGAAAATATAACCTATAACTAGATCTATAAGAGTCATAAGAGGTGCTGATACATGCCTCCCCTTAAGATCTCAAAAGGCTTTCTCACATGCTTATGACTGTATTAACTTGCCACACTTAATTGTAAGACCCGTAAGAGGTGAGTCAAGGTGTGATAAGTCCTCTATGAAACACTTTTGATATACATCTATCCCCAAGAAACAAAATATATAAAAAACTTTATTGGGATACTCCCAAAAAACTACAACACTAAACTTTTCTGGGTCAATAGATATGCCCAGTTATGATATTATATGACCCAATAGGTGACCTTGGTCTATCCAAAAGTAGCACCTAGAAAGCATGGAAAAATATGATTCTCTCTCAGTTTAATCAAAATGAACTCAATATGTTTTTCATGGTCTCTAAAAGTGTGGGAATACATGAAGATCTCTTCATCAAATTCTTGGACAATAGAGTTGAAATAGGCATAGAAACACACATTCATCAGATCCATGAAAATAGTGGGCACATTTGTGAGACCCAATAACATAACAATGTACTCATATAGACCATAACTGATATGGAAAGCTATACGATGTATTTATACTAGTCTAAATCATTCTTCATGATAACTTGATATCAACTCGATCTTAGAGAATACCCAATCTCCTTAGAGCTAGTCAAAGATATCATTTATTAAAGGTTTTCAATATCAGTTCTTGACAAATATTTTGGTTTAACATTCTGTAACCCACACGTAGATTTAATGTTCCATCCACCTTCACGGAAGAAATCATGATAGAACCCCAAGAGGATGTACTGGTATGTATAAAATTATTGTCCCTTAAATCCTATAAGTATCGTTTGAGCTCTAGAAGCTCAGTAGGTTCCATCCTTTATGGAGGAATAGACACTGGAGCTGCTCTTGGAACAAGCTCTATTGTAAACTTTACCTCTCCCTCAGGAGGAAAACCAGATAAATAATTTGTAAATAAATCCATGAAACGATCCACTACAAGAGGGAAATCAAATTTTCGTAAGCCCTGATCATCCATGAATAGATTCTCAATCTGGGCGGTCACTCTACCAATATCGTGATGATTTTTTCCAAATCTACAATCCTAGACATCCCACTAGCCGTTATATAGATAATTTATTCCCATAAGTGATGTAAAAGATACCCTATAAAGATATTATTCTACAAAATATTGATATTGAACCAACATATTCATCTCAAGAATGACATAGAATCTTGTCATCTCAAGAACAAAGAGGTTCCATAAGAAAGGGTAAGTTCCTACCTCAAGGGGACAGTCCCTACACTGATGTATACCCTCTGTGTGTACCCCTAAGGGCATATCTAGGGTCACTACACCATAGTGATACTATATCTCTAATTTGAGACATTTCAATGACAGATACATAGATAAAAGAGTTTTAAGCCCTTCTATAGAATAACACATATACTATATTAGAGGCTACTAGATATTTACCTCATACTATAGATGGTCATACATTCGTATCCCTAGGTATCGGCTATAGTTCATGAAATTGGCCTGATCAACAACCATGTGCAAAAAATGTACTACCACAATCATAACTACTCTGTTGGTGGTGCTGGTGATCAGGAGTGTAGCTACCCTAGAAATATGCATGACATGTGAATTCTAGGTGGCTATAATGATGCATGAAATAGTTCTCCTTTCCCTCATATCATCAGGCCAAGGATGAAATAAAAATAATCAGTCATAGAATTATTTAAAAGCTCTACACATCATGTGTGTCACCCAATGGTGAAATAAGATCAACATTAATAGGAAAAAGCCGAACAATAATTTTAATTTAGTCAATTGGTTTTTTCCTTGAACATGGGTTCGCGATGCCAAAGCACCGCTTATGACCAAGTTCATAGTGTTCCTAATCTCCAATATATTTTCTTCAAATATTAAGGCAATGAAAGAAAACTATGATGATTCCACTTTGTGATTCCCCAGACCCGGATGCCACTTAATGGGTGCCCCAAGCCTGGTGGGCCACATGGACTAAAGAGAATCTCCCCAAACACCAGAGGCTGATGACTGGCAGTGAGTACCTAGGGTGTCTGAGTTGGGAGACTATTCCCTCATTACCAAAGTGTATCACAACAGATGAGTAAATAATAGGTAAATAATATAAGCAATATAAGTAAATAAAATGTACAACGGAGAATAATGACCCCAGAAAAATAACTGAAACTACTGTAATAGCATTCCACAATAAATGATATGTCATGTCACTAGAAAATTCAAATACATGGATAAAATATATATGGAATAATATGTTCCACATAAATAAAAAAGGAAATCAAAGTATATCCCAAGAATAATAAGATCCAAATCAGTCCTCTGCTATTAAGATCCATCCTAAATAGCAACCAATTAATTATTTGAAGCCATAAACTTCCCTTTGTCAACACCCGTAACCTTGTAATATACTCTAGGTACCAAACGACACCTAGAGGGGGTGTGAGATAAATATCAGTGGGACAGCACCAATGGTGTCTATAACATCTGGCATGTGTAATATAAAAGTAATAGTGTGAAGGAATGCATATATAAGGTAAATTAGTACAATTTAACTTGTTTTTTATGCATTCGTCAGGGATCGCATCCGTATGTTTCAGATTACGCATAGTTATTGCCCCGCATTCCCGCTTTCCAAAGGCGGGTGACATCTATCACTTATTCAAGGATGTTTTATCCTTGATCAAAATGGGATGACGGTATGTCAGTTACTCCTTCTATGGATTCCTCATTAGAACTCATTTCCTAGTATGGGTCTCCCTCATAGACTTAAGAGGTTGTTTTTGAAACTCTTCTCAGTTCCATGTCTTCATAGACGCCGGTTAATCATACTGCTTCTATAAGGACATTCCAAGGGGTCCAATCAGGGCAGCAATGTTCGGTTAGGGGAGTAGTCATGCTGGACATCGCTGGCATGTCTTGAAGCTGGAACATTGAGGTGTATGGGTTTATTCATGTTATGAAAGGGATTCTTGAGGGCGCGGAATTCAGAGGCATCCCACATCGAATGCAGAGAATTTTATGTCATAGGCATGTCTCTGAGGTTTTCTTCAGCTTCCCATGTTTAACACAGGGTATGCTACGAGTGTAATGTCTATTGGAGATATATTAGACTCATCAAAACACTGACGGGAGTGGATCATATGGGTGAAACCCCTAGAGGGAACACTGATGTTGGGGATAACGCGTGGTTAGTAGCCCAATTGCTGCTAGGAGAACTTAGAAGTTCAGTGACATGATCTCATCGAGATTTGGTGGATTGGGTATGAATCTAGATCAATATAGATAGTAGAGTGAAGTTAATTGAGAATTTGATGGGACCGACATGAGAGAGACTGTGATGTTGGGTTTGATCCTCGCAGATACTTCCAACGTATCCTCGTGGTAGGGAATCCAAGTCCACGTAGTTCTGGATGGGAAATGGAATCAGGGTGTGCGTAGAGGAGAGTGACCCAAAGGCATGTTTTTCTTATGCATGGTTAGCAGCCCGCGGTTGGTCAGATGCTCAATGGGGAGACCAGAGATGTGGTTCCCAATAGGGGGGACACCAAAGGTTACAAGTGATTGGGGTTGAACCTCAGGGAGGCTTCCAACGTACCGCGTCTTGGATTCAAGGATCAAACCCCTGTAGTTCCTCTGGGGAACACAATTTCTTACTGTAAATTGGGGAACACAACGGCTTAGCATCGATTGAGGATCACAACATCTTAACATTGATTGGGGATCAAAATGGCTTACCCTAGATTGGAGATTGCAATAGCTTACTGTGGATTGGGGAACACAACATCTTACCTTTGATTGGGGAACACAAAGGCTTACCGTTGATTGGGGAACACAAAAGCTTACCGTCGATTGGGGAACACAATAGATTACCATTGATTGGGGAACACAACGGCTTAACATTGATTGGGGAACAAAACAGATTACCGTCCATTGGGGATCCAAACGTTTTACCATCGATTGGGGAACACAATGGCTTATTTTAGATTGGGGAACACAACGACTTACCCTCAATTGAGGATCAAAACATCTTATCATCGATTGGGGATCACAACGGCTTATTTTCGATTGTGGAACATAGTGTCTTACTGTTGATTGGGGAACACAACAGTTTATCTTTGATTGGGGATCATAATGTCTTACCATCTATTGAGGATCATAATGGCTTATCGTCGATTGTGGAACACAAGAGATTACCTTCGATTGGGAATCACAACAACTTATCGTCAATTGGGGAACACAACGGCTAACTGGTGATTGGGGATCACAATGTCTTACTATCCATTAGGGATCAAAAAGTATTACTGTCGATTGGGGAACACAAAGGCTTACCATCATTTGGGGATCATAAGGGCTTACCATCAATTGAGGATCACAATGTCTTACCATCAATTGGGGTTCCAACGACTTACCATAGATTGGGGATCCCAACGGCTTATTGTCGATTGGGGATCACAACGGCTTACCTTTGATTGGGGATCACAATGTCTTACTATCGATTTGGGTTGGACCTCAAGGAGGCTTCCTAAGTACCTTGCCTTGGCAATGATAAAACCAACATAGTTCGAATAGGTAAGGTATAAAATATTGCGGTATGGAAAGGGGGAATATAGTTTTGCATCATGCGGGATGAGGATGAATCGATGTGGAGATGTTCAGGACCAATGGGTGTTGGTCTTGAACCATAGGGAGGATTCTTATATACCTTTCTTTAGCAAGGATCAAAGTCCACATAGTTTGGTGTGGTGGATATAGTTTAATGTCATGCAGGATAAAGGTGAACCGACATGAAGGGGCCGGTAAAAGTAGGTTTTGGGCTTGAACATCAGGGAGGCTTTCTACATACCTTGCCTTGGCAAGGATCAATGTCCAAGCAGTTCAGATGGTGGATTTGGGCTTATGATCTTGGGCATCCCAGGAAGGATTCCATGGTCAAGTTTTTCTCTATGCATATGTGAGTTATGCTCGGTGTGAGAAACAAGAGGCAAAAAAGACCTGACGATCATGTTGTGAATGGTATGCCCATGGGATGTGGAGTGGTTCATACATGTGGTTAGTGGTCCAAAGAGAAAATATGGGCTTACGTGTGGTTAGCTTCCCAGGGATATGGATATTAGGACTTACTCTAGGATGGAGGCCCGATAGAGACAAAGCCTAGAGGGAGAGGGATGGGATAACTAAGGTCTATGTGCCCATCTATCCTATAGTCTTCGTCACCGATGGAGAAAGGAGGATTAGGGATGATACATCCCACAAGAAAGGATAGGATCTTACACCTAGGTGGTATCCCTTCCGTATGGACAGGCGCTGCTCCAGTGGAGAGGATCTCATTCCATGTGAGGATGATCTCACTCCCATGGAGATGAGCGGGTGTAGAGAATATCCTAGATGGGGCACCCTACGTGTGTCACACGGGGTGAGGCCACATTTTAACGTCATGTGCTGACGATGATGGTTCTTGGATGTTTGATGTCCTATAACTTGGACAATGTAGGTTTACTCTACACTCCTAGTACTTACATAATTGGGACGCTTTAACCCTTTGTGAATGGAAGGCACCCAAAATTCCGTGTGAGGGGGTCTTGTGGAGTGATCCACTGAGGGTCCCCCATTAGCATGGATATTTGAAGAAGAAATATCCATTAGAATGCCTATGCGAAGAAGCATAAGGCTAAGAAATGCAACATGAAGAACTTCCCAAGGGACCTTGAAATTACTTCGTACAAACCTAGAGGCTCATATGGGAGAATGGTTTGTGAATCAAGTGGGTTCACAAGAAGAGACCTTATGAAGCTCTGGTGCTCCATACAATTGAGGGGATTCGAGAAGGGGTATACTTTGAAAAGTGTGGTGTCCTAGCCTAGGCATATGTAATATGTACATATGGAGGGTGCTTCATGAAGTGGAAAGGCTTTCGTAGTGTAAGACTTCACGAAGCAAGGGTACCTTGCAAAGCATATCCCTGTGAATCAATGTGATTCACTAAGCATAGAGACCCTACCTTAGCCTGGGTTTCACATGTGTATGGAGGGTACTTCCTGAGGAATGAGCGCTCTGACAAGACTCGAGTCCCCTTGAGGGTCTCCCTCTATCGCGGGGCCTATGGGCTCTGCGAAGGGCATCCTTCCTTGAAGAGGGGTTGTGTTTGAGCTATGAGAAGGGTAATTCGCAATGCTCAAGTACCTGGAAGAGCCCATTTCTTCTGAATGTTTCACAAAGCAGAAGGTGTTTTGCGATTTGAGAGAGGATAATGTGAAAGGCAATAGTATCCATATTTTGGGCTCGAGGGGAGCCCGATATTTTTTTGGTGAGGGGCGGCATGATATAGGGACAACTCAGTGCGAACCCACGTGGCGCTCCATCATTGGCCTCAAATTGTATCTTGTATGTCTTAACCATGGAGTCGACCATCATCCTCTCCTCGGTGTGGATCACTGTTGGGTGCTCTTCATGGCGCCTGCGAAGGATTCTGTCAAGTTCGATGGGCTTGCGGAGGTCAATTTAGCTCCATCTATGGTGGAAAGCTTCCATTCAAGTGCATCATAACTGTGGAGTCTCCTGACTATTTTTTCTATGGTGACCATGGTGTGGGGGTCTGGCTTCTCACTGGTCGTGGTGCAGGGTTGCATGAATGGTCTTCATGGGGCATCCCCTTCGGAGTTGGTTTTGTCTTTGCAATGCTTTTCCTATTCCCATATTTTGGCACCAACAAATGCCCCCCCCCACCCTCAGACATTGAGTTGAAGAGAAAATGAGGTTTTAAGTCCTAGGGTCAATCACCAAAATGTTTCAACCAATCACAAAGCAGGTCTCGAAGTAGGATCACACTGTGGAGAGGTAGCATGCGGGTTGGGAGCTCCGTGATGATTGTCGCAGCCAGACGTGCTACGAAGAAAAAGGGGGTCGTCGCCTATAAAAAGTGGAGGCTGAACACTCTTTTTTCCTTTCTCATCTTTACATTTTTCATTATTTCACTCTCGATTTGTGAAGGTCCACGTGATTTACAATTGTTCTTTTCGATTCATGCCATTCTGCTTTGTGGTGCACAGCGAGTCATTCGACTCTATGAGGGTGTACACTGCGGCTTGTGTCTTCTAGGTCTGCGGAAGGGCTTTGTAAACTGTATATGTGATCAAGATTTTTGAGAGAGCTTCACGATCGAGCTCCGCAATCCTAGAAACATTTTCAAATATTTTCAAGACTGAATGGATCATTAGGAAGCTGTCAAGGGGTCCTTGCGGATGTTGCCCAGATGAATGAAATGGAGAATAACATGGGTATTAGTGAACATATACCGAGACATTTGGACCTGAAGTCACTAGTGGAGCTGCTATCAAAGGGTCAGAAGAACTACCCACTGTGAAAAAGGTTGACTCTGTATTGCTTCAGTCTATGGGATGATGTTTTAATTCATGAAGTGAGTAGAGATTAATCGGCCTACTGGTTCAAGAGTATGTTGTGCCAACTCCCGTGTTTTAGGGCGGTTGATGACCATAATTTAAAGGATTCCATACCTATCAACGTTGAATGTCTTTTCAACCATGTGAATAATGTTGATGGGAGGGAATTGTAGCTAGAGAAATCCCCTCTACTGTACCACACCACTCTGAAGGCGGTCATGGGGAATCTAGAGAAGGGGTGGACTGATGAGTGGGATTTACGCCAGGGATGCAACTTCAGGGACGACTGGGCATGGGCCTACTAGGTAGGAACCTCGTGCGGGTAGTTCAGGGAAGATTTGAGGTGAGTGGGCCTATATGAGGTGGCTTCAGCTTCTCAATTTCACACTTACAAGCTGTAGAAACTGATGCCAAAGTTGCAGATTAGGTGGTCGTTGAGGACCAATACCTTCCTTCATCACCATGGGGAGGTCGGTATTAGCCTCTAGGACTTGAACCAGATCTCAGGGGGTCCTGAAACTGGGTGAGATATACGAAGAGTTCCTACCCACTATGAATACATGGGAAGACCCAGAACAGATGTCGCCACTGGAAAAGAATTGATGGATATGGTGCTTGGGGAGGATAAGCAGTGAGTGATGGATGTCTACTTTAAGTGGTGGTTCAAGCAGTTCTTGAATTTCAATGAAGATAGCCAGTTTCCCATGAGGCCTCAAACCTTCCTGAAGGGGGTTCTGTGCAACAAGGAGCACTAATATCATTAACTCTTAGAGTAAATCCAGTGGAAGACATGTGGGTTCAGTGTCACTGCTGAGCTGCAACTAGTGGTTAGGTTTCCTGCATTCATCTCGGTGATTATATACGGCTGGATTCTGCCAGTGCGGGACAAAAACATGGGCATGAGACCGATGACATTCATCATGGAATTTGCATTGGTGACCGGGGAGCATGTCAAATTGGGAATCTTGATGCTTGTCAAGCTGTATAAGGTGTCGTGGCACATCAAAAAATGGTAGATGCCACCGAGGATATACATGCCATTGCATATTTTTTATGGGTGGAATGAAGAACATATTAGAGGTGTGTATGAATATCCAAACCCAATTTCCCCTCCAGATTCAGACTTCTAACTAGCCATTTTGAACATGGTGGGGAGTTTTGCGACCAAGATGAGCCTATAGTTAGTGTTGAACTGGATCTGGAAGGCGGACATGTTCAACAACCACCTGTTCCCACTGCAGATAGGTGTATTCACTAACAATGGACAAGGAATGTAGGTTCATTGATCCAACTTCATGGACTTTCAGGTGGATCCTTAGTGGATCCTGTTGACTGCGAGCCACTCTACAAGCCATGCACCCCGTACAACTTTGTGATGCAGTTCCGGTGCATGCACAGGCTGGCCCCAATGGTCTACTTGGATGTTCTCCATGAGGACCACCCATGTGTGATGAGGAGGATGTGGATCATGTTTATATGGGAGGATGGGAATATAAATAATGAGATTCCCCCACCCATAGCCATCTATTGGATTGTGGAGGTGTATGCCAAGATTTGGGAGGCGGCCTACCCAGGGGAGATGCTAAAGCAGAAGACCATCTGCCTTAGCGACGGGGTGCCTCCCCAACTTCGAGGTCGGGGTCGGATGGTGGCAAGGACATCCCACAGTGGCGGGGCTACAATGGCAGTGAGACCCACACCAATTAAGAGGTAGGTGGTAGCATCTAACCCAATGGTCCCATTAGAGAATATTCATCTGGAGGGGAGACCACCCAAGTTATTCCGTAGGATACCCACCCAGGCTCTAGGGAAGCGGTTTCACCACATAGAGATTCCAGAGAAAACTATATTCTTGTAGTCTTGGGACATCTGGTATGTCAATAGAAAATACCTCAACCCATCCGAGATGTGGCAACATATGAATCATCCCAGGATGTATTTTTTGGGGATTAGTCCTGTCAGGACTGGCTTTGTGGTATCCTAGGATGAGAGGGAGCAACACCTTGCTGAGATGTATGACATTATGCACTCTTTTGGTGATCTGTATCTAATGATGGATCAAGTAAAGTTGCTTCTTGATTGAGCAGACCCTTTGCAGTTGTCAGCCGCTGAATTGAGAGAGAACTTCCCTCAACCAGAAGAGTCAAACAATTCCTCCTAGGGGGAATATTTTGGTGGAGGGAGCCCTCTAGAGGAGGTTGTGGTTGGCAACTCTGGTCCGCAGTTAGAATATTTTGCAGAGGAACTTGAAGTAAACCCTAAACCACTTCCTTTTATTCTTCAAAAGGGTAGTTTAGGACCTCTTAACTAAAATATAGGCTATATAGGAGGTCTTTATACACAATACCTACTCCTGCTCAACAGTAGATGTAGATGCAGGAACATCGGGACCTATGCCGATGGCCATGGCAATCATCATGCCTATCGGGGCCGCGACACCTGGGGTTGTCCTCCCGGAGCCTTCGTACATCCAAAAAATATATGAGGTACCACGCCTTGGGGTTCTAATGGAAACAACATAGGAGAGAGACAAAGATTTTTATCTCTGTAAGTATTCTTCACCGAATTTTTAACTATCATCCATCTATCAAATTAACTTATGTCTGTATTCCTCTCATATGTATAGTTCTTCAAATGGTGTGGGCTACCTTGTCAAGGATGGTTGGAGCTTTTGGCACTACCTTTCCCCGAGGAACGCCGGTGTTTGTGGAAGAAGACGTTCAAACAGACCAAGCCACAACGCTTTCGATCACCGGTGGGACCATCAACAGGACAGAGCCTGAGATCATTGAGGGGGGATCCAATGATGAGGATCAATTGGACAAACAGGGTCCTAAAATACCCAATTATACACCATATTCAGACCCTAATGATGAGTTCCTAGATGTGTTTTTCACAAATTAATCTTCCCACGCTGAGGATCGGGACAAGACAACCTCTAATGAAGGGGAGTGCAATATCTTCCATTATTGGTCATGGAATCTGATCAAAAACATTGTCGAGAAGACTAATCAAACATAATGGATAGGCCAAATGGGGAGGATTTTTTCCTGGCTATGTGAGCTATGCACTGGGGGAGTGGATGCCCAGTGTCCTCATGTGATCATTTAAGACATCATGGCGGTGAAGATTCGGGTGCACGATTGTAGAGTTGGTGTGGGCTATAAACAGAGGAAATCAGGGAACATCAAGAGGCTCTAAGAGGATGAATGTGAAGTTCAGATGCTTCAGCATGAGTGAATGAGGATTCCACTTTCCCCAACACAGAATCGAAGCTCGTGTCGCACCTAAAGGCCCATCTAGTGGAAGCTAAAGAATGTATGGAGCAAGCCTCTAGGGAGATTTTTATCATCTGAACCAACAAAAAGAGAGCCTGAATCATGGATGATGAACTATGCCCCATCACTACTAAGGAGGAGCAGGAGCTAAAAAGGTGAAAACAGATCTTGGACGCCACAAGACAGACAGTTGTTAAGCTCGAACGCTGTTTGAGAGAGGTCAACCCATCCATGGGAGGGGCTGATCCTTGGGTGTTGTAATGTGTGTAAACTTTTAAACATAATTTCTTACTTTGATCGTTTTTATGGTTTCATACATGGGTTTTGTTATTTGTTTTTGGTTTATTTCATTTCCATCATATTCGGGAAATATCCAGTAATCAGTCCTTAAGATCACGTGGGTCATGCCTGACGTGAGGAACAAAGGATGACTGGTTCGTTATTCCATCCGAACAATAGGGTGTCAACCAAGCATCAGACATATGGGGTTTAAACAACCTAACCATATTTCGGAGAATAATGAGGGAGGCCTAACTAGGTGATAAGGTTCTCAAAATAGCCAAATTTCCATTTTCCTAATGTGCTTTGGCGCACGAGCAGAGTAACACCAGGGGCATTAGAATTAATCTGAACTTAATGGAGTGAAAAGTGTGAATCACGGTAAGAAAAATTCATAACACTATGCGGTTTCATCACAATGAATGAAAACTACTTATCGTGTTTGACACACAATAACCCTATTGAGTTGGACTGAAATGGGGATAAAAACTGAGGTCCGACCGCTGAACATGTTCGAAACATAGGGCCTGACTCAAAATTTCATCCATTAGTTGTCTAGAACATTGGCCTAGGATAGTAGGTGAGCTATAGGCTGAGCATTCGTACTATTAGGGGTTTAGATGTGAAAGAGGAAGAGGGTCTTGTAACGACCCAAAAATTCATTAATGAAAATTGTTCTTGGCCTATTTAAATGTCTTCTTATGGTTATTTAAAACTTATGCACTTATTTTGTTCTATGTTTTGGATTTTAAAATACCGTTAAGAATTGTGACTATTGCTAATATAGTTGTTGAATAGTGATCACATGATAAGTTTAAATATAGGGCTTTAACAAATACAATTTATTCACACAAAGTAAGAAACAAACTCATACAGAAGTCTTTCCCTATATGAAGGCCATTTTTCAGAGCATAGAAAGGAGGTGGTGTCATTGGGATTTACTCTTGACCAAGCCCAATCCAAGATTGAATATGTTAAGATCTAGCTGAACCATCTACGAGAGAAGTGGAAGTTGATAGAGATTACCACTCAAGCAATGTTGTCCCATCCACCCCAAGAGTCTATCACCATCGCCCAGCTAACCCTAAGGTCATATGCGGTTGTTTTAAGGGGTTATGTAACAAGACCCTAGTACTACGATTATGTACATTATTCAGGTATAGAGAATATACATTCTTTTTATTATTTTTACTTTGTAAATAGTTATTGAAGCATAAATAGTATTTTTTGATAATATTCAACAAAGAAATATATTTTAATGAATTAATGGATTTTTAAATTAAATAATATTTTAATAAATTATTATTATTGTTATTATTAAATTAATTTGTAATAAATATAAATGATCTTATCATTTTATTAATGCAATTGTCATTTTTATTAAGGTTTGAAAGTTATTTTTGTCAAACCCCGTGAATTTTCGATAAATGTCAGTTTTTATTTTAAAATTAAAAAATTCAGATATTTAGAAAAAAAATTAGATAAAATGAATATTTTTTTTGGAATCTTAAAGTTGAAATTATCCAATTGTGAATTTTTGGTAATTTTCTAAGACAGTCTAATTAATGGGTAGAAGTTAAATATTGTTTAAATATATAATGTGTTTTATAACATCATAATGACACAATAGTGTTGTAATAAAATACTATAAACATTATGTTCAGCCAATATATGTTTTACCATTAAAATAATGTGATTTTAGATTTTTTTTGATTTATTTTACAAAGCATTAGTTGTCCCTTCAAGACTTATAAAACATTTTTTCTTTTTAAACTGTTTTCCTTGAGTTTGTGACTCACCTCCACATAAGAAACCCTATTATTTTAAGATGTTCAGCCATTAGACTCATAAAATAATTTTTTCCACTCCCCTTTGGAAAAAAACCATTGGCAAAATCCCAGGGATTCTTTGTTTTTTGATTAGTTTAATGTGTGGTGTCCCAAACCTAAATAGTAAAGAATCCCTCTCCTTTCCTATATAAACCCACCCAAGCTCGCACTTCCTATTCACTCAAAGCCTTTGGAGTTCTTCCAAATTCTTCCCTCCTCTCTCTATAATCCTCCCAAGGCACCCCAAGCTCCCATTAATCCTCTTTCAAGCCTCTCCCTAGCTTTTGGGATCACACTTCCATGTAAGGGGTTTCTTACTTTCTAAATTTTGTCCAAGTTTCTTTATATTGTTATATCCTTTTGAATTAAATTACAAATGTTGGGGGTTTGATTTTGAAGCTCCCCCATACTTCCCTATTCATGTTTGAATAATGACATATCCCCTTTATCTCTCATTAATGCCTCCCATGTACACCCGTTACCATGGAGAAATTCCGTAAGGAATTTCTCTCTCCTCATTTACATTCAAGTAATTATTTTGTATTACATATTTAAATTCCATTAAGTTTTTTTGGAAATGTATCTATATGACCCCCTCTACAGTCCATGTCATGTACATATTATGAGACACCCATTTCTCTCTCATCAACAATTTTCATGAATTATTATGTCACGTTGTTATGCTGCCGGAATTCCACAGCGTCTTCCAACCCAAAATCATTGTGTAGTTAATACCATACCCATGCCTCTATCAAGGGTATTCACCTTTATGAACATATACATATTGAATGGTACTTTAATGTATTTATTCCACATTCCTTCATCTTTTAATAACTTATGATGTTGATTGATTCCATGTTATATAATCCATGGGGCACACTCATGCATGAAATGAAATGTTTAAGAAGTGTGCCCCCTAATAGCGCTCTAATACATTGGGTAAAGAATCGTATCATGATACATAATGTGAAATGAGTGTTGAATCATATTAATTCAAGTGTAATGAGGGTTTACTTGTGATTATTGTACAACGCGGGATTACTCATTCTCCATGTGTAATGAGCCTTGGCTCATGTTAAGTCCATGTTATGTTTTGTTGCCACATTTCCATGATATGGTTATCATGATTTATCATGCCTTTATGTTATTTTTTCTCTTGGGATCCATTGATATTCCCATTGTCTACCATGCACTGTATTCCTTATGTTATTCCATGTTTATTCCCTTACTGTGCTTTATATCTCACCCTTTTCTTATGCATTTCCCCAAGTTATCCTATGCAATGCTAAGTACGAGGGAATATAGTGGTCATGTAAAAGATGTTTTCAATAAATAAGTTGTGTTTCATGTTTTAAGTTGTTATGTAACGTTCCTGACCCTGAAAGACACTAGATCTCTTGATCTTCCATGTTGTATCAAGTGAAGTGTTTATGCAAAAAAATCATGATTAAGTGTGTAATAAAGAGCAGGGTTGTTATATGTGAAAATTAAAAGCACACAAAGCATTGAGGGTGGAGTTATGTGTTCTTCGAATGCAGTCTAGCACTCTTGAAATTACTCCACTACAGTGATAACACATTCGGTGGATGCATCAGTCTTATTGGGGATCAAACTCTCTTCTGTACATGGCCTCTCTAGTAATGACCTTAAATTCCCCTGGGGATGGTCCATGAGGCGAAAGGCTTGGATGTCGCTATGTATCCCATACAAATGAGCATCATGCCAAAAGAATTTCTTAAATCACAGTGTGGTCAGAGACCATTGTTGGTAGGGGGAACACTCTCTAGAGAGGAAGCTAATGAATCCCATAGTTAACATGGGGAATCCTGAACTAGTTCAGGGTATAACCACAGTCTAATGTCATGCATCGAGGACACAAGGACACGTATAGTTTTACGACATATGTTTGGATGGTGAATCAAAAAGGAAGTTCCCTAAAAGGGATCACGTGTTGTGGTAGCTATAAACCCGACGTGAATGAGGACATAAGGAGTCCACACAACACGATGTATCCACAGAGAAGTTTGTTAGGTCAGGAGACCAAAAATGAATGTTACGTTGGGCCCAAGGAAAAGTGGCCAGGCATTCTTATGTATCCCATCGAGATTGGAATCACACCACACGTAGTTATCATATTGTAGTTTAACATCATATGAGACAGGAGGCATGCGTGGTTCAGGTGAACTAGTACACATGATACCAAAACCAATAAGCCCACTTGAGTCGTGCTTGATGTGGGAAAGAAGGACTAGTGGTGAGATTTTCTTAGTGAAGGGAGGAACACATTAGGGGCAGTGGAATATTAGGTGAATGACATCCGAAAATTATTTACCCTCATGATTAATGCACATAGATGCACATAGGTGTAAAACTATGATGTTGTTATTCAACTTGAACATAACAGAGTAGAAAGATGTGAATCATGATGTCCTAGATGTGGATCACCATGATGGTGGTGGGACAATAGGGGATAACTACTGAACATGTTCAAAACAAAGTATATGCTTCACGTTATCCTAGAATGGGGATAGGAAAATAAGGGTTGATCGCTAAACTTGTTTGAAACATGGGACCTGTTGCAAATGTTGTCTGATGTCTTCAGGGGAGTTGGCCCAAGACGGTAAGTGATCCAATGTGGCATGACACTAGGTTGTAAAGGGGGTCCCTTCAAACCTTGAAGAGGATGGGGATCCAAATAAAGGTCTCATGAAGCTTGGACATGAAACGAGGGAGTTTACATGTGAAAATTACACACTCTGGGCTCTTTTCATGATACATTTCAGTGTGACAATAAGAGGCATCAAATAAACAAATTCGAATCCCTTTACAAGGATGAGGGTCCTAGGGTCACACGGTCCAAACTTAAGGTCGTAGAGTGGGCAATTAATAGGAGACCTGATTTAATAAAATTCTCATAGGGTGGAGAAGTAGTCGAACCCGATGTGTAGTTCCCATAGGGATATCTTAGTTTAGGGTCATAGAAATCGGACCTTGTTAGGTAGAGACAAGGAAGAAACATGGTGTGGTTATCGCAAAACTAGATGAGAATGAGAACCCAAGAGGTGCTCGTCCAACCACATGCTTCTAAAGGTGTTTGGGACATGGGGGTGAAAAAGGGGCCGGACTTTGGATTCCTGGGGATGGACCCGTAGGCAGAAAGTATATGCATTCTTATGTATCCCATGAAGATGGAAATAAATCCACACATAGTTCATGAAAATTTCATGCAGTTTGGTGTCCTGTGACTAGGACAGTCAGATCTTAGTTTAATGGTATTTGAGCTCAAACCATAGATAGAAAGGAGGAAGGTAGACACATGGTGCGACATTGAAAACCCTAACATGAATGAGAACATATGCTCATATCTCACCATGTGGTCTCTAAAGATTCTTTTGGTCAAGCGACTAAAAATGAACAGTGGTTTAGACCCAAGGCAATGTACTTGGGAATTCCTACATATCCCATAAGTAGGGGAATCAAGCTGTACATAGTTCTGGAAGTGGCACAGTAGGATACCATTGTAAGGAAAAATACTATGATACAGGTCCATCCCACACACCAAAAGAAGAGGCATTTGATAGGTCTTGTTTGTTCTTTAGGATGGATGTGCATTTTTTTGTGAAGCTATATCTCTTGGATGAAGAATCCAAGCGTCGCTACAGAAATAAAGACGGAGTTTGGTCTTGAAAAATGGTATGGTGGATGACGGATACCCAACATGATATCACCTAGAGTTAGGACATCCCAATGCGGAGTCATTTTCGTCATGTGTCCAGGATGATAATGTTGTAGTTTAGAGTCATATTATAGGACTAACCGATTCATTTTAACATCATGAAATAAAGATACAACAGTTTAAAGTCATGTGGGACCAGGCATCATAGTTTAACATCATATGACTTGAAGAAATACAAAAGAAATGAGGTTTTGGAGGTAATGTGCATTGCGTGATAAAGCATACCCGTCATGAATGAGTACATAAGCCCATACCACACCACACGCAATTCTAGGGAAGAAACCATGGACCAAGGGTCCATAGAAGGTCCGAGAATATAAATATGGCCCCAAATATGAGACATAAAGGTATTCCTATATATGCCATGAAGATGGAAATGAATTCATACGTAGTTATGAGAGTGCAGTTTAATGTCATACAGGACGAGAGGCGTGGGAGACTATCTCTTAGAAATGAAGTATGTGGTACGACTACTGCAAACCTGATGTGAGTAAGGAAATAATCCCAGACACTCCACACCAAGAAATCCTATGAAATGGAGGGACAATAGGTCAAACAAATATGTAATTAGTAGAACCTGAGCTGGACACAAAGATGAGATGCCCGTGCATTTCTACATATCCTGTGGAGATGTGAATCAATCTACATGTAGTTCTAGAGGTTTAGTTTTACATCTTGCAGAAAAGACGTAGAGAGATCATACTTTAAGGTCTTAGAGCTCAGACCCTAGAATAGTGAGACTCTTCCAAAAAGGGTAAAACTTTCATTGAATCTCAATGCCTATGCATGCTACGTTGGATGTGAGAAACAAGGGCAGAGAAGGTCATCGCAACACCTAGAATACATGCAAAGGGGAAATTGGTGTGCAGTCACGAATGACGCATCACCGCGGTGTTGTCCTCCTAACGTAAAAATGTGCACTGAGGGATAGTACCAAGAGTGTCAAAATTCCACTTTGACATGTTGGATAGGAAAATGATGTGAATAATGCAACCAACATTTTGGGCTTGATGAGCTGGGTGTGATGATGGAGGATAACTGTTGACCATATTCAAAACAAAATATCCATATTGTGTGACCTGAAATGGAAAAAACAAATGATTTTTGACCGCAGACCATATTTTTAACATGGGACTTGTATTAATTTTTCATTATAAATTCCTAAGGACGTTAACCTAAGATGGTGGGAGGGCGCTAGGGTCAATTATCCATGCCATTCGGGGGTCCTTTCAAAATTAAAAGATGATGAAATCCAAAATGAAGGGGAACATGAAGCATGGGGATGGGTGATAACATGTCTATGTAGAATCCAACAGTCTAGGTCATAAACCGGAGTGCTCCTAGACACATTGGTGAACTACCAAAGAGGGCTGAGGGGCCCAAATTAAGAGTAGATGACTCAAAAAGATGTGTGTAGAATAGGGGGATGAAGATCTCTTAGGCAAAAAAGGTGTGTGGAATGGTTGTTACAAACCTGACATGATTGAGGAAATTATCCAATACCACACTGCATGTCCATCTTCTAGAAGAACTCAGACCAGGGGGACAGAAATATAAATAGGTTCTTAATAAATGGGGCCAGACCCGAAGGCTAGATATTCGGACAGTTCTACCAATCCTGCAAGGGTAGAAATCTAGCTACACATAGTTCTAGAGGATGGGGATCTGTTTTACATCATTAAGAAAGAATGTCGATAGGGGAAAGGTATCTTGAAGAGGGATATGTATGGAACAATGAGTAACCCGATGTGAATGAGTTCATAAGACCATACAACACTGAAAACTCCTATGTGAAAACTTGGGCCAGCGGCCCAAAAATGCTGAGGGACCTAAGGTTGTTCCACAGAAGGAAAGTCACTTCCAGTTTTTAGTTTAATCTCTTGCAGTGGAGACGCTGGTGATTTTAGTTTATGTTCATAGAGCTCGGATTGTAGATGCCCAGTCTAATGTCGTGTTTGTAGGATAGATGGGTATATAGGGTGAATCACAATGTCGATTATGTGGTAGAGGACATGAAGACAATGATGATTGAGGATAACTACTGACCATGTTCACAACATAGTATCCATATTGAGTGACTAGGGATGGGGGAAAACAATTGATCATCCACTGTTGACCATATTCACAACATGGGACTTGTATCAATTTATCTCTCAGGATCCTCGAGGAAGTTGTCCCAAAGTGGTAGGAGATCCCTTAGGCCAAACATTCGTTCCATTTCTAGAGTCCTTATGGATGTGAATGATGGTATAAACCCAAATAATGGGACACACAAAGAATGGTGGGGCATGTGCAGTTTAATTTCTTGCGGCAAGGACAAAGTTGGAGGGGCATCTTAAGGGGATGTCTGCAGTGTGGTAAAAATAGCCTGACATGAACAAGGAAATAAGCCCATACCATACCACACAATCCTCAGTGAGAACCTTGTCTAGGGGTTTGGAAAGGTTGAGGGACATGAGATGGGAAATCTCAGATTTTTTGTAGTTTAACGTCTTGTAGTGAGGGTGATAGTGATCTTAGTTTAAGGTCATAGAGCTCAGACCATAGATACATGACCCCTTACGTGGGTATTTCCTAACCAAAGCTCTTTAGCCCATGTGAGAAATTCTTGGTGTAGGAAAGAAGGAGTAGTACCAGGCTCTCCCCAACATATAAGGGTACAAAAATTGGAATAGCACTCTTACCGGAGGAAGACTAATGTTTGAAGGGGTAGCTAGACAAAATGAATCACTGCACCCAACACATGGGACATACAGGGGTGGTGGAAACAATGTTGGATGAATGTTGACCATGTTCGAAACAAATCATCCACATTATGTGACCTGGAATGGGAGCTACAAATTAGTGTCGACCGATGAAAATATTTTCAATGTGGGACATATATCAATTTTTCTTTCGAGATCCTCAAGGATGTTGGCCTAAAATAGTAAGAGATACCTTAGGCCAAACATTTGTTCCATTCAGGAGTCTGTTTGGATGTGAAAGAAGATGAAGACCCAAATAATGTGAGTGTATGAAGCATTAATATTCATGTGTAGTTAAACATCATGAAGGATGAGGAATGAGGTGAAGATATGTCGGGAAAGGGATACATGGTTCATTCTTGATGAACTCGATGTGAATGTGGGAAAAAGCCTACACCTCCATGGGTTTCAACCTAAGGGGAGATCTTGAGGCTCTGGTCTTAGCCTATGGACAGAATGTCTGAGCGTTTTTATGAATCCCATGTGGATGGGAATCAAGCCATATGTAGTTCAGAAATGTTCATGTAGTTTAACGTCATGTTGTGAGGACGTAGCATGATAGAAGAACGAAGAGAGAAAAATGGTGAGATTATCGTAATCCCTACATGATTGGGGCCAAAGATGCCTACACTACAACATGTGGGATCCTCCAAGGAAGCTACACCTAGGGGGTTCCCAAAGAGAAACGTCTAGGGGATAGAGTCAAGATGAGGTGTTGGAGCATTACTACATATCCCATGAAAATGGGAATCAATCCATACAAAGTTCTTGAAGGTGCCATGCAGTTTAATGTCATACGGTGAGGACAAATGCGAAGTAGTTTTTCATCATTCAGTCAAGAAAAATCACACATTTTAACGTCACATGGAGAATATGGAACCACTTAAAGTCATGAAGGACTATGTAGATCTTATTTTATGGTCATAGATCTTGGACCATTTTTCAAATTATCATCATGTGGGACAAAAAAAAAGTTTATTTTCATGCAAAACATAATATTTTAAGGTCATGAAAGACCATAGCTGACTCAACCAAAGTATCTCTAGAGGAATTTGGCATTGGTGGGAGTAGTTATATTCTCTCCATCATCGGTAACCAATGAGTATGCATCATTGGGGTAAACCTTGTGAATGATGTATGTTCCTTCCCATTGGGGATCCATGTTGGGTGGTTTCCTACCAGGTATCATTAGTTTTCTTAGGTCAAACACCAGGTCACCTTGTAAGAAATAGAGGATTTGAACTCTCTAATAGAAAGATCTAGCTATGTTGTTCTTATTCCTCTTCATATTGTGCCAGGCACGAATCCTGGTCTTGTCGAGCGCTTCCAACTTAGCCAGATAGATTTCAACTATGTTATCTAGTTCTTGCTGATCATAGAAAGTTGTGCTTAATGAAGTAAATTGAACCCCAATGGGAAGGATGAATTCTATTCCATACAATAGAGAATATAGGGTCACCTATATGGAATTGCGAGTTATTGTCTGATAATCCCAGAGGGCATTGGAGAGTTTTTACGGCAAACTCTTCTTGTTCGCAAAAACCATTTTATGTAGATTTTTAGAGAGGGTTTTGTTGAACACCTTAATATACCACTAATCTTGAGTGTAATAGCCGGAGGGATGGTTAGAAAATATGTTGTTCCTAATGAAAAATTTCTTCAACTCGGCTACCTAGAAGTTTGGGTTATTATTGTTGAGGTTTTCGTGAGGGACTCACAATTGGTAAATGATGTTGGAGCTCAAAAATTCAATGGTTGAGGCCATGGCTTCTTTGAGTTGAAATGATTTTGCCAACATGGAAAATAAATCAGTGGCGGTCAGGATGAATATGCAATGGTGAGATATCACCAGTGGATATGGCCCCATGACATCAAGTCCCCGCACCACAAAGGCCTAGGAGTACTTGGTAGTGTAGAGAGGCTTCGGCGTCCGATGCACAATTTTGTCATGAATTTGGTAGGCATGAATCCTCTTGTAAAACTTGATACAGTCACGGAACATGAAGGGCCAAAAATACCCCAAACTTCAGATCTGGTGAGATAATTTCATCCTGGTATGATGAGCCCTGTAGGAACTATCATGAACCTCATTCATGACAAGATAAATATCAACTCCTTGAATGAAACACAGGAGAATACCATCAAACATGTGCTTGAAGAGGATCTTCTCAAGAACAGTACCTCTCTAGAGGGTAAACTGCAATGTGCGGTGTCATATTCGCTCGCACTAGTCTCGATATGATGGGAGGTTGTCGTGCTGAAGGTACTCCACAAAGGGTGTCCTTAATTCGGGAGTCACTTCCAGCACTACATCAGGGGGGGTCTGGGAGTCCGAACATGGACGTGTCAGTGGTATGGTGGCTTACCTGTGGGCTACCATCGTCGTTTATGGTGACAGGGGTGATGACTCTCCAGTGTTCTAGGTGGATAATCATGTCATCCTGATCGGGCTCTACAAGAGATGCAGGGCATCATCTCAACCATTTTGGGATTGAGAAATATGAGTAACCCTTGGACAAGATGGTAACTGACCCATCAACTGAAGGGTGTGTTCCAATAGTGGTACATGTTTAGGATTTCTGATGATATAGACACCGTTGATCTTCTTGATGACTATTTTGGAGTCCCCTTTCCCATGAAATTGGGGGACATCAATATCGAGGGCCAGCTCGAGGCGAGTGATGAGAGCCTGGTACTCTACCTCATTGTTGGTATATCCATTTGATAGTAGAAATGAATACATAAAAACAACTTGTGCTGGAGTTATGAAGAAAAACCCAGGCCCACTTTGTTGAGTCTGTGGAAATTGAGCCCTCTGTCGATAGAGCTTCAGTAAGTTCCATCAAAGTGAATTTTCCAACACGGAATGACTTAGTCTACGAAGATGATTTACTCATCTAGATATTCAAGGTCCATGGACTGTTCCACATGAGCTAGATGGGCTACAAGGAAGTCTTACAATGTGTTCCCCTTAATATCCTTCTGAGGGAAAACCGGATGTTGAACTGTAGGAGGATCACAACCCACCAGGCTAGAGGACCTATCATCACAGGGCGGTTCAGGATTTACTTCAGGGCATCCACTCCGGACACCAGCTGTACCTCGTGGTGCTGCATGTAATGTTTCACTTTCTGTACTGTGAATATAGGGAAAGGAATATCTTCTCAATAGGGGAGTATCTGGTCTCCGTATCTAGGAGCATGCATCTGGGATAGTAGAGACTATTCTATGTTACCTCTTTTTTCTTCTAGGCGAGAAGGGTGTAAAGAGATCATTCCAGGGTAGTCACATAATGGACTAGTATCTTTCCAAAAATGGGTGTCATCAAGGCTGGAGGTTGTTATAGGTACTTCTTTATTTCCTCGAAATCATTCTGAAACACCTCATCACACTAATAGAAAGTTCCATTCTTCATGATACGATAAAAGGGATTACACTTATCGGCAAAATTTGTGATGAATCGGTATATGTAGGCCATGTGGCCTTGAAAGCCTCAAATCTCTCGAATGTTGCTTGAGGGATACATCTGGATAATGTCCTTGATCTTCTCAGGGTCAAGCACGATGCCCTTGTATTTGAGAAAAATGCTGAGAAACATTCCAAAGGTGAACCCAAAAAAACACTTCAATGGGTTCATCTTCAGGTGTCGAGAACAGAGGAAGATGAATAATTTATCGAGATCTTTGAGATGGTCCTGATGCTGGTGAGACTTGACCAACAGATCATCCACATATCACTCCACCAATGTCCCAAGGATCAGATTAAATATGAAATGCATGGAATGTTGATAGGTGGAACCGGCATTCTTTAGACCGAATCACATAACCTGGTAGAAGAAAGTACTTTGTGGTGCCCTGAAAGATGTATACTCCTCATCCTCATGGTCCATTCAGATCTGATTATACCCAGAATACCCATCCATGAAGGAGAGGGCCTAGAACCTAGTGGTGTCATCAATCAACAACTCCATCATGGGAAGGGGAAAATCATCCTTTATACAGTGATGTTTGAGATCCCGGAAGTCAATACAGACTCTAATATGTCCGGTCTTCTACCTAACGTGCACAATTTTGGCTAACCATGTTGGGTAATAGACTTCCTTGACCAAATTAGGTCTGATGAGCTTATCAACTTCTGCTTTGACCATGAGACTGTGAGAAGGTTGCATCTCTCTAGGAGGCTATTTGAACCTGTGGGGATTTACTGGAAGACTGAGGAGGTGGACGGTGACCTGAGTGTCTAGTCCTAGAATATCATCATAAATCCTGTCAAATACATCATGATTCTACTTCAATAAGTCCACATACTGATGTTTCTCTTTGATAGGCATACATGCACTGATCAATGTGGGTTTCAGAACCATCTCGCTAATGAGGTTCACCTATACCAATTCACGGACTATGGTAGAGACACTCTCTTCGAAAGACGAAGGATCATCATCTAAATCCTATTCTTAACTTATGAAGAAGGAATCCTCAATGAGAGAAGTTTCATCTCAGTAAACAGATCTTGATGGGAGATTGGTACCAGTCTGAGCGACGATTGACACTGCATCAGGGGACTCATGTACTATCGAAACCATAACAATGAATGTTGTTGACCCAATCCCATCTGGCCTTCATCCCAAGTGTCCATGCTTCATTATATTGAAGAAATAGTGGCGCGTCGACCTTATATGGTTTATCCCAACCCGATGGAACAAGAAAGTGTGTCTAATTTTCTTTTCCATGGGGAGGACATCCTGATACCTTATGGGAATATTGGGCTTTAGGATCACCCAAGCCTGATTCGTGTTGGAATACGAGGTGTTATTTTGACATTGCATGGACTTGGGAATGTGCTTCCCCTTTATTCTTGATAAAATTAAGCATTTACCTAAATTTGGGGTCTAATCCTCCAATCAGTGGATCGAAAAAATGTAGGCATGATCCAGGTCTGTCCACGGGTTGGTTGCAATCGTAGCGTGTTCAACTTCATTAGACTGAATCTTCTTGTCCTTGTTCTTGTAATATTCTGAATCCATGTTTCGGGCTTCACAAGAGGCAAACGGAGATGTGGCACCTTAGAGTACACCAACTCTTCCATTAATGGATTTATTGAGGCACTAGTGATACGATGAAGGAACCATCACATGAAGATGAAGCAATGGCCTACCCATCAACGCGTTGTAGGAGGTGTCCTGGGAGACAACCATGAACTCGATGATGGAAACCAAACCACCGAACTGGGTCTTCAATCGAATCATGAAGACTACTTTCTATTCTGTTCTATCATAACCATTTATTATTAGGTCATAGGGACTTAGGTCATCCTCAAATAGCCCCATATTTCAGAGTGTATGGGTTTGTATTAGGTTGATCCCAGAGCTTGTGTTGACAAGGCGGCGACGAACCTCCACGCCATTGAAATGGATTGTGATGTACAATGGACGGATTTTCCCTTGTATTGGAGATCCTTCATCTTCTCCAGAGAACAAGATAATGGCCTAACATTCAGCATGCTTGACTCCCTCAACATGGAAGGCTAATACGGCTAAAACATCTATCTCGAACTGGAGGGGGTTTCTTAATGCTTTGGCGAGGGATTCACACATATCCGCTGATAGGAGAAGGTCCTCAAGGAGAGATATCATGTTAGGAATGTTGGTAAGATTCTTAATGACATCAAACTTTCATTATAAGTGTGAAATTCTTCTTACAAGAGGTCGCTCTATGGAAGGGGGGATGATTAGCCTTTCTGATTGAACTAGTGTCTGACTAGTGCCGGAATGACCTATTTCTCACTAGTCGAAACTAATGGAGTAACTAACAGATGTGGCAAAGATGACTAATGTCGGTTTGTAACAGACTATGGCTGATCACAATGTAGTCAAGGTGGCTCCACCTGATCAAGTAACAAAAATGGTGGTAATGGTAGACCTGATGACACCAGATGACAAGGCTACACATGCAGAGCACTACACTGGGCCTGCTGTCTAGTTTCAATGGCGTGCACTGCCTGGATGAAAGTACTGACCGAGGCACTCCGACGACCCATATATACATGGCTTATTCGGTTCTGGAAATAGCTGGGAACAATTGGAGGGTCCTTCTGGCTCTCCTCAAAATCAAAAATCATGTAGGGGTTTACCCACTCCATGGTGTTAACCGAGGAAGACCCTTGATCGTCACCTGAAAAATACACTACTACCAGATGGATTTTTGAGGGTATTACCATATCTAGGGAAATGAAGGTGTAGGGAGTCTGGGATGACGATGAAATCAGTGGGGGACTTTGTTTTCTTGTGCGTCGCTGATGTTTGCTATTTTAATAAGAAGAAGACTGAGTCGTTGACACAGAAGTACTAGTTTCGAGTGATGTGGTGTTTTCTAAAGGCTCAAGTTGATTGATACATTCATGGATAATTCCTTGGGCATGGTCCACTGCCTTACAATCCATCCAGTCTTTATACTTCTGGGACCTGCAGCTAGGAACCTGATGCCACTCACCTTCGCTATCACTACCGCTATCGGGCTTCACAAATACACATGCAACTTATTCCAGAGTTGGGCCTAACCTGACATCATTGTTATCAACATGGTCTGGAAACTAGTATTTAAACACATATAATCATTTGAGGGTGTGCCCCAAGATTTGGTGGTAAGGGTAGTAATTGGGGCGATCAGTGAGATCCACCTCTTTTGGCCTCCAACTTTTAAAAAAACATATAATTCATTGTTCCAAGGTTCTTTGGAAATAAGTAGGGATGTGAACCCCGTTGAATTAGTAGGTCTGGTTTCTCCTATTTGGGAAGGGGGATCTAGGGTCATGGCCCTAACGAAGGGATGGAGGAGCCTATCAAGGAGGTCGAACCTGGTTATCACGCCTGGGTAGTGGCAGGGCGTTACGTGGGGTGCCTGTTGATTCTTAGGTGGGTGATGTTGGGTTGGAGGTTGTTCCTGAGGAAGAAGGACCATGTGGGGCTATGGAGGTGGATCTACTGTTAATAACTCCAGTTGCATGGGTGCCTCTATTTGGGCCACCACAACGGGATCGGCCTAACCAACCCTTATCAAGGGAATTGTAGGAGGCAATGGACGTGCCTGCTTAGCCTACTGGAAGGATTCCTCTAGACACTGGTCCTTGTCCGAGAAGTCTCAGAATCTCTCAAGGTAATTTTGATTAAAGAAGGAGGGGACCATTTCAGTTTTGACGTTCCTGACACACATTATCAGTGGCTTTTTTTGTGTCAGCGGCATATCCAAGGAGTTGGTGAGGCCTTGCCATTAGGAAACAATGTCTATGACATGATCATCATGCCTCAGTTTACACTTGAAGAGGTCTGAAATACTCATAATCTTGTTGTTAGAGTTGAACTAGTAGAGAAACTTCTTAGGGAGATCTTCCTAGTCGGAAAATGACCAAATGGGTAGCTGGTTGTACCAGACAAACGCAGACTCGCCTAATGCCTGAATGAAACACCCGAGTTTGGTGGCCTCCTGTTATGTTGGAGTTCCCAGCATGGGTCTACACCTTGATATAAATTAGGAATAATGCTGTAATAGCTTTCTCTTCCCATTAAAGGGGGATAAGGTGGGATTTTCCAAACTAGGGGGTGTTGTCATATCATATACCCACACTGTATATGGATTCCCATTAGGTGGGATTTCCACCTGTTGAGTTTCCAACACCTCTAGGTGAGAAATTAGTGTTTACATTAGATCATCTAGGTTGGGGTTACTATCTTGATGAGGATGTCTGACTAGTAGTGTGTTGGCAGGCTCTTAGACATGATAATCAAGCTCGGCAGCTCATGGAGCGGCTGGTGGGATGACCTGCGGAGTGGCTGCGGGAACCTGAGTTGTATCTTGGGGATTATCATGACGCTCAAGAAGATTTGGTGACAGATATTGTTCCCTCTCGCCACATGTTCTAGCCTTTATCCAGTCTATATGGGCATGATGGGGTCACCCAAAGGCAACTCACAGTGGTGGAGTTGTACCTGCCCCTATTTCCCCAGCTAAGAATCACCTTAGTCTGGCTGTCGTACCGCGGCATGTTCCGCAAGGTGTTCATCGACCATCTTCTTGTGCTTCACAATATTTTGATGCAACACGGCTTCTTCGAGATCATACTATGTCTTCTACACTAATCCAAATGGGTAAGAAGGTTTGACAGCTCTAAGGTGCTCTTTTCCATTATTTGGATTTCTGCTGAGGAACAATGCCTCAGTGAATATGGGAAGACCCAGTAAATTTCTCTGCTGGCTAGTAACTCTCCCTAATGGATCCAATAGTTATCGCACTCCCCTAAGGGGTATGTTCTCTTCAGTAAGCACTAGCTAATTCTCCCCTTCTGATAGATCGGCCATGTTAACAATGACTCTACCAGGAAGCATATCCTTGATATCCCTTGGAAAGTCATGCTGGCGCTAAATAGAACTGAAATGGAGGGAGGAATACTTCCCCCAACCACAAACATGAATGTTGCGGGAATCCACCATGATAATTTTTTGCAGATCACTTTAATGCTATGAACATACCATTAATGAAGGGTCTAGTGGTGACCGAGCGACTCATGGAGTTGGGCCATAATGAGTGTAGCCAAGTCAACGATATGGAATTGCTGGCCAATGTCCTCAATGTGTGCCAAACTTTTGGGATAAACCAACCACTTATAACGGAGACAAAATTTTGTCACCTCTTGGGTTTGGTGAAAGCACGCAACTTCCTCTTGGGTAAGTTATTCTGGAACACTGATGATGGCAGTTTCAATTGGCCAGAACATCTTTGGGAAATTATCCACCATGATAATGTTCCAAAATCACCATTGATCATACTCAGGATCTGGCCCTTGTTTTCCCCACTCATCAACTGTGGATGTTTGGGGGACCGGTAGCAACACTGAAGTAGACCACTAAAATGGTAGACTAGTCAGTGGAGAGTACAGAGAATGGGCTGACAAGACACTTCATCTTGGGTTGTCCTGTGATGAATGCAAGGACATGACCCCTACATATCAGTAAGATGGTCTAGAGACTACAGCTTCTAGCAAAGGGGATGTATTCACTGAAGGTGGTCTATTCTTTTGTTAATCCTTTACCAGTCCCTAGAATAAACACTCCAATATCTCTAGTTTAAGTAGAGAATGACCATATTGATGATAGAGAAGATTTTATGGCCATACCCTAGGAAGGGGATAAATCTTCCTCATCATAGATGTATATTTGGAGGGAGGAGGGAATCCGATGAATCTCACATTCTGGAAGGATGAGGCTTATATGTCATGTTTCTGTAATGGCACTCGACACAGAGGATCACAGTGAGGGTTCCATTGCCAAATCAAATTCCACCTTGGAATCTGAGAACCAGACATCCTTAACTGGGTTCTGAATCTTCTCGGTGCTCTTTTTATGGGGTCGGCAACCCACCCTCCTACCCTAGGATGGATCGTCAGGATAGGGTAGATTTTTTCTAGGGATGGACCTTCTTCCAAATTGATGCTGGGGTAGAGAGGACTTCCACCTTGGTGATCAAGGCCACAAGAAGCACCTGGGAAGATGTCAAAGGGAACATGGGGAGGACCTACATGTCCAATAGATGACACATGGAGGGAATCTCTGTAGGAAGTGATGCAGCGGGTATGACCTCTGTTAGAGCTAATGGGAGCATGGGTAGGGCCTCGATGCTTATTTTCATTAACAATGATGATGTGAGGAGGGTCCTCATACCAGCTGATATGAGCATGGGTAGGACCTTAATATTGGGTGCCCATGGAGTGAGGAAAACCTCCACTTCTCTGATTTCTGGGATGAGGAGAACCTTCATCTACCGCTGTAAGAACATGGGGATGACCCCCACACTGATGGTTGACTGGATGTGTAGGATATTCACACCGATGTCATGTGATATGTGGAACGGCTCCATACTAGAGGTCATGGATGCAGAAGAGGATTTGGTACTGAGTGTCACTAAAGTGGGGAGGAGCCTCATTCATATTGAAGCTGGAACGGGGAGGACCTATATGCCGATCATGGGATCGGGACGGACCTAAGCTCTCATTGGTGATGGTACGAGGAGGACCTCCATACTGCGTGTCATTGCCATGGGTTGGCCCGTGGGGGGGGGGGCGCTACCTATGTCGGAAACTGGGAGAGTCGACCCAGCCAGCTCGTGGAGAGGTTGGGACTTTGATCTGGGCCGATCATATGAGTTCCCTTGCTCAGCCTTAACATGGGGCTGATGGAATGCACCTACAGTGGCACGGGCCATGGTAGCCATTGATGTTGACACCTCTTGACAGGCATCCTCCTCGGCCTGTTCCCGATGCTAGCGTCAAGTTAACAGGACCGGAGCTAATTGAACATATGTACAACATACATGTTCCTCAGCTGGTTGGGTCAGGTGCTGGTGCTAGCATGTCCTAGTATGATCCCTACATGGTGGCCTCTGATATGGGACAACAATTCGGCTAGCTCGGACACCCCTCTCCTCAGTATCGTAGGGGAGGGAGTCATCGAAGCGCTCTAAGGAGAGGCTTACAAAGTTATTATAGATTAGATCGGGGAGTAGTGGCTCCCTGCACAACCCTAGGGGGAGGTGGTGGTGATGAGGCACAAAAGCCTCTAATCTTGTCAGGCCATATCCTGGGTTGGGATTATCCCCTCCTCCTTGTATCATCAAACGAGGTCATTAATCACCCTTCTTTGAATGATTTTAGAACTAGAGATGGGGAGTGGGTTCCCAGAAGCCATGGACATGGAGGCATCCATGGGGGAGATGAGGCCATGTGAGATTTCCATGTTGACGTTTCCCCTACCCCTACTTCTATGTGTGGGTAGTGATCAGTTTCCTATCATGAAATCTTGGGTCTGAAGAAGCTTGGAGATTTAACCATTAGTGCTGAAAGAAGGAAAGTGACATCTAGTTCCGCAACACCATTCTGACTTCCATGGTTGGTAAGAAGGATCCACATGGACCATGTCGCAGATCAGGATGTCTAACATTCAACTACCACAATTTCTGTTGAGTTTCACACCAAGCCCACTATTTTCATGAAAGGACCTGGCGTCAGATACATGGATCAGGTGACCTGTCAGTCCACTGATTTCTTGAGAACTTCTAAAATCTATGTTGAGGATAATAACTTCACATTGGGTTTACCATTTCAATTTCTGACAGTTTCTACGGGGCGCACATCCATCTATTTCGGATCACATGAAGTTATTTCCCCACATTTCCTCTTTACAAATATGGGTGTCATCTATTTCTTATTCAAGGACATTTTCTCCTTGATTTAAATGGGATGATGGGATTTCGGTTCCTCCTTCCATGGATTACTCCTCATAACTCGTTTCCTAGTTCGGGTCTCCCTCGTATACTTGAGACATTGTTCATGAAACTCTTCCCAGTGCCATGTATTCATGGACGCCAGTTAATTATGATGCTTCTGTCAGGACATTCCAAGGGGTCCAGTAAGTTTAGCAACCTTTGGTTAGAGGAGTAGTCATGTTGTACATCGATGGAGTTTCTTGATGTTGGAGCATTGATGCATCTAGATTTCTTCCCCTTATGATAGGACTGCTTGAGGGCACAGAAGCCCGAGGAATCCCACGTCGAATGCATGGAATTTTATGTCAAATGCATGTCTCTGAAGATTTCCTCAGCTTATCAAGATTAACACAGGGTACACTATGAATTTAACTTCTAGTGGATATGGATCTTAATGATCAGAACACTGACAGGAGTGGACTAGATGGGTGAAACCCCTAGAGGCAACACTGATGTTGGAGATAATGCGTGGTTAGTAGCCTGATTACTACTAGGAACAACGAGAAGGTGGGTTACATGATCTCACTAGGATGTGGTGTCCTAGGTAATAATCATGATGGATATGGATGGTTTATTGAATTGAATGGAGAAATTAATTAGACAAACACGAGGACAACGGTGATGTCGGGCTTGATCCCTGAAAAGACTTCCTATGTATCCCTATGGCAGGGAATCAATGTCCACTTAGTTTAGGATGGGGCATGAAATTGGGGTGTACGTAGAGGATAGATACCCAAAGGCATGCTAGGGAATACACATGGTTAGTAGCCCAGGGTTGGTATGCTGCTCGATGGGTGGACCAGAGATGTGGGTCCCATCAGGGGGGAAACCAAAGTTTTTCAGTGATTGGGGTTGAACCTTAGGGAGGATTGATATGTATTGTGTCTAGGATACAGGGATAAAACCTGCATAGTTCATATGTGGAACACAACGGATTACCAATGATTGGGGAAAACAATGTATTACAGTTGATTGGGGATCACAATGACTTTTTGTCGATTGGGGATCACGATGGCTTACTATCGGCAGGGGATCAGAATGACTTAACATCGATTGGGAAACCCAATGGATTATTATCAATTGGGTAACATAAAGGATTAATGTAGATTTGGGAACATAATAGATTATCGTCGAATGGGGAACTCAACAGCTTACCGACGATTGGGGAACTCGAAGACTTATCATCGATTGGGGATCACAATAGCTTTCCATTGATTAAGGATTAGAATGACTTACTATCGATTGGGGAACACAACGTATTACCATATATTGGGGAACACAACAGGTTACTGTCGATTGGGGATCACTACAGCTTACCATCGATTGGGGATCATAATGGATTAAATTCGATTTGGGAACAGAGTGGCTTACCATTGATTGGGGAACACAACGGCTTACCGTCAATTAGGGATCACAACGGCTTACCTTCGATTGGGGATCACAACATCTTACCTTAGATTGGAGAACACAATGTCTTACTATTGATTGGGGATCACAAAGGCTTACCATCGATTGGGGAACACAATGGAATACCGTCGATTAGGGATCACAACAGTTTACTGTTGATTAGGGATCGCAATAGTTTACCATTGATTGTGGAACACAACGTCTTACCATTGATTGGGGATCACAATGGCTTGTCATCAATTAGGAATCACAATGTCTTGCCATCGATATGGGATCACAAAAACTTACCGTTGATTGGGGATCACAATGGATTACCATTGATTGGGGATCACAACAACTTACCATCGATTGGGGATCACAACTAATTACTGTCAATTGGGGTTGGACCTTAGGGATGCCTCCTACGTACCCTACCTTCGCATGGTTCAAACCCATGTCGTTTGAATGGGTATAGTTCAACTTATTACAGGATGAAAAGGGGGAATATTGTTTAGTGTCATGCGGGATGAGGATGAACAGATGTGAAGATGATTGGGAATGATGGGTTTTGGGCTTGACCCTCCGGGGGAATTCCTACATACAATGACTTAGAAAAGATAAAAGTCTACATAGTTCAAAATGGTGGATATAGTTTAACATCATGCGGGAAGAAGGTGAACTAACGCAAAGGAGTCGGTACAATTAGGTGTTGGGATTGAACTTCAGGAAGGCTTCCTATGTACCTTGTCTTTGTATGGATGAAATTAAACACAGTTCGGATGGTGGATTGGGGCTTAGGCTCTATGGTGGCCCATGAAATATTCCATGGTCAATGCTTTCTCTAAGACTGTGTGAGTCATTCTCAGTGTGAGAAATAAGAAGCAGAAAATACCTGATGATCACATCACAAAATTTTCATCCATGGGATGTAGAGTGGGGATTACTCATGATTAGTATCCCTAAGATGAAACAGGGCTTACAGGTGGTAAGCATCCTTGGGAGATTGAGATTGGGAGTTACTCCAGGATGGAGTCCCAATGGAAACAAATCCTAGAGGGAGAGGGATGAGATAACGAACATCCATGTGCCCATATCTCCTCTAGAATTTGGAACTGAAGAACAAATGACGAGCAGGGATGATAACTCCCACAAGAAAGGCTATGGGCTTACACCAAGGTGGTTATCCTTCCCCGTGGATAGGAACCACTCTAATAGAGAGGATCTTATTCCATGTGAGGATAATATCATTCCCATTGAGACGACCAGGCATAGAGAATGTTTGAGAAGTGGTGCCCCGCATGTGTTGTGTGGGTCGAGGCCATAGTTTAATGTCATGTTTTGAAGATGATAGTGCTTGGAAGTTTAACATCCTGCAGCTCAGACGAGGTAGGT
Source organism: Viscum album (assembly GCA_963277665.1). NCBI lineage: Eukaryota > Viridiplantae > Streptophyta > Magnoliopsida > Santalales > Viscaceae > Viscum > Viscum album. The sequence continues at coordinate 452,848,029 of OY728143.1, read as the reverse complement.
TCACTCTGCACCCCTTGTAATTACATAACTAGAATGATTTAACCCTTGGTGAAGGTAAGGAACCGGAAATGCCATGGCGAGGGGGTGTTGTGGAGTGATCCATTGAGGGGCCAATATTAGTGTGGCTATGAAAAGAAGAAATATCCATTAGTGTGCCTATGAGAAGAAGCATAAGGATAAGAAATGTAGTGTGAAGAACAACCAAAGGGACCTTGATATTACTTCGTACAAACCAAGATGTTCGTATGGGATAAGGGTTTCTGAAGTAAGTGGGTTCACATGAAAAGGACTTGGGAATCTCTGGTTCTCTATATAATAGAGGGCTTCACAAAGGACTATGCTTCATGAAGTGTGGTTTCCTAGCCTAGGAATATGGAATAGGTTCATATGGAGGGTGATTCATGAAGTGGATAGGCTTTCTCAGAGTAGGACTTTGCGAATAAAGGGTACCTTGAAAAGCATATAACCGCGATGCAATGTGCTTCGCGAAGCACAGTGACCCTGCCTTAGCACGGGGTTCACATGTGTATTGAGGGTAATTTGTGAAGCATGGTTGCTTTGCGAAAAACCGAGTTCCCTTGAGGATTTCCCTCCTTCGCAGTGGCCCATGGGCTCTATAAAGGGCATCCCTGCTTGAAGAGAGGTTGTGTTTGAGAAATTGGAAGGGTACTTCGAAATGCTCAAGTACCTAGAAGAGCTCATTTTTTCTCAATGTTCCGCAGAGCAGAAGGTGCCGTGCGATTTTACAGCGGAGAAGGCAGAAGGTCCGAGTATCCATCCTTTAGGCTCAAGGGGAGCCCGATATTTATAGGCGATGGGTGACTTGATATTTGGAGGTCTCATTGAGAATCCATGTGGCACTACATGATCGGTCTGGGATTGCATCAAGTTTGTTGTAACCGTAGAGTCGACCGTCATCCCTTCCTCAGTGCGGATCTCTGCTAGGTGCACTTTACGCACCCGTGAATGCTTCTGTCAAGTTAGATGGGCTCGCAGAGGTCAATTCATCTCCCTCCATGGTGTGAAGCTTCTAGTAAAGTGTTTCATAACCACAGATCCTCCATCCTCTATGTTTTACACTGACTGTGGTGCAGGGCTCTGGCTTCCTACTGGCCGCGGTGTAGGGCTCCGCGAATGATCTTCGCAGGGAATCCCCTTCAAAGTTGGTTTCTCTTTGCGATGCCTTTCCTCTGCCCATATTTTGGCACCAACATAGCTAAATACCTAAGTACATACTTTATCCCTATACTTTTGTTTGAACATGTAACCATTTCATTATTTTATTATTACTAGTTTATAACATATCACATGCTAAAAATAGTGATGGTTGCATGTTATAATAAGGAAACATGTAATGATGTTTAACAGTGATGTCCCAAGGTAATGACCAAGGTGACGTAGACCTCAAGGGTCACCAAATCAATAATAACTATAGCCTAGCGTGGGTTAAGAGAGTAATCCATGGGGCATAGCCCATGTAATTCCATAATGATGCACCTACCGAGTTCAAGGAGTTTATCCTAGGTAAAATGGGGCTATTCAATGACTGGGCCCAATGGGCTTTAACCACGAAATGTACTTTTCAATCCATGATCAAAGGAGTGTATCCAAGGCATCATGTAATGATATTGAATTGATCCTATGGTGTCATAACGAGAAAATAGAGAATATACAAGGATTAGGATCTTCGGGGGTCTCAACCAAAGAAAAAAGAATCCTTGAATCATAATGGGGTTCCCGAGTTCCATGTCATTCTATGATTAGAATCCATGGAGATCTCAAGACATGCCAATCCTATTTGATATTGAAGTCATTTAATATTTCATTTTGTTCTAGGCTTTCATTTCATTAGTGTGATTAGGTCGAGTATCATGAAGCCTTTTAATCAAGTCATTTGGTTCAATTCTTTCCTTTCTATAGTGTGATAAGGTCATATAGCATGTAACCTTCTCTATAAGTCATTTAGTTCAATCCTTTCCTTTCATTAGTGTTACAAGGACAAGTAGAATGAAACCATCCATTTAATACATTAAAGCATATTCTATATCCGAGGTTCATTTCTCTTCCTTCCATTAATGTGGTAAGGGGTTTTATAAATATGCAACCTAATATTCATTTACATTTATTGACAAGTCATACACTTGGTATACTTACCATTTCACATTTCACATTTCATTTTCAAATTAAAGAACTTACCTTAGGTAGGTCATGTGGTGAACATAAATGGTACTTTCCCTTATACAACTCTCATTATTAACAATCCATTAAATATAGAAATGCATACCCTTAGGAAGGACAAGACAAGGCACACACGAATGGTGACTCAAACGTGTCAAAACACTAAATGAAAATTTTGGCATGCCAAACTACATGGTATGAATGGAGTTGTGCGAATAAAAACAAACAATTAATCACATATTTGGATATAGCACAAACATATGGTTCAAATTATTATAATCCTGGCATATAAATTCAATAACTAGCACCTGATGAAATCGGTGGGGTGCACACGACAATCCCAAACTCGACGAGATTTGGGGATGAGTTATAGATCACCCACCCTAGGATTGTACAATTTTACTCCCCCAATATTAGAACATGATTTGGTTTAGATTGGTGTAGATCTATGAAAAATATAAAAACACTCATACCCCCAATAACATGGTTGAGAGAAAGACATAAGTGAGAAAGATTAAACGAACTCGAGTACTTACCGTTGTGCAACAAACATGATGAATGGAAGCTCGAACTGATCTCCGATGAAGGAGATATCTGTATTCCTACCATTGGTCTTCAAAAAATATCCCAAAGGATAAAAATATCGGTTAATCCCATGAGTCTCAGATTAGTGAAGAAGAATTATAGTTAATAGATTATAAAGAGAAATTTTGTAAAATTACCCATAAAATTAGGTTGTGCACGATTTTTTCACATGGTTACTTAGTCAGAAGGGGTAATATTATGGTTAGGCTACATGACCATGTGAAAAATATATTATATGGTTTGGTCTAGAAATTTCAATCTGCATGGTTAGCCAAACCGTGCGCCAACCATGGGAGAACCATGTGGCATGGTGAGTTTCCCCAAAAAGATGGATTATGGGCTAATAACATGACCTAGACACCCTTGATACCTTTATTAACTCATTAGGAATCCATATTATTTCCAAATTAAATATTTAAATTGGAATTTCAATGATCCATACCTGAGTGAAAATATAGGTTCATACACCCTTCCCCCTTAAATGAACACGCCCTTGACTTCAACTTCTATGATTTTAGAAACACTATTTGAGAACTATTATTGAAACTGAGCTTGTATGATGGTCTCCCACTCCTAATTCATGTCTTTCACATGTCCATGCTTCTATACTACCCATAATAGAGGCACTGATTGGACTTGGAGAGCCTTCAGGATCCGGTCAACAATGCGTACTGGATACTCCTCAAAGGTATCATTAGCATCTAACTCAAATTCTTTGGGATCAAAAGTATGAGACAGACCAGCATCATATTGTTGAATTTTTGATACTAGGAAGACTTTGTGCATGGAATAGTACCTTTGAGTTTCAAATAGGCTACCAATATGACTCTCTCTAGAATTTCCAACGACCATACATAATGAGGAAACAGCTTTCAATATATTCATAACCGTCTATTCCCTAGCATGGGGGACACCCGAAGGAAAAACGATCTCAAACCTCAAACTCTATAGGAAATCAATGGTGATCGACATAAGATTTATATCTCAACTGAGAATTAGTCATAGGGTTTTTTATCATCTAATCATGCTCTGAAGTCTCCTAAACCAGACAAGGACCTAGTAAGACTGACTCTCGTACCTCTATCCAGCATAGGGGTGAATGTCATGGCCTGCCATATAAGGCCTCAAAAGGATCCATCTAAATTATCACATGAAAGCTCTTATTTTTTGTAAACTCAATTAGAGGGATATAATTCTCCCACGAACAACCAAAATCAAGTATATGTGTTTGAAGTATATCCTAGAGAACTTCTATCATCTGTTCCTATTTTCCATCGATCTGAGGGTGAAAGGATTTTCTTAGAATCACCAGTGTTCCCATATCCTTTTGTAAAACCAAATGTAAACATGATTTCTAATGAGAATCCCTATTTGAAATGATAGTACAAGGGACCCCCTAGAGTTGTATGATTTCACAGACATACAATCATCCCCTCTCATCAACTGAGAATGTTTTCTGAATTGGTATGAAGTGGGATGATTTCCTTAGTCGGTGAATAACTACCCATATATCATCGCTTCCCCTTAGTGAACTAGGTAATCCATCAATGATATCCATGGAAACATATTCCCCATTTCCATTCTAGGATAGGAAGAATTTGTAGTAAAACTTCAGGTCTCTAGTGCTCTGTCGTTACCTATTGATAGGTGGAAAACCTTGTGATCAAGCCGGCTATCTGATGTCTCATCCAAGGCCCCCAATATTGGGGTCACATGTATCAATATATCATTGTAATGCCTATATTAACTTCCCAATAAGAGGCACGAGACTCTTTCATCAAATCCTCTCTCATATATATAGGAACCCAAACACATCCAGGTAGACGCAGGATGTCATATTTCACCACATACCAATCTGGAGGTGGGTTTTCTCTTGATATACTCACACGTAAAACCAAGCCTTTAGGATCTAAAAGATGTCTACTATTCACCTTCCCAGGGAGGAAAGTAGTAACATGCAAGGATTAGAGGTAATAATACTCATTACTCTCATGGAACTCTAGATGTAGCACAGAGAAGAGGGGTATTATCTTTTATTCATCAATAGCTTCTTGTACGACATGTGTTTGAGTTTTTTGGCTTCACACATCTGTATATACATTTCCCTTCCCAGGAATATATTTATACTCAAAATTAAAGGATTTTAGATATTTTAACAATAATATCTTTTTAAGGTTCAATTCACACTATGAAACGATATATTTGAATCTTTTGTGGTTTATGTACACCAAAAAGTGATCACCCAAAGATAATGCCTCCAACAACATAAGGAATGGACAACTACTACTAGATAAAAGTCATACGTAAGAAAATGCATCTGATGATGCTTAAAATTACAATATTTATATGAAAAAAATTTGTCGTCCTGCATCAGCACTAATCCTAGGCCGATGCCTGATGGATCACATCAGATGGATTATCCTATACTTGGCTCTGTAAGAGTCAGAATAGGTGTGGATACAAGCCTCCATTTCATCTCTCAAAAGGATTTCTCATATTTTTATAAACATATTTACTTGATAGTATTCTTTTTAACAACTATAATAGGTGAATCAAGGCATGAAACTTATTGTATAAAATGTTTGTAATATCTATCCATCCTTAAGAAACAATGTGTATCAATCACGTTCTTGGGATGATCCTTGTAAAATATAGCACTAACCTTTTCTGTCTTAATAGATATGCTTGATTTCGATATTAAATGACCCATGAAGTGAACTTTTTCAATCCAGAAGCCTCCCTTAATATGATTTTCATAAAGGGGATGCCCTCTCGGTGTACTCAGAACGATCTCAAGATGATTGTCAGGGTCACTACGAGTGTGAAAATACACCAAGATGTCATCCACAAAGAGGATGACAAAATGGTCCAAATAGGGGTGGAAACCCTATTTAATAGAGCCATGAATATGGTCTTCATGTTTGTAAGACAGAATTGCATAACATGATACTCATACAAATCATACCTTCTACGGAAAGTAGTATGAGTTATGTCTGATGGTCTGACTGATACCTGATGATTACTTGACCTCAGTTCGATCTCAGAGAAGACCTAAGCTCCTCTGAGTGGGTCAAAGAAATCATCTATTAGAGGATGTGGATATCATTTTTTAACCAAATTTTTGTTTATTTTTTTATAACCCACACATATATGTAAGGTTTCATCCACCTTATTGAAAAAATCATGGCCAAACCCCAATAAGATATACTAGACTTTATAAAACATTTGAACAATAAATCCTCTAAATGCCGCTTAAGCTCTTGAACCTCCGTAGGTTCCATCCTGTATGGAGGAATGGACACTGTAGACACTCCCATAATAAGCTCGATTGTAAACTCTACCTCTCTCCCAATAGGTAAGCCATAAAAATCATCGGGAAAGACATCTCTGAAAAAATGAACTACTGGATGGAAATAAACTTTTCATAAACCTTGATCCTCTATGAATAAATTTTCAATTTCGGTGGTCACTCCACCTATCCCATGATGATTTTGTCTAACTCTACTAGCCTATACATCCCACTCTCCCTTACATAGACAAGTACTTCCCTTTAGTGATGTAAATGACACCCTTTAGTGATAGATTTCTGTAAAATCATATAATTGAACCAACCAATCCATGCCAAGAATGAAATCAATGCCTTTCATCTCGAGAACGTATAGGTTCTATAAGAAAGTGTAACTAACAACCTCAAGTGGACCATCCCTACACTGGAATATACCCTCTATCTATAGACCTAATAGAATATCAAGGGTCATTACACCCTAGTGGTATTGTATCGCCAGTTCGAGACATTCAATGGTAGACATAGAGATTATAGAGTTTGACACACCTATATCAAATAATGAAGATACTATAGTGGAGTCTTCTAGAATTATACCTCGTATTGTACATGGTCTAGCAGCCATATTCTTCGGTATAGGTTGTAGTGCATTAAATTGACCTGATCCACATCTGTGTGCAATAGATGGACTACCACGATTATAAATGCTCTGTTGGTGTTGCTGGTGATCAAGGGTATGGCTATCATAGCCACAACCTCCTCCTCAGATAGACCTACCGGTGCTATTCAAACTCCCCACCAAGCAAGGAATGTTAGAAAATATCTTGAAGGTGGAGATGGTGCAGATCCTTTTCCACTCGAACTTGGTAGAATGTTCCTATAGAAACGTTGAAGATTGCCCATAAAACCACAAGACTGGCACTCCAGTGTGTCTCCATCACAATGAGGATTCAAATTCCCCCAACAATCACAATGATGACACACATTATATCTATCAAAATGGGAACTTTGGTTGTCACTTCCCTTATAAGAAACCTCATGAGAAAGTTTTCTACCACTAAAAGAACTACTAGAATGTCGTGGCACTGATCCTTTATACCCAGTACTATTTCTGTCCCTCGGTTTTTTCTCAATAAAAAGAACCTAATGGACTATCTCAGAAAAAGTAGGCAAGTGAAAGACATTAACATGGGTATAGGTGGTGTACTGGATCCCATCCTTGAAATGTCAATAATTTGAAAATCATCACTGGCTAGAAGGGGTACAAATTTCCGTAACACTGTGAAATTCACTACATATTCCGTAACTAACATAGAAACATGCTCGAGATGCATGGACTCTCTTTCTCTATCTTCTATAAATGTCTGAGGAAGAACTGATCAAAGAAGTTAGTATAAAAATCTTCCCATAACATGCCATAATGACGGCTGGTCTGGGAAACCACATCCCACCAATGCTTGGCCAAATCTCGAAGCATGTATGTATAATGTATAACTCTCTTCTTTGGAGGCGTTTCTAGATGCTCAAAGATAGATAGGATGGATTCTAGCCAATACATATCTATAAGTGGCCACCATCCCATGAGAATGTAGGAGGACACTGCTGTTGGAGCTCACGAGTCATATTAGCCATCATAGGTGCAAGTCATGGATCAACATGAACGACTGCATCAGATGTTGGAAACTATCAAAAACATGGGCATTATTTCCAATATCTGGTAGAGTAGATAGTGCCTCAAGTGAATCTTCTGGAGGTAATACTGGTAGCTTAGGGACCACCATGTCTAGAGAATGGTTATCCCCACCCTCCTGGCATACAACATGAGGAAGTCATCGTAGCATTTATCTACAATTTCCAAGAACAAGCCTTAAAAAAGCTTAATAAGAAGGATAGAATATCTAGCAGAAGATGAACATAACAAAACTCATTAATAAGGAATACTACCCCAACTACCCTCTTAGATGGCCAGGTATTTATAAGTGATCATGAATAAGTTCTATTTTATTTTACATTTAATTACCAGGTTCACAACTTTACCTTTCGTAAACATTACAAGGTGGGTTAACGACAAGAAACCATTTCATATTATAATTCATGGTTCACTTTATAATGGATAGTAATTTTTGGTGGATCAGTGCCTATACAATTATCACTAGAAATGAAACCCATTTATTTATTTCATAATGGATTGACATGGTAAATTACTCATCCCAACACATGAGGTACCATACACCTCATAAATGGATACATTAAATCACTAAATTGTAAAAAAAATTAATACAATTGTAATCTAACTATCACAACATCACTCAGCAATAACAGGCATATAAATAAATGAAAAGTAGTGGAATGAACCTATATGGCATGGAAATATGCATGACATGCGAATTCTAGGCTCCAATAATGATGCATGTCACAATGATCCTTCCCCTCAAATGATCGGGCAAAGGATAAAAGGAAATCCTCAATTTGAGTAATAATGAATAACTCCATATGGAATTCATGTCACCCAATTGGGAAATAATATCAAATATAATAGGCTAGAGGAAAAAAAATTGAATTTTGAAAACATGGTTTTTACCCCGAACATGAGTTCACACTGCCCAAGAACAACTTATGATCATGTCACAAGAATTTCTAATCTCCAATTAATTTTCTCCAAACAGTGTGGTATGAAAATAAAACTCCTTTGACACCACTTTGTGATGTACCGAACTCAGATGCCAAATAACGGGTTCCTCAAGCCCAGTGGGACACATGGACTCAAACACATCTCCCTGAACACCAGGGGATTCCGACTAGAAGCGAGGGGATATGGAGTATATGTGGGGAGTATATTCCATCATTATAAAAGTGTTTCTTAACAGAGGAATGTAAACAAAGGTTAATATAATAATCATTATAAGTAAATAGAAGTCATAGTGGAAAAATAGAGACAACAACAACAATAAATGAAACAACTATAATAATATTCAACAACTAATGATATGTCATGTCAATACAAAAATGGGATGCATGGATACAAGATAAAAGGAATAACATGTTCCACATAAGTAAAAAAGGAAATAAAAGACTATCCCAAGCATCCGGATATCCAACTCGGACCTCTACTAACAATATATATCCAAAACAACATGAAATCATGTGTTCGAAGCCATACGCTTCCCTTTTTCAACACCTGCAACCATGAAATATACTCCAGGTACCAAATAGTGCTTAGAGTGGGCATGAGATAAATCTCAGTGGGCCACCACCAATGTTTTCTATAACATCTTTCCCAGGTAATGGAAATGTAACCATCTGAATGCATGCATATGTAAAGTAAATCAATACAATGTAACTAAACACCCATGTACCTAATTTATCCCTCGCCTGGTGTCTAAACATGTTACCAATTCATTATTTTATTGTTACCAGATTATAACATATCACATGTTAAGAATAGTGAAGGTTCCAAGTTATAATAAGACAACCTATAATGATGTTTAATAGTGAAGTCCCAAGGTAATGACCAAGGAAACATAGAATTCTATGGTCACCAACTCAGTAATAACTATCGGTTAGCATGGGTTAAGAGTCTATTACAAGGAGCACAGTCCATGTCATTCCATAATGAGGAATGTACAGATTCCAAGGAGTTCATACAAGGTAAAACGAGTCTAATCAATGACTAGGCCTGATGGGAATTAACCACAACACCTACTTATCAATACTAGATCCAAGGAGTGAATCAAAGAAATCTTGTAATTATGTTGAATGGATCCTGTAATTTCATACTAGGATTCCAATAAATAGACAAGGATCGAGATCTTGGTGGGTCTCAACCTAAGCACGCTGAATCCTTGATTCAGAATGGGGTTCTGGAGTGCTCATGGATTCTCCAAACAGAATCTAAGTCATGCTCGAGTCAATACCCTCCTGTTTGATATTGAAGTAATGTAATATTTCATTTTCTTCATTCATTTCCTTTAATTAGGGTGATAAGGTCAAGTAGAATTCAACCTTGTAATCAATTCATTCGGTTCAATCCATACCTTTCATTAGTGTTATAAGGTCATGTAGATTGCAGCCTTCTGATCTAGTCATTTGGTTCAAGCCATTCTTTTCATTAGTTTGAAAAGTCCATGTAGCATGAAACCAATAATTTAATCCATTTAAATAATATTCCATATTCATTGTTCATTCATATACCTTCCATTAATGTCGTAAGGGGTGCTACAGAAATGAAACTTTCTATTCATTTACATTTAAGGATGATTCATATACTTAGTATACTTTAAAATTCACATTTCACATTTCATTGACAAATTTAAGCACTTAACTTAGGTAGTTTAAGTGTTCAAAATACATGGTTATTTCCATTATTTTGTTCTATTTTAAAAAAGTCAATTAATATAGATACACTTACCCTTAGGGAGTTCAATCCAAGGCACACCTGGACGATGGTTCAAACATGTCAAAAAACTAAAGGACTATTTTGGCATAACATCTTATAGGGGATGAATGGAGTTTTGGCATTAACCACCAAAAATTATTCACATATTTGCAAAGATAATTACCAAGCGGTTCAAATAATTATATGCATGGAATATAAATTCTATAACTAGCACCCGATGAAATCAGTGGGCCCCATAGGACAATTCCAAAATCAACGAACTTTAGGGATGAGTTATAGAATACCAAACTTAGGATTTTATGGATCTCTTCTTCCAATATTGGCCATTTATTTGGCTTGGATCAGAGTAGATCAAAGAAAAAGAGAAAAATTCTCATACCCCAATAAATAGGTCGAGACAAAGAGAGAAGAGGAATGGAAAAAATGGACTCAAGTAATTACCTTTGCGCATCAAACGTGATGAACATAATTTAGAATGGATCCCAGATGAATGATATCTGTTGATTCCTACCTTATTTCTTCAAAAATATCCAAAATTATAAAAAAAAGGGGTTAATCCCACTGGTTATCAGATTAGGAAAAAAGAGAGATAGTTAATAGATCACTAAGGGAAATTTTATAAAATTACCAAAAACATTATCCTGTGTATAGTTTGTCTACACGGTTAGCTGGGTATAAGGGGAACCTGCATGGTTAGGTATACTAGCCATGATCAAATGATGAAAATTGTTTTTTTGGAAAATTCAATCTGTGCGGTTAGCCAAAACGTGCACAACCTTGCAGTAACCGTGTGACATGGCCAGTTTCCCTAATAAGATGGGTTCTGGGCTCCGAACAGGCCCCAGACACCCCCTAGACCTTTATTAACTCATTATTAATCCATATTATGTCCAAATTAATTATTTATAATTAAATTTAAAGGTTCCATTGCGGAGTGAAAACCCAGGTTCATACACCCTTCCCATTTTGATATCATAAACATAAAATCTAAAAAAATTCAAAAATAATATGGATGAAGTTTTCTTTGAAATGAACCTTTGAAAATTAAAATTTAATATTAAAATAAATTTTTATTCATGATGGTGATGAAATATTTTCATTTGGTGTATGTTAAAACAAAAAATTAATTTGACATTTTTAGTCAAAATTCAAAATTACACCGTTCATAAAATGATAAGAAAATTCCTTATAAACCTGGTTACATATAGTAAAATATGGATAAAAAAATAAATAATATATTGGGAATAATAAAAAAAATACATAATCAATTTGAATAAAATATGGACATGGAAGAAATAATTCATAATAAAAGAGAGAAATGATGTGATAGTTTGTTGTATGAGGCGTCATGATGCGATGTGTTTTATGAGGTGATTATTTTTTAGAAAGCTGGATTTGGTTGTTGGTTTGTTGCTAGAGTCAGTCAAAGCATGGTCTAAGTGGTTTTCAGTCCCGTTGGAGTGGATGTATTTCGTTTTGAATTTTGAAATAGTATGTTTTCACAGGATTTCGTGTGATTTGGATTCTTATTGATTCTCTGAGCGAGTTATGAAAACATGGGCCACGATATGCTGGATTGTGACCTTTTTGGATTTTCCATGTGGAAGCTACCTATCTCTTCTCAATTATCTGCTTTAGAAGAGGTTTTAGAGTATAAATCATTCACCTACGCAAAACCATTCGGATTGGGATGTTTGATGGGGTATGACTATTGTCATCAGTATCAGGCCCATGCATATATGCACGAGAACTAGTCGACATGACATGCAATGGTGGAAGTTTGACATATTGATCTAAACACAGGGAAGGTGAAGTTCCTGTTTTCTTGAGTTGGTATGAATTCTTTTATGGTTTTTATTTGGATTATTTTTTTGGGTTCTCACTTTTCCATTCAAAGTGTCATTTAGAAAATACAAAAAAAAGATATAGCGGTAATGAGAGAAATGAAGTCATTTTTCCTTAAGAACTATATTTTACTCTTTTATATACATAATGAGATGAAAATGGATGGAAAACATTTAATATCTAGGAATAATAATAGGATAATAAAATACATATGATTGGGGAGATATAGTTCATATAAATTAATCACTAAAAATGTAATCGTAAATAGTCCTATTAAAAATGAGATTGTAATATAAAACCAATACATAAAGATCATCTTGCTTCATATTCACTTTAATATCCTATATATTAAATTTATTTTAATTATAATTCAACAAAAAATCTTAATAATACCTATTATACCTTTAATTAATTACTTATAATGTCGTATCACATGTTTCTTAACAATCATCCATTACCATCTTGGTTTTGGGTGTTAAATTTTATATTTTCCATGTAATGTTTGGTTCAGTAGTTGTGTTCATTTAACTTTGATAATAATTCAATCATATCCATAATGTAAATACACATTTAAATATCCCATATAATCGTTATATATATGTGTATAAACATTATATAAAGTGGTGATAAAAAATGAATTGCATCACTACATGGAAATGGTTGCCCGCACATATACTCAAGTGACATTTCTATTTTTCAATGGATGTAATAACTCATAGGTAAATATAAATTAATATTTTTATATTAATTATTATAAAAAATATCATTTTAAAAAATTAAATCTATCATAATAAAAAATTAAAAATGATGATGGTGCAAAATGAGTTGTATTGCTACATTCCAGTGGTCATCTACACGTACATACAAGTGATGAAATCATCTTCACTTGTATTGAGAATAGATGTTAAATGGTTGTGAAAATATAAAAAGAAAATCTCTATATATTTATGATTCAATATTCATCATGTTTTTATGTATACAAAAATTTTATAGGATGCATAAGAAGAAATAAAATTGAAAGATATCAATTAAGTTCTTTACAACTTCATCGAGAGATACCATGTGGCTAACTTATATTGCCTTGAATGATTAGTATTAGGAGAACAAGAAAAAAAATAATATTAAGAGAGTAATTATTGTATTATTTTCTACTAGGAATTTTCTAACATAGGAGGCTCAAATAGTTTAATTAAATTAGTTGAAATTCATTAATTTTATAAGTGAGGTGAGGGACCCCCATGGAATTACTTAAAAGATTACAACGATTTAATGTCACATTTAAGAGAAAGGAGATAAAAAGTATAGGGAAAATATTGAAAGATAATATAAGGTTTAAATATATTCAAAAAAAATTAATTTTTTTGGTTTGGGTTGCAATCCTACTTTTATCTCATGGTTTAACCCCTGATAAACTCATTTTAGCATTAACTATGATTGCAAGATTTTAATTTTTATACTATTAAAAATGAAAAAAATATTGTTGACTAAATTTAATCTTAATAAGTATTATAATTCAAAATCTTGAAACCATTTTACTATATTTAATTTCAATAATTCGATGAATTTAATTTTTACTACACACTCAACCCACAATGAAAACATGTTTTCAAATAATGTGTTTTAAGCATGAAACATAATTCATATTTATTCCTTTACATGTAAAAAACATTAATTGAATGTTAATATATTATATTGAATATATAGTATATAAATTTTCTAAAAAATATTTGTAAATAGAGATTGAATTAATTTATTAAGATAAAAACACATTGCCTGTATAGAAGTTATTTTTTTTAAAATGTGTTTTTTATCCCAAAAATTAACTGATACCAAAACTAAGTATAAATATGATTACTATATAATTAATTAGATAATTTATAAATAAGTGACTCTGAAATTAAATTATAATCAAATTTAAAATATAATTTCATATTTACTTGGAATAAAATTATAATTTTAAAAGAAAACTTTGTTTTTATCACTATTCACTGAAATATAAATCATTTTTGAAAAGGCCAAAAAATTATATCTAATATAATATTGAAATCATGATTTAAAAAATTATATTATTTTCAAAAAATAAAATTTATAAAAAGAGAATAAATTAAGTATAATTTTTACATGAAAAAATATATTAATTTATTTTAAAGAAAAGATATATTTAAAGCATAAAATAGATTTCTAAAACTTTAATAATTATTTATTAGGAATTAATCAATAAATTAGAATTATTAAAAACCATTATAAATAATTTTATTAAATGTTTTATTATAATATTCATACTATCCAATTTAATGGCTTGAATGATGGTTTAATATATGGTGGTCTATATAAACTGTGAATTGTGCATTTGGAAAGCTGTTGAATAGTTAATATTTTATTTAAAAGGAAATACATATAGAATATTAGGATTTTAAATTATAGACCCCTTAAAATGAATATATTCCTAAAAAGTATATTATCTAGGTAGAAAAATGAGGATATTTCTTCTTCATCACATCCTCATGTTCCCATGTAGCTTCCATAAATTTATGATAACTTTTATAAACATTGATTATGAGGGTAGTATTGTTCCATATAATATTATCAGCATAATAAATGAATCATATTAGATTTAATTGATTGTAATGATCATGATCATGTTATACAGCCTATATTTTTAGTATATTTTAAAGATCAGATGTGCACTTCCTCAGTAAAGATACATAAAAAATCATGATACTTAGAGTATTCTATTGGGAATGTCGAGTAATAAGACATAGTCCATACTTGATCGGGAATCTCAAAAGTGAAAATATTCATATGGATCATATATAACTTCCTTTTGAATCTCATAACCATATTTTGTAGATAAATTCATAAGAAATTATTCTCGGTAACTTCTAGTTCTAGATATCATCGATGATTGAAAGCATAAATGATTATTTGACTCTAAGATTCTTATATGAGATACTGAATGGATCTATAATTAAATTTTATTTCCTAAAGTAGATCAGATCCCAATATATTTATTTCTCAAAAATTTATCTGACTGATTTAGAGTTTTACACTTCATTCCTTATAGGACGTCAAAAGGATCCATCAAAACTCTAGAGTGAAACTTATTCTTGTTATATAACTTAATTGGAAGAAGGAATTGATCCAAACCACCATTAAAATCATCAGAAATGATATCAATATATACTCTAGGGATTGAATTTTTCCTTTATATAAACCATTTATCCAAGGATGATAACTAGTACTAAAATATATCTTGTTGAAGACTTCTCTAGAACATCAAGGTAAAGCATTGAGCCCTGATAAGAAAGATTAAAATTTTTTACACCATATAATATTACCATTTCATTAATGTATATCCTGGAAGGATTATGAGTATATAAATATTCAATGATATTAATGAAGTGAACTGGTTTTTCAAGGCGATCTACTAAAACCAAAATAGTGTTATAGTTTTTGGGTGTTTTCATGAGTCAAATGATAAAATCTATGGTGATGTTTTCACTTTTCTATTCCATTATGGGTATTTGTTTTAAATAACATTAAAAATGTGTTTCTCCATCTCATATTTTTGGCATACCGATAAAAAAGTTAGATTCTCCATTATATACCACTTCATATTTTCTAACCTAAAAAATCTTCCAGTTCACTATACATCTTCGTACATCTGGGATGAATAGAAAGTAGTTAGTAATGATATTTATCCAATAATTTATTATTTAGGTCTTGTACAGATGGGACACATACATGGTTCATGAATGTTATAAATCCATCATAATCAAGGTTGAATTAATGAAAATATATAACCTTCTTTTATATCCCAACGTCTTCCTTTTGTGCATCATTAATCGTAAAAGTAATATATGGTTGAACACTCATTCAAGAGATATAATATTTTTCTTATTATTTCATGATTTCAATGTCCATCCTTTCTGAATATATAAATAATGGATATTTTTTTATCCCCATCATGGGCAATCTATCTTTATCCTTTCAACTGAAAGCATTGGACACCTTGATCACTATGCAATGTCAATATTTTATTGACTATTAATAATCTTTAATGAACTCAAACCACCATATTTGGTCTATATTCAACTCTTTATGAGTGAATATATACTTAAAATTCTATAATAAGTATATATTGTACATCGTTCTCTATATATTCAATTCATCAAGATCTTTAATTCAACTATTATGGATACTAACTATAAATCATGATTGAGGTAATTTGTCTCACAAAATTCATTTTTTTGTTATGCCTAATCAATCACAATATCATTATACATAAGAACAAAAACCACCCATGTCTTCAATACATCATTGTGAATAAAAATATCTTATCTACTAAAGGGTATTATGATCAATGATTCAAAGTCCAATATTCTCCTTAGTTCCTTCAACGTTTCCTCGTATTCATCTACCCAAAGGTTCTTTACTCCCTTTAGAGTTAAATTTATTAGTGAAATAGATATTCATGTTAAATCATTTACAAATAGTTGATAATATACATTAAATCATAGAAAACTATGGATTTTAGTAATATTGGAAGGTCTGGTCCAATACTCAATAACTTCTATTATTGATAGATCTACTAATGTACACTCAAAAGTGAAAATATGAACCATAAATTAATATTTATATTTCTAAAATTTACACATGGTAAATTTTCCATGTAGCTACTACTTCGTTTGTTCCTTGACTACAATACTCAATTGATCTTCATTCTCTCCCTTTATCTTTGAATACATAATAATATCATCTATTATGACTATAAAAAACTGATGAAGGAAATATTTAAAGACTCTATTCATTAAATCCATTAAGATAGAAAGGTTATTAGTAATAAAAAATTGAATGAAAATGAATTCATAGTGCACATACCTCAATGAATGGATTTCTTGGGTATGCCTTCGAGTTTGGCCTAAAACTATAGTATTCGGCATAAAGATCAACCATGGAAAAATAATGAGATATATATAATTGGTCAAGAAAATCATCAATATATGGTAAATATGACTTATTCTTGATTATGATCTTATAATATTCCCAATAACCAATGAAGACATTCAGGGATCCATCTTTTATAAGAACAATTTTCGTAGTTTTTCCCCTTGGTGACATACAAGACCAAATGATTCCCTAATAGATATTCTCATAGAGTTAATGATTCAATTACTATAACTTAATCAGGGTCATTCTCTAAGCCATCTTTAAAATATGTGTACCCACGGTTATGAGTTAATTTATAAACTAATTTCTATAATTTGAAGAAAGGCTACACAACATTTCTATAAATAAATTAAAAAATTCATAATATAAGAATATCATAGATATTGAGTTTCTCCCAAACTAGATGAGATAAATAACCACATTTAATAAGAATAAGGACCCATGAAATGAATTTAATTTTCATTAGAAGTATATTATTTTTATCTCACTGATATAAAATCATAGTTTTTCTCAAAATATAAAATTTTAATTCCCTTCCCTAATAATTGGTTTGAGATTTTTATAAAAAAAGACAATCCATGTCCACAATAACATCAAATTCATGTAGAGGAAGAATAAAAATATTTTAAAAAATAACATTCCTAAAAACATAAATTTTTTTAAAATTCATAGACATGTAGTGTGATAATAAAACCATTATATTGTTTTTATGTCTATTTCAAGATCTAGTCATTGAGGTGGTAATGTGATGCCCATATAAAATTCTACAAATATCAAAGAGTGGGTATATCTAGAATCAAATAAGACAATAGCAGTTATAAAGTGGATAGTAAGTGTACCTTTAACTATTTATTTAGATCACACTATATCAAAAATAGTGATCACTTGGGATTTAACTTTATATATTGGCTTAATGTATTTCTAATGTTGATAATTATTATTAACCCTCACATTTGAGTATTGTTCAACGTAATGTATATTATCCTTTAAATTTTTTATCTAGAGTGTGGGTAGTGAATTATATAGAGATTTATCACCATTTTTATCATTATATATCTTCTTCACATTGCATTGACATTCAATTTCAAATTAGACTTTATTTCTATGATTAATAAACTTACTAGTTCCCATAACACAATTCCATCCATGATTATTTCCACAGTTGTGATATAATAGGAAACTCTTCTTCTTCCCTCCATGAGTTTTCTCATTTTAATTTTCATTGAATTTCATCATTTTTGGTCATAATATTGAAAGTAAAACACGAGAAGGGGGGGTTAATTGTGTCTTTTGAAAAACTTCCACAATTCTATCTTTCAAAAGACTCTTTATTTTATGTAGATATTCAATGTTGTAATTTTATATGAAACTATGATGAGGATAAATAGAATGAAAGAAAACAACTTTTTATAGTGGTTTGGGGAACAAATATCCCATGTTTCACTCCACCAAATATAGACTCTATGAGATTGGTGAATTTCACCAGTTTGGTCCTCTTATCACAACACCAAAATCTGCAAATGAGTGTAAGAATTTTACACCATTACAAAAAAAAATAACAAAGCCTTCTATTTATATAAAAGATAACTGGTTATCCATAGCTTAGATCGAGAGCTGATACTCCACCATAACTAAGTATGGTTAATAAAAACATAAATAAATCAAAAGAGACTAATTTGTTGAAACTGGTTGAACTTCACAATTGAAACACAATCAATTGACATTTTATGGATATTATTATTCTTCAGAAAAGATAGTATTCTATAAATAATGAGTCCAAAGAAATCCATGTTGCACAAAAGATCTTTTTTTATGAAAAAAACAAAATAGAGCATTCACAAAATTATAGTACAACAAGTTAGAACACGTATATCTCTGAAATGTAGTCTATTCTGAGATGTTTAGTTTTTGTAAAACTATACAATGATTTTTATCATAGTATGATCATATATTAAAAAAAGTTTCTTGCAAAAATCTCAAATCAAATAATGATACACCGAGGGAATATATAAAGAATAAAATCCTTGTTCCGAATTCTAGATCCACAAAAGATGCCCCATAAATCCTAGGAAATTAAACTTAAATAAAGATAGTTATTTGTAACTTTTCACAAAAATAGGAGTGAAAATCTTCGTTCAATATGGTTCTTTGAATCAAATTTATGGATCGTTAAATTAGTCGAAAATAATCTTTAAAACAGCATTTAACTCTATCCAGAGCATTGTAGATATCCTGGAAAATATATTGGATTTAAATATTTGACATTGAAATGTCAAATGTAGGGTTCCTTCAAAAACTGACAAAATACCAATCATAGGGTTCAACTAAGTGTTATTCATTCTCTGAACTTAAGGTTGAAAATGTAATGTTTATGATCCATATGTTTATATCTAAAATGTAGTGTTCATTACTAATGTAGGGATGTTTAAAAATACATTATCCTCTTGAAAAACGTTAGGTTCCTTTCAAATGCAAGGTTCCTTAACTATAATGTTTTCATAATGTATGATTGACTAACCATGTGTACTGTTTT
This sequence comes from Viscum album, assembly GCA_963277665.1. Lineage (NCBI taxonomy): Eukaryota > Viridiplantae > Streptophyta > Magnoliopsida > Santalales > Viscaceae > Viscum > Viscum album. The sequence continues at coordinate 452,828,259 of OY728143.1, read as the reverse complement.
GAATATAGGGTGGAGATATCATAATTTTTTCTACTAGCATAAGGTTGAATAAAAATGTACAAATCCAGATCCATATGCACTTTACAAAATGTAGGGCTTATTCCTTACGTTATGCTGGTCAATGTAGGGTGTAAACAGTGTTTCCAAAATATTTGAAAATTATTCCCAAATTCTTTAAATAATATTCCTTACAAATTAAAAGCATGAAAATAATTTCAGAATAAATAGAAATAAATATTAATTCCCTGAAATACACTTAATGTAAAATGATTTGTAAAATAAGAAGGGGTATTTGTGAGCCTGAAAATCATAATAAATTATTGAGTATTGTTAAAACAACACATTTTCAATTATCTCACCCTTTTTGATGATCACAAAACCCATAAAATGATTAACACAATAAAATATTTTATAAACATACTTAAAGAAAATATTTATAATAATATTTTGATTTTATAGTATTATTTAAAACGAAAAAATATGAAATGTTGTGTTCATCCAATTGTTTCCCCCTTTTTGTGTAATCAAATCTAAAGTATTAAAAAATATTAAAACAAGATTAAATTTTCATAGAACATTAAGACAAAGTTTTAATATTCTATTTAGATAAATAATATAGGCAATCTCATGGTTGAGAAAAATATAAAAAAATAAAAAATAAATCATCAAAAATAATAATGAAAAAATTTTGTAAATAAAAACTGTATATATATAGTAGAAAGTTTCGGCTTGGGAAACAAGTTAGTCAAGTGGAAGGTTTTTGTCAAGGTTTTGTTTAGTTACTGGTCATTTTGGGATCTGAGAAGCTTGAAATAATTCTTTCAATTATTTTATCTGTATCTATAATCATTCAGTGAGATTATCTCCAAAATTCCTTATCAAATATCAAGAATTTTGATTAACATGAAGACTTACAACTAAATTTACATTCAAAAATTCATACAAACATTCTTTCTACTATTTTAACAGAGCCAAATTATCTCTTAACTTTTTGAGCATAAACCTGTTACCTGGTTCACTTACAGTCAATTTCTTAAAAAGATGTCTCTGATTGTCCAACAAGACAGAAAAAGGGAAACTGTTGCACTGATGTTTATGCAAACAATCATTCATATCACCCATGATATTTATGATTTCATGAAATATTATAATCAAATCTAGTGAGGTTGATGGCCATTGGTAGAACTAATGAATGGAGTAAAACTCCCCTTTTTGGACTCAAAATAGCTTTCAAATACAACTTCATATATTTAAAATCTATTCTAAAAATACTCTTATAATTGATTTTTCAATTTGATCAAGCATCTCCCTCATAAATTCATTAAAATTTCTTTTGGAAACAAAAATTTCTTTAATTTCTTGATTTTGGGTTTGAAGAGACTAAAACTCCATCCTTAGTGATGATGAATTATACAAAACTTCAAACGATATTCTTATTACTCCCAACTCAGGTTTTGAAACAAAATTTTGTTCCTGAACCTTATTAAACATAACCACAATATCTTCATTTTGGATAGTCAACGAATCAAATGTCCATTCATATGGATTCTTTGAATGGTCAAAGACACAATAGATAAAAGATTATAGTCAGACTTATCTACTGACGTTTTAAATGATTTTTTACTAGAGAAAGAAATATTATGAAGAACATCTACCTTTTCTCAAGAAACAGATCTTGGTCTCTCCAATAATTGTTCAAAGGTTGAGATATCATGATGATCAACAATATTTTTAATCTCAATTTCTAATCTTTTCACTTGATGTTATTTATGGGTATCCACTTCCTAAATAGATTCAGCTCGAACATCATAATCTTGTTCCTGAGGAACAACATGAAGATCTTGAATCTGAATTTCATCCTATTGATCTTCTTCTTGACCTAGTTCTTCTAAATGAACTGAACAAGTATCGTCTCTTGATCCTAACATTGGTTCTTCAAATGGTGGTTCTTCTCCATTCCTTTATTTCATAACGATCTCCTCTATAACTTATTCTTCTTTTTATTTTGTTGCACCACTAAATCTAAATTTTTTCTTAGTAGATTTGGACAATCCTTTTGTCCTGGATTCTCTAAATCCTTCATTTCTCAAAGCACTTTTCTCTCCCTAATAAAATGATCCTTTCTTCTGTTGGTCATATACACTAGCTATAATAAGCTTTCCATTCACACTACTCCAGTAAAAACCAAGCATCTTGTGATTAATTTCATTCAAAACATTAATATGATGAAACTTAACTCTTGATATGAACAAATGAATCATATTTTTTCTAACAATAATCAAGGAAAATATAGTATATAGATATAAAAATACATCCAAACCTCTACAAGAGAAAAATATTTCAAATATCATAACATGTATCTCAGAAAATTGAAATTGATTTCACTTATGAACAAGAACATAATATAAATGTCTGGATATAAGATTTTCCCCATTTCAGCTACTCTGGGAAAATTTTGGTTTGAATGAACTTAACCAACACTTTCTATTCTACCTCAATATCATTAACAAATTTTTCCCTTATATTTATTGATCCAAATAAAAATGACATAATATTTATATAATTATGATCATTATTTCCAATAGATCTAAGGATAAAATGTAACACTCATTCAGGAGAAAATTCCAAAATACGAGTTTGAAGAAATAAAAGATTCTGTATCTTCTATTTTTTCACATACAATATCTTTTGTTTAACTAAAACTTAACTATACACAACTAAAGAAATTCTTATGTTCTACCTCATAAACTGAATCTGCATTCTCTTGATTAAAAAAATCCAATCATTGAAATGTTAGTGCTTTCTTAAGGAATGGATCCATCCAATATATCGACTCAAAATCTTTGAACATTATTTGAATAATCTACCATTATGGAACTCATTAACTCTTTGAGTCTCTTGGTTATCCCACATCAATTTTCTTGGTCTTCACTATTCTTGAGAATCAAAATTTTTGAGGTTTTTCGATTCTAGGGTTTTGATGGTAGATGAAGGTTTGGCTACACCAAATGGTTTGAGAAACAAAAGTATAGCGTAATTCAAAATGATTCTGACAGATAATGACATTGCATTGGTTTCCCATTCGAATTACATAGATTAATAATTACAATTTTTAAAAAAACGTGAAATTAAAACTAAAAACAAATATATTAAAAAAATAAACATTGAGAGTAAAATAAAGAGTAAAAAATGTTTAATATAAATAAATATTCTTTAAAAATGAAATAACTTAACAAATGAATTATTTAAAATTAAATAAACCTAACTCCCCCCCCCCCTAATAAAATCAAAACAAGCTGTGAGAAGTGGTTTAGTGAAAATATTAGCTAATTGATATTCATTATTAACAAAATATAAAGATTTATTCTTTTTACAAATATTAACTCTTAGAAAATGATTCCTTATATAAATTTGTTTAGTTATGGAACTACTTATAGGATTTTTTTAAATATTTAGGGCATTAGTATTATCACATAAAGTGTGAATACTATTAAAATTTAATCTAATGTATAGTGGTTTTTTCCTCCAGAATACTTGTGTACATCAACTCTCGGTAGACTCATATTCTATCCTAACAGTTGATAGAGAATCAAAGTGTTGTTTATTACAAGACAATGAAATTAAATAGTTTCCTAAAAAGTGACAGGTTCCTGAGGTACTTTTTCCCTTCACATAAATCCTCCAAATTCAGCATCTAAATTTGAAATCAAATTAAAAATAAATGTTTTGGGGTAAAAATGTGATTGAAAATAGTTCATTTCAAATATCTAAAAATTATATTAATAGTAGTAAGATGGGATTATTTTGGATTCGATTGAAATCAAGAACAATGAAATATAGAAAACATGATGTCTAGTCTGCTAACAAAAAAGATATAATAAAATACCAATCATACCTCTATATATCTTTTTGTATAGTATTTTTCCAGCTTCATCTAAATAATTTTTTATATTAGTACACATGGGGGTTGTATATGAATTGTTTTTTTCAATTTAAAACTTTTTCAATAAATCAATAATATATTTACATTGATTTTAAACATTTCAGAAATATTTTTGACAAATCTGAAATCCAAAAAAATCATTTCCCTTATCATACTCATTTCAAATTATTTTTGAATCAGTTTAAAAAAATGACAAAATTTTTTATCTGAATATCCAAAAATAACATCATCAGCATGAATTTGAACTAATAAAATATCAAAATATACTATTTTAATAAATAGAATTTGGTCTGTTGAGCCAATAGAAAAACTGTTTTTCAAAAGTAATAAACTTAAAATTTCATACCAAGGTCTAGGTTCTTGTTTAAGGCCCTAAAGAGATTTAGTATGTTTAAAATCCAAATTATGTTTTTGAGGATTTTCAAAACCATGAATTTATTAAGCATATACTTCCTCTACTAAAAAACCATGTAAAAAAGACATATTTAACATCTATCTGGTACAATTTAAAATTCATATTTGATTCATAATCCAAAAGGATTAAAATGGTATCTAGTCAACCTAGAGGATAAAAGGTCTCATCATAATCTATTTCTTCTTCTTGATTATAACCCTTAGATTATAACCAAGATTTATTCCTAGTAATGATCCCTTGATCATCCTGTTTGATTCTAAAGACCCACTTGGTTCATATAACAAGATAGTTGGTTGGTCTTTCTACTAGTTCTAAAACCTAATTTCTTCTAAACATGTTTAGCTCTTCCTGCATTGCTAATATCCAGATTTCATCTTATAAGGCTTCATCAATAGTCTTAGGTTCTAACTAGGATAGAAAGGAATAGAATTATATATAGTTTCCAACATTTCTTCTAGTTATAATTTCTATTTCTAGGTCTCCTATAATAGTTTCTAGAGGATGGTTCTTTAGGATTATAGAATTTCTAGGAAAAACACCATAAGATTCGTCAGTTTCAAGTTCTAATAAATGGGACTACATTTGGTTAATATCATTTTCCAAATCATTTTTAGGGGTTCCCAGCCTCATGTTGTCAAAAGTGTAAGTAACATCATCAATTTGATCTATTTTCATAATAAAAGGACTCGTTTCAACAAACATTACATTAATAAATTCTTCAATAATCCTGGAATTTTTATTAAACACTATATAAGCTTTAGAGTTAGCAGAATATACCAACAATATTCCTTCACCGTATTTTGGATCAAACTTTCCAAGATTATCTTTAGTGTTCAAAATATATACCTTGCATCAGAAAATATTAACATAAATTATTTTAGCCTTTTTATTATTCCAAATTTCTTAAAGCATCATTTTGAATATAAGATGAATTATTACTCTATTCCTAATATAGAAGGATATGATTATAGATTTTACCCAAAATAGGTAAGAAGAATGTATTCATTTAACATATTCTTATCCATTTATTGAATAGTTCATTTTCTCCTTTCAAAAAAATCCATTTTATTGAGGTGTTCCTGATGCATAGAAAGTGTGTTTAATACCCATATTTGGGAAAAAATAATTAAATTATTTATTCTAAAATTCTCCACCATGATCACATCCCAATGAAAATATTTTAAAACCTTTTATATTTTGAACAATTTAACAAAATCTTTCAAAAAAAGTAAAAACATCACTTTTATGTTTTAGAAAATAAACACACGTAAATACAGAATAATCATAAACTAAAAAATAAAGATATAATTTACCATACCAACATGATAATCTTGATGGTCCAAATAGATAAATGTGGATATGTTCTAGAGGTTTAGATGTAGAAATTTTGTTAATTGATTTGAATGATGATTTATGTTCCTTACCAATTTGGCTTGCATCACAGAGTCTGTCATTATGCAATTGCAAATTGGGAAAATCAGAAACTAATTGTTCTTAGATAATTTATTTAAATAATAAATATTACAAAGACCAAGTGTCCTATTCCATATCCATGAATCATTTGTATTCATAGTTTGACTATTCACTTTCTATTTACACAAGGAATTTATGTCATGTGTATAAGTATTGTCAGTTCTTGGTTCTCTAAACATAATCAATTTATCTTTAAACACATAGTATGGATTGTTAGAAAAATCAACATAAAAACCATCATCACAAAGGTAAGAAATACTTATCATATTGTTCTTTAACCCTTGTAGATATTATACTTTATTCATTGATACTAACTTTAGATCTCTAGCTGTTCCAAATCCAACTATTTTCCCTTTGGAATTATCACCAAAATTGACATAACCTCTATACATTTGAGTGAGTCTATGAAAATTTCAATCGATATCTAATCATATGCCTCAAATAACCATTGTCCATATACCATATATCATTTATGTTCTTGAGGAATGTTACCAACAAAATCATTTAAACAAATGTTTGTTTTTGTACCCACACTTTCTTCAGTCCTGTAATATTAGATTGTATGAATACAAACCTACTTTGTTTTTCCATAGATTATATCAATTAACTCAGATAAAATCTATAAAATAATGTCTATTTTAATACAACTAATTTGAGGATTTCCCAAATAACAGTTACTTGTCACATGCACTTTTATTCCAGAAAAAATAACAAGTTCCATTTTTTGTATTGAGGATAAAATAATATTTTTGTATAGTTTAGACTTATCACCCATAATTCCTATACCAAATAATTCTCTTTTAGTAACATTTTATCAAAGAATTCATTTAAGATATTTTCTCTTTTAGTAAAAACAATAGGATCACTCTTATATGATTCTACTTAATCCTGTAAAGCATTAATATACTTTACATGATAAAAATTGTTTGATGTAGATGAATTAAAATTTTCCATTAACTCTTGATGCTTATTTACCAAGGTATCTCTTTCACTTAAAATAAATTTATGAATGTTCTTAAATAATTTGATCTTTTTTAATAAATAATCATATTTATAGTCTAAAATGGAATATTAGGTTGCTAATTTACTATTTTATCAACATGAAGAACCAGAATCCGAATTGGATATGAAATAGGATTGCACTTTTTTCTCTTTAGCGATGAAGAACATACTGGCTTTCAAATTTGATTATCATTTTTCTCAACCAGATTTAGATGAATTGTTGGAGACATAAAAAACACTTCACGTTTCATTCATTGCACTTATACCATTAAGTTGATAATTAGAATTTTTCTAATATCTCTTATATGGATTTCTCTTTTCATCTTTTAGATAAATATATTCTTGTATAATAAGACCTAATTTCTTGAATTCATAGAAATTGACTTCATTTTACTCTTTCTCATACTTCTAGAAAGATTTACAGAATCCACTTTTCTTCATATAAAATTTGATGAACCTTCTGGCTAACTAAGACTGTTATATTTCAAAATCAGATGAGTAAAATTTTTACCCCTTTCCATATTCTTTTTTTATTTTTCTACTTGCCTTCAGAGATGTTACTTTTAGATCATTTTTCTATTTTTTCACAATTATTCTATTATCTTCAGCTGTGTCTTACATTTCATCTTCATACATCATCAATGTCCCAATTAGTTCATTCATTATCACATCTTTGACTGGTGATTATTTTCGAATACCAGCAGATATGAAATTTTATTTAAAAAGTAGTACACTTAGTATAATCAACACTTGATCAGATTTCTTGATATGTTAACCAAATGTTGTAATATTATTGATAATTTCTATAAGTCTTCCATTATTCTATGTGATTATTTCTCTATCAGAAATCCTAAATGTGTCAAATTTCATATTATCTATAGAATATATCATTAGTCTCACAATATTTTCCCCTTCATAGTAAACTGAAATAGTTTTCCACATTACATAAGCAGTAGGTCATTGTGAAGCATTATTTAAATCATCTGGTCTAAGGCCATAGATAATTAAATTCGTATATTTTTAACTCATATCATATTCATCTTCAGTTACAGCATTCCATATTTATGGTTTTTGTGGAATCTTTTTCTGAGGATTCATTTTAGAATAAACACTAAATACAAGATGTTTTTGATATATAACCAACCTTGAATTCCAGCAACCATAATTTTCTACATTGATGTACAGATCACTAACAATGGACATTAATTATCTTATATCAGTAGGTTCCATCATTGTATAGAACTTTTACTTTCATCTTGCTATAAATTTATCCAAAATCTCCCCTATAATACCAATTATTATGTCAGAATATAAAATGTAACACACAAGAGGGGGGTGAGTGGTGTCTTTTCAAAAACATCCACAATTCTGGCATTCAAAGCCCTTTTTATTTTAAGTTTATATGAAACATTTTTCTTATATATGAAACTACAAGGAAGATAAATATATAGAAACAACCTAACCTTTTATATTGGTTCTGGGCGCAAAGACCCCCAAGTCCACTCTACCAAATATTCTTTGTATGAGTTGGGTGAATTTCACTAAGTTGGTCCTCTTATCACCAGATCAGAATCAACAACTAAGTTGAGGAATTTTACACCTATAAAAACAAGACTATAAAAAATGTCTTCTGGTTATATAATAGGTAACTAGTTATTCATAGCGTAGATCGATAAGTTGATAATATACTACAACGGAGTACAAGCAGTTGAAACTCAAATAAATCAAAAGAGATTGATGTGTTGAAACTGGTTGAACTTTACAATTGTAGCCGCAACAATTGACAGTTGATTGGTCATATTCTTCAAAAAATATTTTCTTCAAGAAAGAATGAATCTAAATAGATATCAGTTTCACATAACATCTTCAATTTAAGATCATCAACAAAACAAAGTAGTCTCAAACTTATAGTAGAACGAGATTGAACATGCATATCTTCAATGTTAAGTCTTTTCTGAGATGTTTAATCACCATATCACTATACAATGATATTTATTAGAGTATTATCATATATGAAAATATGTTTCTTACAAAAATCCAATATCAAAAACAATACACCAAATGAATATATAATGATACAAATTCTGCTTCCGAATTATATAACCAAAAAAAGAAGCTTGTCAAATCATAGATATTCAAATTTAAATAAAGAAGGAGTGTCATAACATCCATTAAGAATAATAGTGAACATAATTGTTGAATAAAATTATTTGAATCAAATTTAAAGAGATTTAAATAATTTGAAAATGATCTTTAAAACAACTACTAACTCTGTTAAGACAGTTGAAGAAATTTGGGAAAATATTGTAAAATTAAATTTTTGATGTTGAAAAGTCGAATGTTGGGTTCCTTCACAAAATGAAAAATTACCAAATGTACGGTTCAACTATGTAGCATTCATTCTATGAACGTAGGGTTGAAAATGTGAGGTTTATGATCCATACATTTCTCTCTAAAATTTAAGGTTCATTACTTGCGTAGGGTTCGTTAACCATACTTTCTCCTCCTAACAAACGTAGGGTTCCTTCCAAATGCCAGGTTCCTTAATCGTAATTTTCTGATAACATAGGGTTGATTAACCCTGCATAATGTTTTGAATATAGGGTTGAGATACTATAATTTCTCCTTCCAGTGTAAGGTTGAATACGAACATATAGATAATGATCCATATGAACTATAAAGAACATATAGTTTATTCATTAACATACGCTTTCCAGAATACTTGAAAATTTATTTCGAATACTTTAATAAATATTTCTTATAAATTAAAGTCTTGAAAATAATTTTATAATAAATATAAATAAATATTATTTCCCTGAAAACACTTAATGTAAAATCATTAGTAAAACAAAGAAGGCTATTTTTGAGCATCTAAATCATCGTAAATTATAGAGTGTTGTTGAGACAATGCATTCCCAACATATCAATCATTTCCTATCAAACCTATGAAATTTATGGGTGAATCCAAACTCCATTTCCACCTTGATATCATATCAAATTATTTATTCATAGAAATGAAAATCTATTATGGTCAACTCCCATAATATACTTTTATTAATCCAATGATGAATAGATCAATCTTACTTTACTTTAACATAATACTTCTAGAAGTGTAACTCATAATTTTTGTAAAATTTAAATCATAGGTCCCAATATATTAATCATACTTTTTTATATGCTCAATTAATTCCTTATCTATATCCATATATAGAATACATGGAATGTAATTAATTAAAAATAAGCTATTAAACTCATCCCACTCCCTTGAGTCAATTTTTTCACGTTGAACTATATTCTTGATAAGAGTCCAAAATTTATCTTCTTAACATTATAAATGATGAAAAAATAAGATAACATTTTCATGTTTCAAAAAATGGAGAACATGAAATATCTTTGCAGTTGTACAGATCTATTACTCACCAATTTTTGGATTGTTGGATCCACTAAAAGAAAGTGGATAATGCCTCACGAGGGACTCAACAATATGTTTTTCCTTTCATTTATCATTTGGAATCTCAAAATGTTTTATAGATTTTTAATGTTATGTATGAATAGAAACAACATTTTCATTTCATATCCCACAAAAAATAGTTTCTTATGGTGAAATCATTAGATTTTTCATCACATTCATCATTAACACTATTCCCTATTGTTCAATCCATTGACCAAAACCAAGATTCATAGTATGAAAAACAATAATTATGGTAGAAAATAATATAATCTTAAAAATAATTTAATGTGTGTCTATATCAGGACACCTGCTTTTTAATATATATCACCTTCTCTTTAACCTATGTCATTCGTGGTCATTATCTATTTAACTCCTTTATAATAGCTCTTATTGAAAATTTTAATTAACCTAAGTTTATCCATTAGAAGTTTCAAATCATGTTTTAAATAAGAGAAAATTCCCCCTGCACTAGATTGATGGTGAATACATACTCGATCAACTCTTTTCGAGGGTACCACCACCAAATTAATATGTGGTAAATACATAAATTTTTTATATCCAAATAGGGATGTATTTTTTCGGGAAGCCACACTCCTTTCTTTACAATAACATAGGATGATATCCTATATACAATCTTATCCTATATGTTCACCCAAAATATTCCTCATCCAATTATCCAAATGTTACTTAACCTTCCCCTGATACCAACTATATTTACTCATTCATTTCATACAAAAATATTTGATCATTTTATATTAGTATTCAATAAAATTTACAATAATACCCCCTGAGTACCATATAAGATTATTATATTTGGAAACATTGATACCTAAACAACTTGTGCTTAAAATATCTATATAATCTAAAATTTATTTCTTCACAACTATAAACCATCTTCGACATAACGTACATAAAAGATTTCCCCATAACCTAGGAAGGGTATGATAATAAATAGTGAGCTCAAATACTCAGTAATGGTATACATAAAATATATCAATAAAAGATCATAATATACCATAAGAATAGAATAAGGGTATAAGAAAATGAGGTAAAAATTATAAAATAATACCCATCGATTCATATTTCATAATCATTAAATATGAAATAGAGATTTATCAACCGAAAAAAATAGGACATAAAAGAGTGAAATATTTAATAGACAATCATGAGCTATGAAAACATATCATAATCATAATACATAAGTATGTGTCATAAAAATAATCTTATAAAATCATTTAATTCAAGTCTCATGACTAATCCTATCATAGTAGATTGGGTTCACTCCCTATTCCGTCATTTCATTTGTCAATGTTCATGCTAAATACTATCTTAATAGATAATTTCATTAATTTAACTAGGTTCAATCCCATTTATAGTCCTTTTTATCTCATGAGTTATCCATCATTGCCCAATGAATTTGGGGCTATGATAGACCCACATGATCTTGGTTTATAATGTAACCACCCATTCATATTTTATAACAGAACCAACCATTACATAATGAATAACATGTGTATGTGTGTGTGTGTTCCACAAGATTATAAAACATTATTCATATAATCAGGTCATAACCTATATAAAGGATACATGTTTACTAGTAATTTCATAGTCATAATCATAAAACATATAGATAAAAAATAAAGTTACTATCATTGATTCTTATCTATATTAAATCATAAAAGGCATAAAAGCATGCTCTAGTAGATGAAAATGCATTTAAAATATCTCCAGAGCCTTTCTTGAATAAAATACCCTTTTCATTGTGAAATACCTTACATAAAATATAAAGATTTAAATAATATATAGAAAATCATTTTATTTTAAAATTGAAAAGGAAACTTATAATGGAAGAGAATTGGTATTCAATGAATTGAGATTATGATGTAAGATCATTGAATATCTTTATAAATTGAGAAAGGAAATATATTTTGGTTTCCACTTTCATTATTTGGGGATAAATATCTTGAAGAGTTGATAATATTTTATTACAGTCAACATGAATGAATGATGTGAAATATTACATCTTATTAAATGAATATTCATTACATAACATTATGATCAATGTTGGAATCATAAAGGGTTACAGTGTTGGGAATCTATGTTCCATAAGAAACGTGTATATAAATGATCAGAATTATCTCCCACTAAGTTCCCTATAACTTGATCCCTTCTTATACATGTCCTAAATAAAATCATTCATCGTATCCTAGGGAAAATGAAATATAAAAGGGGTGAGATAAGATTCTTAGTAATGATAAACTAGAAGGATATTAATTATTTTTTAATCATCACATGAGAATAAGGGTATGAAAACCTAAGATTTAAATTTTAAAAACATAATCATTGATTAATATATCATAATTATTAGTAATTTAATAACTATTGGTAGATAATAATGTGGGAAACATAATAGAATCAATTAATATTTTATGTGAATGAATAAAAATTTATTAATAACATGTCATAAAGGGAGGAATATAGTGTGTTATAATCATAATCACAGAAATAATGTGTCAAGGTTACTCGTAAATACATTTATAATATTTTAGGCTTTGGAAAACAACCATTGTACCTACTTCATTCTTAGAATAACCTCCTATTTACCATCATTTGGGCTACGGTTAACCTCATGTGTATCCTCTTTGGGTGTTGGGATAACATCATCTATATCCTTTTATCTCATAAAACATTAATACTACCCAATAAATTGGAATGATATAACAAACCCACTAGTCACATAATTATAATCCAACCATATTTCTGAAAAATGATCATGAAACCATTTAAATTTTAATCATATATTAACAGATAGAAAGGAAAATGGGTTTCATCAATATTCTATTATTATAATCATAAACCATATAGTGAAATAATAATGATAGTATCATAGGATTTTATCCCTAGTGAATCCTAAGTTACCTCATAGATGTGATCATAGATAAAAATACTATTCAAATAACAACAGAATGTTTTTTCATTAAAATACACATTTCATTTTGAAATCATTTAATTTAAAAATAAAAATTCAACAAATATTACTGAAAAATATTTCTTTGATATGATCCTTGGAAACTTGTAATAAAATAATAAAAGTAACACTTTTGTTATGATAGTGGTATAATGGTTTATGCAGTGTATTTTAAAATAATGATATGTTCACCTTTTCATTAAAAAGAATTTGTTTAGATAAAAAAATAATATTCATTCTAAATGATTTATAGAATGTCAAATTTGGGTAAAAATGAAATTTAAAAATCATAGGTTAATTTAAAAATCATTAATTAAATTATTTTAATGAAAATATGGATATGAAAGAAATATATATAAGACCTAAGAGAAAAACATTATTGTTTTTCATTAAAAATGATCTTATAGTTTATTGAGTACATAAAGCGACAAAAATGAATGGAAAACATGAATTCTCTTTAAATTACAATAGGATAATGATTAAATAATATATTTATGATATTGATTATATAATTTCATCATCGGAAACTTAAGCATAAACAATCATGGTTAACATGGGATTGTAGCATAAAACCCCTTAGCACATTAGAAAATTTTTACTCATAACCACCATGAGAGGAATAACATAAAATAAAACATTAAACAAAATAGATATAAACATATTCAAGAAAAAACATTTCAAAGTGGTAATATATACACATAATTTATAAAACAATAGGTGAATATGGGATATATATCATGGAAATAAAAGTTAGACTGAAAACTCTTACCTCAAGTCTTCCATTATATGTAAGCACTCTAAAATAAATTTATAATAATTAAATATTTATTATAAAAAAATATAAGAACCATATTTTAACATAACATTCTATTTTTAATTCTTTTATACTTTAAAATTATAATTTTAATAATAAGTTATTAATTAAATCAAACTATAGGGTAAAACTGGTTTATTTTCAATGAATGTTTCGATTTGGTGGTTCTAATACATAAAACATGGTCATGGTTTTATTAATTATATAATATTAATCATGAAATAATAATAATATTTATTTCTCACTTGTAATTTTGTAATTATTAATACAAATTACTATTAAAAAACAAATCGTATTGATTTATGGAGTTCGTGGTCCACACGTACGCACGAGTGAAATTATCATTTTCTAACGGATGGAAACATAAGAAGAAATAAAATAAAATGTAATTACATTAGTATAATTATTTTAAAAATATCATATATATTTATTATATCCATGATAATAATAATAAATGAATGTTGGTGATGAAAAAATAAATATATTTCTTCGTGAAGTGGTAGTCTACATGTATGGAAGAACAATGATTTCATTTCCCATTTGATGGAGAAAGAGAGGAAAAAAGGATTATCTACCAATATGGTATCATCAAATTATATGGTATATATTATATTAATAATGTTATTATGGATATAATATGTTTAGAGAAGATGGATGAAGAAAAAAAATTGAATGTACTTGGTTAATAAGTACACCTCTTTATTGATAAACTTCCTTTAGAATAAGCCTTAATCCATGAAACGATGAAATTCTGATAAAAAATGAACTGTAAGATTTTTGTAGGGTTGTTAGGAATATATTTGATGAAATATTTCCTAATATAATATGTTTTTTATGTGTGGGGAAGAGAGAAGAGGTGGTGTCATCTTGCAAAAGTGTGAGAGGACAGAGTTTGTATTTTTCAAAAGATTAAAGTATATTAAATTATTATTAAAGAAAAATGGATCCAAAATGAATCATCATAAAGATTAGATGATATAATGTCTATATATGAAAATAAAGTTTTATTGGCACATTTTTGTTTTAATATTGTTCCGTTAACTCTAATTTTCACCCCTCTCGTAATCCTATTTTAACCTTACACATGGTAATAAGTTTTTCTATATTTTATATTCATTATTAGAATATTAAAGTTCCATAATTAAATATTTTTGAAATTTTAATTAAAAATATGGAAATAATTTTGTAAATTTAAATAAATATATATGTGTGTGTGTGTGTGTGTAAGATATGAATTTAAAAACCTATCTGCCAAACATGATTAAAACCCATTTTCTGAAAAAACCAATTTTATGTATAAAAATGTTTATTTACAAAAATATAGTGTAAGGTTGTTTTCAATGATATTTATAGTATTATTTTTAATACATTTTAAACTATTATATTTTAAATCCATTACAACATATAATGAGACTTTGAAAATATTGGAGAATAAAATATATTTTTTCTAAAAAAATTGATATTTGTTAATAATAATCCAAAAATCATCTTTTCAGTGAATTCCTAAAAATAACTCTTAGATAGTATTGAACATTTTATTTAAAAAAATGTTCCCAATTTTTTAAAATAATATTTTAAAAAACATGTAAAATTTAATTATAATTTTCATCCTCAAAAATTAAGTAAGAAACATTTTTGAGGAGAAAATATTTTGGATACATGAAATATGTTTACTGATAATTGAGTAGTTATTTATTATTCATATGTTAAAAAATTTAAATTATTTGGATTATTTATAAATATTTTTATAATTTTGTTATTCATATTCATACCTCAAATTTAATTGATAGATCATATGGATATTCTATATCAATTTTCATTTGGAATTGTTCTTTCATGTAAAGAAAGCATTCAAAAAATTAAATTCATTTAACGAAATATATAAAATAAAATCACAAGGTGTTACATTATATCCCCAATAAAATGGATTTCATTGAAAAAATTCCATCACTATAATATAAAAATGAGGATATATATGATTCATCGCATCATCGGGTTATCATGTCACTATCACGACACACTCCCTACAATGATACCATAATGAGAGAAGAGAGATAATGACTTCTAAATCCTGCCTCCAGTATGTCCCTAGTAGTCAACTAGAACTGAGGGTATAAAAAACATACAATATGGGAAGTGTTTCCCTTTATAAGAAAAATATATTGGGAGACAGGAGGTATCAACCATAATCAACTCCCTGACATATATATATATAAGAAAAACCAAAAACCATTCCACAATTCATGTATAAATAAAATAGATTAAAAAAAGTGTCTAAAGTAAATACCCAAAAAATAGAGTATCAACATAAAAAATATCAGAGGTTATGAATAATAAGTTCCATCAGGGTCCACAATGTCCACTTGGAATCCTAAAAATAGTTTTATATACATATGGAGAGAATACAAATATACTCATTAGTAAAACCAAAGTCTCTCTTGCATACATAGAAAGATAATAATAATGTATCCATGAAAAAACAACAAAACAAAATAGAACCTAACAGATAGAATAACCATAAACCTAACCTCACCAAGGATCTCTCACCAAATAACACGTCCAAGTAATATAATATAATATATATCAAATTGATGATGGGAAACCCAACACCACAATCACATCGATTATTTTCTCCCACACCCCAAAGACAAATGGCCTAGAACTCCAAAATCTTATAAATATATCATATCAAATCCTTCCCACACACACCTCAGTCTCACATCAAAGCACATCTCACCTATACACACTACAAACACACACCACAAAACATCACATCAGATCTTTCCTACCCAAACTTGGCCCACACATCGTATCTCATCCCGAAGATGTATGGGATAGCGCACCACAACTCATCCTGAATACACAATGGACCACACATCACAATTTTCCAAAAAAACACCTGGTCCATTATCACCCAGAAGAGGGTGATAGGAAGAGTGTGTGGCCATCCATCCCTCCTCCCACCAAAATGTTGGCAAGGACACGATCGAATGACTATGTGGGTGTCAGTGAATAATGATCGATGTCAATGGGGTGAGTATACAAATCACCAAGTAAAATAAAATGTATACATACATATATATAATGTTATAAAATCCCCACATATAGGAATACAATAAGATCAACAGCCAACTGACAAGGTCACCTGCATCTACTGCCAAGACTAAATGCACAACCCTATTCAAGAAGAACACAAGACATAGTTCTTTTTCAATATTTAATTATTATTAATAAATTTTCCATTTTCCCTATTTCAAACCCATTCCATAAAAAAATGTACATATATTTATATTCAAAGCTCATTATTATCACCATTCATAGAATTGGGAAGCTAAAAATAACACATATTAATCAGTGCATTGAAACAACCCAACAACCTTATACACCAACAACTTTCATCACAACACCATTAGTCAACATTACTATTTCCATGGTCCCCACAAAAATAATATATCATACCACAACACTATATATTTTTTGATTTAGAAAGTGATATCTTATGCAATTTCACTTCATTAATTTAGGATGTTATCACACAATCCATTTGATACTAGGGAATCTAATTCATTAATCCACTATATGTAATTATCATGTTACATATTACTTGTTTTTTTGTAACCACAGAATATTAATTCCATGGTTTAAAAGATAGTATTGCAAGAAAGGGCCACCAATGGCCATTTTTTCAGTTGGTAATTTAGCCCATACAATTCATAACAACAGTATATAACAATGAAGTCATAAGAAGATACATCAAATTCCCCTAACCCTTTATGTTTAATAAAAAACAATTCATTTCCCTTTCTTAATATTGTTTCAACAATCTCCATGTGTATAGGTATTATAAAACCATCATGCATGATGCATATAAAAAAAGTAAACAAAGGAAATCCTTCATGGAAGCAAGAATCTAATCACTAACTTACTTCACCAAAATAGGGGGTTCATGTACCGGAGGAAACTTCCTCTTTAAAAGTGATAACTCTAAGAAACTATAGTAACACATTAAATGACTCCCAAAAAGAAGTATTTGGAACCTCTAGTGTGAGAAGAAAGAAGAAGGGATGGATGATGCAGATATCTCCGTGATAAAATGATTAGATCTGAAACTGATGGGATTTGAAATAGTTTAGTTGACCATTAAGAAAGATATCATTAAAACTACATGTTTTTTAAATTTTATAGGAATAATAAATTTTTATAAACTCATGATTTGATTATCCATTTTGAAAAGGCTTTAAAGAATAATTAAGTTATTTAATGCATTTTTCTTTATAAAAGGAATAATAAGGAAAAAACTGGAAAAGCTAGAAACATTATTTAGGATTCACCTCTAGGATGAGTCACCATAAGAATGATTCAACACGAGGATGAGTCCCTATCACCATGAGTAACTTCCAAGATGAGTCATCACTAGGCTGTGGCACCACCAGGATAAGTCACTGCCAGTATGATTCACTACCATGATGAGTCACCACCATCCTGAGTCACCTCTATGATGAGTCACCAATAGGATGAGTCACCACTAGGATGAGTCACCACCAGGATGAGTCTCTACAAGGATGATTCACCACCAAAATGGTCATTTCATGAATGAGTCACCACCATAATGATTCATTACTAGAATGATACATGACTATATTGATTCATCGGTAGAATTAGTAACTGCCAAGATGTGTCACCATTGTAAATTTGTAAATTTGGAAAACTTTTGGAATGTCTCACATTTATAATGACTCCCATGTCTAAAAAACACCCCAAATTTCCCCCAAGGGACACATCAATTATCATATTTTGGTAAATTAATTGTCTAGATGGTTCGATTCGTTACACGAGATACCTCTCAATCTATTCTATCCCATGAGAATTTATAACTTACTAGGTAGGAAGGAGGGAAATGGTCTAAACAACCATGCCTCGAGATACCTATCAAGGATCAAATTACCTATATAAAATTGCATAAAGTTAAACTTCTATCCCAAAAACCAATAACAACTTAACAAAGTATACCTTCCAGAACATAGTAATTAGGGGATTCCATCATCCATTTCAAGATATTATCCGCTCTCGGAAGCACTGAGTCACCTGCATGGGTTCAATAAAATCAGAGATAAATGAATCATGATTAGGAATTAGGTATTCACTTTTTCTAATATAGGAATATTATCACACATCAAAAAACAAATACCACATCAAGTAAAAAAACAAATTTCATAAAAAACCATGGTTCGAACAACACATCACAAAGAAAACAAAAAATAGAAAAATAAAAAAAACTCTGAGTACTAGTCTATAATTTTCATATAATGCTCTAAATTTCTCTCATATAGGACACCATGACTCCATAGAACACAAACTAGAGGAATGGTATATCCTCGTAACACCTTCTCTCTATAGTCTTAGATATTTACTGGATACTCCACAAAGGTCTAGTGATCCTCAATATCCAACTCTCCCCTGTAAATGACATGAGAGTCATCATTAAGATACCAATAGATATGAGAGACATGGAATTCATCATGGATATGGTTCAGTGGAGGTGGAAGTTATAACTAGTAATCTACCTCAACAACAAGCCCCAACACCTCGAAGGTACCAACAAAATGGGGTGAGATCTTACTTCTTTTGTCGAACCTCCACTACCCACATCGATGTAAAAGCATCAGGAACACATGGTCCTAAACATCAATCTTCATGGAACTCTTCCTATGATTAGAAAATGATTTTTTCTGATCCTGTGATGCTTTTATCCTATCTTGAACAATTTGAAACTTCTCTGTTATGATCTGCACCACATCAGATCCACGAACTATTGCACCCCCAACCTCTTCCCAAAAAAATATAGAATGAAAAAACATCTCGTAAAAAGCATAAAACTAATCCATGGCAAAGGGATATTGATAACTATTACTATAAGCAAAATTGAATAATGTTATGTGTTGTTCCCAGGATCCTCTGACGTTCAATACACATACCCACAACATATCCTCTAATGTCTTGATATTCCATTTTTTTCATCTATCTAAGAGAGGAATGTAGTGTTGATGTACAATTGAGTTCTATAATAATGTTTCAATCACCTACAATTATTGAGGTAAAATGTGCATCTCAATCTGAGATAATGTACCTCATAACTCCATGTAGTTGAAATACTTTCTCTGCATACCTCTTAGCCAATGTATACACTGCACCCAACTCCATGATCACTAATAAGTGAGATGATTTAGTCAACTAATCCATGACCATCCAGATAGAATCATATACTCCCAAGTATTTGGGTGTCCCTTTGATGAAATCCATCAATATTTCATCTCATTAAAACTGTAGAAAATCCATGGGCTACAATAAACCTCCTGGAAGACAATGCACGATCTTTACCTACTGGAAAACTGGGCCCTAAGACACAACCTCCACCACTGTGTGTTTAATCCTACGCCAAAAAAATTATTTTATTATTACATGTTACATTTTTAGAAACTCATTGTTGTACCACCAAAGGTGATCTATGAAACTCACAAGGTATTCCCCCATGCATCATTATCAGAACAAACATCCTCCCATGAAACTGTATCCGGGTTCTAAAAAATCCTCTGAACACCACTCTAGAGAATCATCATGGCCAACAAAATCATGAAATTCCTCTTCCGATTAGTATCCACGCTAAGACTCTTCCACATATTATATTATATAAGGTTTTTCTTTCATCTAAAAAATAGACTCTACCAGCATCCACCTTTCAATTTATGTGCAGGGCCTCCAACTCCTTCATCACTCTCCATGCATCCACAGCCTCTCAAACTATATCATTCTGTGACATTATAATCAAATAAATGAACACAATATTTCCCTTTTCTAAGGTTTTAGATATATCCAAATCATGTTCCTAAATATACTCTATCCACCTTCACAATCATAGATTCTGATCTTGCTAAGAAAAGTCATAACTCAATCTCTTTTGATCTTTGAAGACCAAAAAGCACTCTATAATGAAGTAATGTAGCCACAACATTAGTGAGAACACAATTTATGATAGGTCTAGATCATGTGTGGTATAGTTACATTCCTGATTGTATGACTGAAATAACCCATAAGAGATCACTACCATCTACTATATCACTATGAACCCTAATCCCCGACGGGGTGCGTCACAGAAAACCTCAAACAACATACCCTGCTATGGAAGCTGAAGTAATGGAGAACAAGATAACATACCTTTTAGGAAATAGAATGATAACTGGAACTGATTGGTCATCAAAAAATCATAGACCACCCAGGTTAATGTTTTCAACGGTGCTGAAACTCAAGATAAATTGGGCACAAACCCTTGATAATAGCCAGAGAGGCCAAGGATGTTTTATAAATCTGCCATATTCTTGGGTGTTTCCTAAGAAACAACTACATTGACCTTTGATGAGTCTACATCCACACCTTTCCAATACTCCACATGCCAATGGAAATTCAACTCCCTTGTCAAAATCCTATACTTGGAAAACATTCCACAGAGATGGTGGCGACGAAGTTCCCGCAAAACAGTTTTGAGATGTTTATCATGCCCCTTCAATGATCTTGAGTATATCTGTATTTCATTGATAAAAAATGAAAAACTAGTCTACAAACTCATTGAAATATGATTTCAATAGACCCATGAAAACGACTAGTGAATATGAAATACCTAAACTCATGGCCATGAACTAAATTTTTCCATACCTACATCTGAATGTAGTCTTATGGATATCCCCTTCCTTCACCGTTAAATAGTGATATCTTGATCGTAGATCAATCATGGAGAACCAACCAACTCTCATCCTTTTGTTTAAAAGATATTCGATCCTTGTAATATGATAGTGATTCCTAATCATCACATGGTTCATCCTCTGATAGTCTATACAAAAATCCATACTACCATCCTCCTTCTTAGAGAATAAATATGGGTCACCCCAAAGGGACACACTAGGATGAATCAAAACCCTCTTCATTAGAACCTGTATCTAAAACCTCAATTCTATTAACTCGGAAGGCTCCATTCGGTAGGGTTAGATCGATATCAAATATGTGCCAGGATGTAATTCTATCATATACCCAACGTTGCGCATGGTGTCATGTAACAACCACCTTGGGGAAAATAACTAATAATTCAGTAAAAACCATTGGAACCTCCTCTGTCCCGATGTATAATATTTCAACAAATAAACTCAACCACCAATGAATGAAGGGGAACCAAACTCCAAATTCCCACCTAGAAACCCCTTTCTCCAATGAATACAATACATGAACCATCTAAATCTTGGTACACAAATCTCCTTCGGAAGTACTCAATAAAATCTTACGTAGAATACAATCAGTTGATGCTAAGGATGAATCGAATGGATGCATCTCATGAAAGATAAGTTCCACACAAGACTGATGTTTCCTCATCCTCAGTGCACATCCCTGAAATAAATCAAACAATGTGGTTTAGCCTCTGATTTCCATAGTCAACACCAGGGGCTCAAAAATCCTTTCTATGTCTAGTCCTAGAGCATGAAGAATAGAGGGTGAAATAGAGGAATGTAAAGGTCCTAAATAAAACAAGTAACAAACAATATTACATGATTAACTGACCATACCTAGAATGACCTTTGGCCCCTCTGGTGTTATTTCCACCAATTTCACGCAACTTTCCATGCCCAACTCTGTTTCACCTCTAATGATGACCACCACCATGACCATGCTTGGGTAGAGGTCCCTAAGGAAAAGGATCATATGAAGGTTGTCCCTACAATACCCATCTTCTCTGAATGGAGTATAAACATGATTCCCATGCAGGTAGTATGGCCCCACTGGTATCTCTTAATGAGGATGACGTTGAACATAACCACCTCTACTGAGATGGTCTCGAGTATCAACTGAGCACTGATGATGATGATTTCCATGAACCCGACAGTAGAGAAACACAGTTTCAATGTCCCCAAGATGATTATAGAATCCACTATCCATGGGTGTCCATAGAGGAAGGTATTTAGTTCGACTACTATTTGGTCGAAACCACAGAGTCCCAGGATCTTGATATCTACCATGAACTACTCTACCCCTCGAGGAACCCTGTCGGTTCCCCTCTCATAGTCAGACTCCCTGCTAGTGAATCCTCTATATCACCTATAAATTATTTTGAACCTCTAAATATGTTGGAAATGTAAAAGGTGTAACTACATACTAGATTGAAGGGTGTAGTGAATCCTCAAGATGCCTCGTTCAGGACTCCTTATTTGGTAAAAGATCATGGGAAATCAATGAACTTACTTGAACATAGTCCCAAGCCCCTGCATAGACATGATTCCCTACTGAAGGAAGAGAATCTCCTAACTCTTAACATCCTACATGGTTAGTGAACGGAACGTTGCACAGAACTCCTTTTGGAATTCGGCCAATGAAACAACTTCCTCCTTCAACTCAACAAGGTACATTTTCCACTATTGACGTGCAGATCCTCGAAAATCACTAACTACTAAGGGGACCCAATATTCTATCGAGCCCTAGATCAAACTAGAGTGATCTATAGATTTTCCATATAGACCTTTATTACCTAATAAGAAATTATTCCCTCAAATATTTCAAAATAATTCTACTAAAAATCTCATAACAACCTCTTCCACTAATCACATCCTCAACTAGATAAACCCTCTAATGATCAACTAGGTTAGCATGCTGAACCTTAATCACCTCATCCACAATAAAATGTTGACCTGGATCCATAGTTGAAAGAGAATAAATTATTTCCAATTCCCAATAGTATGATTTTTTTATATCTTTTAATTTAACTTTATTGCATTTTAATCATTTAATCTATTTTCAAAATTTTCCAAACAACCCAATTCAAAAAAGAACACAAGTCATCATGTTTCATGTACCTCTTTTAGGTCTCTATACCAAAAGTAGTTCCTTCTCACATGGTCATTCAATAAGATCAGAGTTTGTGCACTGGATCATGGGGCACCCTAAAATCCCAAGCCCTAATTGGTCTCCATATATTATTTCATATACACAGGTCAAATGACACCATTTCTATACCAACCCATACATTTCTCACAGTACTTAACTCCAAAATCCACTCTATTTCCCAACCATTAGCTATGATTCCATTCTTTCATGATCCCCCCCCCCTCATCCAATGATATTATAGTTAGGTGAGAGTGATAATGACCCCCAATTCCTTCCTCCAGTTGGCCCTCGGTTGGTTACTAGCACCATGGGTATAAAAAACACATAATATGGGATCCATTTACCTCAATAAGAAAACAATATCATGAGATAATATGTATCAACCATAATCAATTACATGAAATATATATGATAAGAACAAATAACATTCCTCAATTCTTGTATAAATAAAACTGATTTAAATAAAATTCTCCAAAGTAAATACCCTAAAACAAAACTACTGCAATAACACAGAAATTGTCCAAGGGTAAAAATAGTAAGGTCAAGAACATGCTAAAAATTATCCAAGAATCTTTAATACTATTTTATATTTATAGGGTGATCATAGAAATACACTAAGTAGGAAAACTGAAGTCTCTTTTTCATTCGCAGAAGGAGCATACTAATGCATCCGTGAGAAAAAAAAGAACCAAACTGCACCTGATAGGTAGACTAACCATAACCCCAACTTTACCAAGGCTCTATCACCAAATAACACATCTAGGTAATATAATATAATATAAATCACTTCGATGAAATGTTATCCCGCACCACTTTCCCACAAATTAGCCACTCTCAAACCCCAATGGAAAACTTCTTGGAGCTCCCACATCATCTGAATATATCATATCATATCCTTCACAAATGAAACTAGACCACACCTCACATCATATCTTACCAACACACACTTAGTCCACACATCACATAACATCCCACCCACACACACCTAATCCATACTTCACATTTCATCTGAAATACTCATGGTAAATAAAATCAAAACTCATCCCAAAGAATCCTAGGACCACACCTCAAAACTCACCTGGAAAAACCTATGCCCTTTATTTCTTACAAGGGTGGGTGTCCATCCATCCATCATCCCACCAGAATATTGGAAACGACACCCCTTGCATGACTATGGGGGTGTCGGCATAGAGTTCCGGATGAGGGAGGGGTGTATATAGAAATCACAAAGAAAAAATAAAATGTTTATATACATATATACAAATCCATACAATACCCACATACAAGCATGAAATATGATCACCAAACAACTTATAAGCCCCCCCACATCTATAAAAAAGACTAAATACACAACCCCACAAAAGAAAAATGCAGGCCACAGTTCGTTTTCAGTCTTCAAATATTATTAGGTCATTTTCTAGATTCTTTGATACCAACCGATTCCAATAAAAACATGTGAATCGATTTATATTGCGATATCCTAGTTTTCACCATCCATACCAATCAAAAAACTAAAACAAAACAGCACATTGTAAGCATCGCACTCAAATAGACCAACAACCATATCCACCACCACCTTTCATCACAACCCCACTACTCAACCATATCCTGCACAGTCCTCCCCACATCATAAATATGACCAAAATACAACATATATTCATATTTTTCAATGTATATATTATTAAAAAAACACTTCATTAATTTAGGTTGTTGACACAAAATACATTAGATCTTAGGGAATCTAATTCATTAACTGAATATACACAATTATCCAGTTACATCTTATGTGTTTTCCAGTAACCACACAATATTCATTCCACATTTCACAAAATAGTTGTGAATTCAAGGGAAAATAATGACCAGAATTTTCACCAGGTAAATTATCACATATAATTCATCACATTAATTAAAAACCATAAATTTATATGAGCATACATAACATTCCCCTTGACCATTATATTTTATTTAAACCATATCATTTAATTTCCTTAATATGGTTTCAACCATCTCCACAAGGATAACAATTATAAACCCATCATACATGATACATATAAAAAATAAATTAATGAAATCCTGCCTGGAAGGAAGAAGCCTTTAACCAACTTGCTGCACTAAAATAGGGGGAGCATGTATAAAAGAAAACTGTGTCTTTGATAGTGATAACTCTAACCAAATATAACAGATTGTTCTACGACTCACATAATGAAGGATTTTGAACCTCCCATATCATGACAAATAATAAGTAATGAACCAATGGAATATATCCTCCTTAGAAATATTACATCTAATTAATATTGGATTTGAAATGGTTTAATTTACTATTAAATGCAGATATTATTAAAAATATGTTTTAGAATTTTTAAAGGCATAGGAACTTTTTAGAAACTCAACATACAATTGATCTATTTTTGAAAAGGTCTTAAAAATAATTAATTATGTTATTAAACCCTTTTGTCATCATAAAAGACATAAAAAGAGAAAAATTGGAAAAATTGTTAAAACTAGAAACATTTTTCAGTAGTCACCTCCATGATGAGTCACCCATAGAATGAGTCACTGCCAGGACGAGTAACCTCCAGAATGAGTCACCACTTGGATGAGTCACCCCTAGGATGAGTCACCTATAGGATGAGTCACTATTAGGATGAGTCACCACCAGGATGTGTCACTACTAGGATGAGTCACCCCTTGGATGAGTCAAAGTTGGAATGAGTCACCTCCAAAAGGATTCATTGCCAAGATGAGTCCCAATTGGAAAACTAGAAATTTGAAAAAATGTTGGAATGTATCGTCATTGGAATGACTCACATGACTCAAAACACCCATTATTTCCCCCTAGACACCACAATCATCATATTTTGGTAAACGAATAGTCCAGAAGGTTCAGTCCATTATAGTATCATCCATATAATATCCCCAAAACCATTTTCTAGGGTCTTATTCTAAAAAATCATATTTTTTCATTTCTTTCCAAAAGAAACGACCACATTTTAACAACTCATAATGTAATATAATTAATTAAAATTGATTCAATACCTACCTGAGGATATTTTATTTCTACAGATTTATAGAATCAAGAAAAATTTATAAAACTTCAACATAAAACAAGATAAATGATATTATTTTTAAATAACACATTGAATTGTATCTCGAATTTACTAATTTAAAATCGTTATTTATGAACAAAGGGAATTTATAATGTCACCAAGATCTGCAAAATAAAATTTTAAAACATGGGGTGAGAAAAAAATCATTAAGGGGTTATAAAACAATAGGTGAATCCCATTCTCTTTTAAAATACTATAAGAAAATAAAAAAAATTCCTTTGTATGAAATATTTTTATATAAATAAAACATTTGATATAACACAATATTCCTCCCTAAATGAAAATTTATATTTTTCATAAAGATAAACTCATAATAAGAGATTATTTTCAGAACATTTGGTTGAAATAAAAATTATTTTTAACACCATTTTTTTCTACACATTATATTATTTAAAAATAAAATAGGATATATCCTTTGAAATTTTAAAAAACATAGTTTTGAGAATAATATATCTTTATTGATTTTAAGGATGTACAAAAATCATTTAATAAAACCATATATCCACTACGAATATTGGACAGATAAACATTACTTATTGTCCCATTGAGATTATGGGTTCACTACCCATTCTTGATTATCATAATCTATAGTGAATTTAAAAATTTAAAATAAAATTTTTTCTTAATGATTTAATTTCTCATTATAAATACATTAACATAAACTTTAAAAATCATTATATTTATCTAATTTATTTTCAATGATGAAAATAATTACTCTTCTGATAAAAAGAATCAAAATTTTCATTGAAGTGCCATCCGTACATTCCTAAATAATATAATTAAGGATAAAAAATAATGTTCCATAATTATATATAATTCTCAATAACTAAACAGAAGAAAATTATTTTATAACATGTAATTTCAATGGGATGTATAGTGAAATTCATAAAATATTAATGATATTCATTGAATTAATTTAGAATTTTATACATGTAATAATAATTTTACCACTTTAAACCCATATTTGAAATCAAATATCAAAATTCCTTTATAAAAAACGACTTCTAAACTTTAAAATGAAAATTTGAAGAATTAAATATTTCATTAATGAATACTTTTTATAAACAATAAAAATAAAATTCTAACAAATTATACCCACTACAAAGAGTGTTTTTCAAAAACTATCTATTTAATAAAAACTATTTCCCTCATAAATAAAAGTTTTATAAAAAATTAAAATATATGTTTTTAGAAAATAAATTTTTCTCACCTTTATGTTCTTAGAATACTAGATATTATCTTAAAAACACCTCATATTAGGTTCCCTTTGTGAGGATAAATTAACCCTCTTTTAAATTTGAAAATAAAATTATTTGAAGTTCATAACTATTGGAAATCATATATATAAATAAATATAAGGGGTGTATCAATTTAATAGTCTACTCTAATTATTTATCTATTTTATAAATAATAAAATTTTGTTGATAAATAATTATTTGGCCACATAATTAAATAGGTTCATATATCCTTAGTTTCTTTTAATGATTTATTGATAAATTATAATATTTTATGGTTGAATTGAATTTAGAGATATCATAATATAATATATATTCTCTCATTATTGGTTTCGCACACTGAAGCTCTCAACAACATAAGAACGTTATTATAGATCATTTAAAATACTAATATTTCAGTCTCAAAAATACAAATATAATTTAATACTCCATTCTTGTTGATGTCATTATGAAAAACTAGTTCCTACTTCCAATATTATATATTTATTGATTCAGATAAGACAATATATATACACTGACACATTACATATCTGTAACTGATACCAACTAGGAAGGAAAATGTTTCATGTACTAGTTCCCTTTATTTATTAACCTTTCATCCCAAATCCTTTTTGAATGACCTACTATTTTTAAAGGAATATATATATATATTTATATTTATATTTTTATATATATAACATAAAAAATCAAACATATAGGGGGATATGATGATGACACTAATCAAACCACTTTATTTTCCACTGAGTTTCATTGTGGCATGCATCGATCAAAACTGGAGTCTCAATACATAATTTTTACATATAAATAATTATATATAAAAGAAGTGCTGTGCAAATAGAGGAGAGAGAGATAGAAACTTGTAGGGATTATTCTTGAGGAAGAAGACGATGCATCAAGAAGATAAACTGAAAAACATTGATAAGATCAAATGACCCTCATTATTTACATATATTTTTACATGAGATATAGTGAAATCATTCCTAGAACGCACATAAATTATTCACTTGGACTCATGATTTTTTAAAACTGATTACACAATAGTGACTCTCGGAATATGAGTTTCGCGTTCCTCTTTAGGAATCCCCGCTAAGCCACTCTTTAGCCACACAATGGCTCACTCCCTCTTACCCATGAATGTAATGCATGACCAATGAACACCAACCCTCAAACTTGATTGGAATTTTTGATATTCTTCAAACTAAGGGATTGTAAAATGTGGATATTTTTAGTACCATGTAAATTTATTTAAACTGTTTTTCATAAATAATAAATATATACTTATTATATTGAAAATAATTATTATATTCACTTGTTATAATATCTCTATAATTATTCCATAAAAATATTTACACATTAAGGAATTCAATTTCAAATATTTATATTTATTTATAATTATGATCACCTAGAATTTTATTTATCATAATTTCTACTTTACTTAATATATGTTTTACTAATATTAATGTTTGTATTTAACTGCATGAAATTAATATTTGACAAATAATAAATTTTATATCATTCAATAAATTTTATTTTAGTATTACTAAATTCATTTATTAAGATAACACATTATAGATATTAATTAAATATGGGTATATAATAATTTATTTTAAAGTTAAAATATTATACTTGTTGAATCTTGAGATTTTATATTCTACCCCTCTTAAAGAAATTATGTTCTTACAATTTTAATTATCCAAAAAAATTAACTTCCCTATTAAAATTTTGTCATTTTTTACAATCACTTAAAATATATCATCCGGACCCACAAACAAGTATTTCTAAAAATTAATTATCCTAAAACTATATCATCATAATCTATAATTTTTTTTTAAAAAAATTCCTTTTATACTAGATGAAATAGCCCTCATCTTATTCTCTCAGATCTGGTGATAAAAACATCATATTTCTTTATTCGGTTGTTATACCAAATAACCAAACAAATTTTAACAATTAAAAATTTAATATCATTAATTAAAATTGATTCAATCCCCACATGGGGATCATCTTGGTCATGAGATTTTGATAACCAGGACAACATTACGAATACCCATTATATAAGATGATAAAAACTATTATTTTTTAAAAACACATTAAATGATATCTAAACCTTACTCAAGATAAAGTAATTAATTGAGGCTGTGATTAAAGATATTCTAGGATGTCATTAAGACTAATTAAAATTAAATTTAGAAACTGTGGTGAGAGAAAAATATATTTAATAGGCTATAAAACATTTGTTGGGTCCCTTTTAGAAGAAATTACAATAATCTTCTTTTGAAAATATATCCTTTAATATCAAATACTTTTAATTAAATAAAATATTTTATATAAAACATAATTCTTATTTAATAAAAATTAATGGTTTTTATAACACTAAATTGAAAATATGAGTTTAATTTTATAAAATTTCTTAAAAAGACATTTTATATTTAAACCTATTTTCATTTATAGACATAATTTTTATTAAAAATAATACAATATGTCTCCTTTGAAATTTAAAAACACAAATTTTGTGAATAATATCACTATATAAATTTTATTGAAACTTATAAAACAATAATAAACCATTGTTTCCACTTAGAATATTGGGTGACTAAATATTATTTTATGTCCCATTTTGTTGATGGGTTCACTCCCCATTCTTCATCATCATAATAAATACCCATGTGATAAAATTTAAATAAATTATTTTTTGTAATTTTTGGATGTCAAATTTCAAAATATTGATATAAATGTTTTTTATTTTGAAAGTGGAAAATAATTACATATATAATAAACTTAATCAAAAGTTTCCTTGAAGCATAATCCACTATTTCTTAAAAATAATATGTAGTCCAAAAAACAAGTAAAATTCTTATAAATAATTTGTGGAATTTATAATTAAGGAAATGATTTTCATAAAAATGAATTTCGGTTCGAAATATTGTTCATTGTAAAAAAAAATATTAATGAAATCTAGGGAATTAACAATGTATTTCATATATAAAATAATAGTTTTAACCCATTAAAACCATAATTGAAATTTGAAATAAAAAATAAATTATAAGGAATTGTATGACTTTAATTGGGGATTTTAAGTATCATATATTTCATATAAAATACATTTAAAGAATGAAATAAAATATAATTCTCAAAAACAATGAGCCATGTAAATAGAATTTTGGAAAAATAAATGTTTAATTAAAATTATTTCCATTATAAATAACATATATTGAAAACGTAAAAATATATGTTTATAGAAAAAGGATTTCTATTACCTTTGAACTCATATATGATTTAATATTCTCTTAAAACCTCAAAATATAAGGTTACTTTTATGAGAATAAATTCCCCCTCTTTTAAGAGGGTATGTAGAATTATATGGGGTCCATAAATATGGGTAATCATATATATATGTAAATTGAAGTCATATATCTTTTTATAGAGAAATATTATTATTATTTTTCAAATAATAAATGTATGTTAATAAGTGATTGGTTTCACCCATAATATAATTGGGCCGTAATATTCATATTCATTTAATGATATATTGATAGATTATAATATTTTATAGAATAATTAAATTTAATAGTTATCATAATAAATATATCTTGAATATTTTTTGTTTTCTCACAAAATGTTACTATCCACCAAAGGAAACATATTTTATATCTATTAGAATATTAATCGATACTCCTTCAAAATAATTCTATGATATAATTCTCTATTCTTGTTTCTTTAATGGTAAAAATTCACATTCTACCTCCAATTATTAATATTTATTGATAGAAAAAATATTATATATATATAAATATACTCTATGTTGATATAACTAACGAAATTCTAGAATGCAGATGACACATAAACTAGTTCCTGTTTTTATTATCCTTTCATATCAGGTATTCTGTAAAAGACCTATAGTTTTGAAGGGAATATATTGTAATATTTATATATTTTCCATATATATATATAAGTAACTCAGAAGAAATCCCTTGAATGAAAGTGGGGAGAATATCACGACACTAATCAAACAATTTTATGGTTCATTATGTGTCGTTAAGTATTGTATCGATCAAAATTTTTGTCTCGGTACATTTTTTTGTGTATAGATAATTATATATATAAGAAGTATCATGAAAATGGAGAAACAAAATTAGAAAATGTTTGACCATATCTATGAAGTATAAAGATATGTATTGAACAAATTATATGAGTGACATCAATTAAATTTTATTACTAAAAATATTATACATACAAAATATTAGGATGTTACAATCCTTGGATTTATAATTCATCCAAAGAACCTTAACTATTTGAGTAGTATTATTATTATTTTTTAACTTTAGCTCTTTGTTCCATGAATTTTAATGGTTTTTATTCTTAAAAAATATAATTCACTAAGGCTATGACCAATGAGTTTGGTGCATGTGAAGAATTTGGTATATACTTCCTCAAGTGATATTGATGGAATACATCAGGAAATTTGACATATTTTTTGTGGAAGATCAATGTGAAAGAATTCCTTCAATAAAAAATAAATAATATAAAATGGAAACTGTTCATATGGATCATATTTTTATTCGTTGTGAATACGAAAACATTTTTCCAAGGGAATGGTTTCATGAATACCATGTCACTATCTTCTTATTATGTATTTAATTAATGATTTTAAGCATAAATCATATGTTGAATCTAATATATTGTGGTTTGTTTCTATATGGATCAAACCATATCTTCCATTTTCTTTACTATATCATGACCCAAAAAATTTATTTTATAAACTTCAACCTCGAATTTTGGAAATTTCCACATTCTTCCCAAGAGGGATTCATAAAGACCCATATGTATTCTGAAGTGAATGATATTATTGTAAAAAAATTATAAGAAGATCAAGTTGATGTAAACCACTATTGAAATCCATAGAACATGATCTCAAAATATATTATAGTGTTTTAATGATCCTATTAGACTAACCATCTATCTGAAAATGGCCGCTTCACAAAATCACAAATCTGTATCCAAAAATTGCTGATGACATCTCCAGAACATAGATTTAGATATCATATATTTACCAGATAAAATAGAAATGGGAACACTATTAAAACTTAAAAATTCTTTTATTAGTTTCCTATAATTTATATTAAAAGGGAAATATTTTGTGATATCTATGAAATGTTCTTGCATCATTAGGTGGTCAACTACGACCCAGAAAAAATAATGAAATTTATAATCTTCTGGGGAGTCTAATGATGAAATCCAGGATGATTCTTTCACATTTCTAATCTAGTATAGGTAATGGTTATCACATAATCATATACTTACAACTCTTAACCAAAAATTACTAACATCTCATGAATAGAGATTTATTCTCTATAATATATCCCTGCATGTTCTCTAAAAAATACTCTTTTTGAACTCTATACATCATCATACATCCATGTTGTTTACAAAATGATGAGAAATGCCATTCTTTTAATAGCTCCATTCAAGTATATTATTGGAAAAACACATTCTATTTTACTAATTCTTATTATTTCATCACTATCAAGGTTTAAATAAATATTGTTTTCCTCCTTCCTTTTTAACCTTGTATATTCATTTAGTTACTCTTTAATCATGTCATGGATTGGTGGTTTATCACCAATTTGAAAAATATGATATTTCTCACTTTCCTAAAATGTTAATATGTCCATTTTTTTAAATCCTAATATAATATATCATTTTAATCTTCATCATAGATTAACCAATATGATCATTTTCACTCAAATAATTGTCTATCTTATTCTTCTTCATAGGGTGATATTTTGTTGAGTAGTCATAATCCTTAATAAACTCCAACAATATAATATTTTGAATATTATAATCTTCCAACATGAATATAAAAAAATGTTTTAATATCAATATTTATATAACATCTTCCCCTATAAATATAATTACTCTATTTAGTGAATGAAAAAATTACTACTATCAAATTCAAATCTTGATTTGGGTAATCTTTCTCATGAATTTAATATTAGCATGATGCATAAGTTAACATCAGTTTATTATTAACAGGAACACACACCAATCCCTTCATTAATACATCACTCTAGATAAAAAACAATATCTTCAAAATGTTAGTATATGTATATTCCAATTGAGGAATATTCTCTTCCAATCCTTTATATTTTCAATACATTTATCTTCCCCAAGGAACATGACTCCTTTTAAATTTTACATGTTGATTGTATTGGATTTCCATGGGAAATTCATTAAAAATAATTAATAATATCTACCCAATACAATGAATCTTCAGCTCATTTTGATAGTGGTTACTCTAGGAAAACATTTAATAAAATATGTCTATAAAGGATTGCCCGATATACCGTCTATTGAGATTATATTACCCAAAAATGAATCTTTCTATATCTAAAATTAACACCTGGTAAATTCTTCATACAAATTCACCTTCCTTAGTGTATTTAGTACAGTCCTCATGTAGTCATCAATTTATTCCTTTGTCTTGTAATTTAATATAACATACTCTATAAAGATAATAAAAAATTGATGAAGGTGACTTATAAATATTATATCAAAAAAATACATGAAGATAGTTAGTTAATTGGTAAGAAAAAATAGAATCACTATAAATTCATAGTGCCCATACCTCATACAAATGTTTGTATTGGATTTTTATTTCCATTTTACCCTCAATTTATAGTATCAAGAACAATGTTCCATCTCAGAAAAATGCTGATCTCCATGTAATTGATTGAAAATATAAACATTACACGGTAGATGGTACTAATTATTATTATTTTGTTTTATTTTCAAGGTAATCTTGAACGTCATGGTTTCAAGTGTCACCCAAAGGTACCCAGAACCTGGTTGGTCACATGAACTCAAGTAAATTTCCACAAATCCAAGAGGATTTTGACTATAATCAAGGGCCACTATGTGATAATGGGGAAACTATGCCCTCATTGGCAGAGTATAAACTGCAGAAAGTAAATAGTAAACAATAACGGAAGCAGTAATACCTTACAAAAAAAGTAAATAGTGGATGAATGATAGTAATATAACAACTGAAGCATATATAAATGATGTATGTCACATGTGTCTAGAAAAGTATCCAAACAAGTCACAATTCTGGACATACAATACAAAAACCAATGTAAAAAAACAGTAAACTCCAATAGCATCACAAGCCTCATCTTGGTCACATGCTCTCCAGTTCAAACAATAATCAAGTACCTAAGGAAGAAGGGATATTTCCCTTATCTATACTTGCAACCATATAATCTGTTTGAGTCCAAGATCATGACCCAAATAGGGTGTGAGACAAATCCCAGTAGACAACCACCATGAGATCAGTTCCTAACTGTCGGTGAATATATATAACAGGTAATATATAGAAATGAAGTAATAAACTAGGAAATACTCAAAAGTAAACCATCCAACCATTTTTAATTACATTCCTTTACATTTTTCATCAATCCATAGAATCATGTAAACCTTAGGATCCAGCCTAAGCTCTATATCCCCTATCTGATAGTAACAGTAGACGTATCATAAGACCATCTAAACAAAAAATTCAGACTGAGTCCAAGCTTGTTACTTGGCTTTATATGCTCGTCAGAATAATTCAATCATTCATGAACAATCCTCTTGGAAATTTCTCATGGTCTAACACCTTTAGTTTAACATATCACTATTCAATAAAAAATGAACACTAGGAAAGCTTCACAGTCAATACCCCTGGGTCAACATGGAATCAATAAATTATAAAAAAACTCTGGGTATCTCTCACGTTCAATACAGATGGGTCAAATTCTACACCAAGGATCTCACAGACCTCAGTAATAAACATGGAAACCCCTACAATTTTGTTGGTCTAAGTCTCTCCTGGTCCATTGGAAAAACAGTGTACATATCATAACAAGGCAGCACATGTAGTCTATAATTACTATATAGATAACATTCAAAATAATAACACAATAAATTCATATAATCAATCAAAATCCATCCAAAAAACTCAAGGCATGGAACTAGGCTACACCTCATCGGCAACCTAGGCCAAAAAATCATAATAAGTCAAACTAGTGAAACACGCCCATGGGGTGTCCAATAAACAAGGCATCTAACGTTATTCATATGCTACAACCCCTTTTCAATCAATTAAACCATATCTGGTAAATAGTCGGGTAAATTTACTAATAAAAAAATACCCCAAACATGGTATGCAAATATTTTAGAATATATAATCTAAAGATGAAAAACTATGTGCACAAACCACCTACTTTGATGTCGTGTGATCAAAAATCTTGAATGTCGGCTCTTGAATCAGCATAGAACGACACAGATCTACAAAAAAAAGTGAAAAAAAACAATCAACCTCGAATAACATGTAAGAGAATAAGAATCTGGAATAGAGGGTCTATCAAAATAGAGAACTCACAGGTGGGAATCTAATGCACCTAGAGGTGTCTCAATCAGAGGTCGGACGAATAAACAGGGGCTCGATCTTTGTTCATCGTTCCTGGGCACTCCTATATGAAGCACTGGAAAAATAAGTGGTTTCTGGATAAGAGACGTCACCATGTTCCAATATATCAAATAAAAGAAGTACATGGCATGTTCATTTAATTAATACATCATGTACTAGCCTTAACTATTCCCCTCTTTACGTGGTCTGTTGGGTCACCTACATGTCCATGTACTCGGCGAGTATATGACTAGTACATGGTTGTACATGGTACCCAGGTACATGACGGGTACTCATAAATACATGGTGTGTACATAGAAAATTTCCATTTCTTCTTTTTTCCTCATAAACAACATAAAATAAAGATCCATACCAGAAATTAAGATTTGGGATCCTATAAACATCCCCCCTTAAAGAAATTCATCCCTGAATTTCCAATCCGAGGGTGGTGAAGAAGAAACTTCAAGTAACTCTTTCCACTGGGATCATACATCAGCCTCCCTCTCCCATGTCTCCTTCAGTACTCACCCGTGCTGCCATAGCACCGTACCAGAGGAAAAAACCAGACATAGAGATCCTTCATGATTTAGTCTACATTCAGAATAGGGTGCTCCTTAAAAGATGAATCCACCTCTGACTCAACCTCATCGGGTTGAAAATTTTTAGACACGTATGAAAAGTAACACCGTAGTTGAGAAACAAGAAAGGGGTAGTGCATAGCCTAGTAAATCTGAGGTAACTACTACCAAGAGGAAAATGGTCTGACTCTCTCCAAAACCTCAAATGGCCCGACGTATCTCGGCAAAATCTTCCCTTCTCTCTTAATCCTTATGTTTCCCAACCTCGATGTTACATGTTAAGAAACCCAATCTCCAACCTCAAACTCTAGAGGTTGTCTCCATCGACCATCATAACATTTCTATAGGGATTTTGTACTATCAATCCTCTTCCAAATAAACTTCACCTTATCAGGGGTCTCCTGAACAAGATGAGGTCCCAACATAGTTGTGTCTCCTACCCCCATCCAACATAGGGGTGATCGATATGGCCTACCGTAAAAATCCTCATAAGGTTCCATATGAATCAATTCCTGAGAACTGTTATTGTTGGAAAACTCCAATAGGGGTATGTGTCTCTCCCAAGATCCCCCACAATATATGACGTATGCTCATAGCATGTCCTCTAAAACATGAATCGTGCACTCAGACTGCATATTTTTCTTGGGATGGTTAGTTGTACTCATAAGTACCTGTGTACCCAAAGGCCTTAGTAGTCCCTTCTAGACATGAGAATTAAACTAGGTGACCCTGTCTAAAATGATAGAGTGCAGAACCGCATGCAAACATACGATCTATCTATTGTACAACCATCCCATCTCATCAACATTGAAGGTTTCCTTAATCGTCAGGAAGTGTGAAACCTTCATGAGTCGGTCAACAACAATCCAAATCACATCATTCACTCTAGGTGACCTTTTTAAACCCCCCTAGAAATCCATCATGACATCATTCCTCTTACACTCCGGAATGGGTAGCTGCTGTAAAATCCCTGATGGTTGCTGATGCTTCACCTTCATCTACTGAGGTGGAACATCTCATAACAAAACCAGATACATCCATCTTCATACATGGAGACCAATACTGATGGTGTAGATCTCAATACATCTTGGTGACACAAAGATGAACTGCTAAAACTAAGGAATGAAAATATTGCATCAACTCCTCACGTATGTCTTCTAACACCCATACACATCCATGAAAATTCAAGACCTCATCATCCCCTATGTTCCACCCAGGAGTAGGGTCATCAACTGACACATTCTCCCATATAACAAGTCCTTCAGGATCTGATAGATACCTAATTCACACTCGATTCAATAGAGTAAAGGTAACAACTATATAAGAAAGAAATTTCTTCCCCTATATGTCATGAACCTCCAAATGTATCTCAGATAACAAAGCCATAAAATTCCACTCACTACTGGCCTCTTGAAATTCATGTATCTGAGTCATCCTACTCAATGGATCAGCCACTGCATTTCATTTCCCAGATGTGTAGGCAAGCTAAAAGTAAAAAAGTCAAAAGTTACTCAACCCACCTTCACTGTCACAAATTTATATCTCATCGAGAAAATATATACTTGAGACTTTTTTGTGAGTGTATACCACAAAATGATCTACCAAAAGATAATGTATGCAATAATGTAAAGCATGAACAACTAAATCTAACTCGATATCATGCATCGGGTAGTTCCTCTCATGTGGCCTCATCTACAAAGACCTGTACGCAACGAATCTTTCCCCCTACATATGCACTAATCCAAGACTGAAACCTGATGCATCATAGTAAATAGTGTAACTCATTCCCAGTACTAGAAAAATCAGTATCGGTGCAGAATTCAACCTCCCTTTCAGCTTATAAAAGGTTGAATTGATGGAATATATCCATAAGTACTTTTCACCCTTCTTAGTCAGGATAGTTAGTGTTGATGCTATGTGTGAAAAAGTCATGTATAAAGTGCTTGTATTAACCATCCATCCCCAAAAGACTCTTTACCTCAAAGATGTTCTTCGGTTGCTCCCATGAAACTACCACTCTCACTTTCTCTGGGTCTACTGATACTTCTATCTCTGAGATAACATGACCCAGGAAATAAATTTTGTCCATCCAAAAGTGGCACTTTGAGAGATTATCATATAACTGATGCAGTCTCGATGTACTCAATACGATCTCAAGTGGGTAGCATGTTCGTGTCGAGAGTGAGAGTACACCAAGATATCATCCACAAAGACTACCACAAAATAATCCAAGTAAGGATAAAACACTATGTTCATCTGTGCCATTAAAAAGATCGGTTCATTCATGAGATCGAATATCATAACCAAATTCTCATATAGAACATACCTACTCTGAAAGCTTGTATGAGGTATATCTTATAGTCTAACGTGCAACTGATGATAAATGGATCTCATGTCAATCTTCTAGAACACATGGGATCTGTGAAGATTATCAAAGAGATCATAAATCCTCTGTAAGGGATATCTGTTCTTGACCATCAACTGGTTAAGACTCTGATAATCCACACAAATTCTTTGGGTACCGTCTGCCATATTTGCAAAAAGTACATGAAAACCCCAAGGATACGTACTTGGTCAGATGGAACCCTTTTACTACAACTCCTATCACTGCTTCATGATCTCTTATAACTCTCGTGTAGCCAACATATATGGAAGAATGCACACCAGTGTTACTCTTGTCACAATCTCAATAGATAAATCATCCTCTCACTTAGGAGGTAAACCTGAAAATTCTTCTGGAAATACACCATTGAAATGATCCACCCCTAGAGGCAAGTCTCTATGTGATGTCTGCTGGTCATCCAAATATATTCTAGAAATATGAGCTACAATTCCTCCCTATTCATGATTCTTGGATCCCACTCGGCTCAAATGGACATCCCATTCAACCTTGTGTAGAAACGACCCTCCCTCTGGTGACTTTAAACTCACCCTACGGTGATAATAGTGAAAAATGGCTTAGAAAGACCAACTAGAACATTCAATGAATGACATCAAATCCTATCATCTCTAAGACATAGAGGTCGCATAATATGTGAAAACCACCTATGCCAAGAGGGGACTCCTTGCACTGACATACACTAGTCATTCTACTACCCAGTGGAGTTTCTAGCATCATAACATCCTCAAAAATAAATATACATAGCCCAAGGCTCTCCACAATGGTAAAAGATATAAAACTATGGGAATCACCCATATAAAAATGAGCAGAAGATAAAACCGATGAAACTAGAATCGTACTCATAATCGTATAGGTTTAGTGATCCTGATCCTACTGAGTGTACTCCACTATAAAATTATTACATGTACTGTAGCCCTAAAACCCTTCCTAACTACCCGATTCTGATCCACCCTACTGTCACGGACCGTATTCCATTTGGCTACCATGGATTCAACCACCTTCTCATCCTAAATGGACTGACGACCTCTAACTCCCTAACAGATGAGAAACTGGTAGTCCTTCTA
The DNA here is from genome assembly GCA_963277665.1 of Viscum album. Lineage (NCBI taxonomy): Eukaryota > Viridiplantae > Streptophyta > Magnoliopsida > Santalales > Viscaceae > Viscum > Viscum album. Next base: position 452,787,447 of record OY728143.1, on the reverse strand, counting down.
CTAAACATAGATTCATAACTTATCCCCTCTCACTAGCAGTTGGGGAGAAAAACTAGAAAAAACGATGAAGATGGACCATATTTCCACAAGATCGGCAATCAACTGGGTCTCTCGGGCACTAATGTCTCATGTACCCACTCTTACTGCACTGATAGAACATCTCTTAGATATCTGAAGAAAAATAACATGAAATCTCTATGTGGTGCTTCCTACTATCTGTCGAAGGAGTACTAGCTCTAGATGAAAAACCACCCTCGCTCGCGTCTCCCAACTCCCTCAGATTGTGCTCAGTAATCAGTTCCTGATTAACTATAGCTTTCACTAAAGTTAGCTTGAAAAAATTCACCTAGAATCATATTTCATACATGAGAACATCTTCAAATATCCTATCCAAAGATAACTCATCTCCTCCAAAAATAGGCGTGTAGAGATAAATCTCTATTAAATGAAAAGAATAATCAATCATTGAAAGAGAACCCTCCTCCAAGTTCATGAAATCTTAGGCTAAATTGGCCCTCAACATCTATGTGTAAAATTATTCATTAAACGTTCTCTGAAACTCTTCCAAATACATATCCTGATGACATTCCTCTATTGAGATAACATGCCACCATCACTTAGTGGAACCACATAGAAGATATTTCCTGAGCTTCACCCACCTCTCTAGAGGCATCTCTAAATTCTCAATGATAGCATGCATGGACTATAACCAAGACTCTAAAGCCGGTGGTCCTTCATCCCATGAAATAGTGAGACGATGCAGATACTGAAAAACACTCATCAACTCTACCACAGTCAGGAAAGGATGTGGTGCTCCCTGAAATGTTTGTAACATCCTCAATAGGCCATCATAGAACTGTGCATCGACACCTGCGTCCAGTATAACAGTTGGTTCCAAGACAATCAAGAGGGTAGGATCTACTAGTAGTCTATGATCTACCATTTCTGATGTCATATCATTGCCCAGTACTTGGCATAAAACCGGAGGAAAACTTTGTGGTAGGAATCTTCAAGGTCAAGCACAAACCGTAGCTCAAGATTATCAAGGAAAATAACATTAAAGTTCAATAATGGAATAGGATAAGAAATAATTCAATTTTTACCAAAGAGACTTACATGACATGTAAAACTGCTACACGATTTGTTCCTTTGAATCCTTGACATGAGTGTGTACCTCTGCCAACCTGATCATGTAACACCCCAAACACACGACACGTTCATCCTGAGGCATGAAGTCTTCTTGAATTTTACCTCCTGCCCAGGTTCTCCTACACGAGTAGAACTACGTGGTTCTCTCCAAGTGTAACACTACATAGCATACACAACTATACACATGATGTGTATCAATTATGTCCCATACACCATTTCAGTTGGTCACACGGTCGGATACATGGTCGATAACGGCCCAATTTGCATAAACAAGACATGGCGTGTACAACCTAAGTTCCATTCACCCATGTCATTGGTCACATGGTCAGATACACAATTGATAACATCATAGTGTGAATAAATGATACACAATGTGTACAACCTAAGTTCCATCCACCCATTTCATTCGTCGCATGTTCGGATACACAGTTGATAACTGCACAACACACATAAACGAGACACAAAATGTTCTAACAAATGTTTCCCAACCCTGTGTCTCTATACACATAGTCAGTCACATGGTTAAAGACAACACGGTTTGTACATATGGTAAACAGAATGTACCTAAGAAAATTTTTTTCCTTCCGAATAGAATAACACATGGTGTGTATTCATAAAACCATATGCTGGGTTGTATGAGTTTCCAGATAGTAAGCTTCTAAAACGTCTATGGAACCCTTAAAAACATAAACATTTGTCCAAGGTGTGAAAAATTTTGACCCGTGAGAGCCCATAATCCCAGAGAATACAAGTTTCGCATCCTTATTCATGTCATATCAATACACAATTCAATTATAGTTCATACATGCTCCACCAAATTCTGATCCAAGAGGGACCATAACACCTCAGGGACCAAAGCATGGCGTCCATCCAAATGAAACATTACAATTTCCAATACCATATCAAAATAGTAGGTATTTCTATCACAGAAAATATGAAAACATCATACATATCTATCACAACATTATGCAATCAGTAATGCACCCAAAATTTCATGACAAGAATGTATGGCTTTTGATCTCTAGCAAGTACCTATATGATGCATGAGATGGAATATCCTATTAAAATTTGGTTGAAATGGAAATAGAACCATAATGATATAAATCAAAACTGCACAAAAAAAGTGAATCACCCAATGGTGAAATCAAATCAACTGTAAAAATTGAAAAACCATAAATAATTGTAATATTCGAGGTAAATTTGGATTTTCCCTATACACGGGTTAGTTAATCCCAATAACAACTTATTATCAACTACCTATTCCATTTTATCCATGTCTATAGGATCCGAATAGTAAGACAAATTGGAAAAGAAACTCCTCTAATACCACTTTGTAACGTCCTGGTTCCGGGTGCCGCGTAAAGGTGCCTCGAAATTGATTTGTCACATAACCACAAGCGCATTTCCCCAAATATGAGAGGCTTTAGACTAGCTACATGGGCCCCATTGTGATAATGGGGAAAATATTCCCTCATTGGTAGATCATACAATGAAAAAATTAAATAGTAAATAATATTAGAAGCGGTAATAACATATAATAATAGTAAATAGAAGAAGATTGATATTAATATAACAACTGGAGAATACATAAATGATTCTTGTCACATGTGTTTAAGAAAGAATCAAAACATGACACAATGTTGGAAATAAAATACAAAAAACCAAATTTTAGAAATGAATTAAACTCCAAAAGCATCGCAAGCCTTAGCTTGGACCCATGGTCTCCATCTCCAACAACAATCAAGTACCTGATAAAGAAGGGTGTTTTCCCTTATCTATACCTGCAACCATATAATCTGTTTGGGTCCAAAAGCATGACCCAAACTGGGAGTGTGATTAATCCCATTAGGAAACCACCAAAATATTTGTGCATAATGGTCAGTGAATATATATATATCAGGTAATATAAAAAAATAAATTAATACACTAGGAAGTACTCAAAAGTAAACAATCCTACAGTTTTCAATTACATTCATTTACATTTGTAATAAATCCATGGAGTCATGTAAACCTTTGGATCTAGCCTAATCTATATATCCCCTCTGTAATAGTAACAGTAGACATCTCAGAAGACCATCTAAACAAACATGTTAGACCAGGTCCAAGCTTGTGCTTTGGCTTGACAGCATCATCAGAATCATTCGATCATTCATAAACAACCCTCTGGGAAAGCTCTCATGGTATAACCCTTTAGGTTTAACATATCACTAGTCATTTTAGAATGACCACCTGGGAAGATCTTAGGGTCAATTCCCCTGGGTCAACATGGAATCAAAAAATTATAAACGACCTCAGAGAATTTCTCACGGTCCATTGAAAAAACAACACGCATATCATAATAAGGAACTACATGTAATTTATAACCACTAGATGACTAAGATTGAAATGTATAACACATGAAATTCATAAAGTCAATAAAACTCCATCATAAACAACTCAAGTCATGGAAAGAAGGTATGAATCATGAGCAACCTAGGCCAAACAGCCATAAACAGTGAAACTAGGGAAACACACCCAGGATGTGTCCCGTAAACAAGGCCTCTAACTTTATGCATAGGATAAAACCAATTTTCAATAAATTAAACCATAGAAGGTAAATAATACAGTAAATTCCCCAATCAAGAAATACCTCAAACGTGGGTATGCATCACTTTTTTCATATATAATCCAAAGACAAACAGCGAAAGGCACATACCACCTACCTTTATGTCATACGATCAACACTCTTGAATTTCAGCCTTGATTTTGACTAGAATGATATAGATCTAAAAAAGGTAAAAATACTACCAACCTTCAATAACCCATAATAGAAGAGGAATCTGGAAGAGAGGCTCTAGGGAAAAAGAGAACTCACCGGTGGGAATCCAACAGACCCGGTGACATCTCAATCAGAGGTCGATCGAAGAAATAGGGTCTTTATCGTTGTTCTAATCCTAGGGCCATCATGTAGAAGAACGGGAAGAATAAGTGGTTTCAGAAAAAAAAACGTGACCCCACTCTAACATATCAAATAAAACAAAAAGTACACAATGTGTTGATTTAATGTACACATTGTGTACTAAGATCGACCAGCCCCCACTTTAGGCGGTGTGCCAGGTCACCTACATAACCATGTACTCGGCCATTATATAGCCAGTATACAACTTTAAGTAGTATCTAAGTACATGGTGTGTACTCATAAGTACAGAATGTGTACTTATAGAATTTCATTTTCTTCTTTTTTCCTCATAAACATCCCAAAATAAAGATCCATACATGAAATGAAGATCTAGGTTCTTACATAATCAATGGAATGTGACATTGACATATCTTTGTTCTCAATAAAAAGAACATGTAAAACCTAGGGTGGAACACTTGGTTGAATGGATCTGCAATCCCGAATCTCTAAGTGTTTCTTCTTCAATTTATATAACTCCATTGATGAAATTTTATTTCGAGTATTCAAAATTGGTGTAGCACCATGTATTAGTTATATGAAAAACACAACATCAAGATTCGGGGGAGGAAAATAAACTCTTCTATAAATATATTAGAAAAGTCTCATAAAATAGACATATTATTTTTGGTGAGATTCTCACCAACCATTTGTGATAAATACCATGTTTTAAAAAAATAAATATTCATACAATGAATATAATTTCCATCAAAAGTAAATATTTATCCTCACACCAATAGATAATCATAAGTTAATTTTGAATATTAAATCTTGGTTCCCCTCCCCAGAAATAGAATTTGGATTTATATAAATAAATATAATCGATTCCCTAAAGAACATCAATCTCAATAATATGGAGAATAAAAAAGATTTTTAGGAAGCATATTCCCATAAACATAAATTCAGGGAAAATCCTAGACTTTTTATGTGAACAAACTTCTATTAGGATTTGTCAATACTAATTCATCATCGAATCACTAATGATATAATGTGATACCCCTCACACATTATTCAAATATAAGTAATTGGGTAGAACCAGTATCAAATAATACATTAGAAGTTCTACATTAGAGAGTAATTTTACCTTTTACTACTTCGTTATCTTATCCGACATCTACAATAGTGATGACATAAGATTTATCTTTTCTATAGTCTTAAGAGGTTGTTGACATCGATCATCATTATTAACCTACAGATTCAATAACTTGTTAGCATAACTCCCATTATCATTTTATTTTGGTCACTATATTTTGGATAGTTAATTCTATAGAGCTTTCTCTTCTTTCACATCATTATTAATTTTCATCATATAACTTTGTCATTCAAAACACGAATAAGCTTGTTTTCCACAATTAATGAATCTAATGGACCCTTGATAAAATTTCCTCCATGTTTCTTTCCAAACTTATGGCATTATGGAATACTCATATTCTTCCCTTCATGGTTTTTATTATGATAATTTACTTTTAATTCCATCAATATTTTCATATGAAAACCATGAGATTTATGGTTGACTCTAATCTCTATTTCTACTTTAACAAAACATCAAATGAGTTATTCTTATATTATAAATTATCTTATGCCTAATACACTTTAGATTCATGTTTTAAAACACAAATTAAAATATAAATATTTCTTTGGGTTTGTACAATAATACTAGAATCATACCTCACATGTCTTGTAAAAATTTATCATAAGTACTAATAAATTTATCATCTTTATACTTCATCTCACAAAATTTTTTCTCCATTTTTTATATAAAATATGAGTAAATAACTTGTTTAAAAAAATCCATCTAAACTCATACCTATCCACATAATCAGTTTCTACCTATTCTATCACATTCTTGATATGCTTCCACATTAATTTATTTTCAACATCCAAATGATAAATAGTTAAACAAATATTTTTATGTAGTAGGAAATAATTAATGAAAATTATATTTTCAATGGTACTGATCCATTACTAAGATATTAATGTGTCATGGGACCCACAAATTTATTATGAATTTTGCCTCATGAAGGATACAATAGAACATTGTTTCATCTTGTTATCATTTTGAAGCCCAATATGATTCATATCTTGAGAATGTTTCATAAGTATTATAATAATATTTTTCAATCATGATTTCATAACTTTTGGATTCTTAGAAGATAAATATTTTCATTTTCCATTACATTCAAAATTAACAAGGTTCCCTCAGGTTCTATCCATTGACTAAAACAAAAAAACATAGTACGAGAAACGATAATCATATTGGAAAATCATATAGCCCCAAATTTCATTTTTAGGATGTATAAATCCTGATGCCTTATATTTAATCTACAGCACCATAGGTTTAACCTAGTTCATCCACTGTCAGTATCTATTCAAATCCATCATAGTAGTTTATAAAAAAAATGGATTTATCCCAAGCATATCCCAAGGTGTGTCTATCTACATGTGTAGTATTAAACCAACTCCTCTTTCACCAGTCATGATCGAGTTAATTCACAATATTCTTTATTCAAAGTGTTTACCCCAAGTTGGATCTATGATAAAACCTCATCCAAATTCTAGAATCTACAGAGAAACATAATTTCAATTAAACCAACATTACATTCATTCTCCTAACTATTGATATTCTCTTATAGAAAAGATTATCCTAGTGTTTCTCACAAAAGTTTCCTCATCCCCGTCTCCAAAAATAAAAAAACATTTTCAAAAAATAACTGAGTTGAAGAAAAAATTTCGCAAATAAATATTAAATCCTACTAGATAAAATAGTAAATAGCAGAAGACATCATGTTCTAAATAGATATATGTATCATGCATCATTAAGTAGATACAAAATAGAGGAATCAGTAGTAATATCATAAAATAGTAAATAGTAGAAGACATCAAGTAAGAAACAACTAGAGAACATATATAATGATGCATGATACATATGTCTAGGAAAGCAGCCAAACATGTCACAATGCTGAAATAAAGTACTAAACCAAAGTACAAGAAAAACAGTAACTAGCTCCATAGTATCACAAGCCAAAGCTTGGTCCCATGCTCTCCAGCTCCAAAGTAGTGATGTACCTGAAGTAGAAGGTCACATTCCCTTATCTATACCTGCAATAATATAATCTGTTTGGGCACAAAATCATGGCCCAAATAGGATGTGAGACTAAATCCCAATAGGAAACCACTAAGAGATCTGTGCCTAACATTTAGTGAATATATATGGCAGGAACTAAAAAATGAAATAGTAAACAAGGATGTACTCAATAGTTAACATTCCTACAGTTTCAAAGTATTCAAATACTACATATCAAGTAAGTAGATAATCACAAATAGGTAACCCTCTGGGAAGTACTCACAGCATATCCCCTCTTGTCTTACCTAACAAACACAAGTAACCCACTGGGAAGCACACATAGTCTCACCCCTATGGCTTAGATTTAGAATTGACTCTTTGAGGAAGCACACATCATCAATTACCCCCATAGTCAAGCGTTATCAAAGACTCTCTAAGGATGCACTCACCATCAATTCCCCATATAGTCTTTTAAGGATAAGCTACAGGAACTCTGAGGAAGCACTCAATGTCAATTCCCCTTGTGGCCTCATAACATAACTATAGACCCCCTAAGTCAAATTAAATCCCCCCTATGTTCTCATAACGGATAATAATTACAGACACTCTGGAGAATCCCTTACGTCCATTCTCCCTATAGTGTACTACACGAGGTTCTCATGGCCCTGTGTAAGTCAAACGAGCATAGCAATGAAAAGTTTCCAAAGTGAACCTGCAGAACTACTTGGCTAACTAGTATATAGTATAACAACATGTCAGGTAAACAATAATTCCATCTTAAGAATACTAGGAATGGGAAACAAACAATAACCTAACAGGAAAACTAGACCAAATGGTTAAAATAATAAAACATGGGTAAAACCTCAATAGCATTGAAAAGTAAACCCTATTCTCAACAAATAACCTCTATCCCAACAAACTAGGGCATAGAATGAAACAATAGGGCTAAAACCATAAACGCGCAATACCCCGTTCATGGGTATTGGACACTTTGGAAAATAAAACTCAAAGACTATCTACAGAAAGGAACAAACCACATACCTCAGCATCGGGAGATCAATATACTTGAGTCTCGGGACTTGAATCACCTTAAAATGTCATATATCTACAAAAATTTCTTAAATTTTAAACCCATGATATCATACAAGAGATAATGAATCAAAATAAGGTGTTCAAGATGAAGAGAAAACTCACCGATTTGATTCCAACGCAACTGACAGAGTCCGATTCGGAGAACGGACGCTCGATCGAGGGCTCGGCGAAGATCCTCACTCTAGGGACACTCTCGGATGAACTAGGTCGAGAAGAAGATGGTTTTGTCTGTCAGACGAGACCCCGATATATTTAATAAAAAAAATAAAGTATATTGTGTGTACTTTAGAAGTACATGACATGTACTTTAATTCACCGACCCCTGCATAAGGTGGTCTCCAGGTCACCGCACATGGCCGTGTGCAAGGCCATGACACGACCAGAACCCAACTACCTGCGGTAACCGAGTACACGGCATGTACTTATATAGTACAGGGCGTGTACTTAAGAAATTTCCAGAAAACTCCTCTTTTTCCTCAAAAACACCAGAAAAAAATACCTCAAAAGAAGATCTGGGTTCTTACAAACGTCCCCCGTTAAATAAATTTGTCCCTGAATTTACCTTACAAGGTGGAGTAGAAGAATAATCTCCGAACAACTCTGGCCACTATGATCATACATCAGTCTCCCTCTCCCAAGTCTCATCCAGTACTCGCTCGTGATACCTTATCACTCGTACAAGAGGATCCGACCATCCATAGATAACCTTAATACTGTGATCAACAATCCGGAATGGATGCTCCTCAAACAATTCATCCACCATTAACTCAACCTCTTATTGTTGAAGAACATGATACGGGTCTAAGAAGTAACGTCAAAGATGAAAAACATGAAATATTTCATGCATAACCTGATACCTCTGAGATAGCTGCAATTGATAGGCCACCAGCATGACTCTATCAAAAACCTCAAAGTGCCCGACGTAACTCTGTGAAAGCTTACCCAGTCTCATAATCCTCTCGTGCCCCAACCTCGGTGTGACATGCAGGAAAACCTGATCCCCGACCACAAACTCTAGATGTCGTCTCTACTGATCAGCATAAGACTTCTATTGACACTGTGCAGTAGCAATACTCTTCCGAATCAACTATATCTGCTATGTGGTCTCCTGGACAAGACGAGGTCCCAGCATACCTGCCTCTCCTACCTCCAGCCAACATAAGGGGGATCGTCATAGCCTACCGTAAAAAGCCTCATAAGGTGTCATCTGAACAGTTTCTTGAAAAATATTGTTATAGGAAAACTCCACAAGAGGTATGTTCTTCTCCCAAAAACCTCCAAAATCAAGGATCCATGGTTGCAGCATATCCTCATGCACCTGAATTGTACGCTCGGACTGGCCATCTGTCTGAGGGTGGTAAATTATACTAAAAAATAACTGTGTACCCAAAGCCTTCTAAATCCCCGTCTTGACATGAGAAGTAAAATGGGAGTCCCTGTCTGAAACAATGGAGTGTGGATATCCATGTAAACATACAACCTCATGGATGTACAACCGTCCTAGCTCATCAATAGTGATGGTCTCCTTGATTGGAAAGAAGTGAGCATCCTTCTTGAGTCTGTCAATAAAAACCCAATCTGCATCATTCCCTCAAGACGATCTTGGTAAAACTATCAAAAATTCCATTGCGACATCGTTCCATTTCCAATCGAGAATGGGTAATTGCTGCAAAAGCCCTACTGGTCGTTGATGCTCCACCTTCACCTACTGACTGGTGGAACACCTCATGACGAGCCCCACAACATCCTTCTTCATACCTGGACACCAATTCTGATGGTGTAGATCAATATACATCTTTTTTACATCAAGATGAACTTCCCAAACTGAGGAATGAGAGTCTCACATCCGCTCCTCGCATATGACTTCTAGAACCCATACATGCCCATGAAAACACAAGATCTCATCCTCTCCTACATTCCATCAAGGAATTTGCTCCTCTTATGACATGATTTCTCGTAGGACAAGGCCTTCTGAATATGATAGCTTCCTCATTCTCACTCCATCAAGAAGAGTAGATGTAATAGCTATTGACGAAAGAAACATTCCCCCAATCTTTCATGCACCTCCAAATGCATCTTAGAGAATAGAGTAATAAGATTACACTCATTGTTGGCCTCCTGAACTACCTGTATCTGAGTCCTCCTACTCATTGCATCAGTTACTGCATTGCCTTTCCCAAGCGTATAGGCACACTCAAAGTCAAAAGACTGAAGGTACTCAACCTGTCTTCATTGTGTCAAATTCAGGTCACACTGAATGAAGATATTTGAGACTTTTTTGGTCAGTGAAAACCACAAAATTCTCTCCCAAGAGGTAGTGTCTCCAACAATGTAAATCAAGAACTACTGTAGATATCTCTAGATCATGCATCAAGTAGTTCCTCTCATGTGGCCTCAACTACCGGGAAACATATGCAATGACTCATTTTCCTTGTATAAGCATAGCACCCAGCCCGATACCTGAAGCATCACAATAAACAATGTAGCTCTTTCCCATATCTAGAAATACTAGTATTGGTGCTGATGTCAACCTCCCTTTCAGCTTCTGAAAGGCTGATTCACAAGAATCTAACCACAAGAACATTTCACCCTTATTAGTCAGGCCTGTCAGTGGCACTGCTAAGCTTGAGAAGTCTTGTATGAAGCACCTATAGTATCCATCCAGCCCTAGAAAACGTCATACCTCAAGGATGTTCTTTGGATAATCCTAGGATACTACTACTCTCACTTTCTCTGGGTCTATTGATACATTTGTCTCTAAGATAACATGACCCAAGAAGTGAATCTAGTCCATCTAAAAGTGGTATTTTGAGAGCTTAGCATATAACTAATGCTATGTCAGTGTACTCAAAATGATCTCAAGATGGGTGGCATGGTCGTGTCGATCGTGATAGTACACCACGATATCATCCATGAAAACCACCATGAAAGAATCCAAGTATGGATAGAACACTCGGTTCATCAGTGCCATGAAAACTGCAGGTGCGTTCGTGAGACCGAACGGCATAACTACATACTCATATAGACCATACCTGCTCCGAAAGGATATAATAGGTATATCAGATGATCTAACATGTAACTGATGATAACCGGATCTCAAGTCAATTTTCAAGAGCACCTGGTCTCCTTGTAGATGATCAAAGAGATCATCAATCCTTGGAAAGGGATATCGGTTCTTGACCATCAATTGGTTCAACATCCGATAATACAGACAAAGTCTGAGGGTACCGTCTTCCTTAATTGAAAATATGACAGGAGAACCCTAAGGGGAAGTACTGGGTCAGATGAAACCCTTTGCTTAAAACTCCTCTAACTATTTATTGATCTCCTGTAACTCTAGTGTATCCATGCTATAAGAAAGAACGGACACCAGTGATTCTCCTTACACGACCTCAATAGAAAAGTCTACCTCTCGCTCTGGAGGAAACCCTAAAAATTCCTCTGGAAACACATCCCCGAAACGATCCACCACTAGAGTAAAGTCCATCTGTGAAGTCTTATGGTCTTCAAGATATAGATTAGCAATCCGGGTTCTAACTCCTCCTAACCCATGATGCTCGGGTCCCACACTACTCGCCTGGACGTCCTATTCTCCCTTATGAAGAAAGGATCCACCCTCTAGTGATGTGAAACTCACCCAATGATGATAGAAATAAAAAACAGCCTAGAATGGAACTTGTCAGCCCATTTCGAGAATAAAATCATATCATGTCATCTCTAGTACATAAAGGTCGCATATGAATTGACACCCACCAACCTCTAGAGTGCACTCCTTGCACTGATGTACACTAGATGTTCTAGTCCCCAATGGAGTGTCTAGCGTCAAGATATTAGAAAAAGAAAAGATACAGAGCCCAAGGCTCTCCACAACAGAAACAAATATAAAGCAATGGGAAGCCCCTGTATAAAACTATAGAGGGTCCGGGATCCTGCTCGTCCTGGGTCTGCTCCACTGCAAAATTCTAACCAACATCGTGACCATGTGACCCTGCCTGACCACTCTGAGCCGGTCCACACTTTTATCGATGAAATCTTGGAAACTAACTACCACGGCCATGACCCCCACCTCGGCTAGAAGAACTCCAGTTCCCTGATTGATGAGTAACTGGTGGCACTGCTTTTGAACGCAGAGTCATGGAAGACCCCCTGTCACTAGATACTTGTGAGAAGATCTCACAGAATCACTGAAAATGAACCTTCTTGTCATAAGATCGGCACTCCACTGGATCTCTCAGGTAATGCGACCTCGAGTTCCCGACCTTCCCACACTGGTAGCATACCACCTGGATACCTAAATATGCATACATCCTACTTAGATCTCCCCATGTCGTCTCCCTATGGTGCTTCCGGCTATCAACCGGCGAAGCACTAACTTTGGATGATGAACTTACCTAGCTCACATCTCCAGAATCCCTCCGATTACACACTATGATTAGTGCCTGGTTGACTATAGAAGATATAAAATTCAACCTGAAGATGTTAACCTAAGCCCAAATGCCCTGTCTATGACCGTCCTCAAACTTCCTTACCAATAACCACTCATCTTCCCCTAGAAAGAGTTTAAAGTGCTAGAGCTCAGTGATGCGAGAAGAGTACTCCAAAATAGAAAGAGTACCTTGCTTCAAACTCATGAACCCTCGGGCTCGATCGGCCCTCAAGGTCTCCGGATAGATGTAATCGTATAAGGTACATTGAAACTCATCCTAGGACATATCTTGTTGGTGTCCCACCTATGATATCACATCTCTCCATCTCTTAGTGGAATCCCGAAGCATATACGCAGCGTGCTTGACCCTCCTCTCTTGGGGAATTTTAAGGTGATCAATGATAGAAATCATGGCTTCTAACCATGACTTTGTAGCAGGAGTTCCTCCTTCACTGGTGAAGGTGGGAGGATGCTGCTGCTAAAAGTCCCACGTCAACTCTGCCATAGAAGGGGTAGGATGTGGTACTTTGTGGATGGTCTGTATGAACCACATGAATCCCTCTTAGAACTGAGCATCAGCACCGGTGTCTGGAATAACGACTGCTGCCAAGACTAGCACAACTGGAGGATCTGCTTGAAGTCCTTGATCAGCTATGTCCGACATCTGATCCCTTCTTTGTAACTGGCGAACAGCCGGGGGACGTCTCAGTGGCATGACTCTGTAAGGTCAACCGCACACCTTAGATCAAAATTTTCAAGGAATTAAGACTAGAAGATTAAGAAGGGAACATGAGAATTAAAGCATTACAGTTTTAAAAAAACATGGATACCTGACATGTATACTTAACTACATGGCATGTCCCTTTATTCCTTCACATGGGTGTGTACTTCTGCCAAAAATAGTCTTTTAGCACCCCAAAAACACGACGTTTTGTTCAAACACACGTCGTGTACTTGAATCCTTATCCCCTTCCCGAGTCCTTCTACACGAATACGCTACACGGTCCTCCTAGAACAGTACTACATAGCATGTTATTTCTATACACGGTGTGTATTAAATGGGCTTCATGGACCCGTGTTGTTAGTTACACAGTCGATTACACGGCTCACACTACACGGTGTGTTCCAGATGGACACGGCGTGTACCAAAGGATTTCCCCGACCCGCGTTGTTCATTACATAGATGGATTCAAGGGTTTCACTACACGTCGTTTTCAAGAATGACACGACATGTATAAATTAATTTTTTTACCCATCTGTGTCGTTAGTCACATGGGTGGACACATGGTCTACACAACACGGCATGTACAACCGGTATAAGGCGTGTTCCCCCAATGATTTACCAATCCCGTGTCTCTGCCCACATAGCCAGTGACACAGCTAGAGACTACACCACGTGTACATACAGTGCATAGAACGTACTTAAGAGAAATAGTTTCGTCCCAAACAGATGAACACATGGAGTGTATTAAAAACTACACAGTGTGTATTCTAGGTTTTTCTGGAAAATAAGCCTCAAAAACTACTACGGATCTCAAAAAAACACTAAAAAAACATTAAAGTTCCAAATTATTATCTATGAGGGCCCATACTCCCAGCGAATCAAATCTTGGAATCTCGTACAAGTTATATGAAAGAAAAAACTAGTCAATGATCCACCAAATTATGATCCATCAGGGCCCATAGCACCTTAAGAACCAAAGTTTGGCATTCATTCAATCAAAACCTTACACAATCAATACCCTATTAAACAGAAGGTATTATATTCATGCATCTATCACAACAGCATGCATATCTAGCGCAACATCTATCACAACAGCATGAAATCGCTAATGCACCCTAAATGGCATTGCAAGAATGCATGAAATGTGATTCCTTGCAAGTGCCTATATGATGCATGAGATGGCATACCCTCATCTCCTCAGGTTGTCGTAGAAATAGAACCTCAATAATATCAACAATAACCACAAAAAACATGTGAATCACCCAATGGTGAAATTAAATCAACAGTAAAGTTTCAAAACCAAAAAATTGCAATAAAAAAGGTAAATTGGCTTTTCCTTATACACAGGTTAGCTACTCTCGGGCACAGCTTATTACCAAGTAACTATTTCCATCTTATCCCTGACTATAGGCTCTAAATAGTAAGTCAAGAAGAAAAGAATTCCTCTGATACCACTTTGTAACATCCCGGTTCCGGAAGCCACCCAGAGGTGCCCCGTACCGGGTTGGTCACACGACCTCAAGATCATGTCCCCGAACGCCAGAGAGTGCCAACTAGCAGCAAGGGCCTTGGGTGTGCTAGTGGGGAGACTATGCCCTCATTGGTGGAGTAACACATCAGAAGTAAAATAGATACACAATAGTAGAAAGAGTAGTAATATCATACAATATTAAACAATGTAAGACTGAAAGTATGAAACAACTGGAGTACATATATAATGATTCATGATACATATGTCTAGGAAAGTAGCCAAACATGTCACAATGCTAAAATATAGTACTAAACCAAAGTACAAGAAAAACAGTAAGGAGATCCACATCATCATAAGCCAAATCATGGTCCCATGCTCTCCATCTCCAAAGGAGTCAAGTACCTCAAGTAGAAGGTCACTTTCACTTATCTATACCTACGACAATATAATCTGTTGGGCCCAAAATCATGGACCAAATAGGGTGAGAGACTAAATCCCAGTAGTCAACCACCAAGATATATGTGCCTAACCTTTAGTGAAAATATATGATAGGCACTAAACAAAAGAAACAGTAAACAAGTAAGTACTCAACAATAAACATTCCTATAGTTTCAAAGCATTCAAATACTATATATCAAGTAAGAAGATAATCACAAAAAGGTAACCCTCTGGGAAAACTCAGAGCCTATCCCCTCTGGTCCTACCTAGAAAACACAAGAAACCCTCTAGGAAGCACACACAATCTCACCCATATGGTTCAGCTTTAGAATAGAATCTCCTAGGAAGCACTCATCATCAATTCCTCTATAGTTAAGGGTGATCAAAGACTCTATGAGGAATCACTGACCATCTATTCCCCAAATAGTCTTTTAACGATAACCTACAGGCATTATAAGGAAGTACTCAATGTCACTTCCCCCTGTAGCCTCGTAACGTAACTATAGACCCTCTGAGGGAGCACTCAACATCAATCCCTCTAATGGTATCATAGCGTGATAATAATTATAGACACTCTGGAGAAGCCCTTAAATCCATTCTCCCTATGGTCTACTACACTAGGTTCTCACGACCCTATGTAAGTCAAACGAGCATCACAAAGAAAAGTGGCCAAAGTAAACCTCAAGAACTACTTTGCTAACTAGTCTGTATCATAACAACATGTCAGATAAAAAATCAATCCACCCCAAACAATACTAGGAATGGAAAACAAATAGTATCCTAATAGGAAAACTAGACCAAACAGTCGAAATAAGAAAACATGGGCAAAACCTCCATAGCATGGAAAAGAAAAACCTATTCTCAAAAAATAACCTCTATCCAAAAAAACTATGGCATAAAAGGAAACACTAGGGCTAAAACCATAAATTTACAATACCCCGTTCATGGGTATTGGTCACTTTTGGACATAAAACACAAAGACTATCTACAGAAAGGCACAAAACACCTACCTCAGCGTCGGGAGATAAATATACTTGAGTCTCGGGCCTTGAATCACCTTAGAACATCGTAGATCTACAAAGAAGTCTAAAACATTCAACCCATGGTATCTCGCGAGAGATAAGGAATCAAAAGAAGGTGCTCGAGATGAAGAGAGAACTAACTAGTGAGATTCCAATGTAACTGATGGAGTCAGATTCGGAGAACAGACACTTGATCAAGGGATTGATGAATATCCACGCCATATAGACACTCTCGGACAAACTAGGTCGAGAAGAAGACAGTTATGTCCATCAGATGTGGCCACAGTGCATTCAATGAAAAAAAGAAAGTACACGATGTGTACTTTCCTTCACCGGACTCATCATTAAGTAGTCTCTAGGTCACCAAACATGACCATGTGCATGGTCATGACATGGCCAGCACCTGGCTACCTATGGTAATTGAGTAGATGGTGTGTACTTATAAAGTACACGATGTGTACTTCCGAAATTTCCAGAAAACTCCTCTTTTTCCTCAAAAACACTAGAAAAAGGAAAAAATACCTGAAAAATAGATCTAGGTTCTTACATTAATTGTAATTATAAACATGGATACATGAAAAAATGGTACAAAAATTAACTAAATCATTTCACATTTTATTATTCATGTCCATAACCATTTTAAGATATATCATTCCTAAAAATGATATTCATATACCTAGTAAAAGAAAAATAAAAAGCAGTGATCTCATATTCCTAATAAGGCTAAAAAATAGAGATAACAATGATCATATTATCATTACATGAGCATAAGGGTTTGAAATTATGTTAATAGCATTTTAAATCTATACAATAAAAATCATAGATCAAAAAATTGAGTCATGGAATAAATCATGGAAGTTAATAAGAAATGAATCAAAAAAGAATCAAGTAACCTGATCCATGAGAGAATAACATTGACATAAGATCATGTCATATATGAGAGGCATAAAATGTAGAAAAATATTAATCAGATAAATCTTATTTTAAGGATAACCACCAAGACATTAAACACATGTAAATCTTTTCATACAACCAATGTACGTACATTAGTCTTGGGATAACCTACCAAATACCCTCTTTTGAGATCGAGATAAACTCCCATAGACCCTTTGATCTCATAAAAAATAATATTCCCACAATGCGTTGGTGGGTTAATATAGACCAACCCTTAATAAAATCATAATCCACTCATATATATTCCATAAGATCATAAAAACATTCAAATTTCATACTCATCATAACATGTGTAAAATAAAATGTGTTTCATAAATATTTCATCATTATAATCATAAACCATCATGATAAATAATAAGGATGGAGTAATAGGATTATATCCCCAATGAAACATAAGTAACATCAAGGATATTATTATATATCGAAAATACCCATAAATGATCACTAGAATATTTATTAAGGAAAATACTTTTATCATTTAGAAATAAATTATTTTAAATATAAATGTTTCTAAATTATAATGAAAATTTATTTACTTGGAAATAAATATGGAAACATTTAATGAAATCTTAAAATATATTTTTAGTCATAAAATTTTTAAAATTCATTTATGCGGTGTATGTTAAAACAAACACTTCATTCACAACATTAGTAAAAAGTGCATATTTTGGAAAATTAATAGTATATTAATTTCAATAATTTTATATATTTTAAAAAATAGGTCTAATGAAGTTAAACAATAATAGGATAATAGTAAACTTTTTCACAAATTTTTTATAGAAAATATTGATATGGAAGAAAAATATCTCTCACCGAAGTAAAAAAAAGGTCGATTTTCCTTAAAAATGTTATTTTTGTATCTTCAGTATTTAAGGAGAGGAAAATGAAAGTTAAAAAGTTTATTCCCTAGAAATAACTAGAGAGTAAAAAATGAATTTTATTTGGGAAATATGGATCATATAATTTCATCATCAGAAATTTAATCATAAATAATTCTTGTAAAAAGAAATATATTATGGTAAATCCCTTATGGATTTAGTATCTTTTAAATCATAACCCACATGGAAGGAACTATATACACAAATAATTAAATATAATTAATAAAATTATTCATTATATAACACATGGAAGGGGATGTATATACACCAAATGAGTGATGAAAATGATGAATATGGTCTATATCTTAAGAAAATAAAATTGAGATGAGAGACCCTTAGCTCAAGAATGAATTGCATTATAAGCACTCTAACCCAACTTATAATAAATATTAATTTATTATACATATATTCTAGAACTATATTTGAACAAATCATAGTTTTTATCATTCAATTGTAACTTCTAATTAATTATATGTCAACAATTATTTCATTGAAATGAACTTTTTGTTCAAAATTGTATTTTCCCTTGAATGTTCTGATTTTGTGGTCCCAATACATTCTCATTGGTCGTGGTTCCATAATCTATTAAATATTAAACATGTTATGAGTACCATATTTTTTCATCACATTAACTATTACAATTATTCAAATAAAGAAGTGATGAAAAATTAATCGCATTGCTTTATGGAGGTGGTATACCACACTTACATATGACTGAAGTTGTCATTTTCTAACAGATGTAAATGTAATAAGGTGTATAGGAAATTATAATTGATGAAGTATAATTATTTCATCAATACAATATATAAACTATAAAATATAAGACTCAATTATAATTGGTAAAATTTATTTTTTAATAAAACTATAATATAATTATAATTTTCATATTTCATGGCACAAAATTAAAATTTGATAAATGGATATTGATTAACTATATACATTGAAAAAATATTCCTAGAATTTTTATTCAATATTTTCTCTGAAAATAAGATTTTATGAAAAAAAATGTAATATTTTAGTATATAAAATTTTAGTTATAATAATGTTTAATAATATATATTATCAAAAATATATTTAAAATCAATTTGAAATAAATAAATATTACATCATTTGGGGGTAAAAAAGATATATTCTCTATAAAACTGCTTATTTATCAAGAAAATATTTTTTTAAGGAATAATTTCTATCTATTTAAATTAATTAAAATAATATTTATTGATGAATGACATAAATGGAAATAATAGATTATATATATATCATAATTTAAATCCATATAATGATTATAACTATTAATATAATTAATATAACACAAAATAATGCTAGAAAGATGCATTCCTTGAAAACAAACATTTTAGACACATTTTGTGGATTTATTTGAAATTGAAATTTTCTACTTATATGAGTTGAATTTTGTAAAATGGATTCTATATTTTTAATTAATATAACTAATATTAGTAAAAAGGTTAACTTAATTATTTTAAAAAAGATTAGTGAAAACTGTAAAACTATTTACCTCGGTTAAGGTTAAAATGAGTCTACAGGAGGTCAAACCAAAAGATAAGGGTATGTTTTCTAATTGAACATTTAAATAACCTATTTTATAGAAATGATTCAAAATTATACTATCATACATTCCAATATATGGTCATTTGGAAACATTGTCCTTGGGAATTACTTTATCATTTTGTATTATTTTGCATAATTTCCAAAAAAAGTCCCCCTTACCAAATTATAAAAGGGTTTTAACACCGCAAAATGTTTTTAAAATAATTTTTCCAATTAATTTAATCTTTACAATATTTTTAATTTCACACAAAACTGAATGTATCATTTTTTTACAAAATAACTAAGTTTGGTTTTTGTAATATGAACCACCAAGTTAAACTTGTGCTACACACAACACCGGTTTAGCTTGCGTTACATGCAATACTGTGTTTCTACGTAACATATTTTTGTTATTGTAATTATTTAAACAAGATAATAATAACCTAGTGGTTGGAATAAAATATATTAATAGGATTAAATAAATTATTAAATTTTGGTTTAAAAAAAAATTCTTTCAATAATAGATTTTAAATGAATGTAATTTTTTTAAAAAAAATAAAAGGAAATGTTTTTATGAAAATTTATCAAAATATATACAAGTGTTTTTCATAAAAACAAATAAAAAAATAACTCATGTTAAATTATATTAATTATATATGTATATATTATTCAATTTCATTTTTATCATTCATCTTTGTTTTTCTAGATGTGATATAAGAACAAATTCAATTTTATGCATTAGAGAAGTATTTTTCTAAAAAAAGTGTTTTGTTTCCTTTTAATGGTGACCCCATATTAAATATAAGTTTTGAAATATTAATAAATTTTAATATATCAATATAAAATGACTATTTGAAAGTGGTATATGAAAAAAATTTCTTCACACGCTTTTTGGTAATTTTCTCATAAGATTAATGTTTTGATGAATAATGAAAAATACTGAATTTTAATTGAAAAGAGATATTTCATCAAAATAATTCATAGTGATTAATTATATATTTTAATTTTTAAAAATTTATTTAGATCAAATTTTTATGAGATAATCCAATTTAGGTCATCAGAATCAATTTCACATTGAATTTGGATACAAAAATATATTCTTCTTTTGGTATTTTCACATTGAAAAATCGTTTTCTCATTCAGTCAATCAGATCAATTTCCAATTATTTTTTATTTTTTTTTAATTTTGAATTAAATTTATCTAATATTTTGAATCATAAGGGACAAATTTATTAAATTTGACCCTTTTATTTTTGGACAATATCAATAGTATGTTTATTAATTTTTAATACAACGATTAATGGTAAATCAAGTAATTAAGGGTAAAAATGTTATAATATATATTATAAAAAACCATAAAACAATTAAAAATTTTACTTTATTAATATAATTCAAGCCTCAACACATAATTATTTAAATTGAATAATTTAATGAGAACTTTTCTTTGAAAATTTCTTAAATTTTATTAAACCCAAAGGGATTAACAAAATGCTACACTCCTACTTTTAATATGTACAATATTGTTAATAAGGGGATTAATAAAATATATTCTAGAAAATATATATTATTATAAAATATTAAATATTTATCCACAACATATAATATTATTTTTAATTTTTATTGAATAAATAATTATTATAAATAATTAAAAACTGATGGTTTAATAATTACCCAATTAATGAAAAAATCAATTAAATGATACTATAATTATTAGAAGACATATAATTTTACTTAATTATGGTAATATAATAATTTTTTGGATGAACATGACATGTTAGCGGTGTATTAAGTGAATTTTTTTTGAAGTTACCTCCCTATATGTATTTTCATAAAGTCAAATTTATAAATAGTGTAAAAACTGTCACTTATGGTATTTTATGAAAATAATATTTTATTAAACTAATTTAAAAATATAAAAAAAAAATAGATTAATAATAGAGATATATATATATGGTCTAAAATATCTTAAATTTTCAATATATGGTCCGATTGAAACCTTCTATCTAAAAATTTCATCCTCTTGGAAAAGAAAAGTTTGTAACCATGGTTAAAATTAAATTGGTTTAATTAAATGTCAATAAAAATGATAAGGAATAAAATAACACCAAAAATTTAACAAAATCTATTATTTTATTATATTAAAACCCTATATTGTCTTATATTCTAATAAATATAATATTCTTGGTATTTTTATTAAGATTTAATTTATTTAAAATTAATATTTTTTGAGATTACGAAAGTTCCCCTCACATTCGTTATAAAAGGACTCCTCCTCCCTCATATAATTTCACCACGTTAATTATTCTAGATCTACCAAACTCTGAAAACTTATGTTATACACTTATGAACCCACATTCTAGAGTTTCTTTCCTTCCCAAAGTATGAAATTTATATTCATTTATATAAGATCTAAAAGAGCCATTTTAAAGAAGAGGTAACCGCTTTAACCAATCACTATCTTTTTATACTCTTCCAAACCACCTATAAATATATGAAATATATTAGAAAATAAAAATTAATGAATCAAAAATATTCTGAAATATTATTATGATTATCAACACATCTTTATATTTCTCTTTTAGCATTTAAAAATTAGTAAATGTATTGCTTGTGCGTACGTACGCCATTCACTCTCCACATAGCGATACAATTCAATTTCTATAACCGTATTTAATGAGTCGTAATTTTTATGGGTATAAAGTTTATATATGATAATTATGAAATTATTATACCTCTATTATTATAATTTCATATCTACATTTTTTCTATCTAATGTTTTGAGAAATGATAACATCACTTGTGCGTACGTTTGACTTACCATCTCCAGGATGGGATGTGATTCATTATTCATCAATATTTCACATCGATGGTAATAAGGATAAATTTAATTAATATACATAATATATATAAAATAATAATTATATTATAATGATAATATACCATAAATGTTTCTATCTTTTTATTTGAAAAGAAAGTGAAAACAAATTCATGCATACATATGACCTATTGTATCTATGAATGGTGTATTTTATTTTATTCCATTAAATTTAACGAATCACCATAAATACATATAATATAAATATATTTTCTATTAATATATTTTTTATAAATATGGGTATGATTAAAACATGATATATATATAATAGGACTATGAATAACAAGTCAAAACACATGTGAAAACAAAGAAGATTTTACCTAAAGTGTAACATTAACATCGAATTGTTAATAAATGGGTAATATATATTCGTTATAAAATCATATATGGTATTATATATATTAATATGTCTCTTTGATAGGTTTATAATATACATGTATAAATTATATAATAGGTTTAAATGAGTATGAAGTGGACCAAGATATAAAGTAAGGTAATTTCATCTCACTTTTTTATTTCCATGAGATAAATTCCATATTCATAACTCGCTTAATTTGTGTGGTGTATATACTGTCATATGACATGTTATATCATTATTTTAATTTATTTAATGATAATATAAGCTTTAATTGATTTTATTCATTCATGGGGTTCCAGATTCTAAAGTTACACAAGTAGTAAGGGATTGATGTCTCACTTTTATTTCTATGGGACACATGCCTTATACACTATTTGTTTCTTCTATGTGGAGTATATGCTACCCTTGAATTTATTTTAAGATTCTTATCTAGAAGATTATGGTATTTTAATATCCATATAATTTTCATTCTTTCCTGGGGCATAAGATTCTATTGATTTTAAATTGATGATTATTTATTCCCCAATCTCTTAAATATTTTTGATTGATTCAATTTATGTATCCATTATGCAATATTTATCTTAAAAGTACACAATTTATAAAAATGTTATCAAATATATTTTAACTATTATCATATGGATTTTTATTTTAGTTTTCTTTCAATTATGAATTTTCACTATATAGTTTGAAAGGAATCTTTTTTCTATTTTTCAAATGACATACATTTTGAATTTTCAATAAAAAGTGTGAAAGGAATTTTTTGAACATATAAGGTATGAAAAAAATTTCCATTATCATTAAGCTTTATTTCTTTGAGGCTTCCTTTAAAATTTTATAAGATTATTAGAAAATAATATTTTATCTTTTAAAATTTCATGTCATTTTAGGAAAGTAAACTTTTTTTAATGAACAAAGGACATTTTCCTCAAGAATTATTTTAAGGTGAGCTCTAAAAATTATTTTCCATCTAAGATAACGTTATTTTATGTTAATTATATTATAATATGGGAATGATTAAATTCTACAATTTTATTCTTTATAATATTGTTCTGTTTTTATTATGAAATTATTTTTATTAAAATTATTTATTTTCCATTGGTTATGTTATGATTGAATGATGTTAATGAAAATAATTTCATTTTATGGGTTCTAATATGATGAATGATTTATGTTCTTATTGAACACATATGTACGGTTTTCATTATATGATGGGTGGGACCAATATCACCTTCCAATAGATTGGGTAAAGTCTTATGTCTCATGAAATAATGATGGAAACTTGTTGGTGGGCATCATCCATGGTGGAAGATAAGGAAACCTGAACCATGATGGAAGATGTGGACACATGATCCACAATGGGATATTGGGAAACCCAGTCCACAGTGGAAAGACAGGGAAACCCAATCCCTTACTCGAAAAGGACTATGACTAGGGATGTTGTTATGTCCAACCAAGTAGGTGTAGTCCCTATGAAGTGCCCTGTTAAGTTTTCTCAATTCACCTTGACATATAGGGAATGATATTACATTTTTATGTGTCTACCAACATTATATGTTTTATTCTTATGTTATTATTATATTTTTTATTTTCATTATTTCCTTATGATTCTTTTCTTAAGGATATCCATTATTTATTCCATGACTCATTTATATGATCTTTCATATGCATAATATGATCTCATCTGTTATGCTTATGTTCATATACCCTTATATTCATGTTATGCTTAAATAGAGCTCACACTTTATTATGTTTCCTTTCCCTAATATATAAGGAAAGGTCTTAATTATGAGCTCTATAGGGGAATAAATTTAAGAGAGATATTAAATATCTATCCCGAAATTAGAATAATATATTCCAAAACCAAAGTTACAAAACTATTATAGTCATTGGGATTTTTTTATATAATGTGATGAATATTCATATAAAATAATGCAATATCCATGAATGAAAATCCAAGTTCATAACAGTTGGTATCAGAGAAAATATTTAGTCCACATTTAGTTACTTGTATGAGAAAAAATTAGAGATATCCCTGGGGATCATATTAGGGATATGTTAAGGGATGTCTCTAAGGATAATCCTATGGTGTCATAGATTAAGGACGGTGTCATAATTTATACATAATATATGTGATTTTTTAAATTTATGTGGCTTTCCGCTATGATAAGTGTTATTCACCCTCTGATTTATAGTTTTAGTCAATTGTGGGAACTAAAAGGAATAGAATTAATGTTGAATGTGTCAAAAAATTTCTAATGAGAAGTAAAATGGGATGATCACTAGATAATGGATGTTGTGATCATGACTAATAAGTTTTCAAGAAATTTTATTAACAATGTAGACCTTAATAAACTCCCATACTCATCAAGGAAGATATATAAAGAGTTTTCTCGGAATTTTGGTAATGTATACCATAAATGAAGAAACATTCAGTTTCTGTAGTGTTAAGATTTTGGGAAGAAACATCCAAATAGATGTCTTAGAGGAACATGAATATGTTTTTATAGAAAAAAAAGACACAAAGAAAGTAACAGAAAAGGGAAAATGAAAAGTTCGGCAAACACAATGGATGGGGAAAACGGCCTCCATAAGGTACTATTAATTGATCACTACTCTAAATGTGTAAAGAATGTGTTTTATGAAAATCAATTTCCGATGTGTAAATCCCAAAAAGATAATCAGTACGGTTGTATAAGTAATGGTTATATTTCTACTGATTAGGAGACTATAGGTAAAATATGATAGGAAATTTTTATTAAGTTATAGGATGAGGTAGCCTTGTTAATGGATTGTGGACAAAGTGAGATAATCAATTTTTTATGTATTTGGATTCAAGAATTATGTTATATGAATTGTGAAATATATAAGAAGTTCTCTAATTATGTTTTCACTAAGGATTTATAATAATATGTTGAATTAATTTGATGGACTAAAAAATTGATTTAATAAAAAGGTGATATTTTTTGGAAAACACTTGATTAAGGGAAATATAACCCTTCATATGTGAAATATGTTGTCATAATGAAATAAATTGATGTTTGATTATAAATGGGATAGTATTGATGACTATAAAAATAATAAAATGAAATTATGGATTATGATATTATGGTTTGTGTTTATATAATTTTAAGATTTTTAGTATGAGGAAAGAGTTGTTTTTTTAAGCATAAATGTTTTCACTAAGGATTTATGGTAATTAAGGATATTAATCGGTTTCAAGAGATTAAAAGTTATAGTTATTCACATGTTGGTGTGTTATAATTAAGAGTTACATAAATTTATTTGATGGATTAATTAAAAGTTAATTTCGAAATTTAATTACCTACTTTCAAATTTTTTGGATTTTAATCTTTTGTGCTGATAAAAATGGTAACCATTTATGAGACTGTTTTTGTTGAAATTCAAATTATTTTTATATATTAAATTATTAAATCTATATATGGGGATTTATGTATATTTTATAACATAAGATAATCTTTTCTTTTGTGATAAATATATATAGAATGACCTATCATTCTATTCATAGAACCATTTATCTGATAACACTTCAATAATGAAAAATTCACCTTCACATCAAGGAAAAATTAATGACGAGTAAATTGATCATTGAAAAACAAAGGGTAATGTTGTGCTAAAATAAAATAAGTATATCTTCTAATGAAAATTCTTAAACTCTAGGGAAAGGATCATGAAACCAAAAAATTTATCCCAATACCTTCATTTCCGATGAATCAAATGGTCCATTAGATCATTGTAAATTTATGGCTTTTATTGTTAATTTTCTCCTAAATATGATATCTAACACTCTACACCAGAACATGATTGTTAGATTTCTCGTCCATGTCTTTGTTTTTAATTACCACATATATTGTATTTCATAGAAACCTAGTTGTGAGTTACTCTGGGTAACCGTTAAGCTTTCAAATTTCACTTTTTTAAAGGACCGTTTCGTATTCATTTTTACAATGTAGGTTTTTAGGAATAAAACATCCATGAATTAAACCTTTCATAACCTGACAAATTTTGATGGTGAAATTTATTTTAAGGGGGCTAAAATGTAACACCGAGAGATTTTGGGGAAATAATTTATTCAATTAAATTAATCTTTTCAATATTTTTAAATTTTACACAACACTTAATGTATATTTTTTTGTATGAAAGCCCTATGTTTTTCTTTTGTTATACGCACCACCAAGTTAAGCTTTCTCTACACATAACATATTCTTAGCTTATACTACATGAAAAACTGAGTTTCTAAAAAACATATTTTTGTGATTATAATTATTCAAATAAGATAATTATTACCTATATCTTAGAATGGAAGGTATGAACCTGATAATCTATATAATGGAATTCTGATTTACATATAATTATTCCACCAAGTAATTAAAAATGAATGTAATTTTTAAAAACATTTAAAGGAAATTTTTTTCTGAAAAAATATATAAATATGTGGTAGTGTTTTTTAAACTAATAAAGAAATCACTTGTTTTTTAATTATGTTAATGAAATATATATATATTATATTAAATTTAATACTTAACAGTAAACTTATTACTTTTCTAGACATGATATTATAACAAATGCAATTTTATTCTTAAAAGATGTATTTTTCTAAAAAGGCAAACACCTTTTAAGGGGGAACACATTTTAAATCTAACTTTTTACACTGTAGTTATTTTAATATGTGAAAATAAACATATTCTTTGAAATAATGATATCGAAATGTAATTTTGCTGAATTTTTTGTACTTCTCTAGTAAGTTTCATGTTTTGATGAATAGTGAAATATTGATTTTTCATTGAAAGCATATTTTCATTGAAATAATTTCTATTGATTAATTTAATATTTTATTTGTATGAAACTATATTTAGATATAGTTTTTATTATTTAATCTAATTTATTTCATTGGAATCAATTCCATGTTGAATTTGGATCTAAAATCATGTCAATATTTTGGAAATTTTCACTTTCAAAACTAGTTTTCTCGTTCCATCAATGGGATTAATTTTAAATTAATTTTTTATATTTATATTTTTTTGAATTATGGAAATTGGATTTAATATTTGAAATTTTAATTTCCAAATTTAGTAAATAGGACCCTTTAATTTCTAGGCAATATTAATTATAAATTTAGTAATTTTTATTAAAAATGTTAAGGGTAAATCAGATAATTAATATGAAAAATTATTTAATAAGTACTATAAAAGTGTCTTAGAACTTCAAAAATAGATATCTTATGAGTAAAAATCTACCCTTACCACATAATGATATAAATTTAATAATTTAAAAAACACTTTTCCCTAAAAATGTCTTAAATATTATTAAACTCAATAGGAGTGACAAAATGTCACACTCTTAATTTTAATATATATAATATTTTTAATATGGGGATAGATAGAATATATGATATACTATATATATTATTATGAAATATTATTTATTTATTGAGGAAATAATTGTTATAAATAATTGAAAAATGATGATGTAGTAATTAGTCAATTAATGAAACAATCAATTAAATGATATTAAAAATATTAAAAGACATGTAATTTTACTTAATTAAGGTAATACATGAATTTTATGGGTTAATATGATTTTTTTTTTGTTTTTATGGGATTTTAAAAAATTACATTTTTGTATGTATTTTCTTAAAGCCAATGTTACGAATAGTGTCAAAATTGACACTTATGATATTTTACTAAAATAATATTTTATTAAATTATTTAAAAATAATTAAAAAAATTCAATCAGTACAAGGGTATTATATATGGTCCAAAATATCATAAATTTTACATTTATTTCTCAATTTACACTTTATAAGTGAAAATTACATTCTCTTAGTGTACACAAATTGGTTACCATTGTTAAAATTTAAAATGGGATAATTAATGGTCAATAAAAATAATAAGGATTAAAAAAACAAAAAAAAAACTTTTATAAAAATTATAGGTTGATGATATTAAATCCTTATCATTAATTATATTAAAATAAATAAACATTTTGAGTTATTTGGATTGATTTTGAATTTAATATAAATTAATATTTTTGGAGATTCTAAAAGTGAACATAACTTTCATTGTAAAAGGACACCTCCTCCATCATATCATTTGACAACATTGAGTCTTCTAGATCGACAAATTCTTTTCCCAATTATCATATATACTTCTCCTCCCAAATTCTACAGGTTTCTTCCCTACCAAAGGACTAACTCTATATTTGTTTAGAGGATATCTAAAGAAACCATTTTGAAGAAAAGGTAATCTCTCTAACTCATAAATATATTTGTATAAACTTCTATACCTACTATAAATCTATAATATATATCATAAAATATTAATTTCATA
This sequence comes from Viscum album, assembly GCA_963277665.1. Lineage (NCBI taxonomy): Eukaryota > Viridiplantae > Streptophyta > Magnoliopsida > Santalales > Viscaceae > Viscum > Viscum album. Next base: position 452,758,169 of record OY728143.1, on the reverse strand, counting down.
ACAATAAATATTCCAATTTGTTTTATTATGATAACACCATTATAAATCCCTTTTTCTGTCGAAAAATAAGTGAATGTATCGCTCCCGTGTAAGTACGACTTCCCATCTCCATGTAGAGATACAATTAATTTTATATCACCATGTTTTATGTTTGGGAATTATGATGGGTTTAATGTTTATATATGATACTTATAAAACTATTTTACTCCTATAATGATAATATCATATCTACATTTTTACCGTCTAATCTTTTGGTATATTATAATGTCACTCATGCGTACATATTGCTTAGAATCTCAATGATGTGATTTGATTTGTTTTTCATATATATATTTCACATTGATTTTAATAAGGAAAAAATTTAATAATATATATGATACATATTACATAATAATTATTATTTAATGATAATATATCATATACTTTTGATTCTTTTAATATGAAAATAAAATGAAAATAGTGTGCATGCATACGTACGGCCTACCGTCTCCATGAACAACGTAGTTTTATATTCTACCATTAAATTTTATGAATCACGATAAATAAATATATTATTAATATATATAATATTAATTCTATGGTTATAATTATGGGTATTATTAATTCATGAGCTATGAAATAGGACTAGGGATATCAAGTCAAAACACATGTGAATAACAAAAAAAATACTCAAAACATAACATTAACATAGAATTGTTAATAAACATGGGATATATATTTATAATAAAATAATATATGGTATTAGATACAAGAATAAATTTTTTAAGTTATATATATATAACTTATATTTATTATACATGAGGTTTTTATGAGTATTAAGAGAGTCAATATGAAAGGTTAGGGAATTTTATCTCATTATTTATTTCCATGAGATACATGCCATATTCACCACTTGCTTTATTTGTGTGGTATATATACTGACATATGGAATGTTATATCATTAATTTTATTTATTTAATGATATTAAGATATATATTAGTTGTTATTAATTCATTTTGTTAACAATTTCAAAGTTACCTAAGTAGTAAGGGATTTCTGTCTCATTTTTATTCTGTGGGACAAATTTTTCTACACTACATGATTCTTATCCGAGGTGTATATACTACCCATGAATTTATTTTATGAATATTATTCGTACTATAATATTATTTTCATAACCATATCATTTTATTTATTTCATGTGTTATATGATTTAACTTATTGTGATGTGATGAGTATTTCTTTCATAATCTCATCAAGATTTGGTATTTTTTGTTTTAAGTCTCCATTGGTAAATATTCATATCATAGGTCCATTTTTTCAAAAAATGTTTCAAAAAATGTTTGAATATTCTCATTTGGATTGTTAAATTCATTTTTACCCATTATTAATTTTTACTGCATGGTTTGAATGAATTTTTTTTATTTTCCAAACATGGTATTCTGTGACTTTTCAGGAAAAAGTAAAAAATAAATGAATTTTAACTTATAAGACATGAATGGAATTTTCCACCATCATGATTCCCTAATTTATTTAATATTAAATTATGTGTTTAGAAGCTTATCTTAAAAAAAATTCTTTCAAACTTGATCATCAATTTAGGGAAAGAAAACATTTTCAAAAGGGAAAGGATATTTTCCTCAAAAATTATTTTCAAGTGAGCTCTCAAAATTAGCTTCCTTCTAATAAAATATTATTTGATGTTAATTATGTTTTACTAGAGATTTGATTCAATTATGACTTTATTATAGTTTTTAATATTGGTTTATGTTTATGATGGAATTATATTTATGAAACCTATTTCTTTTATATGTTTTATCCTATGATTTAACGATGTTTATGAAACCCATTACATTCCATGGGTTCTGATATGATGGATGATTTATGTTATTGTGGTACACATATGTATGGTTTTCATTATATGACTGGTGGGACCAATATCTCCTGCCAATACATTGGGTAAAAATTTATATCTCAGGATATAATTTTGGAAACAAGTCATTGAGCTTGATCCATAATGGAATGTGGAGAAACTTGATCCATTATGGATGATGTGGAAACATGATCCACTATTGGAGATGGGGAAAGAAGATCCACTATGGGAAGATAGGAAAACTCGATCCCGTACAAGGAAAGGTTTACGAATGGAGATGGTGGATTGTCCCTCCTAGTAGGTGTAGTACCCATGAAGTGCTCTATTATGTTTTTAAAATGTGACTTGACTTATAGGGAATGATATTACATGTTTATGTGTCAACCAAAAAATCTATGTCTTATTCATTTATTATGCTTCCATGGTTTTTGATCTTGATTTTCACATGATTCATAACTTATGAACTGCCATTATTTATTCCATTAATCATTTATATTATCTTTCAAATCCATTGTTTGATCTTCAAATGTCATATTTATGTTCTCATATCGTTATTTCCATGTTTCGCTTCCATATCTCCCTTGTTTACCCCTACTGAGCATTTGACCTCACCCTTTCCTATGTTTCCTTCCCCATGTAAAAATGAAAGATTTTATGTAGGATTACTAAATGGGAAGATCTTTTTGGTATATGATTATGATCTTTCACAAAATTAGAATAATTTGTTCCATGTTTATAAAGATTCTAAACTATTATGGTTCTTGCACATGTTTTTGTTTATTATGATGAATATTAATGTAAAAATATTTAATATCTATGTATGAAAAGTCAAGGTTGTTATAAGGGAACAACCTACCTTCCCTTTATTACAATAAAAAATCCATCTATATCTACAAAACCCTACTAAAATTACTGTAACACTCCAAGCTTTCACGGTACGATTCTCTTTGAATAATACAATAGCGTGTGTTATATGCAACTTTGAGTTCTAACACACCACAACCAATCATACTAGCCATTAAAAATATTAATACCCACTTTTTGAAATTTTATACATTTTATCTTTCAAAATTAACTTCATTTTTGGATTCGGAATATCGAAATTATCTTAGGGTGAATTTTTGGTATTTTTGTGAGAAACATCAATTTTTGATGAATAGTGAAAAACACTGAGTTATTGGTTAAAACTGATTTTTTTATTTAAATAATTATTTATTTTATTTAAATTAATTTATGTCAAAATATATACATAATACTTGCATAAGTTCATTGTAATTCATTGGAGTCAGTTTATAATAATTTTAGATATATAAAAAGTTTATTAAACTTTTCACCGTCTTTTACCCACCTTATAGGAGAATTTGAAAATTACCATAAAACATAATTTCACCGCTTCTCTGAGTTGAATTTCGAAAATACGAGAAACAAGGTTAATATAAAGGAGTAAAATGTGGTTCAATAAGATAAAAATAATTTTTTTGAAAAGTAACTTTTTAATTTTATTTACCGCGGTTAAAGGTAAATTGGGAAATTTAAGGTAAAAAGAATATTGTAATAATTAAAAATTTCTTTAACACATGTAATAACCTTATTTTATGAGTAATGGCCGACCATGGTCATATTTGGGTCGATTTTGGGACCCCATGGAGCCACTTATGAATGATAATGACATTTTAGATTAATTAACTTAATGTAAAGGAAAAATTGACAAAAACAAAAACCTTTTAGTAATTAATTTTTATATGGTGTTATATAAGTAATAATTTTTACTATAAATATTAATTTGAAAGATAAAACTATTTCCTATATAATGGTATTTTATTTATAATTTTTAGACATTATATAATGTAATTTATTTATGACACAATTATGATGCACTAATTACCATATTAATGAAAGATTAAAATAATTGATATTATAAATACCCAAATAAATGTAATTTGAGACTTTATAGGAATTAAAATAATTTTATAAGTTAATATGACATATTAGTATTGGTTATATAAATTTTTTCGATGTAATAATTCTGTTATGAATTTATCAAAAACAAAATACTCAATAGTGCCAAATTTGACATAAAAGACTTTTTAAAAAAAATATTATATTATTAATTGATATTTTGTTCCTAAAAATCTCTGGTTCGGCCAAAAGACTTATATCATGATAGTTGTATCATTAATGTACCAGTTGTGGGTCTATTGGAAGTTTATAGTATGTTTTTTAACCATATAATATAAAAATACAAAGAGACATGGTAAATGTCAAACAAATTAACTAAGAGTTAAAACTAAAATATAAGGTTAATAATGTGCACGAAACCTATCTAAAACCTATCAGTTTAATTTTGTTCGACCTATCCCAACCTTAGATTTTGAATAATCCACTTTGGAGCCGTTAGAAACTGAATATGATTTTATTATAAAATAATACTTTAAGTTTTTCCTAAAGAGCCCCTCCACCCCTTATAAAAGGACACCACTTATAACCAATTCCCCACACCTCTAAAGCCTTTAGGCTCGTTCAACATCTGCCCAATTAAGCTCCCTACATCACTATCCTCCTCCTAGATGCCTTAACTTATACATAAGACACTTCAAGAGTCTTTTTTGATTCAAACCAAAGGGAGTTACCCAAATTAAAGGTAATGATTTCTCTTAGCTTCTTTTCTTTTATTTTACTTCTCCAACCCCTAAACTCTTCTTATTCTTTTCTTTTTTAACTAAAAAAGTATCCGAAATATACTAGGATATTTTTATGAGAATTATTCTAACTAAACTTACACACACCTCCATCGAATGGGTGAAGAACATAATGTTTTTGTGGATGGCAACCAAACGCCTCACGAAATGATGATTGTTCAATTATCTCCTACCACCTCTCATGGTGGAAATTATGATGTCACAATAATTAAATATGGTATTAATGATATTTTTTATATATATAATCTTCTGTAATTCCATTTTATATCATACCATTATTCGTTTCACGTTGTATATATATACGATAATTTCATTTGAGGAAGTGCGGACTACTGCCCCCTCAAAGTGATATGACTCATTCATACCATACATGGAACGTATAAAGGATGGTGTTAATGAACTTAAGTAACATATATAAGATATTATATTATACTGGAATAATATTATACCTTTGTATAATTTAGTTTTTATACTTTTTAAAATGAAAAATGAAATGGAAGTAGCATTCGTGCGTACGTACGGATTACCGTCTCCACAAACGCGATGAGATTCATTTCCCCATCATATCCATTCAATACTAATTATCATTTGATGATTAAAAGTAATTTTTAAGTACTTGATATCATTATGGATATGAATAAGATACAACCTATTCATAATAAACACAGCTTATGTAAAAATGCATATAAAGTAAAATGAATCAGTTAACACCCGAAATGATGATAATACTAAAATATTATTAACAAAACAATATTAAAATATCATATATGATAACATATTTATATATATGATTCTTGTATAATTTAATAAAAATTATTTCTCTAATATATAGGAGGTTAACCTACCCTCAACCAATGAAAAGTACAAGGTAAGGGGTTTTCATCTCACTCAGTATTCTCGTGAGATTCATGCCATATTTCCTCAATTACCCTTTTTGTGGTGTATGTGCTTCCCATAATAATATTATTTGTGTAATACACTTTAATTTATTATTATTTACATATTCATTGTATGATACCTCTTTAATGGGGTGTATGTTTCGTATGTTACCAAATTGGTAAGGGTTAATTTCTCAATCTCATTATTATCCGAGATTGTTTCTGTGTAAGTATTTACTGGGACATTTTTATTATCCATATCTATTTTTCATAAAAATGATTTCAAAATGAATATTTTAAGGATTTGTGAAAGGTACTCTTTATCAAGATCATAATTTTAAATGTTTTAAAGATGTATCTTTCTAAATATTTGTAATTAATGTCCATGTTTTCAAATTGATTTTAAGGATTTATTTATATGGACATGAATGTTTTGAAATGATAATTATTTTCAAAAGTTTCAAATTTTTATGGGACACTTTGATTCAAAAATATATTTTAAATTACTTCTTTTATAAATGTGTGACTTTTAAATTATTTCAAAAAAAGAGATATTTCTCTCAAATAGTTTTGATTTCATCTTTGTCAACGTCCTTTGATGGATTTTAAGCTTATTTGAAGTTAGTTTATTATGATACAAAACATCCATCTTGTATTGAAGGTTTTGTGATATTTTTTACTGTGGATGTGTTATTTTTATACCATTCATGGTTTATGGAGAAATTATTGACATTTCATATGCTATTTTTAATATGAATGTTTATGTTATGTTTAAACCTCTTCATATGAGGAATTCATTGGACTTAGTAAGTGACGGGTGGAGCCCGCTAGAGCTCCTCGATGCATCAGTAGGTCTCATGAGACAAACTAGTGTCTTGGAACAAGGCCTTGACAAAATATTATTTGTAGTCATGGCACAAGGCCTTGACTACGTGGTTATGGTAGTCTGGAATTATGCATTCCATCATTATGAAAGTGGTTAGTGATATTGCATGTGATTATTTGACTAGTAGAATATCCATGTGAATAAGTAAATGGTATTACTTCATTTTATTTTTTCCATATTATACTGAAGTTCAAGTTTAAAAGGATTTTGTTTTATTTATGCAATGCTTTAAATGTTTATGCTTATTTATGAAATTTTCCGCTGTATTGTTATCCTTACTGAGCATCTGATCTCACCCCTTTCTATGTTTTATTTTTCCCAGGATTCCAAGAAGTGTATTGTGATTGATATGCAGGGTTAAGCCAAGGGAATAATGGAATTCGTGAAGGATTATTTATGTTGTTTTGTATGTTATGAAGTGTAATGTAACAGTCATATATGTAATCTATTTTCCAAGACTGCTAAACTGATCAGTCCTTCGGAACTTGATTCCTTGTAATCATGCCAATGTATTGAAATAATGCACCGACTCTGGGTAACTGTGGTCAGGGCTTTATAGTTGGTATCAAAGGAAGTTTAGTAATAAACTTGGAAACTAGATTTAGATAAACTATGATTAAAGCACATCACCCTAAGATAGACTTTGAGGATTAGTATACAAGAACATCCAAGATTTTTGGTAATGTAGATATTTTGTGAGTTTCCAAGAAAATACATACCTGTATGGATATGAGCTGGTAGAGGCGGATCTGGTATAGATGTACCTAGGGGTAAGACCCAAAAAAAATTCTTTGATCTAGACTTGAACGGGAACTAGTGCACAACAATGGGCCTTGCTGCACTCTTGGTTACGACACTCCTAGGGGATATTCTTCGGATAATTCTCGTTTTCTTTACAAACCAATATGAAGGGTTTATGAGTATATATCTCCTCGACGAAAAAATTTTTGATTATTAATTATATCCCTAAATTGTTCAATTTACATTAGGTATTTTACATGTTTGGAATTATGAATTGCGATTCCTAAACTGACCTAGTGTATGCCATTGTTTAGAAATGGTGCCCAATAAAAGGAATGAAAACTCCCTTAATACGTATGATCCAAAGAGTAAGAAGGATCATATCTTTCATGGTATTAAGACAACATTAAGAAGGGAAATAGTCCCCCATGTATTCTCAAAATATGAAGAAATAATATCATGTGTTAATAAGATAAGTAAAGAATCCTTTGAGTCATATGGCTTTGATGGGAAGTAAGAGAAGAAAAGCATGGAAGAGAGAAAGATGGATAAAGGGAAGAGGGAAAAGAAGAATTTTCCCATATGTGATAACTGTGGGAAGAAACACCGTGGAACTAGACTAAAGGGAATGAGAGTTTCTTATATGTGTGGAGAAAAAGGACACAAGTACGTGTCTGCAAGAGTAAGAAAAAGGTTTTAATTGTACAATCCTTCATCTGTAAGAAGTTGGTACACTACGCGAACCAATGTCCAAATGATCAGAGTATGCCCCAAATGATTCTATTGGATAATAATCAAGTTATGATACTACCTCAGATGAAGAAGAATGACTAGTGTTCTTATGTTGTTATTATAGGATTATTTCATTTGAGTGTTGTATAAACAATATAATGGTTATATGAATTATGGAGATAAATAATGATTGTACTGCAGTACTATTTTATTGAGGATTTGAGATTATATGGTTCTAAGAAAAGTGACATAATAGTAAGCTACACTTTTTGGAAAATACATGGTTGAAGGAAAGGTAATCCTTAATATGTTCCCGATAATGAGGTAGTGATTTTTGAAATAAGAGGTGGTTGATTTGAATAATTATATTGGATATTCTTGACTACCTTAAAACTGATTAATGATTTTTCATCGTTGGAGTTTACAAAATTTTTGGATAGAAGGATTATATCCAGTATTCTATAAATAATATGGGAGCATGAATGTAATCAATAAGGTTTTATGGTAATTCAGGATGTTACCATGTTTTAAAATAATACATGATGAAGGTGTTCACATGTTATTACATGGAAAAAAGGATCTTCATTGTTTTTAACTTCCTTATAAATTTTGTACTGTGAGTTTGGATAGTAGTATTTTGGATAAGTCTAAAGGTTGGAATGTATTATGTTTGAAAGGTTATTTTTGGATTTTTATAAAATGAAAGCATGCAGACTGTGTGACAACCTGTCGCGTCAGATAAAGTTGCGGGAATCGAACCCACAACCATAGTGCAATTGGGATTTATTGCCTACCACTGGACTACGTGAAGTCCTTGGATTGTATAATGTAATTTGTTTTGTTAAAGGGTCTGATATGTGAATTATAAATTCATTATTTTTGTAACCCTATAAAATTAGGATAAATAGAGTATTTTTGAGTTGTATTATGTTTTGTAGTGAAAGATGAGTATGTGGTAGAAATTTATTAATGGATAAAACTCTAATTATAAAGTAACAATATCTCATTATGATCTTATACAATCTCATAAATAAATTCCTCAACATTAAGAAAAGTAACATAGAACAAAAATGTTGTCCTAGATGGTACCTTAGATCATCACTAATTTATGGATTTGTGATTGTTGGAATTTTCATAGTCATGTTCTCTACCACTCTCCATCAGATATTGATGGTTATATTTCTCTTCCATATCCATGTTTCCCTACATGGAACCCTAGTATGTGTTATTTTCAGCAACCTTTATACATACCACTCTTTATTTTAAATAGAGGCCTCATTAATCCATTTTTCGATGTGGGATTTCAACTATGATATTTTGAAATTTCAACCCCAAGTTTCCAATACCGAGCATAAATTACGAGGATGCAATTTATTGAAGCATTGGAGAATGTAACACCCTAAGCTTTCATGGTACAATTCTCTTTGAATAATATAATAGCGTGTGTTATACGCAACTTCGAGTTCTAACACACCACAACCAATCATACTATCCATAAAGAATAGTAATACCCACTTTTTGAAATTTCTTAAATTTTATCTTTCAAAATGAAATTCATTTTTGGATTTGGAATATCGATATTAGCTTCGGGTGAATTTTTTGTATTTTTCTGAGAAACATCAAATTTTGATGAATAGTGAAAAACACTAAGTTATTCGTTAAAACCGATATTTTTTATTTAAATAATTATTTATTTTATTTAAATTAATTTATGTCAAAATAGATACATAATACTTATATAAGTTCATTTTAATTAATTGAGTGAGTTTATAATAATTTTAGATATATAAAAATTTTATTGAACTTTTCACTGTCTTTTACCCACCTCATAGGAGAATTTGAAAATTCCCATAAAATATAATTTTACCGCTTCTGTGAGTTGAATTTTGAAAATCCGAGAGACACAGTTAATATCAAGGAGTAAAATGTGGTTTAATAAGATAAAAATATTTTTTGGTGAATAGTAACTTTTTACTTTTATTTACTACGGTTAAAGGTAAATAGGGAAATTCAATGTAAAAAGAATATTTTAATAATTCAAAATTACCTTAACACATGTCCTAACCTTACTGGATAAGTAATGGCCGACCATGGGCATATTTGGGTCGATTTTGGGACCCCATGGAGCCACTTGTGAATGATAATGACATTTTTGATTAATTAATTTAATGTAAAGGCAAAATTGACATAAACAAAAACCTTTTAGTAATTAATTTTTATATGGTGTTATATAAGTACTCTTCTTTACTATAAATATTCATTAGAAATATAATAAGATTTCATATATAATGGTATTTTATTTATAATTTTTAGACATTAAATAATTTAATTTATTTATAACACAATGATGATGCAGTAATTACCGTATTAATGAAAGATTAAGATAATTGATATTATAAATACCCAAATAAATGTAATTTTAGACTTTTTATGAATTAAAATAATTTTATAGTTTAATATGACATATTAGAATTAGTTATATGAATTTTTTTCTAAGTAATAATGTTGTTATGAATTTATCAAAAACAAAATACCCAGTAGTGCCAAAATTGACATAAAAGAGTTTTTAAAACAAATATTATATTATTAATTGATATTCTATTCCTAAAAATCTAAGGTTCGGACAAAGGAATTATATCATGATAGGTGTATCATTAATGGACCATTTGGGGATCTATTGGATGTTTATAGTAAGTTTATTAACCATATAATATAAAAATACAAAGAGACATGGTAAATGTCAAACAAATTAAATAAGTGTTAAAACTAAACTATAAGGTTAATAAAGTGACCCAAACCTATGTAAAACCTATTGGTTAATTTTTTTCGACCTATACCCACCTTAGAAGTTTAATAATCCACTTTGGAGCCATTGTAAACCGAATATGAGTTTATTATAAAATAATACTTTAAGTTTTTTATAAAGAGCCCCTCTTACCCCTTCTAAAAGGACACCACTTCAAACCAATTCATCAGACCTATCAAGCCATTTGTCTCATCCAAACTCTGACCAATTATGCTCCCTACATCCCTCCACTCCTCCTAGTAGCCTTAACTTAGGAATAAGGCACTTCAAGAGTCCTTTTTGGTTCAAACCAAAGGGAGTTTCCCAAATTAATGGTAACAATTTCTCTTAGCTTCTTTTCTTTTATTTTACTTCTCCAACCCCTAAACTCTTCTTATTATTTTCTTTTGTAACAAACCCAGTATCCCAAATATAATAAGATATTGTTATAAGTAGTATTCTAACTACTATTACATGCACCTTCATCTAATGGGTGAATAACATAATGTTTCTGTGGATGGAAACCAAATGCCTCACGAAACGAAGATTGTTCAATTATCTTCTACCACCTATCATGGTGGCCATTATGATGGAACTATAATTAAATATGATATTAATAATATTTTTATATATATAATCTTCTTTAATTCCCTTTTATATCATACCATTATTCATTTCATGTTGTATATATATACGATATTTTCATTTGAGGAAGTGCGGACTACCGCCCCCTCAAAGTGATATGACTCGTTCATACCATACATGGAACATATAAAGGATGGTGTTAATGAAATTAAGTAACATATATAAGATATTATATTATACTGGAATAATAATATACCTATGTATCATTTGGTTTTGATTTCTTTTAAATGAAAAATGAAATGGAAGTAGCATTTGTGCGTACGTACGGATTACCGTCTCCATGAACGCGATGAGATTCATTTCCCCGTCATATTCATTCAAGACTAATTATCATTTTATGATTAAAAGTAATGTTTAAGGACTTGATATCATTCTGGATATGAATAATATAAAACCTATCCATAACAAACATGGCTTACGTAAAAAATCATATAACGGAAAACGAATCAGTTAACACCTGAAACAATGATAATAGTAAAATATTATTAACAAAACAATATTAAAAGATCATATATGATATCATATTTATATATATTATTCTTTTATAATTTAATAACAATGATTTAACTACTATACATGAGGTTAACCTACGCTCAACCAAGGAAAAGTACAAGGTAAGGGGTTTTCTTCTCACTCCTTATTCTCATGAGATTCATGTCATATTGCCACTATTACCTTTTGTGTGGTGTATGTGCTGCCCATAATTGTATTATTTATGTAATAAACTTTAATTTATGTGTATTTACATATTCATTTTATGATACCTCTTTCATGGCGTGTATGTTTCGTAAGTTACCAAATTGGTAAGGGTTAATTCCTCAGTCTCATTATTATCCGAGTTTGTTTATGTGTAAGTATTTACTGGGAAATTTTTATTATCCATGTCCATTTTTCATAAAAATGATTTCAAAATGAATATTTTATGGATTTTTTAAAGTTACACTCTATCAAGATCAGAATTTTAAATGTTTTAATGATTTATATTTCTAAATATTTTTAATTAATGTCCATGTTTTTAAATTGATTTTAAGGATTTATTTATATGGACATGAATGTTTTTAAATGATAATTCTTTTCAAAAGATTCAAAGTGGTATAGGAAACTTTGATTCAAAAATATATTTTAAATTAATTCCTTTATAAATGTGTGTATGACAACCCTGCTTTCTATTAAAACATAAACATGCTTTATTACATATAAATTCACTTGATACAACAAAGAAGATCGAGAGTTTTAGTGTAATTGGGGCTTAGGATCATTACATAAAAACATTAAACTTGAAATACAACATCTTTATTGAAAACTTTCTTTACATGACCACTACATTACTTCGTACTTAGCATTGCATGGGATAACCTGAGGACATGCATAAGAAAAGGGTGATCTATAAAGCACAGTAAGGGAGTACACAATGAATAACATGAGGAGTTAAATACATGTTAGGAAATAGGAATATCAATAGAGCATAAGAGTAACATGAACATAAAGGCATGATAAATCATGATAATCATAACATGGAAATGTGGCAACAACACTTAACATTGAATTAGCATGAGCCAAGGCTCATTGCACATGGAGCATGATAAACCCTCATTGCACTTGAAGCATGAGTAAACCCTTGTTGCTCTTGAATTAGCATGAGTCAACACTCATTGCACATGACGTATCATGATACTATACTTTACCCAATGCATTGGAGCGCTATAAGGGCGCACCCTTCTTAAACATTTCATTTCATGCATAAGTGTGCCACATGGATCATAAAACATAGATTCATAAAACATAATCATTTATTCCACGATAAAAGAATGTGGAATTCATACATGAAACTTTATAATCAATAAGTAAATTTGCATAAAGGTGAATACCCTTGATGGAGAAATGGGCATGGTATTCACTACACAATGATATTGGCTTAGAAAATCGGTGTGATTTCGGCAGCGTAACGGCGTGACATAAGAATTCATAAAAATGGTTGATGAGAGATAAAGGGGTTCCTCATCATATTTACATGTAATGGAAAGTAAGTAGGTCATATAGATACATGTACCAACAATTGAAAAGGAATTTAGATTCATGATACAAAAGTATTGCTTGAATATAAAAGATGAGAAAAAAGTTCCTTTCGGAATTTCAGCATAGTAACGGGTGTACATGGGAGGCATTTAATGAGAGAGAAAGGAGTCTCCCATAATTCAAAAAATAAGAGGGCAGTATGGGGGAGGTGAGAAACCATACCCCAACATTCATAATTGAAATTAAAAGGGAAATACAACTTAAATAAAATTGACAAAAATGAGAAAGGAAGAAAAAACCCTTACTTGGAAGTGTGCTTCCAAAGGCTAGAGAGAGACTTGTAAGAGGCTTCTTGGGAGCTTGGGGCTCCTTGAGAGGACTCTAGAGAGAGTAGGGCAGAGGTTGGAATAATTACAAGGGCTTTGAATGAGGAGGAAGTGAGAGCTTGGGTGGGTTTATATAGGAAAGTTGAGAGAATTCTTTATTATTTAGGTTTGGGACCCCTTATATTAAAATAATCCAAACCACAAACCATTCCATGGTATTTGCCCATGTTTTCTGGAAAAGGAAATAGGAAAAAAATATTTTACAAGGCCAAGATCCGAACTTATTAAAAAATTAGGGTTTCTTATGTGGAGGTGAGTCACACTCCCATGGAAATTAATTTAAAAAGGCAAAGTGTTGAATAAGTCTTGAGGGCTCCATTAATGCTTTGAAAAGTAAGTCAAACAAACCCAAAACCTCATTATTTTAATGATAAAACATATATTGGCCGAACATAAGGATTATGGTTTTTTTTACATCACCATTGGGTCATTATGATGTCATAAAACACATTATATATTTAAATAGTATTTAATTTTTACCAAAAAATTTGACTGTCTCAGAAAATTTTGAAAAATTCACCGTTGGATAATTTCAACGTCCTGATTCCAAAAATAATATTTATTTTATCTAAATAATTATCTAAATATGTGAATTTTCAATTTTAAAATAAAAACCGACATTTATAAAAAAATCACGGGTTTTGACAGAAATGGCTTTCAAACCTTAATAAAAAATTTAATTGCATTCATAAAATTATAAGATCATTTATATTTAATAAAAATTAATTTAATATTAATAATAATATTTTATTAAAATATTACTTAATTAAAAAATCCTTTATTTTAATAAAATATAATTCTTAATTAAATAATAACTAAAAACACCATTTGTACTTTAAAAACTAATTACAATGTATCAAAAATGACTAGAAATTATATTCATTATTATATAAAAAAATAATGTACAGGAAAATGGTGCTACTTATTTGTTACATAACCCCTTAAAATAGCCGCATAAGACCTAAGGGTAAGGTGTGCGATGGTGACAGACTCTTGGGGCGGCTCGGATAACATCGCTTGAGTGGTAATCTCTATCAACTTCCACTTTTCCCGTAGACGATCCCGTTCAAGCTTGACATAATGAAGCTCAGCTTGGGCTTGGTCAAGGGCGAAGCCCAAAGATGCCACCTCTTTTCCAAGCTCCGACAAATGGGCTTCGTAAGGGGCAATTCTACTAGATGAGGCCATCGCTTCCTTTTTCTGAGTAGAAATGGGTTCGTTAAAGCCTTATATTTATACTACTCAGATGATCACTGTTCAACAGCTATAAAAGTAACGGTCACAAATCTTAACGTAAAACTAAAGAAGTTGAAATCTTATAAAAACATTTTTCATAAAGAAACATTTAACTGGATCAAGAGGTATTTTCCTTTAATGAAACTTTGGGTCATTACAATATTCCCCCCTTAAGAAATTTCTCCCTCGAAATTTTCCTTTTCCCACACTAAAACAAATGTGGGTAACTCAGCTTCATCATATCCTCCGACTCCCAAGTTGCTTCTTCAAACTTGTGGTTTCTCCACAACACCTTGACGAGGGGCATTGTCTTATTTCATAGAACTTTTTCTCTACGATCTAAGATCTTCAATGGTTTCTCCTCATAAGAAAGATCATCTTCCAATTGTACAACCCCGGAAGAGAGTACATGTGAAGGGTCCGGTATGTACTTCCTTAAGAGGGATACATGAAAGACATCATGCACCTTGGCCATAGTAGGTGGAAGTGTTAGTCGATAGGCCACAGCCCCAACATGATCAAGAATCTCGAAGGGGACGATGTACCTTGGACTTAACTTCCCTTTATTTCCAAACCTCATGACCTTCTTCCACGGAGATATGCGTAAAAACGCCATGTCTCTGACTTTAAACTCAAGGTCTTGTCGACGATTATCTGCATAACTCTTCTGTCGACTTTGGGCTACCTTGATATGTTGCTGAATGGTTTTCACCTTCTCCACCATTTCTTCGACCATTTCTGGTCCAAGCAGCTTACGTTCACCGACCTCATCCCAACATGCCGGATTTCTACACCTTTTCCCATACAGGGCTTCATATGGTGCCATTTGGATGCTCGAGTGGAAACTATTATTATAATAGAACTCAACCAGAGGAAGATGTTGATCCCATCCTCCTTTAAAGTCCATTGAGCACGCTCTCAACATATCCTCAAGTGCTTGGATAGTCTGCTCGGATTGGCCATCAGTTTGAGGATGATAGGCTGTACTGAAGTTCAGTTCAGTATTCCGAGCTTCTTGAAGACTCTTCCAAAACTTAGAGGTGAATCTTGGATCTCGGTCAGAAACAATAGATAGTGGTACTCCATGCAACCGTACCACATCCCTGATATATATCTGTGCCAGTTGATCCAAAGGGAAATCCTCTCAAATAGCAATGAAGTGTTCAGTCTTTGTAAGACGATCCACAACAACCCAGATTGCATTGTTTCCTTTGGATGTCCTTGGAAGTCCAGTGACAAAGTCCATGGTGATGTTCTCCCATTTCCATTCTAGTATGGGCAACGGTTACATCATCCCCTTATACTTCTGCCTCTCTGCCTTCACTTGCTGACACACCAGGAACATTGATGTATATTCAGCAATCACCTTCATCATATTATCCCACCAAAATTATTCTCGGAGATATCGATACATCTTTGTGCTCCCTGGGTGAATATAGAAATTTGAACTATGTTCATCATCCAAAAGTTCCTTCTTCAGCTCCGAACTTGATGGAACACATAGTCTTTTCCCAAACCGCACAATTCCTTCTTCATTAACATTAAACTCTAAGGATTTTCCCTTTTTGATAGATTCCACCATTTATTGGATTCCTGCATCATCCTTTTGAGCATCCTTTAACCTTTCCAAAAGAGATGGTTGAGAAATCATTTGTGAAAGGATTGATGATGTTCCCTTCATTATAATTCCCACATCCATCTTCATTAAATCTAAGAAGATTGGATCCTTCTCAATTCTCATCACTGATAGAATCGCTGGATCCTTTCTACTTAGGGCATCTGCCACCTTGTTCGCTTTCCCAGGGTGGTAATGTATTGAACAGTCATAATCCTTGATGAGCTCTATCCATCTTCTCTGGCGCATATTAAGCTCTTTCTGTGTGAATATATATTTAAGACTCTTTTGGTCAGTATATATCTCACATTTCTCTCCATAGAGATAATGCCGCCAGATTTTCAAGGAAAAGATCACCACCACCAACTCCAGATCATGCGTTGGATAGTTTCGCTCATGGATTTTCAACTGCCTTGAGGCATAGGATATCACTTTATCATTCTGTATCCGCACACATCATAAGCCCTTATTCGAAGCATCACTGAATACCACAAAAATCTCCCCACTTGTGGGTAAAGTGAGCACGGGTGCAGTGATAAGCCTCCTTTTCAACTCCTTGAATCTTTCTTCGCATTCATCACTCCAAGCAAACTTTACTCCCTTTCGAGTTAGCTTTGTAAGAGGGTTGGACAATCGTGAGAAATTTCTCACAAATCATCGATATTATCCAGTTAACCCCAAGAAGCTATGGATATCAGTTACCGATGTTGGCCTCGGCCATCCCTCAATTGCATCTGTTTTGGAGGGGTCCGCAGATATCCCATTGCTTGTGATGATATGGCCCAAGAATGAGACCTCCTTCAACCAGAACTCACACTTTCTGTACTTGGAATAGAGCTTCTCCTTGCGCAAAGTCTCCAGTACAGTTCTTAAATGCTCCTCATGATCCTCCTTGGTTTTGGAGTATATTAGAATATCATCTATAAAGACTACCACAAATTTGTCTAGATAATCTCTAAAGACTCTATTCATCAAGTCCATGAATATTTCTGGAGCATTGGTGAGTCCGAAAGGCATTACTATGAATTCATAGTGCACGTACCTTGTATGAAAATCAGTCTTGGGGATATCTTCCTTCTTCACCCTTACTTGATAATATCCCGACCGCAAGTCCACCTTGGAGAAGTATTGTGCTCCACGCAGCTGATCAAACAAGCCATCAATTCTTGGGAGAGGATACTTGTTCTTTATTGTGATTTTGTTAATTTCACGATAATCAATGCAAAGCCGCATTGACCCATCCTTCTTCTTGATGAAGAGGACCGGTGCACCCCATGGTGTTGCACTTGGGCATATAAACCCTTTATCCAGATTCTCCTGTAGTTGTTTCTTCATCTCTTCAAGCTCAACAACAGCCATTCTATATGGAATCTTGGATATTGGTAGCGCCCCAGGTATAAGTTCAATTGGGAACTCAACATCTCTTCTTGGAGGAAGACCAGGAAGTTCCTCGGGAAATACTTCAGCGAATTCCCTCACAATAGGCATTTCTTCAAGGGTGGTTTCTTCCTTGGACTCAATCATCTAAGCCAGATATGCGTGCTCATAAGGCAGTAATATCCATGCTTGAGATGATGGAGCTAAAGGAGATTCATCTTCCTCCTGACAATTGTAAAGAATCGGGGGTCGATTATCCATATGGAGTGTGATTTCTCTCTCCTAACAATTTATGTTGGCTTTATATAAGGAAAGTCAATCCATGCCAAGAATTGCATCAAATTCCACCAAAGGAAGTATGATGAGGTTCATCGGGAAATTCAATCCACAGATTATAACAGGGGAGTACTTATACTCATGGGATGCAATGATTTCCCCATTTGCCGTACTCACCGACATCTTTACTTCCATGATTTGTCGTGGTGCAGGGATTGTTCTACTAAACTTTTGAGATATAAAAGTATCCGTACAACCTGAATCAAAAACTACGTTCGCTATTCTTGAATGAATAACTAGCGTACCTGTCACCACTTCGTTGTCGGGGTTCACTTCGGCAGAAGTGATGGCAAAAGTTCTTCCTTTCTGTCTTGGAGGTTGCTGGTTGCCTCCGATAACCCTTGGATTAGGGCACTGATTTGCAAAATGACCCAGTTCTTTGCATTTGTAGCATTGAACAATGCGTTGAGGTTCGAACGGAGCGTTCCTCTCCCTTGTCGCAGCCGCGGGTCCTTCTTGCTGACAGTTAACAGCTAGGTGCCCTTCTCTTCCACACCTGAAGCATTTTCTTGTCCCCCTAAGGCAATTTCCAGGGTGCTTCTTTCCACACTTTTGGAAAGTGGGGTGCTGGAACTTCTTAGCGTCGTTGGATTTATCCATCAGACCACCAGCATTGAAGTCCACCTTACGCTTCTTGTCCCCATGATACCCCTGTGATTCTCTGATCTCCATTTCAACCTTGAGGGAACATCGGACAATTTCCTCATAGATGTCAAAGTCACAGATCGCTAATGCTTTCCGCAAGCTAGGCTTCAACCCAACAAAGAAGCGGTCAACCTTGAATTCGGGGGTAACGACAAAGCCGGAAGCGTATCGTGCAAGCCTTGTAAAGTTTGCCTCGTACGCTCCCACAGATTCTTCATCTTTCTGCTTGAGGGAAAGGAAGTCCCTTTCCATCTTAAGATGGAGGGTGCGCGGAAAATATTTATCAAAAAACATCTTCCGGAATTCCTTCCATTCCAAAGCCTCGATCTCCTCCTCAGGCTTCGTATTTTTGATCAACGTCCACCATTGATCAGCTTCACCCTCTATAGGATAAGCCACCAGAAGAACCTTCTCTTGTTCAGAACATTGAAGGATAGAGAAGATATTTTCAATGGAGTTGATCCATTGCTCAGCGATCGTGGGATCAGATGATCCACTAAAAGTAGGAGGCCTTTGTCTCATGAATCTCTCGATAGCGACTTTTTATTTCTTAGGGGGGCTGAACGTTCCTCTTGACCTGTGTTTCTATTCAAAACTTGAGTTAGCTGAGAGAGAAGCGTGACAAAGTTCGCGATTCCCACTCCCATTGGATTGGGCATCTCACTAGTACAATCATCACACTGATCTTCACAACGGTTGTTAGCCCGAGTTCTCCTATTATCGGCCATTGGCTGGAATAAAAGGAAAGTTTGGGGTAACACATAAAGGTTAATCCAAATAAAAAAGTTGATGACTTATAAATAAACTTTAATCTCTTTAACTCATGAGTCTATAGGATTCAATCCAGGCTTTCCATGATCTTCCTTCTAACATGTATTCTTAGGGGAATTTTTTCCTTAATAAGGGTTCATAATAAGATTGTGAATTTATCAAAACATATCCCCCGGGAGTGTCGTAACCAAGAGTGTAGCAAGGCTCGTTGTCGTGCACCAGTTCCCGTTCGAGTCTAGCTCAAAGCGGTGTTTTCGGGTTTTACCCCTAGGATACATCTGTGCCAGAGCCGCCTCTACCTGCTCGTATCCAGACAGGGATGTATTTGTTTGATAAACCACTTAATTAGTATTTACCAAAACTTAGGGATGTTTTTATTATACTTAGTCTTGTATCTAAGGCTTTACTAGGGTTTCATAATCCCAAAAATAACTAAACCTATCCTTTGATACCAACTATGACAACCCTTCTTTCAATTACAACTTAAACATGCTTTATTACATATAACTTCACTTGATACAACAAATAAGATCGAGAGGTTTAGTGTCTTTGGGGCTTAGGATCATTTCATAAAACCTTTAAACTTGAAATACAACATCTTTATTGAAAACTTCCTTTACATGACCACTACATTCCTTCGTACTTAGCATTGCATGGGATAACCTGAGGACATGCATAAGAAAAGGGTGAGCTATAAAGCCCAGTAAGGGAGTACACAATGAATAACATGAGGAGTTCAATACATGTTAGGCAATAGGAATATCAATAGATAATAAGAGTAACATGAACATAAAGTCATGATAAAGCATGATAATCATAACATGGAAATGTGGCAACAACACTTAACATTGAATTAGCATGAGCCAAGGCTCATTGCACATGGAGCATGAGTAAACCCTCATTACACTTGAAGCACGAGTAAACCATCGTTTCACTTGAATTAGAATGAGTCAACACTCATTGCACATGACATATCATGATACTATACTTTACCCAATGCATTGGAGCGCTATAAGGGCGCACCCTTCTTAAACATTTCATTTCATGCATAAGTGTGCCACATGGATCATAAAACATGGATTCATAAAACATAATAATTTATTCAACGATAAAGGAATGTGGAATTCATACATGAAACTTTATAATCAATAAGTAAATGTTCATAAAGGTGAATTCCCTTGATGGATAAATGGGCATGGTATTCACTACACAATGATATTGGCTTAGAAAATCGGTGTGATTTCGGCAGTGTAATGGCGTGACATAAGAATTCATAAAAATGGTTGATGAGATAGAAAGGGGTTCCTCATCATATTTACATGTAATGGACAGTAAAGAGGTCATATAGATACATGTCCCATCAATTGAAAAGGAATTTAGATTCATGATACAAAAGTATTGCTTGAATATAAAAGAGGAGAAAAAAGTTCCTTTCAGAATTTCGGTATAGTAACAGGCGTACATGGGAGGCATTTAATGAGAGAGAAAGGGGTCTCCCATCATTCAAACCAATAAGAGGTCAGTATGGGGGAGGTGCAAAACCATACCCCAACATTCAAAATTGAAATTAAAAGGGCAATACAACTTAAAGAAAATTGACAAAAATGAGAAAGGAAGAAAAAACCCTTACTTGGAAGTGTGCTTCCAAAGGCTAGAGAGAGGCTTGTGAGAGGCTTCTTGGGAGCTTGGGGCACCTTGAGAGGATTCTAGAGAGAGTAGGGCAGAGGTTGGACGAACTCCAAGGGATTTGAGTGAGGAGGAAGTGGGAGCTTGGGTGGGTTTATATAGGAAAGGTGAGAGAATTCTTTATTATTTAGGTTTGGGACCCCTTATATTAAAATAATCCAAACCACAAACCATCCCATGGTATTTGCCCATGGTTTCTGGAAAAGGAAAAAGGAAAACAATATTTTACAAGTCCAAGGTCCGAACTTATTAAAAAATTAGGGTTGCTTATGTGGAGGTGAGTCACACTCCCATGGAAATTAATTTAAAAAGGAAAAGTGTTGAATAAGTCTTGAGGGCTCCATTAATGCTTTGAAAAGTAAGTCAAACAAACCCAAAACCTCATTATTTTAATGATAAAACATATATTGGCCTAAAATAAGGATTATGGTATTTTATTACATCACCATTGGGTCATTATGATGGCATAAAACACATTATATATTTAAATGGTATTTAATTTTTACCCAAAATTTTGACTGTCTCAGAAAATTATGAAAAATTCACCGTTAGATAATTTAGACGTCCTGATTCCAAAAATAATATTTATTTTATCTAAATAATCTTCTAAATATGTGAATTTTCAATTTTAAAATAAAAACTGACATTTATATAAAATTCACGGGTTTTGACAGAAATGGCTTCCAAACCTTAATAAAAATTTTAATTGCATTCATAAAATTATAAGATCATTTATATTTAATATAAATTAAATTAATTTTAATAATAATATTTTATTAAAATGTTATTTAATTCAAAAATCCTTTAATTTAATAAAATATAATTCTTAATTAAATAATAACTAAAAACACCATTTGTACTTTAAAAACTAATTACAATGTATCAAAAATGACTAGAAATTGTATTCATTATTATATAAAAAACTAATGTACATGAACATGGTGCTACTTATTTGTTACATAACCCCTTAAAATAGCCGCATAAGACCTAAGGGTAAGTTGTGCGATGGTGACAGACTCTTGGGGCGGCTCGGATAACATCGCTCGAGTGGTAATCTCTATCAACTTCCACTTTTCCCGTAGACGGTCCCGTTCAAGCTTGACATAATGAAGCTCATCTTGGGCTTGGTCAAGGGTGAAGCCCAAAGACGCCACCTCTTTTCTAAGCTCCGAAAAATGGGCTTCGTAAGGGGAAATTCTGCTGTATGTGGCCATTGCTTCCTTTGTCTGAGTAGAAATTGGTTCGTTAAAGCCTTATATTTATACTACTCAGATGATCACTGTTCAACAGCTATAAAAGTAATGGTCACAAATCTTAACGTAAAACTAAAGAAGTTGACATCTTATAAAAACATTTTTCATAAAGAAACATTTAACTAGATCAAGAGGGATTTTCCATTAATGAAACTTTGGGTCGTTACAGTGTGACTATTAAATGATTTCAAAAAAGAGATATCTCTCTCAAATAGTTTTGATTTCATCTATGTCAACATCCTTTGATGGATTTTAAGCTTATTTGAAGTTGGTTTATTATGATAAAAAACTTCCATATTTTATTGAAGGTTTTGTGATATGTTCGACTATGGATGTGTTATTTTTATACCATTCATGTTTTATGGAGAAAGTATTAAAATTTCGTATGCTAGTTTTAATACGAATGTAATGATATGTTTAAACCTCTTCATATGAGGAATGTATTGGACTTAGTAAGTGATGGGTGGAGCCCGCTATAGCTCCTCGATGCATAGGTAGATCTCATGAGACAAAACCATGTCTTGGAATAAGGCCTTGAAAAAATCTTATTTGTAGTATTGGCACAAGGCCTTGACTATGTGGTTATGATTGTCTGGCATTATGCATTCCATCATTATGAAAGTGGTTAGTGATATTGCATGTGATTGTTCGACTAGTAAAATATACATGTGAATAAGTAAATGGAATTACTTAATTTTATTTTTTCCATATTGTGATGAAGTTAAAGTTCAAAAGGCTTTTGTTTTAGTTGTCAATTTCCTTAAATGTTTATGATTATTTATGAAAGTTTCTGCTTTATTGTTATCCTTACTAAGCATCTGAGCTCACCCCTTTCTATGTTTTATTTTTTCAAGGATTCCAAGAAGTGTATTCTGATTGACATGCAGGGTTAAGCCAAGGGAATAATTGCATTCGTGGAGGATTATTTATGTTGTTTTGTATTATATGAAGTGTAATGTAACATTCATGTATGTTATCTATTTTCCAAGACTGCTAAACTGATCGGTCCTTCGGGACTTGATTCCTTGTAATGATGTCAATGTATTAAAATAATGCAACGACTCTGGGTAACTGGGGTTGGGGCATTACAGTTACTCTCCAACATCCCTATCCAAATTATAGAGGTGTTTTATTCCAAAAAGAAAAACCCAAGGATCTTCATGAATATATCCAAAGGATGTTTCTCTAAGTGAAGGTAATCACCTTAATAAAGATCATCTTTTTTTCAGTCTTCTTTTACAACAATAAATTTTGTCTTAACACTCCGAATGTGAAAAATTTGTATCTCCCATGTAATTATATTTTATTATATTCATGTCATATTTTTTACCCAACTCCTTCTACATTAAATGTAAAATTAATCCATTGGTCATGTGTACATTGGATTACCACATCATGAACAGTTGAATTTTTTTTTACATCACCAACTCACACAGATATTCATAAAGATATAAATGATGAATACATATGATAAAAATGACATGATATTTATTATATAAAATTAATATATCATTCACTTCATTACCCATTCACCCATTTCAGGAATTATATTATCCCTCTTCTGTATGTACGACCTACCATAACTGCGAAGTAATGTGGTTCATTTTCGATGTGATAATTTCAAATATTGTTAAAAAATGTATATAATGAGAAAATATGATATTTATAACATTAATATTATTTTTTAGATTATGTAACTACATCCTACAAAAAATAACCATAAATCTTGTGAAACACATGTGTGGGAAAATAAGGTAGCTAACAGATGAAACAATGAAAATAGTGAAATGTTATTAACCGAAGGGTGGAATTTTTTTTAAGAGGATAATATATTATATTATAAATATTAATATTTTTGTATTATAAATTAATAAAATTCTTTAAACCAATCTATTAGAGGTTCAATCATGTTCAATAAAAAGGAAGAGTGTGGTAAGGGATTTCATCTCAATTTTCCTGACATCAAGACATATTTCTTAATATTAACCTATTTAATTTTATGTGGTGTATATACTATGTTGTTGATGTATTTAACATGAACAAATATTTATTTATAATGGTTAGTTTTTTAATTTACTTTTATTCATTCAAGGAGTTATAATTTAAAGTTTACGGGAGGGGAAAGAATCTATTTTTATAATATAACTTTTTTTGGGATTTTTGATACTTTTGTTGAAATAATCTTATAATTTATCCTTCATAAGCTTGAATAATTTTCTTATTCACCGTATATTTAAGTATTTTTTATATTTTACTCCCACTCTTTCACTCTATGGTACTTGAATCAAGTAATAATGTATTTAAAAAAATAACTGTTCTCATTTCTCTTTATATTGGATATAGTTTTCTTCTATGTCCAAATTTTTCAATAGAAAAAATTACAAAAGTCCATTAATTAACTCAAATAACCCATTAAGTAAATTTTATGATATCCTTTAATTTTTGAAAATTTATTTTAAATGAATATTTCTACTTTTTTGGAATATTTTTTTACATAATGTTAAAAATGAATGACTTACTAATATATATGGTGATAACAAACTTCCCCATCAACATAACTATTTTCTGATATTTAGATTCTTGTACACATTTTCTATGGTTTTTCCAAGAAAAAATATTTTATGAAATATTATCTTAATATTTAAATTATATTCCATTTACCCTTCCAAATGACATGATTTTCTGTAAAAAAACTTATATTTTTGAGCATCTAACAGTTACCTCTCATCACTTTATTAATATTATCTATTTTTAAAATTATGTTAAAAAAATTGCTTTCTTAAGATCCTTTTTCATTGTAACTTACATATATTTTAGATCTAAATATTCCCTATAACACATATTTAATTATTTTCTAAACCATGTTACATTTTATCATATGGTGTTTACTTTTAACTTTTTTTGATTACGAGGGGAGATATTTGTAAATCATTATCATTTCGTCAATACAGATATTTGTTAATAATGAATAATTATAAAAAAAATAAAATAAATCATTCTATATACAATGAATTATTTATACATATAGTGATGGGTGGTGACCATAATTTTATATATCCCCTTGATGCATCAACTGGTCTCATGAGACAAATCAACTGGAAAATTTAAAAATGTTTTTACCCATAGTTTTAAATTTTTTAATAAAAGGTCTTCATAGTGTATATATAGTAATATATGAGATTATGACATAAAAAAAATAATCATTTTCTTTCACATAGATTTTGTTTATTATCATCCATGTGATTATTTCATTTACATTATCAATGGGTGGATTTTTTTCTCATGTTTTGGTTTAAATGAAATGTGTTTTCAAATAGTTACCTTTCTATATTAATTATTCCATATCTAGTCATGATAGTCTGATTATTGAATAAATGACATGTTTGATCACTTATTTACCTTTGTATATTGACATTGACAAATTTATTCATGATATCTTATATTATACGTAACCTTTACTAATAATTTCACTTCATTCTTATTTTTTTCTGATTCCCATAATATAAATAGGAATTCTTGGATTGTGTTCAATGATGTCCAATGTTTTACATTATTTTATATTATTTTCTATCTCTAATTTAAAATGTGTATCATGTATTTATATATCTCTCCAAGACTAATAAACTAATTGGTCCTTTGTTATTTGACCCCTTGTATATATTCTATTGTAATAAATTCACCTTCCAATCTAGGCTACTGGAGGTGGGGTAGTTGTAGTTGGTATTAGATAATGATTAGTAGAAACATTGTGATCTAGATTAAGGATAACATAGATTATGAAACATAACCATGTGGTTAGACATTGAGAGTGAGTATATAAAAGAATCCTACTATTTTGGTATGGAAGAGATTTTGTGGTTTTACTTAATAATACATCTTTTTCTAGATACTACGAGTGGGATTGGTTCTAGAATAGTTTCACCCAGGGGTAATAAATTTAAAAAGGTAAAATTGGGCTTTGAATCGACTATCACTTGGTGCATGAAAACAACACTTACTATTCACCTAATTTGACACTCTAGGGTATATGCTTAGGAAAATTCACATTTTTATTAGAAACCATTATGAATGAATTAAAAATAAATATATCACTAAAGAAAACATGTTTAAGATTCTATAATTAAAAATCCATAAATTCTATATTTATGTTAAGTAATACACATGATTTAGAATTATTTTTTATAATAAAAATAAAAAAATAATATAACTCATTATCTCTTCCACATATCCTTTCCAATTCACATCTAGAAAATAATAATAATTGAGTATCACTTCCTGATGAAAAGTATAATGTAAAATTTATTATACCTTTAATATACCTTGAGTTTCATTTAATTGCGTCCAAATTCTCTTCCTTTGGATTAATTTGAAAGAGAGTCATTAATGGTGTTCCAAAGATGAAATTTTCACATGTTGAAATCAAGTATAATAATCTTCCAATGATTATTCTATATTGGGTGGGATCCACATATGTCACATCTTCATTCTTTCTAATTTTTGTCCCAAATGTATTTGGAGTAGACATTGGTTTGGATTAATGCATGTTGAATTTATTTAAAAACTCTCTTACATATTTTTCTTGAGAAATGAGGGTGTAATCCTTTTTTTGAACCACCGACACCCCAAAAAAGTATATGAGTTCACCAATCATGGGAATTTAAAAATTTTATTTCATGTGATTAGAAAATTCTTCCAACATGAATTCTTCTTCCAAATATTATATCATCCACATACACAATCACCATAAATTCATCCTCCTATGAATTTTTCACATAGATATTATGATCGACACCACTTCTTATTAATTTATGCTTCTTCATATAAGCATCAAGTCAAGATTACCATGCTTTGGGTACCTTTTTATGACCATAGAGAGATTAATTTAATCAAAAAACCTTTGCTTCATCATTTCCAATCAGAAATCCCACTGGTTGTTAAATGTAAACATCTTATTTAAGTACTCCATTTAAGAATTCAATTTTTGACATCCATCTAATAATCTTTGTATCCACATTGAATTTCCATAGAAAGGAAAATTTTTATAGAAACCAGTATAGCTACTGGAGAAAATGTTTCTTCATCATCAATTCCATGAATATATGGAAATACTTTATAAACTATGAATTCTTTATTTCTGATCAAACTTCCAAGATCATTGAATTTTTTTAAAGATCCACTTTGTCCCATTCACATTGTGATTTTTATTTCTCATAACTAGATCTCATGTCTAATTCTTTTGAATCTAATCTAGTTCTTAATTCATGGTCTTAACCCCTAATTCATCATTCACTAATTGTTCAAAAAAGGTTGGTTCTGTAATTGATAGGAAGGTAGAATGATCTTCATTCCTCATTCTCCTCATCCACTTTCTACTTCATCATCTATCATGTCTGCATATGATCTCATCAAGGTGTTTATGGTTTTATATTCAATGGTATTAACATCACAAATTTTCACAATTAATCCAATACTATTATTGTTACATTTATAGTATTTAATATTTATTGAATATCCAAGGAATATTCCCTCAACTACAACATCACCATAATTTCTTTGATTTATTTCTCTGTTTCTTATGAAATAATTAATTCCAAAAATGTTAAAATATTTAAGAGAGGGATTTATTCTATTCCAGAAGTCATATTGTTTCTTGGTTTCTCCCATAAAAATAATTTCTTGATTTTGAGTGAACACTTCTAATTGAGTATCCTATTTCTAGTAATGATGTGAAATATGGCTCTCTATCTACATAGTTTTATCCATTTTGTTCACCTATTGATTTCTGTGTTCAACAACTCCATTTCTCTGTGGGTTTGTCACTAGATTCACCACATGCTTTATTCCATTTTTATGTAATTTTCAAATTGAATGGATGTGTATTCTCATCTATTGTCATATCATAGAAACTCGATTGTGAATATAATTTCATTATCTGTTATTCGATGATAAATTTTCATACAATCAAGAACATACTATTTTATCTATAAAATAATTACACAATACATTATACTATAACCATCAGTTAAAATAATTAATTACCTCTCTCCATATATTTAAACCACATTTATTATACCATATACATATATATGGATGAGATCAAGTAGATTTGATTCCATTTTTTCTTCAGCCGATATGAACTCCCGACCATCTTTCCTCACATGAAAGAATCACATGAATTGTCATGTTCACACTTCAGATTAGGAATTTCAAAGACTTTTTACATCTTATATTTTTTTCTCCATTATCTTTTGATTAATGAGACCCAACCTCTGGTGCCACAAGTTATTTTTTTCTTCAACTGTTAACTAATAAGTGTTCTCCTTCATGTCAACCTAGTATAAATTTATATCTGTTATGCATCCTTTAATGTGAAAAATATCTATCCATCCCTTGATAGTTCACCCCTTCTAATTAAATGTCAATATTAGTCTTGGGTAAAATATTTGACTCACACTTAAGATATTTTGATACAAATAGCCAATGTAGAGAACTTTAGTTTTCCTCATCTCATCATTTTTCAATTCTATACTCCCTCTGCCTCTAATAGTTAAATCTCATTTTTTCCAAATATCAATATTCCATTAAACCTTTTCTTAAAATTATTTATAAAATATATATTTAATATCATATGGTATTATCATATACTATAAAGAATCCAGGTTCAACTATTCTTTAAAACATTCAGAGTTATTTCTAAAAAGGTTTTATTTATCAATTTTCTTTTTTTCCTTCCATGTGATACATGATTATGTGGAGGCTGAAGATGGTCTCTCCAATATATTTTTGATATGCAGGGATTCATCATACTCATATTCTTATTCCAAATGAGAATACCTAATTTCAAGGGTAATTTTTCTTGGTTGAAATGTTTTGACTTGTCTCTAAGTTTTGTAGGAATTGTTCCCATCTTTCCTCTTTCAACAATGAATAGATTTATGTCCAATCTTAGAATAGTTAAAAAATATTCATAGAAGAAATTTATTCAATATGATTATGGATATGGTCTTATTATCATTTATTTACTTCATGATACTTCCCCATTAATATAGCTCTTTTCCTCTTCATAGTAAGACATGGTATATCCTAGAAATCCATATAATTAAAATTTAATAAGAGGAAATGTCTTATCACTTTCATTCCTTCTCATGTCCCATTCTTTAGTCAAATAATATAATCATAGTTTTTTTCTAGAAAATTGACATTTATTTTTAGCTCTATTTTCTATTGTGTTTAAATATTTCTTTGTAGGAACAATAGAATTCTTTTTGATATGTCAAACTTTCTATTTCCCTTTATTTTCACTCATCCTATTTCCATCCTTTGAGGTTTCTACCGCATAGTAGATTCAACTTTTTCAAATACATGTGGATCTCTAATATTTCAAGCAATTATTTACTCCTTAAAACCACATTTATCTCATCCAGTAGATCTATATCTAAGAATCTTACAAACATTTATTTCTTCTTTGTTTCTTTTGAGTTTGATATAGTTTCTAGTTCACTTATTATAGTAAAAACTTCTTATTCAAGTCTCTCAACTATCTTATCCTTTTCCTCCAGTCTCAATGTAAGGTCATTGATGAATTTTTCCTTCCCTTAAATCCTATTTTTAAATTCAACAACTTATTCTAATGTTTAATGAGTTTTCAAATATTATTCTTCTTCTCCTTCCAAGTGATAAATTTCTACTTTATGTCGATTAATATACCATGATGACTCTTTAATCACATCTCTAATCTTTAGGTTTCTATTTATTTCATTTTTAATCTCATCAAGAACACGCTCAAGTTCCACCTTGATATCAACAACACCAAGCAACTGATTATCTTTATCATTCACGGGTTTTTCCTTTTCAACTATAGACATCATAGATGCACGAGTTTCAGATTTAAACTCTAGTTCAATATCATTTAAAAAGTAATTGTCATCTTATTATTATTTATATGAAAATATGTTTTTATGAAATTTACTTACTGATTTGAAGTATCTCTTATTTTGAATCCACTTCTGAGGATTATTCATGGTTTCTTATTCACATTAAAAATCATAAAAATTCCATGAGAAATTAAAAATAATGTTACTAACTCTACAACACCAAAAATAAGACAACAGAATCTTTCCTTTAAATCACCATTTTCCTCTCTTGGAAATATTGGATAAATGTTAAATAATTTTATCTTCCTCATAATCTTTATCATTAGTTACTCCAAAAATCTCATGTTTTCTCATGTATTTGAATTTCATTTCCTTTCTTAATCGAGTTGATGTATCTCTTGGTTTGACTCTCATTTCATATACCACCAATATTCTTAATAGATCATCAAGAGATATCTTAGAAAAATATCTTTCCTCAAGGGATGAAACTTTTGGATTGTACTGATATGGGAGCCTTCTCAAGATTTTTTCCACAATGTAAATTTCAATTATTTCATCCCCAAGTCCTCAAATAGCTCCTAGAACATCATTTATGAGATTAGAGAAACTATCTACATTTCCATATGAATTCATTTTCAAATCATCAAACTGATTGTGCAGGAATTGTAGTTTTTTCACTTTTACTTTATTATCACCTTCATTTGTATTTTCCAATTTCTCCCATATGGACTTATCTAAAGAAAAGATTATGACCTTCAAATATATCTGATCAGATAGAGCTTCGGTGAGATCATTTTTATCATTGGAATCTACGTCACGCATTTTCCTGTCTGTTTTAGTCATAGAATGACATGTTTCATCAGTTACCAGAAAGCCCTGAGTTGTGGTAAAAATAACTTCCATACCAAGGGATTATAGAAGAGATCTCATCTTTTTATTCCAAATCTATAAGTTTATTCCATTAAAGAGGATAATAACCCTTACATTTGCTAAATTCTCCATTAAAACATAGAGGATATATTGAACACAACTAACATTCCTTTGATACCACTTATAGGACCCCAGAACACCTTGAGATATGAAGGTTGAATCTGGGTTTAAACTTTTTATTTTAAAAGCGATGGATATTGGTCCCATTTTGGTAGTAACTTGTTAAACCTATCTACTGGAAGGATGCAGTAATTAAACATTCACATACTGAGATACGACACAACAATTTTACTTGGTTCACCACTAAGGACTAGTCCAAGGAGAATATGATGATAGTGATTAGGTAATTCCTAAATCAACTAATATTCACTAGTTATTTTGGAATATAGAAGTTCATACATAGTCACTCAATGATAAGAACACTTACTTTACAAGATTTTAGAGACAACCGACTACCTACCTCAAAACACTTCTATCAACTACCCCGTGCTCACTAAATTGGGTGAATTAATACTCAGTTTAACTACTTGAAGGTTGATTTAGTTGATTGAAATTTAAGTCTTTGTCACTGATTAACACAAAACACTTTTTTCACCATAGTCTTGAGTCAATGAACTTGAAAGCACTGATTAATCAAACTGAATAATAAAAAACAATTAGTTTCACAACTCAAACACATGAACCCAACACATATACTTAAATGCAACTTATGGATTTTCAGAGTAAGATAAATTTCACACAATCGTTATCTTATGTGCAATCAGACCATGACTTTCACTTGGTCTTGATAGACACAAGGAACAATATTTGTCCAATATTTATTACGTGTAACCCTTCTTCATGTAACTCTTTCACATGATAGATACACCAGATCTTAGTTAGAAATTTTACTTCAAATGAAGGGGTGCCCACCTATTTATAGACATGGATGGCCATGCACACAAGTTCTTTTTTCACCTTCCCTGATGTGTGAAGCTCTTGTTTACATGTCATATTTGTTGTGTAAGAGTCATGTGTGTCTTATATGGATCACATATTTCCTAGGTCACACAAAATTTTCCTTCGTACAATTTCACCTTTTGTGAACAACTCATGAATTTTCTGTATTTTGATTTGATGGTCCCAAAACATCACTTGCACACAAGTTTTTGATTCCCCATAATCCTTTCACGCAACTTCGTTTTCCGGAAAAAACATTCTTCATCCTCCAAATTTTTGACCCAACATTTTGTAAATACACTTGGAAATAATGCCACTTTAAACACTAAAGAAATTTACACCATAATTGTTTTTGAAAACTCCTTAACCAATCTATTATGTATTGACAACAAAACCAAACTAGACTTTGTTTCCAGCTGTCAGCTATAATTGGAATTGGTTCTAATAGGCGTTTGATTTATGTGGATTCATCCTATCTATTTATCCTAAGTAAAATTTGGATCAATTTAACTAACAAAAATTAATTCACACATTAATGGTTGATTTAAAATTGATTTATTTTCTTAGTTTTGGGTTAATTCATTCATCGTTCTAATAGAAATGGATTAAGTCCAACCCAACCATGGTCTAGGTTCATTACTCTCTTATATCTCTTATATTTTTATACTATTTCTTCACACGTACATCACAATAAATTTATTTGGCCCATGGTTCAATTAATACCTTATATTCAATCATTGTGCATCCCTTCTTTGGAATAATGGATCAATTTCATGGTTTCAGTTCATGATTTTCGATTCAATAAAGGTGAATATATGGTGGAGGATGATCAGAGGTGGAATGGATCGGTTAGGTGATTCACATTCTTCCCAATTTAATAAGCAATGATTGTTTGAGGAAACAATGTTCTATTTTTGAGCGGATCAAAGGCCTAAATTTAACAAGCGATGACTCTGAGAGTAAATTAGAATAGATCCATGATCACTAGCGAGTATCATGGATTCTTCAAAGGTCAAAGATGTTTAAAAATATACATGAAGGAATAACATAATCTAGAAAATTCCATGGAATATGATTTCTAATCTAGAAGAACATACGTTGTATGTACCCTGTTGGGGTGCTAGAGTTTTTGTAGAAAATTAAATATCATATGTCGTGTGGCATGTGTTACATAATATGTGACTCATTGCCGGAGGCACGGTTTATAACCATAAGTTTACAAGTTCATGGACACAGATAGCCACATGGGCATGCATAGAGTATATAGGAACATCTTAGTACACTGACATAGCTAAGTACATGGGCACTAAAAGGTACATAGGAACAACCCATAGTACATTTTCTTAAATAGTAGTGCATGGTCATGGGAAGAAAACCCACTGATTGCTAAACAGAAATATATACATTGTGTACCCAAGTGACATGATGTTTATTGTGGTAAAATTCATGTCATGTGAGTAAAATACATGTAAAATTCAATGCTTATTGATACATATCGTGTTCCCATAGAGATATGTTGTGTGCTCATTTAAGGAAAGGTTTGAGTCATTTTTATTCTTATTTTGGATTCGTTGTGACCTTGTGTGAGCTTCCTTGGACCAGCTTCCATAGGGTGCATCATCGAGTCCCATTACTATGAGGGTACTGTGAAGCATCAAATCCTTACCTCAGGATCATAACACCTATATGCTTAATCTCAAATAGAGTTTGTGAATCCCTTCATAAGTTTTAGTGTGTAACACTCTATAATATATTCTACCATGGGTATGGTTCATGGAATTATAGTAATCAACACTACATGGGAATTGATCCTTAAAATAGTGGGTTATTCCTGAATTGGGATTTGTGGTGTCCCCTATGAGCATTGTGTGTGATCCCCTATCTGTGTATTGATATCTTCTCTTTTTGATGTATTTTAGCCTGATCGAGTGTGTATATAAGATGATTCCTCTTAGTTTCTAGTGCATACATATTTGGAGGGGCCAAAAATCATTACCTCTTGGAGGAGTTTCATTAGTGATTTCATGGATTGTGAAGTGGGTACTCCCAGAATGAGAATTACCTTGAAGCCTCTAGTAAAACCCTAGGATGAAAGTATGGTCAAGGAGAAGCTTAATTTGTTCTTTATATACTGATTTGTAAAATTATGTTTCATTTTACCACATTTCCCATCTTCTAGGAAGGTTGGAAATTATTTTTTAAATTTTTTGGGCATATTTTTTTCCCATTTATTACTTTCCATTATTGTTTTTATACTCTAATGTGGGATAAATTTTTGAATTCATTTTTTGGTATTAGTTATTCTTTACATTTTAGCATTTATATGGGTATGGAGATGTGTGTGTGTGTGTGTTAATAGGTAATTTAGGCTAATGTCTCCCATGTGTTTCATATGACTACTCAATGCTAGTTACAAACCTTTGGCCTATTGGTGGCGGGTTTATGGTAGTCACACTTATCTTATCACTATCTAAGAATTCCCGAGTGGGTTAGGTCATGAAAGAGTGGTGTTAGAGGAATTCAGTTCAACCTTAGGACCAGATTTAGTATTTTCTATCTATAAGGTTTGGATTGTGATTTGTGGAATATATTTTATTATTTACAAGTTTTTATTTTAGGATAGTATGTCCAGTTTCAGTGTGTCAGTTGATGTATCCATTCACCAGGACTCTGATAACCTACTTTTTGACTCAGTATTAGTAGGTAATGGTTGCAGGTAATAACATTGGTACATGAATCATATATTAAATGGTTGTGTATTCCATGTCCTTCTTGTGTTATCTCCCCAAATATTCTATTTGAACGTGGTATATCATTATAAACTTTAAGATGCCTCGACAATTATAGTTAGCTAAGATTTCAAGAGAGTTCCATAATGAATAATAGTTAAGTGATGAGGCCTTAGTTAAGGAACCTTTTCTTAAGGTTTTTTTCTCCAAACAGGCGTAGATCAGTGTTAACTCCTATTGATTAGTGCATAGACCCACACCTTGTTGTCCAAATGGATGATTGTCTGCATGTTGAGTAAATGATGGCTCCATCAAGACAAGAGGATGATATGTGATGGCTTAGAACATTATTTGACTTCAAAAAATGGATACTACTGAGGTTTGGTGAAGATCTAGACCCTCTAGAAGTGGAGTATTGTCTTGTGGTCGTGGTTTGGGTTTTCTAGCTTGTATGGACACCCAAAAAATCTAATGGTTTTACACACAACTAGTCTTATTCTTGGATCAACAGTTGGTTCTGGTCGTACCATCATATGAAACACCTATATAGATTACACCTCCTGAGTTCCAAATTTAGATATCACCCAATTTTCAGGGTGATCTGGTCCCCCTCTCAAGATTTTGAGGGATGACACGAGCATGTGGAGAGAAAGTCTCTCTTGGACAGTACCCATCTTGATAGTGTTCCTTTCAATAATAATTCTCTAGGGTGACATTGTGAATTGGTATAGTAATCTATTGGTGATATTTGACATGTATATGAACACATAGAGAAGTGATAAATTTCCCCCCAAAAGTTACATTCTTATGAAGTGATCCAAAACTATGCAGGTGAGTCAGTTCCTTCCCAAAGTGGATAGTGTCAAAGAGTGGGGGATAAGTTTCTTTAAATTTTATGCTTGAGTTCATTTTAATATGATAATGTGTTAGAGAAATCCCTGGTTATGGAAGAAAAAAATAAAGGGGAAATTTCTTCAAGAAGTAGAGGCTTGTGACCTTAAGGCATTAGCTGTGATTGATGAATGACCTACATCTTCTCTACTGCCATGTTAGTTTTGGTACATTGTATTAAGCAACGTTTCCATGGAAATAGCCCATGTTTGAGACCTAGAGATATAATAAGAGGCTCTTGTTTTCTCAACACTTTTTTATTGTATCCCCCAGAGAGAATGATCGGTGATCACTCTTTATAAGAATTGTGACCTTACTCTCTAATTAAAGACATTTCCTCACATGGAATCTTTCTATAGCTGTTGGTGAGGACCTATGATCATTTCCTTAGCATGTACTAGTTGTTTACTATCCATGATCAAATTATTGTAACAAGTGAAGGTCATTGTGTACCCAAGGAAATATTACATGATATTCCCTATTTTGTTAGAAGTAATCCCTAATAGATTAGTGTGAGCTTGTGTGTAGAAGGATATAACTGATTTATTATCGGTTGGATAGTATGACACTTGGAGTAGTAGATGCTTTGATATTTTGGTTCTTGTGATATGGGGGAGGTAAAATTACATATTACCTTAATATGATTCAGGTTTTTCTTCTAATTGAGAGTTTTTTAATGTATTTAATTACACTAGGTACATCCTAATATCTTCACTAGCATATCAGATGACCCCATTTCATTGTATGTAGATGAAGGTGAGGTTATAGATTCTGTAGAGATAGGGGTTAGTAAGGCCCAGTGAGTTTTCATGGGCTTCTGAGATTGGTTCTCTTAGGAGGTATAAAAGGGTCAAGGTTAGGTGTAGATTAATTTCACCTGAACCAAGTGACTATAAGGGAGTAGTATCCACCCCTGAGAATCAATGACTTCTTCATCCAGTGGATTGGGATGAAATAGCTCTTATAGTTCTGACCTCAGGGTAAGTTATCACCAACTCCAAGTTCAAGATGAGGATTTATCGGTCTTAGATTACTAGAGACACTATTTTAGGTTGGAGTTCATGGTGATACCCTTCAACATGGTGAATTCCCCTATAGATTTGCGAGACTTTTAACTGAACCCTTTAACCCATCTTGGATTGGTTCAAGGTAGTATTCTTTGATGAAACCCTAGTGTGCTAGGAATTAGGGGTGGAGCACAGAAGAAATTTGTGGATTATTATAGACCTTCTTTGAGAGTACTAGATTTACTGGAATCTCTCAATGCGTCCATTAAAGGTTCTATCATGGGTGCTCTAAGATGATTTGAAATTTTTACTTCTTAGGTGCAGCAGAGTGGCTGACCAAGGTCTTCTCTCAAAGGATGAAGTAAATTAAAAAACATATTAAAGGTATTATAAAAATAAAATAAAATAGAATAAACACACTACATAAAAGTTATGGGGGATTTTTTTACCATTTATAATGTTATATGAAGTATTCTGGAAGAAGATTTCTTTTTTTCTTAATTTTGGAATGAAATTTGATTAATAAGGCAAAATGAGAAGATATTTTTTTTAGAAAATATTTTTAAATGGTGTAACCAATATAACTCTACTTCATAAGTTACTCTTTCATCATTATCATTTAAATTAATATCCATTTAATTATGATCCCGAAAATTTTTATAACCCCCGAACCCTATGAGAATTAACATAACCTCCAAGATGTAATTAATTAAACCCTAGGATAGCTTCGGAACATACAATCACAGCACCATGCATTGATTGGTGTTCTAAAGAAGGATTATGGTAAGTGGTGAATTAGGGAACATATCCACTC
The DNA here is from genome assembly GCA_963277665.1 of Viscum album. Lineage (NCBI taxonomy): Eukaryota > Viridiplantae > Streptophyta > Magnoliopsida > Santalales > Viscaceae > Viscum > Viscum album. Next base: position 452,720,446 of record OY728143.1, on the reverse strand, counting down.
TATAAATGATGATTAATTGATTTTATGGAATTTTTTTCTTTTAAAATTGATCTTGTGTGGTCTTTTATTAGCGATTAAGATCACACTCTCACAATTCACACAATTCTCAACTTCATGTGTTTTGTGTTTATTGTTAAATTTCTTTATTAGTTTAATTAAAATTAAAAACTCTATTAATAAATCATATTAAGTTATTAACAGTATCTCATTGATTCAAAATAAATGAATGAAGAAGTTAAAGGGTAGATCGATTACTAAAAAGAAAAACTCTTCCATGAGTTGTGTAGTCATCGTAGAAATTATTTGCATTTGAAAAGGTCATGGAAAGGATATAAACCAATCACATTTCTAATATATATTTCTAGACCAAATAGTAAGATGAATATAACAATAAAATTGAAAATAATAGAAAAAATGGAAGAGAAATTGAGAGTTTATTGAATGCATAACAATATTACATAGTGAAGAAGAAGAAGAAGGCTTCGATGAAGGGATCCTAGCTTCAAGAGCTCTCCCTCTTGAAATTCCTAGATAAATGGAGTGAAACCAATTACAATATGCCTTAAATATTACAATGCACTTCCCAACCCCTCAAAATGATAAAATAACTAACTTATATAGTTTAGGGGAGGATATGTTTTAAGAGGTTTCAAGAATGTATGGGGAAATTTGGTCAAATAAATTAAGCCACATCGCACAGCCTGTATTACCACAAGAATGCATGAACTGTATATCCTTATAGAAGGATGATTTTTTTTAAATGGTTCTTAGATATTCTTTCCAATTTTTTTCCAATACAATAATAGATGAAGGAGTTAGGGCCCAAATATAGAACTGATGTTCTGTATGGAAAGTCCATCCCATACTTGACTTCATGTCCCTTTTACACCAATAAAATGAACAATTTAGCTCTCATGACCTGAATTAAAGTTGTTTCCCATCAATTTAGAAACACATTTACAAAATTTTATGTTAAAATAATGCACAGAAAATATTTATGTCTGAATTACTATAGTGTACTTTAAGTGGGAAAAACTAGAATTTTCATCAAATTTTCAAATGAATGATCTAATCTCAAATATTATATAAATAAACATATTTTTCACAAATTGTGTAAATTATATAATTTATTGTGAATAAAATATTCAATAAAATTTAGTTTCATTAATCCGTTCTATATTTAAGAGGTCCATTTCTTTGGATTTTTCTTCTCATACATGGGAGTCATAGTGGTACCTGCAAAGAATGAGATAATGTGATCTTGAGAGCTACATGAGAGTGTGGAAGTTATAGTTGATACTCAAAATTATTTTTTCCATTTACTATTGTTTATCATGCTACTTGAGTAATTGGCCGTTTTTGATTACCCTTGAGGTATGGGATAGTTCAATTTATCTCCAATCAGTATATGTTACCCCTCTACTTTTTCATCGAGTTAGGGAGGCAAACCTTTAGGGTGTCGATTATGAGGACATACATGGACAGATATCCACTATACATGTTTGTGATAAATTTTTTAAATTTTTAAAGTATGTAATTTATCCAATTATGGATGATTAAACATGTCTTTCTACAAGAGGAGGTGTTGAGGAGGTTAATTTCCATTAATAGTACACCTAGGAGAAGTGTGGGTATACCAAGATCTTTTATCATTAGGGTTGGTGGCCAAGGATGTGCTAGTGTATTGATGAATTAAACTCTTTTCATGTCACCAATTAGTATGTGATGGAAAAGGTTACTATAATGAAGTGGAAATGGAATAGTAATTCTTTTAACTTTTATGATGGAGATTCCACAATCAGTGATAGGTCATGACACTATCTAAGTGATAAGTCAATCGAATAACCAAGTTACCCCACTTCTTAACCATTTGACAGTGGATATTAAAGGATAGTTTGGGATGATATTTCATATAGGTGGCATCCTACATTCATGTTATTATCTTAATGATCATTTCATACCATGATGATCACTTCACATCGTGATTAGGGAGATAATGTTGGATGCTTTGGGACTCGGTTGTATATGATCACAGTTTTATACCCTAGATAGTTGGATAGGTAAATTAGAACATCTAGGTTCTTGATAACATGCTTCAAGATTGCAGTTCATCTTTAGGACATAGTTGGAAGGATTATCTACCATCAATGGATTTTATGTATCATAATATATACCACTCCACTATTAGTGTAGAACCATTGAAGGTTATATTCGAGAGACCATGTAGGTAATTTTTGTTCTGGTCAGATCTAGTGGGAGACAACACTTGAGGGCCTATAGTTAGTACTATAAATGGTTATAAATGTATGAAGTTCACTCCAAGGAATATTAGGATTTCCCAATAATGTAAGGAGTTCCTTGTTGAAAAATGGAAGTGGCCTTTATGTTCAATGAGGTGACCACATATTCTGAGAGGTCTCCCCTCATTGAGGATTATGAAGATTTATCTATGACAACAAACCATTTTTGGGGTTTATATTCCATTTTTTCAATTGTTGTATTAGGTTAGAAAGGTGGAATACTACTAGACCATGTGACCGTAGTTGGGATGATTTTTTGTTTTTTTACATGTGTTGCAGCTGAGGATACATATGAAAAACTTGTTGCATGATGTTGACTAGGATGAGCTGGATATTGAGAGAGGAGAAACCTTTTTTAGAGTTAGAGGAGCTCATTTTTGTTTGGTTACTGACTATAGAATATCCTTAATGGGAAATTGTTTCCCTTCGGTGTGTGTTTCTTGATAGCATGGGAGCCTTCAAGAGTGCTCATGGGAGTGGGAAGCCCAGTATAGAGCTCAATGACCACCTTTTTTAGTTGGATTTTTTAATTTTAAGATAAAAATACATGAAGTTGAGGATAATATAATGTATCTAATTTTTTCTTATAAGAATTTGGAAATTAATATATAATATTTCAGGATATTGGTGCGAATATGGCATGAAATTCTAAGCCCAGATGAGCCTGAAATAGATATAATAAAAAAATTAAATATATTATGTCACATATGCATGGTTTTTATAAAATAGTGTAATAAATATTTAATAGAGTATCTGATCAAAAATCAGAGGTCGTCGTTGTGTTCAAAGCATGGGTTTTACCCTATGTGAGATATAAACATTGAGCACATGGGATTCTTGGGTTGAGCGCAGTCGTGGGTGGATAAATAAATAAATAAATTTTATTTATTTATTTTTAAAATTTCCATGACCTAATGCCGCCAATATAAATAAAAAATTATGGGTAATTCTTAGGGTTAGTTTCATAACTGAGGAAACCTAGAGAGGATCCATTGGAGGATCGTTCTTGGAGGAATAATAACTGAATCATAGATCAACAATATATGTGCGGTGTGTTTCATAAATCTCACCAATGATGGAAACACATGAATTTTATTCATCATTGATTGATCCTAACTCCATGAAGGAAATTTTATTTATGTGGATTCATCCCCTGTAAAAAAAAAATTAATTACACCAACAATAATTGATTTGTACATCAATGGTTGATTTATGGTTTTTTGTTTGATTATTTAATGGTTAATTCATTCATCATTCTAATAGAAATGGATCGAGGTAAACCCAAACATAGCTAAGGTTCATTCCTCTCGTATTCTTCTTGGCTTCCCCCCTGTTTCTTTGCATGTGCATCATAGGAAATTTTTTTTTGACCATGGTTTGATGAATACCCATTATTTGACTATTTCGTGACCATTCTTTTCCAGAATGGATCAATGTCATGGGTTCAATTCATGATTGAGGATGTGGCTGAGGTGCAAAAATAACTGAGGATGATCATATCTAGATCAAATCAGTCCATTGATTCCAATTTTTCCTAATTTGACACGTGAAAACAATGTGATGTGATGGTGGTCAATTTCTAAGCAGATTGGAAACATATTTTGATGACTGGTAATGGAAAGTGTCAGTTAGCACATATCCATGATTTTTGATGAGTATCATGGTTGGATCGAAGGCTAAATAATTGAGAAAAGATGTGTGAATAAATCGAGGAATCTAGAAAATTGTGTGGTACACGGTGTATACTCGAAAAGAACACACACCATGTGGACCCAGCTGTCGTGCTAGGGTGTTTGTGGAAAATTAAATATCACACATTGTGAGACATGTGAAAAACATCAAGTGACCTAGTGTTGGAAGATTGGAATGTACCCTATACTATACATGGGCATAGACATGGATAGGCACACCGGCATAGGTAGAGTACATGGGTAATTCCCGATACTCGAACATATCCAAGTACAAGGGCATGAATAGGAATAGAGGCATGAAATAAAGTACACAGTCACATCCAATGGTACATGGTAATGGGAAAGAACCTCACCAAAGTACTATATGGACATAATCACATTATGTACCATTTAGACACACAGTATATTGTGGGAAAATGCATACCATTTGATCATGAGGAATGAGCAGTTCTAGACTTAGTGAGACATGACATATACCCCTAGGGACATGCCTTGTACTCCTTTAAAGATAGGTTGGATTCCTTGTTCATCTCATTTCAGATTATTTGTAATATTGTGGAAGCTTCCTTTAACCAGTTTCATTATGGTACATCTCTTCATTCCATTCTATTGAGGTTATTTTGATATATCATTTCCTCATATTAGCATCGTGACCCTCTATTATTTTTCTTGTGTAGAGTTTTTGAATCCATCCCTGAGGATCGAGGTGTAATCATCTATTGTATCTTCATCCCTAGGTATGGTTCGTCGAATCAGCATGACCAAAACTACACAATCCTTAATACCCTAATTATAGGTTTACATCAGATTTGGTTTTGTGGCATCCCCCATGAGCCTTGGGTGTGATCCCCTATATGTTTATTGATATCTTCTCTTTCTGATGATGTGTAATCCAATTGAGTGTGTATCTCGAATGAGTCATCATAGTTTCCAATTTTTAATTCATGGGAAGGACCTAACAATAATTACCTATTGGATGAGCATCATCGGTGATAGAATGGTCCATGGAGTGGGTACTCCATGAATTATATTTACTTTAAAGACTTTAGTAAAACCCTAGGCTAATAGTATGGTTGTGACTTTGATAAAAGGTGTCTATATTTGAAGTTGTAAGCTGACTCATCGTCCTTAGATGGGATGTGGATATGGAGATCCCCTTTTTATATTCATTAGGGATTATTTCTGTACATATCTAAGGTGTTGTTATGGTTTATATATCATATTCTTTTCAACATGCCTTTGTGATGATGATACAACTACTCTTTATGCTTTCAACTTAGTTATTTTGGGGAGACATACTAGGTATTGTTATACTCACCCCTAAATGGGATCTTCTTGAACACGACGTGTCTTGTACAGATGTAAGAAATTTTTACAATGTCCTTAGGGGACCGGGAGTATGTGGAGATTAGTTTTTAATAGACTGTCTTAGGTGTATACCAGTGTTGCATTTGATAGCAGCCTCCTTTTATGAGTAGTTTGGGATTTATTTTTTCTAGTATTTGTGGGCTTCTATTTGGGAAATTTATTTCATTCAAGTATTGTTTTCATACTTTGATGTGGGATAGATGTTTTTCATACATTGTTAATTTTACTTATTCTTTACATTTTATCATTTTTATGGGCTTTGAGATGTGTGGGAGTGTATTCATATTTTATGGATAATTCCTCCAATTTGTGTGATATAGCTACATGGTGCTAGTCTATAGCCCCTAGAATATTGGAGGTGGTCTTGGGTAAGTCATACTCATCTTATTTCCAGCTATGTGGTCCATTTTGGGTCGGGTCATGATAGTTTGGAAAAATCCATCAAGGTGAGTTTAAAGTGTTTTGGGTTGATTCTGTTTGTTGAAAAAACAGGTGGGAAAGATCAGTTGTAATGTTCCATCATGATTCTTCACACGGTGTGTTAACAAATATCTAAGACAATTGGATAAATATTTATAAGTGTTACAGAAAATTGTGAGTACAATATGGAATTGTTTCCCAGTGTTTACCAAAATTTATGGTCCAAAATTTGGAGGGTTGAAAATGTTTCAAGAGAGATAGATTTTTTGGACTGACTCATGAAAATATTACAAAGGCCTAAAATTCATGAAAGATTGGTTGTTTCATTACATATTTTTCTCATTCATAGAAGAATGTTTAGTAAAATATGGTAAGTTTTGTGGAAATAAAAATTCCACAGAAAGTTTCACAACGGTGCAGAGTTTCACAAATAGATTGAATAGTTTCATGAAATGGTGGTGGTGAGTGAGAATTTTTATCAAAGGGGAGTAAAAATATATAAAAAGGTAGATACCCCCCCCCCCCATTTCTAATATTAATCCTTAAAAAACATTCAAAGGATATAATTTCACAAAAGATTTTTTGTGAAGGATTTACTTGTGAGAGGATTCCATAATAACATTTGTTACGTGAACAAACAACTTGTTTCAACCTAACTAAGGAATTTTATTGAATGTTCATAGATCTTCCTGAAAATTTTTGGTTTTGTAAGAGTTTATGGGTTTTAAAAAAGTGATGTTTTTATGAACTGTTAAAAATTTTCATGAATTTTGAGAAATAAATTCATAAAAGTAAATCATAAATGAACAAGAAATACTTTCACATAAATTATGTGGCAAAGTGACATTACTCATGTGGATAAATGTTGAGCTTTATGATGCACCAGAAAGGTGTAAAAAAATATTTATTCTGGTGCAAAAATGAGAAATCTTATGAATGATCCATTAGAACACTTAAATTAAGAGATTAGTGAGCTTTCATATTGTGATTGGTAGTGAAGCTAGAGGGATATTAATTCCACTTTTAAATTTATAATTGCAGTGAACTTTAGTGGATTTGGTACATAAGAACATATCTTTTGTATTCTCATTAAATTTATCCTAGTGAAAGTGAACCAAGTAAAATTATTATGTCTCATTCATGTCTTCATTTATTCTAATACATTTCTATGGGAGAAGGAGAGAAGAGTGTTTTTTAATAATTAAACAAGATCCAAAGTGTTATTCATTTTAATCTATCATAACATGATTCCTCCACCCCTTGGGTTATTTTACCTAGTTGGGGTAACATTTAATAATATATATAAACATAAATTTATATGATAAATTTATGTACAATGAGTTTGATCCAACCATTAAGGAGTTTGATGTGTATAAGTGGTTGTCCACAAATAGTAGTACTGGGATAATTATGGGTGTGAGAAAGTGACTAATTGTAATTAGTATTTTTTTATTTTTTAAATCAACATAATATAATTTTTTTAACATTTAGTTTTCAATTATATGTTAGTAGGATCCATATCAGATAGAGATATCACATATATGGTAGATTCAGGTGAATACATATGGTAGGGATGATGATACCTTGTGAAAGATATGTTATAACAAGGTGGAATAGTTGTGGGTGGCGATGAGTGGTATTTAGAAAGGCTAAGTGATGGGTATTGGATCATGATTGATGCTAGATAATTACTATGACATTGAAGTGATATCATAATTTAGATTAAAGTTAGCTCATCTAGTTTCTTTTTCCATTGTTGTTGTATTGTATTAGGTGTGGATCTGATATTAGGACATGATTATACATAGATTGACCAGAAATTGGGAAGAACAATGACAATAGCATGAGTATTAACATCAATAATAGGAGCATCATCCTGAGTAGATAATGGGTTATATGTGACGAATTTCTTATGGTTTAGGGATGGAGTTCCATCTTCCCAATTAAGATGATATCCCACCCCTAGTGACATTATTAATATTTCCTTTTTTTATAATTTCTTCATTTTATATGCGTTTTATTTTTATAATGAATGTTTGTTTAAATTTTTTATTTTCATTATATTTTAGTTAATTACTATATATTTATTGAGAGCTATTTGTAATGGATTTATAATTTTGTTATAAATACTACTTGTGATGAAAATATAAATCCATTAAAAATATTATTTCTGTTGTATTTACCATTTTGTTTCAAATAATACTTGCGATGAAAATTTAAATCCACCATAAATAATTATTTGTAATAGATATCAATTTCTATTGAAAATAGTACAAATATCAAATTAATTGTGATTAAAATATCCTAAATAATAGTAATTTATACTTTATTTTTAGTGATGATCTATTTGTGATGGATTCCTATCACAAATAATGTTTTTAATCGGAATACATTAAAAATGGCCCATCACAAAATCTCATTATTTTTATAGTGTTAAAATGGTTCCTAATTAAAATGAGAACCTTGAGACTCTATGATAGTAATATTAAACATATGTATTATTTTCCATTACTTTAGTCCTCCTTAGGTCTTGATTTTAGGTGATGCTTTTGTCCTCCATTACATTAGGCCACCCTAGGTTTTGTGTTTTTTGCATCAATCCTTGTACAATGGTCCTATTTTATAATTTATAAAAAATTAACTTTGATGATATGTATTATGGTCAAGATACATCTCAATTATGAGACATAGAATATGTCTAACTATCAATAACAAAGGACTCATAATAATTGATAATTATTACCATGTAGTACATATAAATTTCAAGAGTAGAGAACATCAGGACCAAACCTCTAATAGGAACACAACATGTTTTGGGTTTCGTTGGATGACCCTATCTATGAGCTACGTATTGGTATCCTGAATTTATATCATTATTAATATATATTTTTAAATAATGTACTTTCATGTTGAAAAAAACGATGACAGATTATGTATGTAGTCGGGTAGCTTGCATCGTGTACCACATTAGTGGTATGACATTAGTTGAATGACTAGTACATGGTTTTCTTTTTATAAGTGTAAGAAAAATATATATGTGTCCCTCTGACTAAGATAGTAGTTTCTTAATTAAATTCATAGTCCTATAAGATGAATAAAAATTATCAAATATATAAAAATAAGGATAAATCAACCATGAGAGGATTATGAAATAAAGTAGGTATTCTTATCTATAAAATATCTCAAGATAGAGATATTGTAATGTACAATAAGTGTTTGTAGGAGGTTTTTATTTATATGACATATCCTTATATTTTTAGTGTCCATGATGTGTCTCTAGATATCACTATTAGGATATGAGTTGGAATAAATTCTATCAAGATAGGTGTCTAGAAGGTCACACACAATGTTTATCCATACATTCTACCAATTTATATGAATTTGAGTTTTGGATGACGTGGGCCCCATGTTTATGGGCTAGTGAATTTTTGAGTGGTAATAATCATAAGTAATTAAATAAATGAATAAAATTACATGTTATTATAGTTTATAGTAATAATAATTATATTTTTTACTAAGTTAATCCATAATTTATTTATATTAAAATAAGTGAATGTGAGTTAAATGTTTTTTGAAAGTATATTCAATATATGAAATTTTTTAAAAATATGTGGGAGGAACAAGCTATGTTGATTTAACTTAATTTATCCCATGATACATAAGAATGTTTTAATTGAGTAATATTGATTACATGTTACATATGATAGGTTAATTTATTCATTTTATACATATGGTACCAGTTTAAGAGGTAAACATCTTGAAGGACCAAATTATAAGTTTGAGATGTTTAACCTAGATATACAAGCTTATTTTAGACCCAAATACTGTAGAGTCAAACCCTTTCCTGAATTATTATATTCTCTCATATTATCTCTAAAATTATAGAGTGGTAATTCTAAATAATGATCAATATTTAACTAATACCATTTATAGATTCATTTGAATATTAATATAATGATAAAATAGGAATATCAAGATACTTTGATATCCCATGCAAGAATATAAAAATTGGAGAATAAAACCCCAATTTCATACTAATAAACTGGGGATAATATAAAAATACCATCAGTTAGATACTCTTAGTTATGGTACATTAATGATGAGAAGAACACACTAAGGTCTTTAACAGAAATGAGGCATCATTTTGATTTTGGGGGTGCAGTTGAGTGGTAAACCCCTGTGATTGTACATCAAAGAGACCTAGGTTAAAAATCAGGTCAGGGTATTTTTATGTTATTGTAGTAGTAATGTATCATTTGCTATAGTGGTACTATAGTAGTATAAATATTCAACTGAATTATAATTTTGAGCCATAGAATTTGTCAGAAGGGCTATAGGGCCTTCACAACATCAATGGAATTCTTTCCACATGGACTCTGGCCCATCATCAGTGGAAGGCCCTTGGGATATGGGGCCTCCAGGATAGTATTTTTGGGTATAAGGAAGAGTGAAAAAGATTAAGATAATGAATCGACATAATAAGAAGGTAGTGCATTCATAAATCACTGGGTGGTATGCCTTGATTAAAGGGTTAGGTGTGCTAAAGATTATAATCTATACATGTGTCCCATAAACCATATATGGGGGAAAGATGTGGGCCCTTCAATGTGACCATATATAGTTGGGACTGATCTGAGGTTGCAATGCAATTGGAAGGTGATGTAATTAAGGGCCCTGAAGGCATCACAGGGTGAGGGGCATAAAAGAGACATAAGTGTATTGAAACTTATCATCCAGAACTACCCCCAAACTCTCGATAAGAGGGGTAACCTTTAAATATGTTTCATTCCAACCTGAGGTAATAGTTCATAGTAGGTGGGGTGATACAACATTCACTATGGGATCATAGTGCGATGATTACTGGCAGGGGGCAGTGTGACGTATGAAGGATGACGTAAAATGATGAAAACTACTCACTTAGGGTATTTTGGCCAATTAAAGACCTTTAGGCCACTAGGCCTTAGGGCTAGGTTGAAATCATCCTATGGGCTACTGGGACTTAAATTCATCTAAGTTTTTTCCTCTCAACCTAGTTAAAAGGAGGGATTTCTTTCCTAATAAAAAGGTGCCTCAACCCCACCCTGTTAAAAAAACACACACGATCTATATTTTGACTTAGGTACTTCCATTATTAATATATTTTTTCATTATAGATTTGATATTTTATTCTAAAAAATACCTATTTTTTGTTCCTATCATGTGTCTTTCCCCTAAAATTAGTATTATAGTATTCATGAAAATTTTTAAGTGATTTTTAAATTAAATTTTCTACACTTGAATTAGAGGGCTTCGATATGGTCCAAATGATACAGAAATTTCACAAATTATATTTAAAATAGCTTCATTATTTCTATTAAAAAATAAAACGAGGATGAGAGAGTGGAAGAGGGTGAGGTGGGTGGGCCTCATGCACCATTCTGGGGGGGGGGGTATTTTCAATCTTGGAAATTTTTAAACATTTTTTATTATAATCCTTATTTGATTCATTGGTGGCCATTGTGTGTAAACCAATGGGAAACCCTTATGAGTTATTGAACTTCTCGGCATACCCAAAAAGAGACAAGGCTTTCCCTTCCTAAAATGATCTGTCTAAACATCTCAATTGTGGCCCATTTTTATCCCACAAAATCCAATTAAAGGTCCAATCAAACATGAAAAAATTCTTAAAAATTCCATAATTTTTTTAATTATTTTGAATTTACAAAAAATATTTCAATCACCATGAGTTTTATATTTAATAAATTAAATATATTTTAATAATACTTTATTATATTTAAAAATACCATCAAATAAAATTTTAGTTTATATAATTTTCATTATGAAATTTTATACTTTTGTATTTGTCATGATTTAATACCGAACACATGTAGGTTTAGATTTTGATTTATTTAATTTAATTTTGAAAAAATTGGTTTCTTGCAAATATTTATTCATTATATATTTATATTAGTGATCTATGAATTATTTATGCCTCTTATATATGTATAAATTCCCATATTTCCACATTTTATAGAATTAAACATATTCCCACATCCGAAACCCCCAACCCTATGAGTGAGTATACATGACATAATACATATCTATTAATTATGATACTATTTTATTATTGAAAAAGAATAGATATAATTAATATAAAATACATGATAGTAAGATGGGTGCTATAATTTTATCCTTAATACGACTTAAGGGGTTCCTCCATGGCATGGGTTGATCCATCATCTGATAAGTGGATCAACCAGTAGTACACAATTCATGATCATTTATTTGTTTATTTATTTTTTCATGTTTGTTTAATTATACTGTGAATATATGGATAATACATGATCATATAAGAAATTATATGATAATCAATAAATAAATAGAATAGATGCATGATAAAATGTTGATTTATATGCATAATTAAAATAATAAATAAAACACATAATAATACGAATGATAAAAAAGAATCATATTCCATCCACAATGAAAATAAAAGAATTAATAAAACCATCAAATTAATATTGAGTCATAAATTCATTCCATCACATGAGTTAGGATGTAACTACAGTTCAGGGTTATTTTCAACCATTATTGGGAGTTACTCCTTATATTACACAATTATAATAAGTGTGCTAGGATGGATTAAAAAGATTCCATAAAATAAGTATCCATAAAAACTTTTAAACAATTTTAATGTAAAGGTATTGATTAAATCAAATTTCATGATTTTTAGGAGATAAGAATCCCATAAAACGACCGATAAGTGAAAAATTTATAAGGTTGGTCAAACAAAATCCTACTATAAAAATATCTAATTTGAGGCATAGCCATAGCATAGACAATGAGGATATAGTTTAAGGATACTTTTTATTGGAGTATTCCAATGGTTTAATATTACAAATCAAATTTTATTGATTTTTGTATTTGAATAAAATAGTGGGAAAGATATATAACTAATAAATCATTATTGCCTAAAGTTTCAGTAATCAATATTAAATTTCTAATCCAATATATTTTATTTTATAGAAAAATGGAAAGTAATACCATAAAATAAATTTTAAAAATTTAAGAATATGAACATGTCCCCAATAATACAAGTTTTCAATAGTTGTATTGGCACTTTTCCATAGTACTATGACATGAAAGGAAATTTTATCTGTTGGAGTCCCCAATACATGATGAGATGCATTATAAAAAATGTAAGGGTGTGAAGAAATCTTACAGAAGACTCATAGAGGATTCATTTAATTTTTATAACATTATGTTATCATATATATATAGTGAATTTTAAAATAAACACAAGGATATGGTTTTTTACACCATGTTGTCTCATCCCAAAGAAAGTTATATGGAGAAAGTGAAGTAATAAACTAATAGATCTATCAATACACTTTTATATAGTTAGGATGGAATATAGATTCTAGTATGATCCTCTTATACTTGATATGATATATTAAATTTATTGATTGAAATAGTTATGATTTAGGTTGAATAATGATTTATCCATACTTCTTATACATAAATTCTTATCATCCAGTTTTCCTAGTTTAGTTGAATGTTATAAAAATAAAATTATTGATTAATCGCTTTGATAGATTTTTTATAAGGGTCAAAAAGTTAAAAACATCATAAAGAGAGACAAATATTAAGTTAATATGGTTAAAAAGAATAAGGGAAGGTTAAAAGGCAAATGGAATGTACTATGAAAAAAGAATATTCAAAAAAACATTCTATAAAATCGAAGATTGGAAGGAAAGCATTAAAAAAGAGGTTGTTTTCTTCACATGTGCTGAGAGAGGCCACTGGATGAGGAGTTGTAAATAATGGGAGAAGAAGAAATTAGAATCTTACACTTTAGGTATATTCATCACTTGATGTAATATTTTTACTTTATCAATTATCCTAGGAGTAGTGATGATATTTAGGGAATTGGAATTATCATGTTGTTTAATTGTTTTATTACCATACATTATTAGGGGTGATCTGGGAGGTATATTTATTCCCATGAGGCATGGGGTTACATTTTTTTGTTTTCATTATTAGAAGGTGAGTGTGTTATAAGGTTTCTATCTCTCTAATTTGAAAAAGTTAGTCTTGGTGAAATTGGGGAGTGAAGTCAAAAATTCTCCTTATTTTTTATGCGATGTCATTTCTTGTACATAGTTTGAGTTGGGTGGTTTTCATTTTTTTTTATTTTTTTCATCTTAATGGTCATTTTTATACTCACCCCTGTATGGGAATACATTCCATCTTATATTTTTTTTATATATGAAATATAGTATGGTAGTGATCTTAAAGATCAAGGTGCAAAAGGATCTATTGAATAGGGTGATCTAAGTGAGATATGGAAGGCACTATTATAAGTCTTGATGATATGGTGATGAACTCAATTCAATGGTGGATACCATGTCCTTGTAATCTTTATGATCTTTGTTTGATTTATTTATAAGATTTATAATATGTTAATTATGGATGGTTGATGATATTTTTTTGCATGCATTTCTTTGTTATTGGTTATTTTTCCTTATTGTATATATAGAGTTTGGTGGTTTCAATTGAATGTAGAGGTAAATATTTTTTTTATAGGTATTTATGAGGTAACACCCTATCATTAATACATTCCTTCTTGGTGCATGTCACTATACCCAAGCCTATTGGAGGTGATCCTAGGGTGATCCTCCCAAACTATCTTACAACCTAAGAGGTTACCTGTTTCATTAACCCACATCATAGTGGTATAAGAGAAGTTTAGTCAGTCCTATATTTATAGTATTGAGATTAGAGTCATGTGTGGTCTTGATTTGAGAAATTTTCCCAACAATGATTTCTATATTTGAGTCCAATTTTTTAGACTAGAGAAACCAGCTAAAAGATCTGGTTATTAGCACATTCCTATTAAAGGACTCTAATAATTAGTTTACTAGCATAATTATTTTTAGAATTTTTCATAGGGTATATTTAATTTGGTTCATGAATCATATAATGTTTTGGTAATTTACATTATAATGAAATGGATTCTTAATAATAGTGATTTCACTGTATTATGGGCATATAACCTTCTCATGATAATATATTCATTAGTGGTGTAGTGAAAACCTTATTTGGATAATATAATAATTGGAAAAACTCATTGTAGTGTGAGTATTCCTTGTTGATGATTTCTTAATATTATAGTGGTCCATCAATAAGATAATTTTCTTAATATATCCCTTTCCCTATGACATGGATTTTTGTGGTTATGAGTAATTAGTTTATCCATGATTTCAGGTACACCTTTTTCAATCTTTCATTGATGAGGTATAGGTTACCTGTATATATAGTAGGGTCTGGTACTCCCTTGGTTGATATTTCATTGAAAAGATTCTACTAACCTATACATTGGATAAGGTCATTACCTACCTCAATGACTAGGGTATAGGTCCAGGAATAGTATATTTAGGTACTCCTTCAATGACTATGGTGTGGGTCCTCTATTAGTGGAGTCGGGTTCCTTCAATGACCAAGGTGTGGGTCCTCCACTAGTGGGGTCATTTATAATGTAGATGGATACCCATTTCCTTAGTGATGTGTGAATCCTCCACCATAGCATAATGATTAGAAACGTTTTATATGAAACATATTGATTTTTTATCATCTCATGGATAAAATTTGGTCCTCAAAATTCCATTGTTGGAAATCGTGTAGCCTATCATGATCTATCATTAATGGAGGGACGAATATGGTAAGGTTGACTATAGGGGGATCATTTTCCATATATGATTGGTTGGATATTTTCATCTAGTTATATATAATATATCCAATATCAAAAAGTTTGTTCCACTAATGGTATAAATATGAAGGAAAACAAATTTTTATACCAATTATCTTTGAAAAAGAAAGAATTATTTGATTTCTCATTTTGATATTGTTGGTTCCATGACCCATTCCCACTAAGAACCCAATTATGCTACAATAAAGGTGACGTTGACCCCTAAATATCACCTCCCATAGTCCATGGGGTGGTGACAAGCACTATGGGTATATAACAAAAAGCATAGAGTTGTTATGATCATAAATCCATGTATCACATAAATAGAACCAACTATCAACATTATAATATAAAAATATGAACCATTATCCCATAATTCATTTAAATGTAATAAAAATACATATCTCAAAAAATAATTTCAAAAAAAATCCTTGAGAATCAAGCTTATCAGCATCTCCAATATCAAGATAGTAATTCCCAACTCAATAAAAAAATCCTTCCAAGAAACTTAAAAAATGGAATTATATTTATTGTGGTGAGTATACATGTGAAATAAGTAGGATCCTCTTTAAGACCTATCATGAAAATTTTAAAGTAGTATATTAGTTCTTTTGTAAATAAAAAATAGAACCAACAAGAACCCACTAGGTGAAATATCACCTAAATTCACCAAGCCTCTCTCACCCAACATCACATCCAAACATAATATTATAATATCATAAGAATATATCATAGGTTCCCCATAAACACTTCCCAAATGTTTTATCTCTCATTCCCAAATGAAAATTTTCATAGTGCACCCAATACCTTCCACAGTCATGACATAACAGAACATATCTCATATCACAACCATGTAACATATCAATTCCACACCATTATCATAATCATCATCACATATCCACCACTACATACAATATCCAAACAACATATCAATTTTCAATTACAATATTGTATCTTGAAAATTAAGGATACCAACCACATTACCTCATACTACCATACACTAGCCATCATATATCATCGTCTCAATCACATTACCAAGTCATCCAGTATATCACCTACCGCAACTTTCAACCATTACATCATGTTTCATTATACCCATGATTGTCCAATAAAATTCATGATACACCTAAAAGGGATAGTGGGGTAGAGTGAGTAGTCATCCATTTTCTCTTTCACAACCCTAGATGTTTAGATAAAACACTAAAAACCCAAAACTTTTATTAATATATGAAGTTATCTGACTCAATTGGTGTTATTATTAAATCATAAGAAAATAAAACATATAGTAAAGCCACAAATAATCCAATCCTAATATTTTCATATCAAAAACATTCTACAATTGATATAAAAATCACCCCATCAACGATAGCATTCACTTTCAACCATTAGAATATCTTTAATAGAAATAAAACCCACTTCTTCACACACAAAAAACTATGATAATATCCAAAATTTCCCATATATCACATTATATAACCATTCCGAGATTAACCATTTACCGTCTATATTACATTAATTATAGAATTAAATTCAATATTTAATGTTCAACAAGTCATTAACCAACATCCACATTTCATTCCATCCACTTCAATTACAAACCTTTCATTAAAATCCTATATATTTTATAATTATATCCCACACCCATTACCATATTCATTATTACCAATCACATATTCCATAACATCGAAAATATATACACAATTCTCACTTCCACAAAATAGACATTGCATCAACCTCTATAGATTACGGGATAAAAATACCGACAACACTTCTTGTTTATGACACAATTGGATATACCAATACTTATATATCACATAAATTCCTATATAAAATTTCACATCAATAATCTCATATCACATTCTATCCCTAGAAATCATCCATAACACTTGATTCCTAATACATGACAACACCCAAAACCAATAATGAAAATCCACCTCTATAAACACAAAGGTTAGACAAGAACAATAAGACTACTAGTGAAATTTAATAACCAATTGCAACAAAAAATCACTTACAAATGCTATATTTTTAATGAATTCTTTTAAAATGTCTTATTATATCTTACAAAAGTGATAATACTTCATTTTTAGATTCCACACAACCGGTCCATTACTATCATTACGTGATTAAACTTTTATGAAATGTGATTAAATTAATTTAATCACAAAAATACTATATATAT
Organism: Viscum album; assembly: GCA_963277665.1. Classification (NCBI taxonomy): domain Eukaryota; kingdom Viridiplantae; phylum Streptophyta; class Magnoliopsida; order Santalales; family Viscaceae; genus Viscum; species Viscum album. The sequence goes on along the minus strand of OY728143.1, from coordinate 452,702,758 downwards.
ATATATATATATATCATGTCGATAATAACACTTTCAATATAAAAAATAAACAACTAATATATCCTAAGCAACATCATAAATCTTGTAAAACCCTTGTGAATTACCCTTTCTCTTTAATTCTACTTTAGTCCATTTTACCATCTTTATTAGTTTAGTCCTTACCATTAACCCAAAGAAAAAAAGCATATAAATTTAAATATTTATAAAAATATATATGTAGATGCCTCAAATCTACTACCTCATTCAGAACTTCAACATCTATTGCACATAGATAAGGAGCCGGTTATAATCATAAGGCCAAATCACACAAGAGGGGATCCTCAACAACCTAGAACAGAAATAATGAAAAATAAATTCACAAACCAAAATATCCCAAACCAAACTAACACCATTTATTTGAAATCTCAAGAAGTAAGACAAAATGAAAAAAAATATGAGAAAAGATCCACCATAGATGGGTGATTTTTGATCCCATGAAGACAAGAATCAAAAGATGATAAGTATGGCTCAAAGGTCTCAAAATAAGAATTACCTTTTACATAAGAATTTTGGAAGAACAATGTAAAATAGAATATTTAATATTGGCTTCTGAATTTATATTAAACTAAAAACTAAATGCATCATGGTGTGATAATCCATGGTCACATCATGATGGCCTAAATTGATCTTAAATCTGAAAATCACACCAAGAATCTCCAATGTCTCCCTCATTTAAAACTCTACCATCCCAAAAATATTATATATAACTAATAGTTTTAATTTAATCTCAATAAGATTTTATGAAATACTTCTCTTTCAAAAAAATTATTTCTTCGATAGCTTACGTATATATGCAACACCAAGTTTTAACAAACCATAATATAATAATATTATTATTATTTAAACAAGAATTTTATGACCTAGCCATTAAATTTAGTGATATAAATGCGAATATAATTTTTTTAAATTAAGTATAAATGATTTATATAAGTAAAATATATTTTTAAATAAGTACTTGATTTTTTGTAAAGCCTTTCTACGATTTGAAAATACATTTTTTCTCAAAATTGATTGTTTTTATTTTTGAGACAAAATAATAGAATTAATTTTTGACACTTTTATAAAAAAAAATATTTTAAAAAATAAACTTAATTTTTTAAATCAACATACAGGAATTATTTTATAGTGAATTTAAAAAAAATAAAATATTATTTTTAATTAATAGTGAAAATAAAAAATTTTATTACTATTATTTCGTTTAAAGAATTTAAAAGTTAAAATTTCTTTTAATGTGATTTTAAAAGTAAAATTTATTTTATTATATTTTTATTATCCAAAATAGTTCACTTGAATCAATTTTAGGTTCAATTTTTATATAAAACCTTTTTATACATATGAAAATCTTTTCTTTAGAAAACTGATTTTTCGTCATGTCTCTAGGTTTGATTTTAAATGAAATTTTGTCACTTATTTGAATTCTATTAGGTAAAATGGATTACATATTATTAATTATAATAGTTAATATTATATATTAAGGTTAAATTAATTTTTTCATAATGAATAGTAAAAATTGTAAAAAATAATTAACACGGTTAAGGTTAAAATGAGTTTACTAGGGGGTTAAACTAAAATAATAAGGGTTAAAATGACCTAAAAACTTATCTACTTTATATTTTATGGACATATTTAGACCTTATATCATATAATTTTTTTAATGGTCTATTTTTTATCCATTTTTTGTGTGTAAAATAGGGTATATTTTATTCTTTTCAAATATTCATATACCTCGCTTATAAAAAAGTGCCCCCCTCTCTTCTCCTCTTCACGCATCAAAAGAATCTTGGATCAGAAAATACCTACCCAGATACTTTCTTTACTTACCTCCCCATGTCTTAGAGTCCATGGATTTATTGGTAAACTCTTTTATTGTGTATTTTTATACAAAACTAAATATTTATTTTGAAGAAGATGTATCATTATTAATAGAGCATTTTTGTTTTATTTATTCTTCCACATCCTTAAAATAATCCTATAATATAATTATATAATTACATAACTATATTAAATATACTTAAGTTTTATCATATTAAAGGAATAACCTATATCAATCTCCTCTTACATAAAATTGGAAATAAATCCATCAATCGTGCGTACGGTGGACTACAGCCTCACAAACTGATGCAATTCATTTTCAATCAACGCATCTCACATATGGATATAATGATAAATTTAATATATATATCATATTTATGAAATTTTTATACTTACTTAAATATAATACCACATCTAATTTCTTACCTTTTATTCTATTGGAAGGAGGGAGAAGAGGGGATGCTAGGTGAGCCAGAAGAAGAGGCTCATATTAGGGAATCTCCATGGGAGATACTAAAACAATCCGAGGAAGATATTTTAGAAAAGGTGTTAACCATTTGTGATTCTTCTGAGAATGTGGAAAGTATGAATGTAATATTTATTCAAGTAGACACAAATAAGGAGAAACGTGAGTGGATTTACAAACAACGCCTAATCCTAGTATGAGATTTAAACAACAATAAAATAGTGGTAAAGGAGTTCTTGAGAGCATGGATCTGGATTCTCATTTTGAATACAGTATCAGGGATGACCCTAGAAAAAAGGTAAAAACTATATCCTAGAAATTATTTATGGGAATTGAGTCTAATGGATTTAATCTGGTCTATAATAATTCTTTTATATGCTATAGTGTTTGATGGCTTGGTTGGACCTTATGGTTTCACACTTTTTCAATAAAAGTTTCTTTTAATAAAAAATAAATTTTGTAGTGGTGTGTTGGAAAATGATATCATTTCCCATGCGTATGTGTGGACTATTACCGACATGAAGAGATGTGATTCATTTTTCATTCTATCTTGTAATAGATGGTAATAAGAATAATTTAATGAATATTAATTATATCATTGATATAAAAATTATTATTTAAATATTAATTAATATTTACATTTCTTATATTACATTCCTCTAAAATTTAAAATAGCGTTCATGCGTATGTACGGCCTACCGTCTCCATGAACGGTGTAATTTATTTTTCTATATCTAGATTTTATGTATTAATATAAATATTTATATAATGAATATATATGATATATATATCATGATTACAATTTTGGAGATTATTTATCCATAATCATTTTTTAAGGACCAAAACTACCAAACCAAAACATACATGAAAAATGAAGTAGTTATCACCCAGAACAATGATTTTAATAAATAATTATTGATAAATACATGATAAAATGTTATAATAAATCATATTTCGTTTGATATATATGATTATGGTTATATAATATATTTATAATAAACCTATAATTATTATATAGCATTTTCTAATTTTTATGAAGAGATTTGATACTTGAGGTACTAGATTTTTGTCTTACTATTACTTCTGTGAGACACATGTCATATTCACCAATTATTTAATCTTTGTGGGGTATATTCTTCCCATGAATTAATTTTGTCACAATTATCATGAAAATTATTTATATATTCATATCCATATATGTTTCGCTCTTTAATTATGTTTATTTTTAGAGTTACCAAAGTTATAAGGGTTTTATATTGCAATCTCATTATTTATCAATATTGTTTATTTTTAAGATCCAATAATGAAATATAATTATCTATATATCAAGAAAATCATAAATTTTCTTATCATATTGTTATTTTTTTAGAATAAAATTGTTCCTTTCATTTTACTCTATTTAATAACTAAATAGACAAAATGAATATATTTAGTGAAAATCTCCTTTTTTTCTCTCTTCACTCAAAAATACTTTTTATCCCATGTATGTGTTTTATAAAAATATTTTATAAAATAATTTTATTATTAACCAATGAATTTTTAAATTAATTTTTATCCATGTTTTAATTTTTTTAGAAATAGATTAAAATGAATCTTCTTGTCATTTCCCAAATGAGGTTCTTTTGACTTTTTAATGAAAATGTAAAAAGAATATTTGTTTAGTGTGTACTACATGAACATAATTTTACTCCATCATGGCCACTCAATGATATGAATATTATTTTAAAATTTTTCATGATTATTTTAAAATAAAATGTTTTACTTATTATTTTTTATATTTTTATATTTTAAATAATTGATATAAATGTGAAATGGATATTTTTTCAAGAATTTTTTTAATGATATTTTGATGGTATGTTTATTCATCAATGACAACAGACATTTATTTTACTTGTGATAGATTTGGGATATGATCCAATGATACCATCATTATTCTTTATTTGGGTGGTTTATGATTATGTTAATAATATGGTTATGAAATAAACTTATTTTCTATGGTTTATGTTATGATGAGAATATTAAATTTTTATGAAACTGGTTTATTTTGAATGGGTTATACTATAATTAAATGATTCTAAAACCCATTTCCTTTTTCATGGGTTGTGATATGATGAAGATTTTATGATCTTTTGGAATACCTATTTATGTTTTTCATTTTTTTATTGGTGGGTACAGAATTACATAGTCCTCTAATACATTGGGTAAATATTGATATATTATAAGATAAAATGTACTGGAATGGAGAGTGAATCTAGTTTCATAAGGGACTCTATCCACTTTTATTTTCTTGGTACTGAACCACAACTACTATTATGGTTTGGGGAGTAATCCCATTAAACTATTATAGTCTTGGGAATGATCATTAACTTCTAAGAAAATTATTTTCTATGCTTATGTGTATTCTAAAATTCAATGTATTATGCCAATGTGATGCTTACATGGATTATGTAATTTTGATTGTTTTATTATTCATGTTTTATGAACTACAAAGGATTTCTCCAAGACGTAAAATTATGATCTATGATAAGTAGGGTATTTTTTTCAAATGTCATTCACATGTTCTCATAACCTTATTCTCATGTTATATTGATATCTCACTTGTTTACCCTTACTGAGCATCTGAGCTCACCCATTATTATGTTTTCTTTTCCGGGGTTATGAAGAAATGTATTATATATGATATTTCTAAAGAGGGTTCTAGTTATTAAAAACATGATATGATGTAGTTCACTTATCAACTAGTTATTTACATATCAAGTTTTCAAAAGATACTGGACCTATAAGATTCTTTCAGGGATCGTTTTGTTATGTATTGAATATTAATAAATTAAGATGTGATATATATGTAAGAATATTTTGGGTCATAATAGTTGGTATTACAGAAAGGTTTAGATAAAAATTGTAAACTAGGATGACAAAACATTTTTCTTAAACCTAGGGATATGTTAAAGTATAGGAAATGTTTTCGGAATTTTGGTGAAGGATTGAGTGAGTTGTTTCCATAAAATTACATCCTCGTATAGATAATACAATTGGATATGGATCTGTAATTGTTATACCAATGTGTAATAAATCTTAAAAGGTTTCATTGGTATTTGACTCAATCGTCACTTGGTGCACAAAAAAGGGCCTTACTGTACAACTAGTTTGACACTCCCATGGGATATGTTTTGGAAATTCACAAACTATTTATGAACCATCGTGAAGTATTTGAGTAGATGGTGACCTTGAATGGTCTAGGTTAAACCAGCAACAATTATAACAACATATTCTTCTTCTTATTCCTTATTTGAATTAATTACATATAATATTTTCCATATTTATAATATGGAAACATTGTGAAATATGTACTAGAAAATCCTCTGTTTTAATTCCTCAAAACCCATTCAATTTACCCAAAATATCATGATATTTTATTATTCCAAAAAATATGAATGTTTTTTTATTTACATTTGACCAAATTGTCTATTTTATAATACAATCTATAATATACATCATAAGATCACAGATTATAGATATATTCTCCAATGCATGAAAATATTATGATGTAAAGACCTAGGTCTAGATATGTTCCGCCACTTTTTATTGAAAGGTTATGTCAAGAAATTTACTCTACACCATGGGAATCACAAAATAACCATTCCCACTAAAACATGGATTTTATCTATAATGAACTGACCTCAGATACCCTCCCCTGTCACCCAAAAAAAATTCCACTAACCCAAAGGGACTTCTCGATCCCCATGGGCTAGAGACTAACACCTGGGAATAGAACATCAAACATAGTGAAAATTTTAACCCAAACTATAACAATATACATTGAACATATACACAATATAAAGAGACAATGTAAAGAAAAACTTTAAATATATATACTATAAACATAGGAATACAGTGGTAGTGATACAACTCAAAAGTTTCAAAATAGAAAGATAAAAATCTAGGTACAGATCCAACAAAAAAATAGGAAAAAACTACTCCCTGGGATATATGGGAAATGTTCCACCATCTCACCACCAGATACCTATACACAGCTGATAGAAACATCACCACCTCACTGTGGAACTTTTCTATTTCCTGTATCAAAATATAATATAAGGTCTACACAATTGTGAGGGAATGTGTATGTTGTGAGCTAAACATGCTTAGTATGATCTCACATAGGTGTTCCATATCAACTCTCTGTAAAACAATCCCAATATTCTCAATTTACAAAAAAAATGGCTGAATACATAGTAAAAATTTATCAAAGCATGGTAAATAGTTCCTCATTTCCACAATTCCAAAACAAATCTAGGTAAAATAGTTTTAAATCATAAATCCATGAATCCATTTCAATTTATCAAAGAATTTATATCAAATAAAAAATAATGAAAATCTAAAACAAAATTTTAAATAAGTTAAGGATCTCAATGGGTTAGGCCATCTAGATCACACATGCCGAGGATAAGACCAGTTCAAACTCAAGTCCCTAGGAGATAGGGTCTAAGGAATATAGGAACACCCCATGAATAAACCCCGTTAAATTTTCATATGAATTCCCTAAGAGACATGGCCTATGGAATAGAGTTACACCCCATTAGTAAACCCCCAACAATGCCAACAGACGAGGCCTAAGGCTGCACCTTCTACCTATGTAACCAAGGATTCCCATGAATTAATTAATAAAATCCTTTCAAAAGGTATTATCACATTTCAAAAATAATTTCCAAACAACCATTTTCTATTAAAACTTGATTTAAAAAATATTCCATAAAATTCATTTCAAAATTTCTTGAAAACACCTATATTTTATCAAAATGATGGGAAACCCATATTTTCACAAAAAAACTCATTTAAACATAGAAATATAAATATAATTCAAATTAATTTATAAAAAATTTATAAACCAAGATAAATTATTATTCATCTAGTATAGGCTAGAGATAGAACCACCAGCCTCAAACTCTGTTCAGACACCACTCACCATGGGATCCACCCACCCACATGGAATGGAAGACAACACAGATAAATAAAATATTTGGAAATGATATAAGAAGAATCATCACGTGATCACAAATCTCACAAACATAACCAAATTCCATTACAAAAACCCAAGTGTAATGAAGAGGTAGAAGAGATAATGGATCACAAAAGGAAGGAGATGAACCCCCTATATTAGAGATAAATAATCAAAATGAAGCAATCTTGAAGGGATAGAATCACCCAAAATCACTTGAGAGAGAATACGATTCAAGTTAGGTTATTGAGTAATGAATTTGTTAGATTTGGTCTTGCAGAATAGTGAAACCCATTGTATATGAAGGATTCACATTGTGAATCCTTGACTTGCTGTGTAAATATACCATGTAGCATGTACACTGAAAAAGGCACCACCTTGGTTAAAATGTACCAATTCAGGAATTCATGATGGGAATTCATTTCATGTCTAGAATTATTTTTACATCCTGAACCAAGTTCATGGATTCTATTGAGTGAAGGACTCACATTTTTAATTATATTCACAATGTGAATTTTTCCTACAAGCATCCCATAGTAGCCGCCCTATAGAAAACTCATAAAAATTATCATACAAACTATGAACCCAGAAAAAACTATTAATCATTAAGATATAGTGAAAGTTTTTACTAAGATATTAAAATATCCCAAACATAATAATTTTCATCCTCGAGATGTCAAATGGAAGGATAATTCTCTATAAAGAGGTGAGGTTACTGCACCCTCACTGAATATTTGTGATGCTAAGTCTCAAGAGAATTTGATCCATGTCACCATAACATTTTTACCAAAAAAACGAAATTCCATGAAATTGTTCCATCTAAAAATCAATGATATAAACTAGTTTATCCACAACATAAACAGATGGATTTAACTCAATAACTTCCCAACATATAACATGAGAGGGATTAGGATGATACTTTCTATGATGAGATATTTGGAAAATATCATGTATAGCTGTCAACTGAGCTGGTAATTACAACCAAAAATCAACATAACCAAGCCAATCTATAACCAAAAATGGTCCAATATATCTCAGGGTCGGATTCCTATGTTTTCAAATATAATGGTGACCCAATTGAGAGGAAAATTTCAAGAAAACTCAGTCCCCAACTGAAAACTACAAGGGATGATTCCACCTATCCACATATAATATAATCAAAATCTGATCTACAACCAAGTGTTGTGGTAAATCTTGGATCCTTATTGGAATCTCTTAAATGATACTCCATACCAAAAGAGATGCCTCCCATGACTCTTCCCAATAAAGAGATGACCTGCCTGGGTGACCATAAAATGCCCTGAAAGGAGTCATTCTGATCGGTGAAGGGTAACTATTATTATATACAAACTCATCCATCCCTATATTGATTTCCTGTAATCCAATACATAGGAATAAAGAATATTCTAAATGATCTAAATTGCAAGTTACACTAGTCATTCCTTATATAGATGATAAGATGTACTCAACCTAACATGAGTCATTATTTCCTCCTAGATACACTTATAGAATATGGAAGTAAACATTGTATACCAATACGAGATAATGGTAGAAGGAATGCCATGTAATCTCATGATCCTTTTCACATAAAACTTATCATGATATTTAACATTAGTGGAATCCCTGGTTGAAAGTAAATGATTTAATTTCTTTAACTATTGAATCACCACCTTGTAATGTCCCAGCTCGGGTTCCACGCAATGGTGCCCTGAGTTGGTTAGTCACATGACATCAGGCAGGCCTCCCTGTACAACTGAGGCTACTGACTAGTAGAAATGGTTTGGTAAGTCATCCATGGGGAGACTATACCATCTTTTATCAGCATAAAAAACAGCATAAATAATATATAATAGTGGAAGCATATATGAAGACAAACAATACCAATATATAATGAATAACAATAAATAAATACAGTATCCAACTGAAGTATAAAAACATGCCATGCTAATGTATTTATGAAGTGTCAAAATTAAAACTTGAAAATAAACACACTAATGACACCCAAGCAGGTCCCAAACCACAGAATTTACCCTCACCATACTCCATCCCAACTTAGCCATCTAACTTAGGTCCTTTTCCCTTAACTTGTCCAAAAAAAAAATAAGTCGTCTCAGGTGCCAATCAGGCTGCCCAAGTAGGGTGTGAGTACAACTCAGTAGGTCACCACCAGTGGTGTCTAAAAAAATCTAAAAAATAATAGTGTATTTAGTTTTATAAAGAATAAAAACAAGTAATAAATTAAACATTTTACATTTATTCTATTTTCCCCTATTTTACTGCAAAAATATTCGGGTTCCCATGGACACCAGAACCACAATACCTACTACAGCCTATGCTAGAGTCCGATATATCCCCAAGGGATGTCACAAATCAGAATGTCCATGTTACCAATCATTATCATAATTCATATTTCATTTATCAAATACATAAAGCTTGCAAAACAGACTAACATGAGTAATGTGGACTATGGGCTCTAACCTGAAGGATCTATAGTGAGTAATACAAAAAGAATCAGAAATGCTTCCTAGGGAAAAATGGAAATCTCTCACAGTCTTTCCCCTCGAAGGCTCACACAGTCCTTCGAAAAATAATCAAAAGCTCACACGGTCTTCTTTTCTTAAGGATCTCATGGTCCTTAAGTAAACAATATTAGATGCTCCCTCAGTCTTCTTACCATAAGGCTCAAAATGTCCTTAGGTAAACAATATTAGAATCTCCCTTGATCTTCTTCTTTAAATATCATTCTCACACCCCGGTTATCCCATGTGATACTCCATGCCACCATTATCTCAATCATTTCCCATTTCACCAAACATTCCATTAATTAATTCAAAAACGGATTAATAAAATCTAACCCTTCAACTAATTCAATAATTAATTTGTTATTCCATCACCATTGATTAATTCAAAAATTAATTAACTACATACATTCCATTAATTAATTAACCAATTAAATAATTATTTCACAACTTGAAATCCAATAATTAATTCACCAATTAATTATTCACAATTTATAATTCAATAATTCGATAATTAACTCAATAATTAATTATCCCCCAATTCTATTACTAATTCAACAATTAGTTTGTCCCATAAATATCCTTAATTAATTAAGTACACCAATCCAATTAATTAATTAATTAATTAATTTCCATAAACAAAAATATGATAATTATCTCAAAATGTATCATCCATATCCCGTAATTAATTCCATAATTAATTACTCAATTCAATCATGTTTTTATAGCATTATCAAGAGAGTAGATCGTCAGGTATAATACCCCATTTATAAATCATTAATTAATAAATAAATATATTAATTCAATCCCATTAATTAATTATACATTTAATTAAAATCATCTATTCTCATTAATTTATTGAAAAATTAATTAACCATACATTTTTCATTAATTAATTCACAAATTAATTATTCACATCTCTCCTACTAATTAATTCAATAATTAATTATCTCATTCACAATCTCAATAACTCATAATTAATTCTATGATTAATTATCTCAAATCATCTCTTTCAATATCCCATCATTAATTCTACAATTAATTATCCAACATACAAATTTCATTTCCCTATAATTAATTTAACAATTAATTATTCAGTATTATCATTTCAATATTCCATCAATCCATATTAATTAATTTACCAATTAATTAATCTAATTCATTCAATTGCATCATCTCAACCATCCCTATTAATTAATTTATGCATTAATTGATCCAATAAAGAAATCATAACATTACATCCATTAATTAATTTACCAATTAATTAATCCAAATCACTCTCATTAATTAATTCCCTAATTAATTAATCTAACTCAAACCCTTAAATTAATTCTCCAATTAATTATTCACATTCATTTAAATTAATTCATTCCACAATTAATTAATTTAACTCGTTATGTTAAATTAATTCACCAATTAATTATTTCCATCAATTTCATTATTTAATTTAATAATTAAATATACACTTTTATTTATTAATTAATTCATCAATTAATTTAACCTTGTTATTTAATATAAATAATTAAATAAAAACATTTATCACATTAAATAATTTATTGATTAATTAATTCACCAGTTCCATTAATTAATACCATAATTAATTAATCTTATTTAGAATATGATTATCCCATAATTAGCTTAACCATTAAATGTTTTAAAATATAATACCATTTTCACTTAACAATTTTTCACCAATTATTATCTCAATTACCAATATTAATATCACATAATTAATTCTTTAATTAATTATCCCTAATTTGTGATATTAATATCCTATATTTAATTCTACAATTAATTTTCCCTCAAACCCACAATTTCACATTTCCATCATTATTTAATTCCCCCAAATTAATTAATTAATCAAAAAATTCAAGAACATCTATTGCTAAATAATAGTATCAAGTATATAATTAGTATACACTTAATTAACATCATGAATATGGGATTGGAGTTTTAAACCACCTGCCTCAAGAACAGTGATGACGAACGCTCTCCAATAGAAAACCCCAATTTGAAGTGGATCATTTATGAACATGGAGAAGAACGGGATTTATATCCAAAACCTAAGAGGTGTGGAGAGGATATTTGATCAATGATGGAGGTGCGTGATGGATATTTGGTCAATATAGAGGTGTGCTAATGACTTTCAGTCCAAGGAGGAGGTCAGTGGAGGCTATGTGGTGAATAAGAGAGGGTTTCAAATCCCTGTAGTGGAGTTGAGGTGAGTCTGGAGGTTTATGCAATGCTGGATGTGTGCTTTTAATATGTTGCGCATTAGTATTACATGAGGTGAATTCCCATTTCACATCATGTAAATGTTTTATCATTTTCCCATTAAAACCATGTGAGAATTCATTAAAGAATAATTAATTTAGTTACATTTATCAATTGAATCATTATTTATTAATTTGTCCTATTAATTTAATTCATCAACTCTTCATATTATAGGGTGTTTCATGGACTAATACCATGAGCCCAAATTAAGTATTCAATATTGGTCTTGAAATAACCTCCTCCATTTTAGGGTCACACTACCACTAACGGTGTGTCAATCTGACACCATATGATAAAGTTATAGCTGAAACAGTGTTTTGACAAATATTATTTTCTCTATTTAATAATAATAATAACAATAATAATAATAATAATGAAAATTAATACTACTATTATAAATTATCTTTCACCGTTTAATGTTTCACCAACAAGATTCATTAAATTTTGATAATAGTTAATAACTTAATATTACCTCCACATTTAAATTTATTAAGTATCGACTAAACATTTCACTATTATTGCACAGATCGATAACAATTATTCAAACTTGGTGAAATGTCGTTTATCATTTCAGTGAAAAAAAATTAATTAGACATGTACTTTTCCATTCATTTTGTTTGAAAAAATAATAATAATAATAATAGGATTATTATTAATAATATTTTTTTATTTATAATAATACACTTATTATTAATAATATTTTTTTATTAATAAAAATACAATTATTCATTTAATTTCAATATTATTGGATTAACTACTAAATTAATAAAATTAATCATTTAACATAAAAATTAAAATAACAAAAAAACACCCATTTTGCATAAAATTTATACCCTCACTAGGGTAAACTCCCCTTTCCGGACCCAACAGTGGTCTTACATTTCTAATATGATGCACAATTTGAGAGATATTAATTATTTAATATTCAAAAATGTATTAAATAATTAATTAAATATTAAACGGTTCTTTTCACGATTGAGGTGTCCAAACGTCCAATACTTACAAATGTTATTCCACACCTAGAATAAACACCTTCTTCTAGACAACAGTGGTCTCAGATTTCCTATACGACGCACCATTTCAGAATTATTGAATTATTTTCAATAAAAAGTGTGGGATTAAAATATTATATTTAATATTTTTTTATTCAGCCTTGAACAAGACTTTTTCAGCCTCGAAATCTCACACTTAACTCAGTATTGAACTCCAAAAATATTCAATTGAATATTAGAAAATGTTAACTGGAATTTAAGGCCTTTAACAAATTTATCATAATTTCACTTATAAATCATTTTTTGATAATTGAAACAAAGACAACCCATCATATCCAAAAATTTCAAAAGAGTATTACCTAAAAAGGGAAGGAATATTACATTTTCACCCCCTTATAGTATCTCGTCCTCGATCTGTACTCCCAAGAACCTTTAAGAAAATCTTGTTTTTCTTACAATCTACCCACCTTTGACGCTTTGTTAACCCTTCTTATTAAGTAACTCAACAACTGTAGTTTTTAGCGACCTCCGGTCAATCCTGATAACCTCATCTACAAAATGTCGATGATGTACCTCACACTATCAACATACTTATATATATTTCTTCATAATCACAACTTCCAAGGGGCCCCATATCCAACCAAAACACATTCATTTAGTATGGTGTAAAGCCAGAGCTTTCTCTGTGTCCCTAGGGTGATTTCAAGGTAGGGGACATGATTGTCCCTAATTAATAGTAAGCTAATAATTATTAGATGAGTACCACCACCAATCCTTCTTTACCAGTGTTTCCTATGTTTTCCTACCACATGGTCAAAACTAAGGCACAATAACTACCCTTAACCACTCAACACCTAGGTCCAATTAACAAGGGTATACTCATTCTTATTATTCAAGTTTCTCATTAGACAGCAATTTTTTATCCAATTGCATCATTTTTTAATCTTTATCAATTTCATATTAGTTACATTTTGATTTCAATTTCACAAATAAGGAAAAATATCTCAAGTTTAACAACTTTACCAAATCCCATTTTCACATGCATGCCTAGAATGATGCATGTCAAAAAATAATTTCGAGTGCCTAGAGTGATGCCTTTCACAAAATAATCATGAGTTCCTAGAATGATGTATATAAGCCGGACTATCTTTCCATCAAATTCCATGAGTCAATATCAATAAATTTTTAAAACAACAACCAAATCATAGAACAAGTGTGTCGCCCAAGATGAAATAATATTCAACTCTAACAACAAGCATAAATAACAACATTTCCCACCATGGGTATTTGGGTTCTCCCCCATACATAGGGTAGCTACTCCCATGCACGAGCTCATAACCAAGCCCCAACTCTTCTTATTCTCCTTTCCACCTTTCTCAAAACTAGGAATAAAATATAAGAAGAAAAGAAACATCCCTATGATACTACTTTGTAACGTCCTGGCCCAGGTGCCATGCAATGGAGCCCCGAGTCGATCAGTCACATGACCTCAAGCATGCATCCCCATATTCCAGAGCCTACCAATTAGTAGCGAGGGTCTGGTAAGTCAGTCATAGGGAGACTATACCCTCTTTTATCAATGTAAACACCAGTAGAAATAATAAAAAATATAAGAAGCATATATAAAGACAAATAATACCAATATCTAAAGATTAACAAGTAGTAATACAATATCCAACTAAAGCAAAAAATAAAATTCCATGATAATGTATATATCAAGTGTCAAAATGAAAAAAATAAAATAAAGACACCAATGACACCCAAGTGGCTCCCAAACCACATCTGGTCCCCTCACCATGAACCATCCCAATTCAACCATCTGACTCAGGGACTTTTCCCTTAACCTGTCGAGAAAACAAAAATTCTACCCAGGAACCGATCAAGAAGCCTGATTTGGGTGTGAGTACAAATCAGTATGCCACCACCAATGGTGTCTAAAACCAATCCAGTCATTAATATTTGATGCAGTTGTATAAAGAATAAAAACAAGTAATAAAGTAAACAGTTTACATTTATTCAATTATCCCATATTTAACTGCATAAACATCTAGGTTCCCTTGCACACCTGAACCACAATACCTACTTCAACCCACACTGGAGTCTAATATATCCCAAATGGATATAAAAAATATGAATGTCCATGTTACAAATAATTATCATAATTCATATTGCATTTATCAAATACATAAAACATGTAATACTGTTTGACATGAGTAATGTGCACTATGGGCTCTAATCTAAAGTGTTTATAGCGAGTAATACAAGACGAACCATTAAATATTCCTAGTAAAAAAAATGGTAAACCTCTCACAGTTTTTCCTGTTTAAGGCTCACATAGTCCTTCGACAAATAATCAGAAGCTCCCATAGTCTTCTTCCATTAAGGCTCTCTCAGTCCTTATATAAACAATATTAGAATTTCTCTCAATCTTCTTCCCATAAGGCTCACACTCTCCTTAAGTAAACAATATTATAATATCCCTTAGTATTCTCCTTTAAATATCATTCTCACAACCCGGTTATCCCATGTGCTACTCTATCCCATAATTATCACAATCATTTCATATTTCAACAAACATTCCATTAATTAATTCACAAATTAATTAAACATATCTGACCCTACAACTAATTCAACAGTTAATTGTTCATTCCATCAACATTAATTAATTCAACAATTAATTAAATACATCCATTTCATTTATTAATTCACCATTTAATTAATCATTTCACAACTCAACATCCAATAATTTATTCACCAATTAATTATTGACGATTTATAATTAAATAATTCTATAATTAACTCAAAAACTAATTATCCCCTAATTCCATTACTAATTCAACAATTAGTTTGTTCCATAAATACCCTTAATCAATTTCCTAATTAATTAATTACATCAATCTAATTAATTAATTTATTAATTAATTTCCACAAACTAAAAATCCTATACTTAATTCGCTAATTATTTATCTCAAAATGTATCATCCATATACCATAATTAATTAAATAATTAATTACTCAGTTCGACCATGCATTTATATCATTATCCTTATAGTAGATCATCATATCTAACACCCCATTTATAAATTATTAATTAATTACTAAATTAATTAATTTAATCCCATTAGTTATTTTGAAAATTAATTAAAATCATCTATTCTCATTAATTAATTCTAAAATTAATTAACTATACCCTTCCCATAAGTTAATTCAAAAATTAATTATTCACATCTCTCCTGTAAATTAATTAAACAATTAATTATCTCATTCACAATCTCAATAACTCATAATTAATTTTACGATTAATTATCTCAAATCATCTATTTTAATCTCCTATCATTAATTCAACACTTAATTGTCTAACTTAATAATCTCATTTCACTGTAATTAATTCAACAATTAATTATTCAATCTTATCATTTCAATATTCCATCCATCCAAATTAATTAATTTACCAATTAATTAATCCAATTCATTCAATTTCACAATCACAACCATCCTTATTAATTAATCATCACATTAATTAATCCAAATAATAAATCATAACATTACATTCATTAAATAATTTACCAATTAATTAGTCCAAATCATTCCCATTAATTAATTTCACAATTAATTATTCTAACTCAAACACTTCAATTAATTCACCAATTAATTTTTCACATGAATTTCTATTAATTAATTCCATAATTAATTAATTTATCTCATTCACTTCAATTAATTCACCAATTAATTATTTCCGTCAATTTCATTATTTAATTTAATAATTAAATAAACACATTTTTTGTCAATTAATTCATCAGTTAATTTAATCTCATTTTTTAATTAAATGAATTAAATGAAAAAAATTATCACATTAATTAATTTATCAATTAATTAATCCACTGGTTCCATTAACTAATTCTAGAATTAATTGATCTTATTTAAAATATGATTATCCCATAATTAACTCCAGCATCAATTAGTTTAAAAAATAATACCATTATCACTTAACAATTTTTCACCAATTATTATCTCAATTAACAATATTAATATCACATAATTAATTATTCAATTAATTATCCCCAATTTATTATATTAATATCAAATACTTAATTATACAGTTAATTTTCCCTGAAACCCACAATTTCACATTTCCATCTTTATTTAAATCACCCAAATTAATTAATTAATCAAAGACTTCAAGAAAATCTGTTGCTAAAGAACTGTCGTAATTCTATAATTTTCATACTCGTAATCAAAAGAATGACTATGGGATTTTAGTTTTTGACCACCTACCTCAAGAATGGTGATGATGAACACTGGACAATGGAAACCCCCAATTTCAAGCAGACCAATTATGACTGTCGCAAAGAACATGATTTAGATCTAAAAACTTGGAGGTGCACAGAGGGTATTTGATTGAAGATGGTGGTGCGTAGAGGATATTGGTTCAAGACAGAGGTGTTATGAGGTCTTTTGGTCTATATAGGAGGTCAATGGAGGCTTAGTGGTAAAGAATAGAGGGTTCCAAAGCCCTGTAGTGAAGGTGAGGCAAGTCTGAAGGTTTACGCAATGTTCCAGGCATATTTTTAATATGTTAAGCATCAGTATTACATTATTGGAATTCCTATTTCATATTGTGTAAATGTTGTATCATTTTTTCATTAAAATCTTATTACAACTCTTCAAAGAACAATTAATTAGTTACATTTATTAATTACATCACTTATTTATTAATCTCACCTTTTAATTTCATGTGTCAACTCATTATCTTATTGGACGTTTCATGGACCTATACCATGATCCTGAATTAAAAATTCAATATTGGTCCTGAAATTAGTACCTCAGTTTTAGGGTCACATTTCCACTGACGGTGTTTCAATCTGACACCATACGAAAAAGTTGTGGCTAAAATGGTGTTTTGACAACAATTATTTTCTCAATTTAATAATAATTATTATAACAATAATAATAATAACAGTAAACACTATTATTATAAAGTATCTTTCACTATTTAAAGTTTCGCCAACAACATTCATTAAATGTCAACAATAGTCAATAAATTAATATTAACTCCACAATTTCATTTATTTAGTATCGACTAAAAATTTCATTATTATTGCATTAATAAATAAAAATTATTCACATTTGGTGAAACATCTTTTATCATTTTAGTGAAAACAAATATTTAATTACACAAGTAATTTTCCATTCTTTTTTTTGACAAAATAATAATAATACACTTATTATTAATAATATATGTTTTATTAGTAATAACACACTTATTATTAATAATATTATTTTTATTAAAAATATTACACTTATTCATTTAATTTCATTAATTTCAGATTGATTATTTAAATTAATAAAATTAATCATTTAACATAAAAATTAAAATAACTACAAACTCCCATTGCGCATGAAATGTATACCCTAACATGAGTAAACCATTCATTCCAAACACAACCTTGGTCTCAAATTTCTAATATGATTCACCATTTGAGAGACATTAATTATTTACTATTCAAAAAATGGATTAAATAATTAATTAAATATAAAAGGATCATTTCATGAGATAGGGGTCTAAACTTCCAATTCTTACAAATGTTATACCCCACCTAGGGTAAACACCCTCTTCGGATGATGGTGGTCTCAGATTTCTTATACGGAACACTATTTTGGAGGTATTCAATTATTTTGAATAAAACGTGTGGGATTAATATATTATATTTAATATATTTTTTATTCAGTCTTCACTGATACTTTTTGGGCCTCTAAATCTCACACTTAACTCAGTGTAGTACTCCAAAATTATTCAATTGAATATTTGAAGATGTTAACTAGCATTTAAGGCCTTTACCAAATTTATTGAAATTTTACTAATAAATCATTTTTTGTGAACTAAAAAAAAGAAAAACCATCATCTCCAAAAAAAATTGAAAAGAATCTGCCTAAAAATATGAAGGGATCTTACAATTTCCCCATCTTATAACAGCTCATCCTTGAGTTGTACTTTGAAGAACCTTTAAGAAAAAAGGGTTCTAATAATCTACCCACCTTTGAAGCTTTGTTAACCCTTCTTATTATATAGCTCAACATCCGTATTTTTTATCGACCTCCATTAAATCCTAAGAACCTCATATGTAAAATGTGGATGATGTACCTCACACTATCAAGAATCCCCATATATATTGCTTCATAAGCACAACCTCCAAGGGGCCCCATATCCAACCAAAACACATTCATTTAGGTAGGTGTAATGACATAAATTTCTCAGTGTACCTGGGGTGATGTCTAGGTAGGGGATGTGATCATCACTAATTAAAAGTAACCTAAAAATTCATCGATGAGTATCACCACCAATCCTTCATTGCCAGTGTTTCCTCCCTTTTTCCTACCACATGGTCAAAAACGACGCGCTATAACTACCCTTAACCAATCTACACCTAGATCCAGTTAATAAGGGTATACTCATTATTATTATTCAAGTTTCTCATTAGACACCCATTTTTTCTCGTCTTGCATCATTTTTTAATCTTTCTCAATTTCATATCAGGCACATTTTCATCTCAATTTCACAAAGAAGGGAAAACATCCCAAGTTCAAAAACATACCCAAAGCCCATTTTCCCATGCATTCCTACAAATGATGCATGTCACAAAATAATCTTAAGTGCCTAAAAAGATGCACATAGACTGGACTCTCATGCCATCAAATTCCACAAGTCAATATCAATAAATTTCAGAAACAACAACCACATCATAGAATAGGTGTGTCACCCAAGGTGAAAGAATATTCAACGGTAACATCAAACAGTAATAACAAAAATTCTCACCCTAGGTACTGGGGTTCTCCCCCGTACATAGGGTAGCTATTTCCATGCACTAGCTCATAACCAATCCCCAACTCTTACTTGTCACATGTAAACCTTTCCCAAAACTAGTAAGAAAAAAAAGAAGAAGAAAATAAACCTCCCTATGATACCACTTTGTAACATCCCAACCCAGGTGCCACACAACGATGTCTCGATCCGATCAGTCACATGACCTCAGGCGCACCTCCCCATATGCCAGAGGCTTCTGACTAGCAGTGAGGGTCTGGTAAGTCATCAGTAAGGAGACTGTCACACCCTGAATTTTTGATTTATTTATTTATTTATTTATTTTTATTTTAATATTTCTTGGCTCTAGGTCCTCACGCCAAGGTCTGGGCAGGGTCCTGGATTAAAAATTGTTATCGGTTAATATTTTAGCAGGTTTTGGATTTGTGTGCGATCACCGTATATTGGGAGGATGTCGTGTGATCGCCCTACGTGTTTGTGCAGATTCCCAAGTAGTCTAGGTTGAGGCTCACAACTTGCGTGCGGTTCATTAAGTCGTGCGACGAGCGCATGGTGACCCGAGGTTTTAGAATAAAATAAATAAACTGATTAAAATTTAAAAGAAACGAATGTTAGATAATAACAATAATATTATGTTGTTATTTTTATTATTATTATAATTACTATTAAGAAACTTAAAATTACTAATGATATTATAATTATTTATCGAATATTATTATTATTATTATTATTATTATTTTAATAATATTATTATTATAAAATGAAAAAAGAGAAGAACCCCCCCCCCTCCACCCTAAATCCTGTCAACCCCTCCCTTTCCTGTCACGATCCATCCCCCCTAGTTCCAGCGTCGCACCCCAGTCGGTTTCTCCCTCCTACAGTCACCCCGCTCCTCACGCCGTGATCCGACCTCCAGCAGACCTTGTGCCACGCCGGCTCCAGCAGACCCCGCACCCCCTATAATCCCCCCCTCCCATTTCTCTACCCAGCCTCATCCGCTACAGGTCCTCACCGCCCCTAACTCCCACACCTAGGCCTCCTTCTGTGTGGTGCCCACAACCTCAGCACCTCTGAGCTTCAGCCTCGTAGTGGAAACCAAAATCCTGGGCCTCCACCATCTGCAGTTGCACCCCCCTTTCATCGTCCAGCACTTCCCTCCCTTGCTGATGCACTCTAGCAGGTCGTCGCACCCCAAGCCCTTTGTCTGGAAGCCAACCCTCATCCCTACATCCTGACCTCAATGTTCCAGCCTCCGCCTATCCCCTCTCCCAACCTCACCCTAACATTCCTCCTTCGCGCATCTTTGTAGAATATGGAGTTTGGGAATTTGATCCGGTAATGGAATGTGAAGACAGTGGGTCATGGGCTCCTTTACTATCTCGCGGTGTTTGTTCTCAAACTTTGTGTCCTCCTAATTGGGCCCATTTATATTTGTTTCATTGCTGATAGTCTACCTCTTTAGGCTTGGGATACGGATATTGGGCCTTGTTATCAATAATAAATTGAAAAATAGGGTGTTCACATTGATGTTTTCTATTTAGGGTTTCCTACCATTGAGGGTACTTTTTTTGGCCTGTTTGTCCTTTCGATGATGGATCGTGTGGGGTTTGAGGCACTTTCTTTCTTGTCATTTGTGCCTCTTGTTTGTTGTGTTGGGGTGGGTTCTTTGATGTTGGTTTATTGGTCGGTGGCTGACTCATGGGTGTTTAGTGATGTGGAGGTGGAGAGATTGTGTGTTGATGATAAGAAGAATGATGTGGTTTCTCTAATTGTGTGCCACAGAAATGTTGAGGATAGCAGTATGGGAAGGAGAAGCCTATGCATGATTTCATATGTGTTGGGAAAGTGGGGGTCAGTCTTGTTCTGAGCCATGGAATGAACTGAGGATGCATTTGTGGAGATGATCCTATTATCTCTGAGCTTACAGGTTTCTCCGGCCACCCGACCTAGCAAGGCTGCCTCTGGCCCTCCACCTCCGGTCTCCCTCGCTCCGGCCGACTACCCCTGCCCTACTTGCTCCGAACCCCGCCAACCTCTCCCTCCGCTTTGGCAACAGCTGCAGCCTCCCTCACCAATATCTATGGTGATTTGTTTTATCTTTTTAAAGTGTTTTTCTTCATTTAGTTAAACCCTAAGGTATTGGGTTTGTTTCTCACTTTTTTCTTATGGTCAAGGGTGGGAAAGATACCCATGGGGAATTGTCCCATCTTTCATTGAGGTTTTGATCCATCCACTCTGGATTTGAGGTAGGTGAATCCTCATTTTACTTTTTTAATAAGTCCATATAATGCTTGCGTGTTTTTAATTAATTATTTTTCTTCATTTGTGGCTTTTCATATTAATTGGTAAATATGCTTTAATGTTTTCAAATTAGTTATCTTTGTTAAAAATAGTTTTTATTATGTTTTCTGGTTTGTGTAATTTGTTTGGTCGGTTTATAAATTTTGTTTGAAAACTAGTTTGCTTATGATAGAACTGTTTATAAACTGGTTGGGTTGTTTATATAGTTGTTGATAAATTTTTTGTCTTGTATTATAAAGGCATCATCACTTTAATGATTTTATGTATTTTTATGGAAATGATTTAGTGCGTGTTTGAAAGGGTTAAGGTATTTTTTTGAAATTGTGAAATACTTGGGGTGTGTGTGTGTTCGAAACTCAAGGGCGCGTTGGGCACTTTCATATGCTTTGTGTGTTTTAGCTTGGCTTAAAAAGGGTGCATGGACACACCTAGGTAAATTTATGGTGAAACACACGTTTGGAAATATTTATGTAAAAGTGGTGTTTTTTGTTTTGGGAAATGGTGTTGGCGTGTGTTTGGTCTTTCAAGAGCGATTTGGGTGTGTATGGTTTTAAAAGTGGGTTTTTAACATGTCGTTCATTTTTGTTGGGTTTTTCACACTAAACATTGGTTGAGTTTCCCAGTTGGATCTTCCATATGGTATATGATATTTATAACTATATTTTTATTTTTTATGAGTGTAATTTCCATCCAAGAAAAATGATTATAGGTTCTTTCAAATGGTTTTTCACGCTATGTTCTCAATGCGATGTATTTTTGGCCGTTAAAGAAAAATGTTTGGAACTAATGTGATATACATGTCTGGTTGTTTATAAAAGTATGGTTTTGAAAAATATCGAAAGGCCCGTTTGGAAAATTTTAACATTTTTTGAAATGGTTTAATTGTCAAATGGTGTGACGGTCCAGTTGGCACTTTGTTAATGTGAAATGATATAATGTGTATTTGGGGGTTCTCCTATCTAGGGAAACCCTTTATGGGTGAATGCACAGGAAGCGTCCGCGTTTGGAGAAGGAAAGTGCGGTGAGATGAGTCATCTGTGCGAGGGCATTTCTACTTACACTGTATTATTATAACCACCATTGGTTCCTAATCGTCTTTTAGATGATCGAGTGATGGTTGTTGATTAACCCCGATTAGACGGGTTGGTACCCCCTGGATTGGTTGTTAGGTTTGGTGGGCTTTTCCATTGGATTGGTCAGTTATTGAGAGACCAGTTGGTTATAGACTTAGGAGCATCACTATATGCCGGAAGGTGGTTCCAAAACCGAGTACATCCATGGGTCTTCTAGGGATGTTTAGGATCACCCATGGTTACTGGATTATTTTTATTTCTTGTTTACTTTTCGTTGTACTGGTTTATTTTCCAGCTTCTATTGTTTACTTATTCTACTTTAGCCCAACATTGGTATACATTGTGTTGGGTTTAGTTTATAAAATGACAAATGATTTTTGGAAATGGTATGTCATGTGTGTTGGGTTTGTAAATGATAAAATCATTTTGATTATTTCAAAATGTAAAAAAACCTTACTTTTATATTTGTATTTCAAACTTGTGTTAGTGGATAGTTTTGGGAAAGGAGACGTTGGATTCTGTGGTTTATCTTGGAAACCCTACTAATCATTTTTAATGTCCATGCCTATCTTTATCATTTCAGTTGTAGGTTTCCTTCACTCAAGTTTTATAGCCTAAGTTTCTCATTATTATAGAAAGGTCGACCTTTGGTTGGGAGGTGACCTGAAAGGTCACGTGGAGGTACGTTGATCTATTCTGTTCATTTTTTTTCGCTTCTCAAGTTAAGTTTTATTATTCTATTTTTTTCTTGTTTATTTATTTGT
Source organism: Viscum album (assembly GCA_963277665.1). Taxonomy (NCBI): domain Eukaryota; kingdom Viridiplantae; phylum Streptophyta; class Magnoliopsida; order Santalales; family Viscaceae; genus Viscum; species Viscum album. The sequence goes on along the minus strand of OY728143.1, from coordinate 452,678,699 downwards.
CTTTATGTTCCAAATTGTTCCCAACGATTAAATTTTGATGCCCGGTACCAGTTTCCAACCCGTGGGGATCGGGAATGCTCCTCCGGCCTTGTCGCGGACTAGCTCGGTTGACCGATTCAGGGTCGACCTGGGATGGTTTGTGAAAAAATGGTATCAGAGGAGCCCCTTGTTATTTTGGGGGTTCGGTAGATAAAGATTAAGACTATATAGACTCGATAGGTAGGTGTGGGAAGGATGTCATGAACCCTCGCTCATTCCGAACCTCCAGTCGCCAGGGGTAGTCTAGGTTTTGAACATTCTGCTTTTGTTTTGGGATTGAGGAATAACAATGGAGGTGAACACATGTCATGTCGTGATCTCACATGGAGTAGTGACCCATGAGGTGTGTGATTTAACGATTGAGCTTCTCCTAGTTATTTACACTTTCTTGGGGAGTTTCTCAGTACCATGCCGCCAAGTTAACCGTAACTGCTAGTTCCTCATCACTACGGTTTGTGTAAGTTGGGTTTTGTTTTGGTTTTAATTGATGTAAGTGTTTTTTTTAATGAAAAGAAGAAAAGATTTTTGGAAATTGAATTTGGTTTGAAAAGTGGGTTTGGTATTTGGAAAGTTTCCTTTAAGGAAGGTGGTTTTGAAATCTAAAATGGAAAGGGGATTTTGAAAAAAGGAATTTTTGAGTTGTGTTTTTATTTGCTTGTTTCTTTTGAACTGGTTGTTTTGGATGAAGGATCTTTCTTTGATGTTTCATCGTATTGATATCAGTTTTGGAACTATTTTTTATATGTTGTTCAGAATATTCTGCCCAGAAAGGTCCTCAAGGTTTCTGATAAGTCGTACCCGGTTTTTCGCCCACCTCGGACATTGTCTGCCTTTTACAGTGATCGGGGTCCATAAGGGTAGTAGAGTGGCTTGAAGAGGTTGAACATGTCCTCAGGGTATTGGGAACTCCTGAAGCTGTCATAGTGCATGCTGTTTTGGGTTTTTTTGAAGGTCCATCTTTGGTCGAATGGGAGTTGGTTGCCCCACCATCAATGCAAGTTGGGATGATGTGTAATGTCTTTAAATCTGTCTTCGTCCAATGGTTTATACCTAAATAAGTGAAGATGAAGAAAATGGAAGAGCTTATGTGTATTCAACATGGACAACAGATAGTGAAGGCATATGTTGACCATTTCAAGAAGCTTGTGTCATTTTATTCATAGGTAGCATTGAAAGATCTGATGAAGACTTCTCTCTTCATCAGGGGTATTCATCCAGATATCATGGAGCAGGTCCTCCCTTCTAGGGACCATCATTTCAAGAAGCTTTTGGATGAGGAATTCGTAGCTGAATTGGTCTCTGGAGCATAGGTGCTCGGAAATCCAGCGTATCTAGTTTCTCGTGAAGGTTCCTCATCTGGCGAGCAGCGTGTGCCAGAGAGACCAATTATTAAAGATCCATCTGTGGTGGTTATGGCTTCTAGTTCGCCTGACCGTTCAGTGGTGTGCCACCAATGTGGCCGGTTCGGGCACATGAAATTGTCATGTCACATCACTTAGAAGAAGTTTCATTGTTTCGGATGTCTGGTTCATCTAGAGAAGTTTTGCAGGAAGCATCTCCTGAAGAAGATTTTGTGATCAGATAAATTCCAGTGCTTGACTGTGAGGAAGGAGATGCTTCGGCCATTAGATCCCCATCCACAGGTCTTGGGGTGAAGCTCGCGCGCAGTCAAGAGTTGTCAAGGGTGTGAAGTTTTGGTCCAAGTTTTGTATTCTATGTTGGAAGTGGAACATTTAAAGTCTTTTCATTTTTTTTTTATTGTTAATGTTTTGACATTGTTGTAGGTCCATTGTTTCATTGTGAAGTTATAATGGACATGTTCTGTTGTAATCCAAACAGTTTATTTTGTCTGCCTTTGGTTTTCCCAATTGTGTGCTTTTCTTAAATGTGTGTTTGACCCATGTATGGGTCGATCTTGGTTTAGCGGTGTTTGTTTGGAGATATAAGTGCCTGTGGGGGAGTCAATACTTGTAGTTATGCTCGTGTTTACTACTATTAATTAGGATTTTCTCTGGGGGTTTTCTCTAGTACTTGGGGTTTTTGGTGTGGGTTGAGAGTTCTAAGTTTCATCAGAGTTGTTGTTTCGCTCGTACTATAGAAGTTAGTTTCGATTGGTTGGGAGTTCCCACGTAGCCCCCCCCCCTCCCCCCACTTTCCTAGGTGGTGTGATTGGGTGTTAATTCAGGCGCTAGTTGAGTTATTGTGGTGGGGAGAACCCTCTCGTGTTCTCACGTTCTCTTGTACATTGGTTTCTTTCAGTTTTAAATGGGCATGGATTCTTGGTTTGTCCATTTTTCGACTGAGTGACTTTCTGGGGGAAGAAAGTGTCTGTGGTGGGGATAATTGTCACACCCCAAATTTTTGATTGATTGATTTATTTACTTATTTTTATTTTACTATTTATTGGTTCCGGGTCCTCGCACCAAAGTCCGTACAGGGTCCTGGATTAAAAATTATCCCCAGTTAATATTTTGGTGGGTTCCGGATCCATGCGCAGTCACTGCACGGTGGTCGGTAGTTGGGCGATCACCCCATATGTTTGTGCAGATTCCCAAGTGTTCTGGGTTGAGGTGCGCAACTTGTGTGCCATTTATTAAGTCGTGTGACAAGTGCGCGATGACCCCATTTTTAGAATAAAATAAATAAACAGATTAAAATTTAAAAGAAAAGAATGTTAGATAATAACAATAATATTATGCTATTTTTTTTGTTATAATAATAATTATTATTAAGAAACATAAAATTATTAATGATATTATAATTCTTTATAGATTATTATTATTAGTATTATTATTATTATTATTATTATTGTAATAATATTATTATTATAAAATGAAAAAAAAGAGAGAATAACCCCCCCATAACCCTAAATCCCATCAACCCCTCACTTCCCCATCACGGTCTAGCCCCCCCCCCCCCCCCCCCCACCCTCGTTCCATGCATAGTGCCCCAGTCAGCTTCTCCCTCTTACAGTCACCCCACTCCCCACACCACGATCTGGCCCCCAGTAGACCCCACAACGGGCCGGCTCCAGAAGACCTCGCACCCCCTATGATCTGGCGGCCTCTCCTCCATGTTCCCTACCCAACCTCATCTGCCACAGGTCTTCGCCGCCCCTCACACCCGCACCCAGGCCTCCCTCTGTGCGGCACCCACAACCTCTCAACACCTCCGCGCTTCAGTATCTCATCGGAACCCAGCAGCCTAGGCCTCCACCATCTCCAGATGCACCCCCCCCCCCATCACCGTCCAGTGCTTACCCCCCTCACCGATGCACTTGAGCAGGTCGCGGCACCCCGGGCCCTTCGTCTGGAATCTGACCCTCGTCTCTACATCCTGACATCACTATTCCAACCTCCCCTTTTCCGCTCACCCAGCCTCACCCTAGCATTCCTCATTTGCGCAATTTTTAAGAATATGGATTCCATGACTTTGATCCAGTAGCGGAATTTGAAGACGGTGGGTCATGTGCTCCTTTACTGTCTCTCAGTGTTTGTTCTCAAACTTTGTGTCCTCCTAATTGGGCCTAAGTATCTTTGATGTATTGCTAACATTTTACCTCTCCTGGCTCGGGAGGTGGATATTGGGCCTTGTTATCAATAATAAATTGCAGAAGTGGGTGTTCACATTGATTTTTTCTATTTCAGGTTTCCTTCCATTGAGGGTGGTTCTTTTGGGCCTATTTTTCCTTTCAATGCCGGACTGTGCGGGGTTTGAGACACATTCTTTCTTGGTTTTTGTGTCTCTTGTTTGTTGTATGGGGGTGGGTTCTTTGATTCCGGTTTATTGGATGGTGGATGACTTGTGGGTGTTAAAGTATGTGGAGGTAGAAAAATTGTGTGGGGATGATGAGTAGAATGACGTGGTTTCTCTGATTGTGAGTCAGAGCATTGAAGAACATAGCAGTGTTGGAAGGAGCAGCATGTGCATGAGTTCAGATGCGTTGGAAAAGAGGGGGTCGGTCTCCTTATGATCCATGGAATGATCTGAGGATGCATTTGTGGAGCTGAGCCTATTCTCTCTGAGCCAGCAGGTGTCTCCAACCACCTGACCTAGCAAGGCCACATCTGGCCCTCCACCTCCGGTCTCCCTCGCTCCTGCCTACTACCCCATTCCCTCCTTGCTCCGGACCCCGCCAACCTCACCCTTCACTTTGGAAGCAGCCACCGCCTCCCTCACCAGTATCTCCGATGATTTTTATTTCATCTTTATTCAGGGATTTTCCTTAGTTTAGTTAAACCCTAACGTCTTGGGTTTGTTTCGCAATTTTTTTATTGTCAAGGGTGGGCGAGATGTTCGAGGGGCATTGTCCCATATTTCATCGAGGTTTTTCTCTATCCACACTAGATTTGAGTTAGGTGAATCCGCATTTTCCTTTTTGAATAAGTCCATATAATTCTTACATGTTTGTAATTAATTCTCTTACTTGATTCGTGCCATTTCAAATTAATTGGTCAATATGCTTTAATTTTTTCATGTTAGTTAGCTTTTTTAAAAATAGTTGTTATTTTTTTCTAATTTGTGTAATTTGTTTGGTCGGTTTATAAACTTTTTTCATAAACTAGTTAGCTTGTGATAGAACTATTTATAAACTAGTGGGGTTGTTTATACATTTGTTGATAAATTGTTTGGCTTGTTCTATAAAGGCATCGTCACTTTAAAGATTTGATGTATTTTCATGGAAATGATTTAGTGTGTGTTTGAAAGGGTTAAGGGCTTTTTTTTAATTATGAAATTCTTGGGGTGTGTGTGTGTTCAAAACTCAAGGGCTTGTTTGGAACTTTTATATGATTTGTGCGTTTCAGCTTGGCTTAAAAAGGGTGCTTGGACACTCTTTGGTAAATTTAAGGTTTAAACGCCCATTTGTCCATATTTATGTAAATGTGGTGTTTGTTGTTTTGGGAAATGGTGTTGGCGTGTGTTTGGTCTTTCAAGAGAGATTTGTGTGTGTATGGTTTTAAAAGTGTATTTTGAACATGTCGTACGTTTTTGTTGGGTTTTGCACACCAAAAATTGGTTGAGTTTTTCGGTTGGCTCTTGCATATGGTTTATGATCTTTAGAACTATATTTTTATTTTTATGAGTGTAATTTCCATGAAATAAAAATGATGATATGTTATTTCAAATGGTTTTTCATGCTATGTGCTCGATGCGGTGTCTTTTTGACCGTTGAAAAAAAATGTTTGGAACTAAAGTGATATGCATGTCTGGTTGTTTATAAATGTATGGTTTTGAAAAATATCGAAAGGCCCTATTGGAAAATTTGAACATTTTATGAAATGGTTTAAATGTTAAATAGGGTGACGGCCTGGTTGTCACTTTGTTAACGAGAAATGATTGAATGTGTATTTGGGGTCGCTTCTATCTAGGGTAACCCTTTATGGGTGAACGCACAGGAAGCGTCCGTGTTTGGATAAGGAGAGTGAGGTGAGATGAGTCATGCGTGAGATGGCCTTTCTACTTACACAGTATTATTATAACCACCATGGGTTCCTATGCGTATTTTAGATTATTGAGTGATGGTTGCTGATCAACCCCGATTAGATGGGTTGTTACCCCTAGATTGGTTGTTAGGCCAAGCGGGCTTTTCCATTAGATTGGTCAGTTATAGGGTGACCATTTGGCTATAGACATAGGAGATTCATCGTAGGTCAGCAGGTGGTTCCAAAACCAAGTACGTCCATGGGTCTTCTAAGGATGTTTAGGATCACCCATGGTTAATGGATTATTTTTATTTCTTGTTTACTTTTCATTGTACTGGTTTATTTTTAGCTTGCATTGTTTACTTATTCTACTTTAGCCCAGCTATGGTATAATTTGTTTTGGGTTTAGTTTATAAAATGACAAATGATTTTTGGAAATTTTATGTTGTGTGTTTTGGGTTTTTTAATGAGATAATTGTGTTGGGTATTTTAAAATGTAAAAAAACCTTACTTTTATATTTTTATTTCAAACTTGTGTTAGTGGATTGTTTCGGGAAAGGATACATTGGATTCCATGGTTTATCTTGGAAACCCTACTAAGAATTTCTAATGCTCATGCATATCTTTATCATTTATGTTGTAGGTTTACTTTGCTCAGGTATTCTAGGATGAGTTTCTCATTGTCGGAGCAAGGTCGACCTTTGGTTGGTAGGTGACCTAAAAGGTCACGTGGAGGTACGTTGAGTTGTTCCGTTCATTTTCTTTTTCTACTGCTCGAGTTTAGTTTTATTATTTCATTTTCTTCTAGTTTATTTATTTTTGTTTATGGGACTAATTGTTCCCAATGATTAAATTTTTATGTCATGCACTAGTTGCCAGCCCGTGGTGATTGAGAATGCTCCTCGGGCCATGTCACGGACCATCTCGGGTGACCGGTTCAGGGTCGACCTGGGTTAGTTTTTGACAGAGACTATACCCTCTTTTATCAGCATAAAAATCAACATAAATAATAAACAATAGAAAAATAATATATAAATAAAAACAATATCAATATCTAAAGATTAACAAGCAGAAAATACAATATCCAACTGAAGTAGAAAGATATGCCATGTTAATGTATGTCTGAAGTGTCAAAATAAAATATAAAAAATAAAGACACCAATGAAACCCAAGCGGGTCCCGAACCAAATCTAGTCCCCTCACCATGATCCTTCCTAATTCATCCATCTAACTCAGGGCATTTTCCCTTAACTTATCCAAAAAAACAAAGAAGTATGCTTGGGTACCAATCACGCAGCCCAAGTAGGGTGGGAGTACAACTCAGTAGGCCACCACCAATGGTGTCTAAAACAAATCTGGTCAATAATAGTGTATTCTATTGTATAATTAATAAAAAAATTAATAAAGTGAATAGTTTACATTTATTCAATTATCCATTATTATATGCATAAACCTCTGGGATCTTATGGACACTTGAACCACAATACCTGCTTCCGCCTGCACCAGAGTATGATATATCCACAAGGGATATCAAAAATATGAATGTCCATGTTTCCAATCATTACCATAATCCATGTTAAATTTATCAAATAGGTAAAGCATTCAAAATAGTCTGACATGAGTAATGTTCATTATGGGCTCTAACTTCAAGGGTCTATAGTGTGTAATACAAAATGAAGCATAAAATATTCCTCGTAAAAAAATTAGAAATATCTCATGATGTTTCCCCTCGAATGGTCACACATTTCTTCGACAAACAATCAGAATCTCACACAGTCTTCTTCCCTTAAGGCTCTCACATCCCTTAAGTAAAAAATATTAGATGCTCTCTCAGTCTTCTTCCCATAAGGCTCACACTTCCCTTAAGTAAACAATATTAGAAGCTCCCTTGGTACTCTAATTTAAATATCACTCTCACACCCCAGTTATCCCTTATGCTACTCTTTTCCATCGATATCACAATCATTTCCCATTTCACTAAACATTACATTAATTTATTTAGAAATTGATCAATCATATCTAATCCTTCAATTAATTCAATAATTAATTGGTCATTCTATCTTCGTTAATTAATTAAACAATTAATTAACTGCATCCATTCTATTAATTAATTCACCAATTAATTAATCATTTCAAAACTCAACATTCAATAATTAATTCAGCTATTAATTATTTATAATTTATAATTTAATAAATCAATAATTAACTCGACAATTAATTATCCCCCAATTCCATTAATAATTCAAAAATTAGTTTTTTCCATAAATACCCATAATTAATTTCCTTGTTAATTAATTCCATCAATCCCATTAATTAATTCATTAATTAATTTTCATAAACTAAAAATCCCAAAATTAATTCCCTAATTAATTTTCTCAAAATATATCATCCATCTCCCATAATTAATTCCAAAATTAATTTCTCAGTTCAACCATGCATTTATATCATTATCATGGAAGTAGATCATCATGTCTAAAACATCATTTATAAATCATTAATTAATTAACTAATTAATTAATTAATTCAATCCCATCAATTAATTCAACAATTAATTAAAAGCATACATTCACATTAATTAATTAAACAATTATTTAACCATACCTTTCTGATTAATTAATGGAAAAATTAATTATTCACATCTCTCCTATTAATGAATTCAATAATTAGTTCTCTCATTCACAATATCAATAACTCATAATTAATTCTATTATTTTTTATCTCAAATCATTTATATCAATCTACCTTCATTAATTCAGCAGTTAATTTTCCAAATTACTAATCTCATTTACCTATAATAAATTCGAAAATTAATTATTCAATCTTATCATTTCAATATTCCATAAATTCACATTAATTAATATACCAATTAATTAATCCAATTCATTCAATTTCACAATCACAACCATCCCTATTAATTAATCAGCACATTAATTAATCCAACTAAGAAATCATAACATTACATCCATTAATTAAAATACCAATTAATAAATCCAATCAGTCCCATTAATTAATTTCACAATTAATTAATCTAACTCAAACCCTTAAATTAATTCTCCAATAAATTTTTCACATGCATTTCAATTAATTAATTCTACAATTAATTAATTTTACTCATTCCCTTCAATTAATTCACAAATTAATATTTTTCATGAATTTCATTATTTAATTTAATAATTATGTAAGCACGTTTCTTTATTAATTAATTCATCAATTAATTTAATCTCATCATTTAATTTAATGAATTAAATGACATCATTTATCACATAAATTAATTTATCAATTAATTAATCCATCAGTTCCATTAATTAATACCAAAATTAATTAATCTTATTTAAAATATGAGTATCCCATAGTTAAATCCACCATTAAAGAACTGTAGAAACTCTAAAGTTTTCATGAACTTAATGAGAATAATGACTATAGGATTTGAGTTTTAGACCGCCTACCTCAATAATGGTTATGAAGAACGATCACCAACAGAAAACCACAATTTTAAGTGGATCAATTATGAACGCTGCAAAGAACAGAATTTAGATCTGAAACCCGAGAGGTACACAGAGGGTATTCGATCGAAGATGGTGGTGCGCGGAGGATATTTGGTCCAAGAAAAAGGTGTTTCGATGACTTTCGGTCCAAGGAGGAGGTTAGTGGAGTCTCTTTGGTGAAGAAGAAAGGGTTCCAAATCCCTGTAGTGGAGTTGAGGTGAGTCTGGAGGATTATGCAATACTAGAGGTGTGTTTTTAATATGTTGAGCATCAGTATTAAATGATGTAAATTCCCATTTCATATCATGTAAATGTTGTATCATTTTTTCATTAAAATATCATCACAACTCTTTAAAAAACAATTAATTTAGTTACACTTATTAATTACATCACTTTTTTACTAATCTGTCGTATTAATGTCAGGTGTCAACTCATCATCTTATTGGTAATTTCATGGACCTATACCAAGAGCCTAAATTAAATATTAAATATTGGTCTTGAAATGACCGCCTCAATTTTAGGGTCACGATGTCGGTGACAATGTGTCAATCTGACCCCCTACGAAAAAATTGTGGTTAAAATGGTGTTTTGAAAACAATTATTTTCTCAATTTAATAATAATAATAATAATAAATACTATTATTATAAAGTATCTTTCACCATTTAAATATTCACCAACAATATTCATTAAATATTGATAAGAGTTAATAATTTAATATTAACTCCGCATTTTCATTAACTTAGTATCGACTAAAAATTTCACTATTATTGCATTGATCAATAACAATTATTCACACATAGTGAAACGTCATTTATTATTTCAGTGAAAAAAATATTTAATAACACATGTATTATTCCATTCATTTTGTTTGAAAAACTAATAATAATACACTTATTATTAATAATATTCATTTTAATAGTAATAATACACTTATTATTAATAATATTCATTTTAATAGTAATAATACACTTATTATTAATAATATTCTTTTTATTAATAATAATACACTTTTTCATTTAATTTCATTATTTGGGGATTAATTATTAAATTAATAAAATTAATCATTTAACATAAAAATTAAAATAACAACAAACTCACATTGGGAATAAATGTTATACCCTGACTAGGGTAAACACCCCATTCTGGACCCAACGGTGGTCTCAGATTTATAATATGATGCACCATTTGAGAGATATTAATTATTTAATATTCAAAAAATGGATTAAATAATTAATTAAATATAAAAAATGTTCTTTTTGCGAGCGAGGAATCCAAACATCCAATGCTTACAAATGTTATACCCCACCTAGGGTAAAACCCCTCTTATGGATAACAATGGTCTTAGATTTTCTATACAACACACCATTTTGGATTTATTCAATTATTTTAAATAAAAAAGTGTGGGCTTAATATATTATATTTAATATATTATTTATTCAGTCTTCACCAAGACTTTCTAGGCCTTGAAATCTCACACTTAACTCAGTGTCTTACCCCAAAAATATTCAGTGGAATATTCGAAGATGTTAACTATCATTTAAGACCTTTAACAAAATTTTCAAAATTTTGCTGATAAATCTTATTTTGGTTAATTAAAACAAAGAAAACCCATCATCTCCAAAAAATTGAAAGGAGTATTACCTAAAAAATGAATGGGATCTTACAACCTTGATATCATTATTCCATAAAGGAGACTTTATTAATCCAACAACAAATTCTATGGATACATCACCTCATTTCCAAACTATCTCTAAAAGAGTTTGGATTAGGCCAGAAGGCCTCTGGTTCTCTACCATTATCTGATAGTGGGTGTAATAATGGGACATATAATTAACAATTTCATGCTTCATATTCATCCACTAGAAATATCATCTCATGGAAAAATACATATTTGTAGGGACAAGTTTAAATTCCTATGGATGACTATGACAATCATACAACACTGATTATCTCATGGATAATTGGATGATAAACTAATCCTCTAAGTATAGAATACCATAATAAGAAAGAGTCCAACTAGGAACATTCTACCAATTATAAAAGGTTTAACAAATTCCTATATACTCTATTTCCAACTATTTTCCCTATATAATATACTAAAGGAGATATTAAAATAACTAAACACTGGTTAGAACTATACAAGAGTCATATTCCTACAAATCCAGTTGAAATTAAGAAAAAAAATCCCCATCAAGTCCCACTTTTATTTTCATTCCAAAAAAGCCTATGGTGGAACTTTCTGAGTAATAGTGATAGTGAAAAAAATTACCCTTTACAAGGGTATATGTAATGTCAAATTCCAATATCTAGAGGTATTCCACCCACACAATCTATCTGATATTCTTGTTCTTTTGAGAAAATATATAGTTCAAACTCTCCTAGTCAAAAAGACCATGAACCTCTCCCCAAAAAGATATCATCGTCAATACTTAAGTACATGAATTACTATAGAATGCTCCAAATCCTTAATGGGGTAGTTTTTCTCATGCTGTAAATGATGAAAAGAACCATAGGCCACAATATCATCATCCTACATAAGCATGCAACCTATATAAGCACTAAAAGTATCACAGTACACTACATACCCCTTACCAGGTTTAAGTAAGGTTGGAATATGAGCTAATTTTAGAAGTCATTTCAAATCATCAATAAAAATATGAAATTTAAAATCTATTTATAACCTCACCCATTTCTTGGTAAGAGGAATCAAATTTTATTCCAACTTTTAGAAATCCTTGATGAACCACTAATAATATCTAGCTAGACCAAGGAATCTCTATATATCAAAAATTTTATGTGGTTATTCCCATGAAAAACATCCTTCACCTTATCAGGATTGACTAAAAGTTCATGTTTATAAATTTTGCTCCCTGAGAACATCAATTCTTAGATCTAGAAATTTAATTTCAACAGCTTTTCATAAAGCTAGCAGTTTCTCTAGATTCCCAAAACCAGAATCATATGGCTCTCGTGTTCATGCATTTATCTTTAATAAACTAAGACATATTCCTTGAATAAATCAATGAATCTATTTTGATACTAATGGAATTTTTTATTTACCAAAGCTGTAAAAACTAAAGGATTGTTAGTCAAACCAAAAGGAATCAAAATATATTTATAATTTCCATACCTACTCTAAAAAGTTGTCTTTGAAATATCTGACTATTGGACTCTAAGATGATGATAACCCAACTATATATCAATTTTTGAAAACCACTTCTTCTCCTTTAATTGGTCAAACAAGTTATCCACATTGGGAAAAGAGTACTCGTTCTTAACTATTACTCAGTTCAACTTTAGATTTTCCATGTACAACAATGAAAATCAGCATCCTTATTAGTGAAGATAATGATGGAATCCCATGGTGAAACACTATGATGAAAAAACCCCTCTCCGCCAAAGCATCCAACTGGATATTGAGCTCCTTTAGCTCAGTCGGTTCCATGTGATAATTCAGTGTAAAATCATTTGTGTAACTAGGACCAGATCTATTATAAACACTACCTCCCTCTCTGAAGGAAGACTAGATAAGTCTTTTTGGAATACATCTAAAAAATACAAAACAACCATATAAATATCAATAGGATATGATACATTATCAGGATCAACTGAAACAATAGAAAACAAACTCTTTAGCTCTGGTTGGGAACATCCTACACATCTAGACCTTAAATCCCACTCCCCCTAAAATAATTAAGTGAACCCATCAGTGGTAGATAATGAAAGACATTGATGATGAAAAAAATATTAGAATTATGAGAAAATAGTCAATCCATACCTATGATTATGTTAAACAGATCCAGATCATGAACTATAAAATCTCAAACAAAATCTACATTAGTTGTCGACAGAGAACAACATGGACACTGAAACCCATTCTCCTTCCTCTTTCCAAAATGTGTCATAAACTCCATAATAAAGGACACGGGATCCATTTTCCAATTCATCATGTCAAAAATTGAGAAGATAAAAATGAGTGGGAGGAACCTGTATCAAACAGAATAGTATCAATGGAATAAGAAAAAAAAATGGTACCTCTCGCTATAGTCAGGCACATGTCATCCTCCATCGGAAACACATCCACTATGTAAAGGTAATTAACTCTTATAAAATGTGTACAAAGACCTATATACTTTGAAGCTTCTGACTATGCCACATACGCCTTTGGATATAAATATCCCTTACAATAATAATGAATAGACATGGCCTGGAAGAACCTTTCTAGATGACCTCAGTGGCCATAATCATTTCTAATATTCATAGGTGTGGGATAAGGAAATCAATTTTTTCTAATATATCAACATTGATAGAAAGTTATAGGAACACTACTGGGTGTCACAGATGGTGAATATGAGGTTCGCAGCTGAGAACCACCTCCACCACTCTTGCGATGGTCATTCCACATCCTATTCTATCCTGGAATGCCATTGAAATGGCCATTGGGTGAAAGAGAATAGATAGAGAATCCAATCATTCCTTCTTTATCTATATCTTTCATCATAAAAATATTTACCATGCCATCATACGTGGTAAGATTTAGCAAGTGAACCTATGACTGGAAATGAGTCCGCAAATCCCATAGAAATTTCTGATCTTTTACCTAATCATTTATCACCATCTCTAGTGAAAAGTGAACTAGATCTGCAAACCAATTGGTGTACTCATGGTCTAAGATCTCTCCCTACTAAAAATAGAGGAACTCCAGGGAATTCACAATAATTCAATACTTTATGCATAACTAAAAAAATAATAGGGTCTTGAAACCCTTCTAATACAAGCCCACATGTGGTTCTTATTGCAGCATAGAATCTCACCACCACATCATGGGACCCTCGAGTCTGAACATTCAACACTTCACCTTGATAACCTCTAGCATATCTTGTGAATCAAATACATGTTTGATATTTTCCATCTATTACTTTACCTATTTAGGTTTATTTATACCATTAAAGGATGGGGGTTTCTCATGTAGAAACTCTTGAGATCATTACATATCCCCTCAAGCTCATGGATGCACCTCAATGACTAGGTTCTGAACCAATGGTACGTTTTGAAGCATGTCATGAACTATCCATATTCTAGCCTCTATAAGACTCTAATCTCGAGGGGGATTCCCTTGAGGATCATCTCTCAATTCACCCTCCTATGGAATTCAAGGAAAACATCTCAGAGGCATTTTTCTATACACCATAAATAAAATAAATGGTCATATAATAAGAAAAAATATCAGTTTAAAAAAATAAAGAAAATAAAATAGCAATATCAAGTTCAAAACCCCAACATTGGAGATACACATCCAAACATCCCATGGTAACTTGAGGTTATTCATGGAATGAGCTATCCGGGAACTCACTGCAACCTACCACTCAAGTCCCAACAATATTATCTTTTGTATACCAGATGTCCCAAGATAACGAATCTTAAGGAAAACCCTCTTCTAATACTAATTTATAATAAACCAACCTTGGATACCCTCCCCTGGAAATTGAACAGCTTCTCTAGTGACCCAAAGGAAATTTTCAATCCCTATAGACTGGAGACAAGCATCTAAGAAATAGAACATCAAATAGTGGGAACAATTTCACCCAACCTAAAATAGGATACATGACACATATACATAGTAGAAACAGATAATGGAAAGAACAAATCAAATGATATTTTCTATAAACATAAATTGATAACGGTAGAAGTAAAACATAAATATAGTAAAACAACATGATAAAACTATTTGGGGGGATCCAATAACCAAAAATGACAACCAAAATATGAACCAACCACTCCATGTGATATCTGGGAAATTTCCCACTATCTTACCACCAGCTACCCATAATTAGATGACAGAAATTTCACCACCTCATTGTAGTGCCTATCCCTTTCCTAAATCAGAATAAAATACTAGGTATAAAAATTCCTAAGGCAATTTGTAGTGTGTAAGATAAATAGGAACACTAGGATCCCGCCAAGGTGTTCTATATCGGTCCTCTAAACAACAATCCCAATATTCTCAATTTACAGAAAACATAACGTGATGAGAAAATAAACTATTTTTATCAAAGAATAGTAAACAACTAACATTTGTGGATAATTACAAAATAATGATAGGTAAATTAATTTCAATTCATAGATCGATAAAACCATTTGAAATTATCAAATAATTCATATAAAATCCAAAAACAATAAAAAACCAAAGTACCATGGTAAATAGAATAAAGATAAAAATAGGTTAGGCTCGTGAGATATCTCATACCAAGAATAAGACTAGAAAACAATCTAGTCCCTATGAAATAGTCCCTGAAGAATAGAGGAAAATCCCATAAGTGAACACCCTACAATGTAAAATCAATTCTCTAAAACACAAGGCCTAGGGAATTGAGAAACTCACAATGAGTGAACACCCCCCCCCCTCCCAAATACCAATGGGTGAGGCCCAAAACGACACATTCAACCTAAGTAATCAAGGTTTTCCATATTCTGCATTTATTAAATCATTTCAAAAGGGATTATTGCATTTTAAAAATAATTTATAAAACCTCTTTCCATAAAATGTTCTTTGAAAACCATTCCATAAAATCCATTTTACAATTATTTTAAAATAAAATTCGTTTACCCAAATGAGGGAAAACCATCTTTTCTAATAAATTTATTTACACACAAAAACTAATAAATTGTGATAATTTATTTATAAAAAAAATTATAAAATAAGAGAAATTATAGTTCATCCAACATAGGATAGAGATAGAACCACCTAAATCAAACTCAGGATGTGCGCCACCCACAATGGGATCCACACACCAATAGTGAAAGGAAAGGAATGCATATCAACAATACATCTGGAAGGGATAAAATTAGAATCATTACATGATCACTAATCCCACAAATTCAACATAATTCCACTTAAAATGAAGATAAATGAAGAGGAAAAAGAGAGAATGGGTCACTTATCAAAAGAGAAGCAACTAACCACATTGGAGATCAAGGATCCAAAATAAGAAAACCAGAAGGGATGAAACCACAAAACATCACCTCGGAGAGACCTAGGATTTAAGGGTGGAGGCTTTATAATGAATGAATAAGATTCAAGCTTGTAGTGTAATAAAACCTATTGGGAAAGTCTTCATGTAGGATTTCATGATGTGAATTTGGTTTACTTCCTTAATTATTTTCCCACCATGAACTAGGTTTCTGGATTATGTGGAGTTATGGATTCACATTTTTAATCAAATTCATAGAATGAATTTTTCCTACAGGCAGCCCTAAGAAAAGACTTATAGGAAACTCCCAAAAATTATCATATGCCCTCCAAACCTAGAAAATAAACTCTTAAACATTAAAATTGAGTGTATATTTTTATCAAGATGTTAAAAGATCCATAGTGGTGTGGAAATCCATCTCACGGAATAGCCTTAACTTTTCAAATATTTAATGGAATGAACCATATGTTTCACCTACATGATCCAAAAATGAATCATATGTTTTCCCTATGATTCATAAAAATAAATCTTACATATCAATTTGATCACTTTTATATATGATTTATTGTCCCAACCCATTCCATAAAAAGGTACCCCTCCAGAGGCGGTAGTGAAGGAAGATATATAATGACCCCCAAAGTCCACCTCCAATAGGCTATTGGTTGAAAAATAGATCCAATGGTAGATAAACACACACATATGGGAGGAATTGACTTCATAAATATATGATAAGTAAGTGATGATATGAGAAAAACCACAAAACAAATCAACATCATAATAGAAAAAGAAATCCCAATACATGATGTGATGTTATACATAATTGGATTTAATTAAAATGAAAATGTAAAAGAGATAAATCATGGATAGAAACCATGAAGCTCAAACAGCTTTTAAGAAACTATTTGAACTAGTAATTTCTAGATTGATTCCTAATAAGCTCCCACTAGCCAAAAAAATATTTTATATGTACATAAGGTGAGAAAAACATGTATACTGAGTTGAATCCTCCCTAAAACCTCTCATGAAAAATATGAAAGAGACAAAATAAAGCGTAGTGAGTAAATAAATGAAGCTAACTCATTACCTAAATAGGTATAGAATTCTTTTCCCATCCTCACCATGGATCACTCACCAAATAACATACAAAAGTATAATCACAACATTGAGAACACACACATATACGCACACATAGATATATATATATATATATATATGGAAACATTTTAACCACTTTCACACTATTTTTTAACTCCACACCCCAACATCACACGTCATGATCGCCCATCCCTTTCATAATAATTATTCCCAAAAACATCTTATAAAATTTGACATATCATGCACCATGTGCAACACATAATCACATTTATATCCTCCATATTGTAATTATTTTTCTTCTAGAAGACACGACAACCAATGTGTTATGTATTATGCCTTAAGTTATTATAGCCTGTGCATAAAACACCTATAATAATTCTATAGAAACTAAATCTATAAAACTTTCATAGGAAACAACCTCAACCCATCGCAACCCATATCACACATGTAAAGTAAATCTTAATTTTTCATACCCATGTGTAATCTTACAATTAAAGAGATAGTAGATTATAGGTGGTAGTCATTAGTCTGTATCCTTTACAAACTATATGTTAGGAAAAACAGCTAGAACTTATGGTTATTAGTTTCCATTATCACAAGGGTGTGGTATGTATAAAATAATAAGACATATAGAATAGATATAGCTTATAACCACATTAAGGAAAAAACCTAGCATTAGACTCATTTGTTATTATCATCTCACAAGAAACCTAGTTTCCTCTGTTATGATATAAATATCAAATAATAATAAAATTATTATGTTAAATATTAATTAATTAATTATCCATTAATTCATTTTAATTCATTTCCATGATTAATATTTTAATCATTTAAGCCAAGTGTTGATGACACTATTAGTTATTTTCTTGTATTCTAAAGTATGTTATCATCAAATGTAAGAATCAAGAAGAAACTCCATTATTTCATTAATTCAATATAATTTCATAAACATATAGGTACTTTAGGACTCAGCCTAATATACCACTTAAAATTTTTACTCATAGTGTACAGAATCAAACTGTGTCCGTTAGTTGGAAACTAGTCATATAAATAACATATGTCCATCATCCATCAAGTGGGAATAAATTAAGAAATAATAATTAATGAGAAATACCTACTCTGAACTCATCCTGGGCACACTAGTTTTACATACCATTTAATATAAAATCACATATGACATCTCATGCCAATATCTTTACATCGGTGCCCCAAAACACCATCATCATCATAACTGACACTCTATGGAACCACCATTATCATAACTAAAATCTTGTTCTATTATAATCATCAACACAATGGACTCTAGTATCCCAAACTATTACTCATCATCCCACAAATAATATTAGGTTCTCAATCATTCACATAAAGGTACTACATTATAGATCACATGTCACACCCGTGTTTTGGAACTCATCTTCGGTCCCAGTTCGGGTCAGCTTTTTGGTTATTTATAGGAGAACCGGGGGGTGGATGTTTTAATTTTTTTGAGTATTTGTTACTTTCTTTCTTGGACTGTATTTATTTGTCTGTTTTTTCCTTGAATTTTGATGAAAAGTGGTGTTTGGGGGGTGGGAAGGACATGGCGCATGGTTAGTGTACAGTTAGTAGTAACCATTCTCCATGTCCCAGGTAACTGTATAGAAGCTCCTGGGTGACACAGTAGCTACCACACGGCTACAACACAGTTATTATTACCATGTGGGTAGGCTGTGCAGTTGAACTATTTCTTGATAGTAATAGTCTCACAATATCTGTATGGTTTGACAGATTGGGCGGACTAACCGTGTAGCATGTCCAGATCATTTAAATCTCTTTCTCTCTCCACTATTTTTATACCATGACCCATATTTTTCCCCCATTTGGCCTCCTCTAACCTAGAAACCTCCCATGGGGGATTTTGACAGATTCAAGACCCTCCAAGAGGTATCTAAGGGATTTTCATAGGGTTTCTCCACCTAGATCGAAAGGTTGGAGATTTTTTCCCTCCCTTCTTTCTTTCTATTAATTTTTATCTTCTTATCTAACCCTAGTGACCATGTTGACTAATTTTCAGGGCTAGTGTTGCTTGTTTTTTGAGTGTATTTTCCTCTTAGGGTTCCTTGAGGTTGGATCTCCTTTGGTGCAGTTGAGGTGAAAATGAGGTTTCACACTGGATTCCAGAAGTTTCTTCATCATTTGAGGTAGGATCCCTTTACACCTTTCCTTTATAGTAGAGATTTCATTGATTTCATGATTTTTTTCACCTCTCTTAGTTATTAAATAGTGATTTTTCATGCTTAGAATGATTTTTCCTTGTGAAATAAAGTGTTTTACTTAATTTACTAGAATGTGTGATGTAGATTTGACGGGTTTTTCCACTATGTAGTTGTAAAATGTCATGGTTGGATTTTCTAAGTAGTTTAGGATTCATAAAAGAATGGTTTGGTTTTATAAATGATGGTTTGATATTTAAAATGGAGAGTTATATTTCCAAAATGGATTTATAGGCTTTTTTGGTATAGAAAATGGCTTGTGTTAAGTTGTTGATAAAAATTTGGATGTTTGGGAATGACATGAGGTTCGTTTGTCATTTTTATTAAAATAGTTTCACCCCTTCAAGAGTGAGTCCTTCCATGTTAGTTGATTATGAGAAGAGATTTTCCTTAGTATGGGACCCCCCCTTATGTAATAATTGTTTAAGTTAAGGTCTACTTCTTAATGTGGTTGAGGTGGTGCTGGTTTGTGTGATGTTTATGGTGGGATATATATGTGTGTGTGTGTGTGTGTGTGTCTTGTTGTTTGTATTGTGTGTAACACCCCCATTGTTATCATATAATGAGAACCTAGCATTGAAAAGAGGAATTATGTTAACGTTTTCAGTACTGGTAGTTCATGCACTGACCAGTGACACCCAACAGGTGGATACTTAGGTTTATTATTATGAGATTGGGCCCCTCCATCTGTCGTATGTTAGGGTGGTTGGGCATTTGGGTGTTTTCATTTCATCATGTGGGGAATGATGCTGGGGAAAAGTTCACATGTATTATTATGTTATGGTTCCCTTAAAAGTTCCTCTATTTTATTGTGTTCCTCTAATACTAGTATAGTTAGTTCCATTTCCCTTGTTATGTAGAATCGAATTCATTATATTTGGTTTTTTATGTTTGTTTGAAAATATGTGAATGTATTTTTTTTTAAGAAAGGGTTTCAAGAAAAAAAAATTGAATGAATAAAAACTCTCCCCTTTTCACTTTTATGAAAATAAACCTTCACTATTTGTTTCTCTATTCCCTTCTACCCATGAACATTGTTTTACTACATGAGGGAAATGGATAGTGGATGTGATTTTGATATTTTAAAATATAAAGTGTGAAAAACATAGATTTATATAATGTATTTAAAACATACTGATCAATGTTTCTTTATTTAAATTATATAAATTAGGAATATAATTATTCAGGCTTACCTATGGAGTTTTAATACTCATGCCTATAGTGTTTTCTTATTTTTAGTTTCTACTGTAGGTTTTGGATTCAGTTCAATCGCCTTGGATGATAGTTTCTTGTGGATTAGAGAGTAACCCTTGGGGTCGCATGGAGGTTCTATCATAGGTATCAGGTTTAGTTTGATTTTTTTAGTCCACTTTTCTATTTGGTTTTTTATATCTTTAATTTTAATGTAAATAGTGTAAGTTTTAAAAAACAATATCTAGTTGGTTTTCTATATCTTTTGTTCTGATTTTTTTAAGTATTTTTAATTGGGAAAAATTGTTCTCTTTTTCACTCTAATGATTCCCTTGATGTTTGTTCCCAGCCTAGGAGGATTCGGAATACCTCTCGTGCCTTACCATGGATCGGCTCATGTGATCGTTTGAGGGTTGACCAGGGTTGGTTCATAAAAAAATGGTATCAAAGGAGGTAGACTCTTTTAAGGAAATTACTTTTTGAACACCCATAATTACTTAGGTGTGTCAAGTTAGGTGGATTAGAATTTTCGGGACTCAATAGGTAGGAACAGGAAGGACATAATGAACCCTTTTCTCATTCTGAACCTTGGGTTACAATGGGATGTCCAGAATTGTGGGTGTACTTTGGTTATTTTGTAATTTTCTATATTGGTAAATGAAAAGGGATTTGGAAAAGTGGCATGTGTGTTCTCACAGGACCTGGAAAGCCATTTGGATCTGAGGAAATGGTCCTAAAGAACTCCTTGAGATAGTGGTGTGATCGGTATATGGTCGCTAACCATGTAGAAAAGTCACCCATCGGAACTAGTTTCCCCTTGTGAACCATTTTGGATCTTCCAAAATTCTGGAAATCGTTTTGAAAACTCATATTTTGGAATTGTGAAAAGATTAATTTAAAATGGTAATGGCCTTGTTTTGGGAAGTGTAAAAATGGATTTTCATAACTTACTTCAAGAAAGGTTTAGAAAGGAGGGTTCTTATGATGTGAATTTTTTGGGTAAAATAGAAATGGTTTGACAGTAAGTGTTGAACTACTAAAAAATTTTTGGAAGCAGATAAATTGGTATTTGGAAATGGTTTTGAATGGGATGATATGGTTTGAAAATAATGGTGTAGAATCCCAAAATGGTTTGGGTTGGGCGGTTAGTAATTTTTTTTAATTTTTCTAAATCCTTAAATTGAGTAAATTTCTTTGAAAAGGGTGTGTGAGGTTTGGAAATTGGTTTTAAATTGAATGGTTGGAATTATTTTTCTGTAAATGTTTTTCTAGTTTATAATTGGGTTTTGAATTTTTGTGTTTAACAGTTTTTGAAAAGGGGATTGGAGAGTTTTGAAATGGAAATGTGGTTTGAATGATTTGTTTTGAAAGGTAGAAAATGTTTTTTTACCTCTGGTGTTTCTGTGGATGACCACATGCATGAGGATATGCAAAAAATATTGAATGGTTATGTGGTATGGCATAAGGATGTGAATGAGTGAGACTCAATTGGAATCCATTGGTGAGTTTGTAACCCATAAATCCTATTTTAATTCTAATTATGATATCTTTTAAATAATGGTGTGGTGTGTCTTCTTGTGTTTTGAGAATGTTGGTTGTAAGGATTTTGAGCCTAAGGATTATTTCTAGTCTATTAGTGTTTCTAGTTTTTATTTTTGTGGGTGGTTTTTATAAAAAGTGTTTCCGGAAACCTTAGTGGTGGTTTCCTCTATGTTTTGGTGTTCATTTTTAGTATTTTTTATCCAATGGACCAACTCAATTGGACTCTTGGTTTCTCCTTGTTGGCTAGAGTGCACCCCCATGAAGAATTAATGAATATTCTAATTGTCTTCATGGGTGACCTATCCTTTGGTAAACCCTCCAGTTGATCAATGAAATGATTTCTATCTTTGAATTTGGAACTCAAATATACCTCTTCATTTTTTTTGGTTGAGCATATCCTCTCATAGTGGGAGGGAAGCTGTGTGAGAGGTGGAAGGAAGTTTTAGTTTCTAGTGTGGCCTAAGTTGTTGAGGGTAGGATTTGACACTATTGTGTCTAAAGGTTCAATATGTAATCAGTAAATAGAATGTTTTATTTAATAAGGAAACATGGTCTGAAGAAATTAGTGCTAGCCACTGTCCTAGAAAGGATCTCTGGATCTTTTGTCAGGTTCTCCTAGGTAAAGTTGTTCTAGGCCACTAAGGTGGCCAGTTTGGTTATAAGAGGTTGTTATAGATATTGGAAAGAATCTTGTTTTGGTTGGGGAAGTGGTTATTATCCCTCTCCTTATAATGTTTCCTTAGATTGTAGGGGTCATGATCGGTGGTGTCTGTAAGTGTTCCATTCTCTTTTAAATGCAAAGGTGGATGTTGTGGAGCCTTTTGGGACTTCTGTTTTGACAAAATCATATATTTCCTTCAGGGATTTAGAGATTCTCGATTCTGGATGAAAGTGTTTACCAATGTATCCTTTCTGTTTTTGTTAACTTTTAGAGGTGAAAATGATTATGTATGTGAATCTTCTAAGTCCCTATCAGGGTAAAGTGACATGTTAAGGAAAAGTAAGTATTGGGTGTGTTGGGGTCTGTTGGTTCATCTTGGAATGTGGTGTGGTAGCTTGGGACACCAGAAGGAGAAGTTTGGTTTGGTGGTTTATAAAGCCACACTACAAGGCAGGAGATGCTTCAACCATCAGAGCTCTATCCATAGGTCCCAGAGTGGAGCTGGAACATATTCAGGAGAACCCCAATGGTTTTAGAGGCCTTGGATTAATCTATATCTTTAGTATGGATGATGGAGGTAGTTCAGGCCTCTAGTGTATCTATTCGAATTTTAATGGTCATGTTCAGTAGAAAATAGTTTGGGAACCTCCTATCCACTTTTTGACCCATTTGGGTGTACAAGTTTTCCATTTTTATGGGGAGGTTTATTGTTTCATCTTCTTAAAATCTCAGTGGTTATATTTCACTGATTGTGAATTTCTTAGTGGTTATTCGGGGATGTGAATTTTTGGTTTATTGTCAGTTGTGGTTTTATTGGTCCATTAGTTCATACCTTCCCTCCCCTTCCCTTATAGTGGGAAATGTTAGTTCTTGTGGGAAGTTTCTTTAGTCCTTTTAGTCTCAATAACTCTTATGGTGGGGAGACCCACTGGGGTCTCGTTAAAATTCCTCAGAATGAAGTGGTGTGAACTTGTCTCTTAGGACGGGGAATCCGTTCAGGCCACCCCATGCCAATATCTTGGTTTTTTTCTTGCTATTGGTCTGGTGATTAGAGGTCTTGAATATAGCCACCTAATTATAATTTCTTACATTGAGTTTCATTCAACTCCTATACCATTTTGGACCAGTCAACTGGAGGTATTTAAATTTTGGGGGTTTGTGGCATTTAGTGGGGAGTCCATTCGATCTCCTGAATCCATTTCCTTAGTTATTCCATGTTGGTAGTGTTTTTGTAATCCCTTTGGTTGTCATTCATTTTGAATATACTTGAGTTGTAAAGGATTTGTGTTTTTCTCTTTTAGTATAATCATTGGGTTGGCTTTTCAAGGGCAGAAAGTGTTATAGTGGGGAGAATTGTCACACCTGGGTTTTGGAATTCATCTTTAGTCCCAGTTCAGGTCGGCTTTTCAGTTATTTCCTTAGGAATCGGGTGTGATGGATTTGAGTTTTTTGATTATTTATTCCTTCATTTCATATCCTGGATTTCTTCATTGGTCTCCATTGAGTTTTTGTGAAAATGGGTGTTTTGGGTGGGCAGGCCCTATCTCATGGTTAGTGAATGGTTAGTAGTAATTGTGTTCCCTGAACCAGGTAGTCATGCACAAGCTTATGGTGAGACAGTAGCTACCACACAGTTAGTCATATCATGTGGGTAGGCCATCAAATCCTTCTATTTCTTGGAATTAGTGTTCACACAGTATCTGCACGGTTTAGTAGACCATGAGAACTAACAGTGTGGCTTGTCTAGGTTATTAAAAACTCTTTCTATCTCACTAAATTTTATACCTTAAACCCACTTTTCCCCCCATTCGGCCTCCTATGATCTAGGTGCCTACCATGGGGGGTTTTATCCCCATTAATCCCCTACAATAGGGGTCTAAGGTGTTTTTTTTGGTTTCTCCACCCTGATTGAAAGGTTATGTCTTATTTCTACTCCCTTTTTTCTTTCTCTCCATTTTTCTATTCTTCATTAACCATAGTGACCATATTGACCAATTTTTAGGGATATGGTTTCTTGGTTTTGGGGGGGGGGGGTTCCCTCTTAGGTTTTCTACAGGTTAGATATAGCCTCTCTTGAGTGCGGTTGAGGTGTGAATGAGGTTTCGCACTGGATTCTGTAAGTTTATTTGTCATTTGAGGTAGGAGATATTTTCACCTATCCTTTAATGTTTATATTTCATTGATATTTTGATTTTCACACCACCATTAATTACTAAATAGTGATTTTTATTTTTTATAATGATTGTTTCTTGTGAAATAATGTGTTTTTATTAATTGTCCAGAATGTGTGATGTGGATTTGAAAGCATTTTCACACTAAGTGTTTATAAAATGTCCCGATTGGATTTTATAAGTATTTTATGATTCTTAATGGGATGGTTTGGTTTTATAAATGATGGTGTGATATTTAAAATGGTGAGTGGTGTTTCCAAAATAGATTTCTATGTTATTTTGGTATAAAAAAGGCTTGTGTTAAGTTATTGATAAAAGGTTGGATGTTTGGGAATTACATGAGGATGGTTTGGAATTATTAATAAAATCATTTCATTTGGAAAACCCCTTCAGGGGTGACTCCTGCCTTGTTGGTTGATCATGAGATGTGAGAGTCTTTGGTATGGGCATACCTTATGTAATAATTGTTTAAGGCATGGAATAATCCTTGAGGTGTCCAGGGTGGTGCCATTATTTATGATTTGTATGGTGGTGTATATATATGGCTTGTTGTTTCAAATGTGTGGAACACCCCCTTTGTGAGCATACCAAGAGAACCTAGTACGAAAAGTGGAATTCTATGAATATTTGTTGCACTAGTAGTTCAGTCACTGACCAGTGGCCCATAGTAGGTGGATACTTGGGTTAACTACTATGGGATTGGGCCCCTCAGTACGTCCAGAGTTAGGGAGGCCGGTCGTTTGGGCATTTCAATTTCATCATGTGTAGAATGCTGCTAGGGATGGGGTCACATGTATTAGTATTTTCTGGTTCTCCTCTGAGTTCCTAGGTTTTCCCTTGTTTCTCCAATACTAGTACGGTTAGTGGAATTTCCCTCTCTATATAGAATTGAATTCCTTGTAATTGGTTTTTTATATTTGTTTGGAAGTCTGTGAATGTGTGGTTTATTAAAAAGGGTTTCAAGAAAAATGATTTGGAGTGAATAAATACTCTCCCCTTTTTCACTTTTATGAAAAATAAACCTTTCCTACTTGGTTCCCTATTCCCTTCTCCCCTTGAGCCTTGTTTTATGACATGAGGGCAATGGATAATGGGTGTGATTTGGATATTTTAAAATGGAAAGTGTAAAAAAATGATATATATATTGTATTTCAAACCTAGTGACCAATTTTTCTTTATTTAAAGGATGTGCATTGGGAATAGAATTATTTAGGCTTACCTATTGAGTTTTAAGACTCATTCCTATAATGTTTTCTTATTTTTAGTTTCTGTTGTACTTATTGGATTCTATTCAATCGCCTTGGGAGATAGTTGGTTGTGGATTAGAGAATAACTATAGGGGTCACATAGAGGTTTTGTCTTTGGTGTTAGGTTCAGTTTTGTATTTCTTGTTTAGTTTTCTCTTTGGTTTTTTTTATCATTAATTGTAATGTAAATTATGTAATTTTTGAAAAACCATATATTGTTGGTTTTCTCTATCTTCTGTTCCGTTTTTGATTTAATGGATTTTATATTAGGAGAAACGGTTCCCTTTGTCACTCTAATGATGCCCTTGGTTCTTATCGCCATCCCTGGAGGATTAGGAACGCCTCTCGGGCCTTACCACAGATTATATTGGGTGACCTGTTTAGGGCTGCCCAGGTTGGTTCGTGATCATACATTTATATAAAATATATTTTCTCCACAGATAATTTTAAAGGAAACTAAGGCTCCAAAATCAATGAATTCAAGCCTTACATAATTAATAATTGACTTGATTATCCTAGAACAATTAATCTTTAATAGGCAACCATTTAATTTCATCATTAACTAACTAGTTTTTTATGCATTGGTTTTCCACACAATAAAAATTAATCAAATAGATAAAAATATCTAAAATCAACATAACATGATTAAAGAATTAATTTCCTGATTAAAAAATTCCAATATTAATAGTAATGTTATGTTAATGCTTCTTTAATCTATTTTTAATATCATATGACTTTGTTTTTTTCAATTTCCAACAAAATAACTATGATAAATAAAACCAATAAAATACAAGTATGTAGGTAGCACACTATCAAGTAAATATGAAGTGGCAATAATAAAATCATTTGATCACAAAGTTTTAACCAATAATTTAATCTCTGCATTATGAAATATAAAAAAATATAAACATGTGATAATCCCCATTTCAATTCTCTAATTCTTATAATTATTAAATAATTATCATCAGTATTACTTAAGAATTTTAACATCATGGTGTGCTATCATTTTAATTTTATCAAAAAAATATAATTAGATAATGAAATTAAATTATCTCTTTCTCCCTCTTAGATAATTTCGATAATAATTATCATTATTCATGATCATGAAATAATTTTTAAAAATAAATATCACCAAACATGTAATATATGGGTTTTCCATCTCTTAGATAATTTGGATAATTTAATGTATCAATTTTAATATTAATATTATATCTTAACATGAAATTTTCCAAAATATTAAGATTGTAAAAATTTTATACAACGTGAAATATTATTTCTAATTCAATTACTGAATTAATAATAATAGTGAAGCACAAATCATATTCCACTACAAGTGATTATTTATTTTTTATGTCTTCGAAAATATTCAGAATGAAAATAAATTATCATTCATAAATATGTGATAGATCATTCTATATTGTGATTTCTACATTTTGAAAATATTAACAACCTACGTGAAATAATTCTTTCAAGGATAAAATCCCTACAACATGAACTAAACATTTAATTGAATTATTGAGATAATAAGAATAATAACACACTAATTATATTCTAGTACATGTACTAATGATTTTATCTTCATTATCGACTTCCAAAAAAATGGAATAATGTTTTTTAAATTGCGTGAAATTTCTAAATTATAATTTAATACATTAATATAATACATGTGATAATTTATCATCAATTTAAAATTATATGCTTTTTGATTCATGGATATTAAGAAAATAATGTAGTATGTGATTATTTTTAGGAATATAAAATTTAAGCTATAACATGTAATGAATACTCTTCTTCTCCATTTAATTATCATGAGATTATTACACAATCATTTTTCATATTTGATTCATAGAAAGGAGTTTCCAAGGTCTATCAAGATAAACATTATTTTGGTGATACAACTATATTATGGTATTTAAAAGGTTAATCTCACACATTTAAAGAAAAAAACATAGGCATGATCTGATTACACTTTTCCATTAAAAATGAAAATTAAAAAATCCCATACCTAGAGAATAAGAGGCTTTCAAACAACACCCAAAATAGAGGATAGGGGAGAGGGTGTGTGTATAGGATGACATTTTAGGAGAATCATTGAATGAGAATTAAAGGATTCCCAAGACTCTATGATGAGGCTCTAAGATTACCTAGACTTGAGAAAAAACAAGAATATTTGAATGGGAGATAATTCCTCAATATTGAGAATAAATTATGATGTTTTAAAGACATTCCATAAAAATCACCGGACATTCCTTTTATTTCTCATTTAATTCAGTCTTAACTCATATCTAGATTGGGATCTATTTAAAACCTTTGAAAATTTTAGATATAATTTTAAATGGTCCAAAGTAATTTAAATCCTTCAATTTAACTACTAAAATCCATCAAAATCATGGAAATGAGTTAGAGGAGTGAAACCAAATGAAAAAATGGATTTTTTTTAATTAAAACACTGCCTATATGAAGGAAGTATTCACTATATAAGGGTAACATGGTTTTCCCACTATACAGTCGGTTACCTTTACATGGAATTTGGAATTCTTATGTGACCCTTATGTTACAATAGGATAACACTCATCCAACCTTTATAAATTTGGTGTTACCCTTATGTGTTCTAGGAATTCATGGGCTAACTATTTTAAAGGTCGATTATTTAACATTATAAGACTAAGGGAATGCCATTATATGGGACTTAGGTTACCCTTGCATGGGTATGGGAAAATCATACTACCTTCACGTGAGCTCGGAAAGACTTTTACACAGTGTATAGAGGCTCATGTTTACCATTATGCATATAGAAGAAAAATGTAATTACCATGTCGCAACTCTTGAAAACATAGGATTAACCTTATGCAAGCTTAAAAAAATGAGGTTACTTATATTCAAGAGAGGTTTTTTATGTAAGGGTGAAGAAATTTTTTATAAAACTTATTTTTTCTTAAATTATCTTATAAATAATTAAGATAAGGTTTTATTATCATTCTAAAAATCCAAAAAACACTTCTAAAATATAAGAATAATTTTTAAAAATTCCAAATGAACATTTAAAACATTTAAATTAATTTCAAAATTTAAAAAAAACATTTTATAAAAATTATTAAAATATAAAAAAAAAATACAAACTTCCAAACACCCACAAAATGAAAAAGGCCTGGGAATATTGCAGACATTTATATTATATAAATATTAAACAATTATCATCCTCAATAATTAGAAATAAAATGACAGTGAAAGTAATGGGATAATTTAATAACCTTTTGAGATATCTATCTAGGATATTGATTTACTTGGAACATATCCAACGCTCTAGAGGAATAAAATGTATAGCCAAAATACATTTTTAAAATACTCTCAAAATAATATCCTGATAGAGATACATATAAAATAGTAAAAAGTCCATTAATAAAATATTTCATCAAGTAAGGTCATCAATCTCATATATAAATTCGAAATTATACACTTCAACCCAATATAAATCAAGCAATCAAAAACTTCAGATATTGGGAATGTATATATCACTCTCGTTCCAACCTGATTTCATATAATCATAAAGTTGTCCATATGGATAGCCATAAAAACAAAACAAGTAATTCATATCAAACATTACAAAAAATAACACAACAAAATTAATCACCTTTCTAGAACAATCACTTCAAATTGATTTAAACAAAAAGGAATATAACTTCATGTAGGTAAAAACATTATTATATATAGAACATCAATAACTTTACTTGTCCATGATATCAAATGAAAATCTATACATACTTTATCCTCATTTATCTTGATGAAAAATTTATTTCGAACAATATAGATCTTATAATTCTTAATATTTCATGAAAAGGTATAATATAATGATTTCATATTAATTTATTAAGGATCTTATACATGATACCACAATTTATTAACTTCTACTAGTTAAGGAGCTCAAAACATAAACATGATTTCAAAAAAAATCTTACATTCTATAAATGTATCATGACATTTAATATTAAAACATTCTATATTTAAAAATAATGATAATAAAAACTTTTTATTAACTCTCTTTCATTAAAAACCCAATAGTTTGGAAAAAATTAAAGGAAACCTTATTAATCCATCTTCATAATAAGGTAGTAATAAAAATCCCCTTTCTGAAAAAATACCTCAAATAAATTTTTCGAAACTTCTTTTAGAATAACCTAAATTTTCATGAATGAATGGTAATTATTTATTTAAGAAAAAATATTACCATAAAAATATTAATTTTTCAAAAAAAAAGTTTATTACTAATCAAACAACCCAAATAGACATTAAATTAACTAATTTAATTTATCATGCATTAAAATTTATAAATAATATACCCACCAATATAATTTTAAACTCAAACATGTTTTAGGTTAAACCAATTCATAACTTTGAGAAATTTAAAACACTCTAATACTGATAGCTAACATTCACTATTTAACATGATTTCTAACATAACTCACATATATAGTTAAGTTACATGATTTCATCAAATTTTTTTATTCATCTGACACATATTTACAATGATATTTACGAAATTAATATCATCACATGTAACTTCAAAATTAGAGATTCCAATTTAACATATGACATGCATCGTATAAAAACATGAGGTTGCGAAAATCCATTTTATCCAGCTTTGAAATTTTTCCATATTTATTAAAAAAACTAAATTTATTAAGAACACAATCGATCAAATACTACAAATGATTTAATGTCCCAATTACCATTTATTATAGGTTCATTCTATTACTTTCAATATATTTAAATTAACACCATATAACATTCCTCAATAAACATGATCCCCTTGATCAATATAACCATAGTTTCTAAAAACATACAAATCAAAGGAACTCATCCAATGATCTATGATATTTTCCACTCTAGGTGTCATTGAATCTCCCATGTGGTTTTAAAATTCATCTTAAAAAATAAAATATCATGATGGGTGAAGTTTCCCCTATCATAATACTCTGGAGTCCATAAAACATGTTACTAGAATGAGAGAAATCTTGTCTAGATATGTAAGCACAAATGGCCACATCCACATCATAAATAGGGTCACATGCGCAATCCACAACATATGAGAATTTAAGTCACAACATAGGAAAAAAAATATTATAATACTAGGAAGAAAATAAATTAAAGAAAAAATATTAATATTATCTTTACCCAAACTAGGGATCATATCACCCAGACTGATTAAATATTATATTGATTAAAAAATGATGTTATATAGGAACACCTTCCCAAGAACTAAATCTCAACCAAAATAAAAACTCAGATGAGAGTATAGGATGCATATAATGATAGAAACACATACCATGTATTATATCTTCACATTAATAAGCACAAGGTGAGTGTTAGATAATACATGAACAAGGTAATAGAAACCGTTTCCCCAAACCATACCTCTATCTCAACACCAGACCTGAGAAAATTATTATATATAACATCACTATATGTTAATAGTTGTGTACTAGAAACTAAATATTAGAATAGTAAAAACAATCATATCGAAAGGATTTAATAGGTAGGTTTTAATTGAGTGAACAAAGAGGTTTCCAAGTACTAATTATAAAGGGATTTCAATCAAATAATTATGATAATCCTAGTCATCCACTTCAAGGGGATAACAATTGAAGGGATTTAGGCTCAAAAAGTTAATTCAAAGGTCCCACCACACATCAGGAGAAAAACTAAGAAATTCCCAAGTGAAGGGAAAACATCATAATTCAAAAAGACACATTTTCATTCAAAGAAATAAAATCCACCTAAAAAACTAACCTTGTACCTTCCCCCACAAAATATTTGACTCCTAAAAAACCCTTAGAAACAAGAGCCATCATTTTTTGTATATCTTATGTAGAATCGTCATATCCAATGAAGCTCAATTATCTCTCTATGTATGATTCAAACTGAAGGATATCACCAAATCCCCTAATCAATCATGTGTCTCATTATTTTAAATCAATCTCTCATACTTCTACATACTCTTACAATGGAACTCTCAGAGTGTCCTCCTCTAAGAATTACCATTGTCGTCCTCAACTCTACAGTGGTTTCTTAAACACATCTTGTTGAATGTATTTTGCATGAACCTATTTGAGATGTCGAACTAGATACATTCTTGAAAAATAAAAAAAATTGGGAATCCTGACCTATTATATAGATTGATTTTTAAGGTTAGTTAATTAATTCTTTTTTTCAACATTTTTCCAATGTTTTACCCAGTTCAAACACAGGCGCATATAATCATGATGCCTGATCCTTTCCTCGGTATCTACCTCATAAGAAACATCACTTCACGTATCATACTCATTAAACTTAAAGTATTATTCCTATGATCATATGTTCATCTAAAATATAATGTCTTATCCAATATCCCATTTTTATAGAACATGCTATGCCTAGCTGATATTGTTTCCCAATTAACCTATATATCCTCATCAGTGCCTAACTTCAAACTCAATTCTATATCTCAACCATCGCCTTTGATATCACTTTGTCATGACCCCCTCCCTCCAAAGGTACCCCTCCTAGACGAATAATTATAGAATCTAGATAGTCACCCCTGAATCTCACCTTCAATAGGAAGTGTTTTGGATGCCAGCATCAATGGTATATAAACATACATATGAGAGGAATTACCCTTATAATGTTTTGAGAAGTAAGAGATGTAATTAGAACAACCAAAAATGAAATCATGCTCATAATAAAAGAAAAATAAATCCCAATACATGATGTAAATTCATCGATAACTAGATACAATTGAATTGAAAATTTAAAAGAGATAAATTTCAGATACAAACCAGGAAGCTCAAAAAGATCTAGAACAACTCCTTAAACTAGTAATGTCTATATCAATCCGAAACCATCTCCTACTGACTTGAAAAATAATATATATACATATACATAGGGTGATAATAATATATATACTCAGTTTGATTATCCATGAAACCTCTCATACAAAATGTGAAAGAACCATACTAAAGCCTTGTGAGTAAATAAATGAATCTAGCTGGTCACCTAAATAGGTATACTATTATTTTCCCATCCTCTCCATGGATCAATCACCACATAATTCAAAAATATATAACCACAATATTGATAATATATATATATATAGAGAAATGTGTACCCCACAGCCACATCCCAAAAGGTTTACCACCCTCAATCCCCAATATCACACATTAAGATCTCACATCCCTTACATAATAATAATTCATGAAAACACATGGTAAAATGTAAAATATCATGTACCCCATGAAATAAATCATCACATTCATATCCTTCATATAGTAACCATGTTATTTATGGAAGCCACCATATCATTTTTATTAAGTATTATACCTCAATCCAATACAACTTGTACATAACATGCATGTAATTATCCTTCATATATTACATCCAAAATACATACATACACAATAACATCAAGTCATCACAACCCTTAATAAATGTGTATGGGAAATCACCATCATGCTTACTCAGATGTAATACTACAATAGAAGAGATTGAACGGGAAATGGTGTATCCATCCATCTGTATTCTCACCAATAAAGATGTTGGTAAAAAACCCCTTGAACCACTAGTTTTCGGTTGACCTTATAATATTGTTTGTGTTCATATGAAATAAAAACCCATATAGAATAGATATATCTCACAACCATACTGAGGAAAATTACCTAGACTTATACTCATCTTCCACTATTATCTCATAGGAAAAATTGATACCCACTCTATGTTCTAGATATCACATAAGAATATAGGAATCAATTCGGATATTAATTAATTCATTATCCATTAATTAATATCATTATATTTCCCTGAATAACATTTAAATCCTCTAACACAGGTTTCAATGGAACTATTTATTCTTTTATTTTATTCTCTATTATTTCATCATCATAAGTAAACATTCAGAACCATCCCCGTTTTTCATTAATTCATTATAATTCTGTAAAAATATGGGTACTCTAAGATTCATCCCATGATAAAACATAAAATATTTACTGATAGTTCATATCATTAAATTTTATCCCATGTTTAGAATCTAGACATATAAATAACATCCATCCATTGTCCATCAAGTAAGAATCGTGCTAGAAATATGAATCAAGGAGTAAGAGCTAATCTAAACTCATCTTGTCCACCCCGGTGCCATATACCATTGTATGTAAAATAACATCCATCATCTCATGCCAATGTCTTCACATCCCGAACCCTATTCCACTAGATTCATCATAACTGACACCTATTTCCACCATCATTATCATAACTATAACCTCAATCCATAACAATCACCAATACCACCATACCCATAGTTATCCTTGCACATTACTCATCATCACACCTATAATATTAGGTTATGAATCATTAATGTCAAGGTTATACATTATATATCATACACGCATATCAAATGTATTTCTTATGCACATTAGTTTAAAGGAAACTAAGGTCATAACTTCAAGTCATTCAAGCATTTTATAATAAAGAATATTCTTGGTCAGCCCCAAAAAACCCATCTTTAATCAACAACCATTTTAATTCCATCTTGAAGTAATTAGTATATTATGAATATTTTTTCCAAAATAAAACCTACTTTTGTAGTTAATAATAGCTATAATCAACATAACATGGTTGATTCATTAATTATGTGATTTAACAATTACAATATGAGCAATAATTATTATTCTCATGCCTCTCTAATCTAATTTACAATATCATCTATCTTTTTTTTTTATCAATTTCCATGAAATTAAGCATTCTAAACATAAGCAATAAAATACATCCAAGTAGATAGAATATTATCTTTTAAATATCTAGAGTAAGAAATAAACTCACTCAATCACAATGTACCAACCAATAATTTAATCTCTGCAACATGAAATATTAATTATCTAAACATGGGATAATCCCAATTTCAATTATTTAATATCAATAATTATTAAATAATTCTCAATAATAATATTTAATCAACTTAACACTATGTCATGCTATCGTTTTGATTTTATCATAAAATAATAATTAAACAATGGTATAGAATTGTCTCTTTATCTCTATTATAAAATTTCCAGAAAAATAATCATTATTCTTCATCATGTGATAATTTTTAACAAATAAAATATCACATTAGGTGAAAAATGGATTTTATATCTCCTATATAATTTCCATTATTTAATTTATCAACAACAATAATAATAATATATCTTAAAATGAAATTTTCTGAAATATTAAGATAATAAAAATTATTTAAGGAATGGAATATTATTTCTAATTCAATTATTGAATTAATAATAATAGTGATGCACCAATCATATTCCACTACACACAATTATTTATTTTATCCTTCTTATATAATCTCTAGAATGATAATAAATTATCATTCATCAATATGTGATAGATCATTATTTATTTTTATTTCCACATTATTAAAATTTCAATGACCTGCGTACAATAATTATTTCAATGATAAAAACTCGACAACATTAACTAAACATTTATTTAAATTCTTGAGATAGTAAGAATAATGAAAAACTGATTATATTATAATGTATGTGCTATTACTTTAATCTTCCTTCTTAAATTGAATAATAACTAAACAAAGTAGTACAAAATATATGTTATTTCTTAATTAAAATTTAGTACTTTTATCTAATACATATGATAATTCATCCTCAATTTAAAATCATAAAGTTTATAAATCATTAATTTTATGAGGATAATATAGTATACAATTATTCTAAGAAACAAAAAATTTTAGTTGCCTCTGGTTATAATAACTCTTCTTCTCCCTTTATTTATTTTGACATTATTACATAATCATTTTTTATATTTTAGTCATGCAAAGGAGTTTCACGGATCTATCGAGACAAAAATTATTTAAGTGATATAACCATATAATTAACTTTGAAAGCTTAAGCACACCCATTTAAGCAATGTAATATTAGGCATGATATGAGTATACTTGCACTTTAGAAACAGTAAAAGTAATAGATCCCCTATCTAGAGAAGAATAAGTTTTCATGATTCACCCAAAATAGAGGTAAAATATATGGAATGTGTAAAGGATGGAATTTGTAAGATAATTCTTGAATGAGAACTGAAGAATTATCAAGACTCTAAGTGTAGGCTCTAGGATCTCCTGAACTTGATAAAAATAAATCATAACTGAATGGGATAGAATTCCCTAATATTAAGATGAAACTACTAGGTTTTATAGATATTACTTGAAATTAACTGTACTTTAAATTTATTTATCACTTAATTTTATGTTAACTCAAATCTTTATTATGATCCATTTAAAACATTTGAAAATGTAAGATATAATTTTAAATAGTCAAGAGACATTTAAATCTTTAGTTTTCATTTATAAATTACATTAAAATCATGAAAAAGGTTTCAAGAGAGAAAGATGAAGAAAAAATGGATTTATAAAATTAAAACACAATTTATACATAGGAAGCATGTGATATGTAAGGGTGACATGGTTTTATCCTTACACACCTAGTAACCTTTACATAACATTTAGAGTTTGATGTTGACCCACATGTG
The DNA here is from genome assembly GCA_963277665.1 of Viscum album. Classification (NCBI taxonomy): domain Eukaryota; kingdom Viridiplantae; phylum Streptophyta; class Magnoliopsida; order Santalales; family Viscaceae; genus Viscum; species Viscum album. Next base: position 452,642,064 of record OY728143.1, on the reverse strand, counting down.
AGATAGGTTGATTGTCGTGAAACCTTTAAATTCTGGTGTTACCTTTACATAGGCTTGTATACCATGGGATTCCCCTTACACGGGTTGAGTATTTACCATTACACCACTTAGATAATTCCATTATGTGAGACTCGGGTTACCTGTATGTGGATATATTAAAACTCAAACTACCTTTATGAGTGTTGGGAAATACCTTTATGTAGCACATAGAGGGTCTAGTTTACCCTTTCACGCATATAATAAAAAGGGAATCTCCATTAAGAAACTTATAAAAAATTAGTCTTACCCTAACCTAATCATAGAAAAATTTGGTTACATATACCCATACTTAAGGGTAATGAAAAGTTTTATAGAAACTTATTTTTCATCAAATTAACTTATTAATAATCAATATAAGGCTTTATAATCATTCCTGAAATCCCAAAAACACTTCTGAAATATTAGAATCATTTTGAAAAATTGAAAATGAACATTTAAAATATAAAATTTGATTTCATAATTTTCAAAAAAATACTATTTTAAAAACACTTATTAAAATATAAAAAACATTTGTGAACATTATAATAACCCATAATGACAAATCCTCAGGAATATTTTTTACATTTACATCTAAATTTTTATTATTTTAATCTTCTAGTAAAATTGATTCTTATATTTTAGACTTATTACTTTTACAAATGTTTTTACTATGTCACATTTTCAATCAACCTATAAATATTACTTTTATACATGCAATATAATTCCCCAGAACTTTTCCATTTTCTTTTGGTTCTCAAAATTGGTTACTTTTATATACTCAAAACTAAATCGATATTTTTTCAAATTTACAATGGTTTTTAAATATTACTTTCACATTTCACTAAGGTGACCCTTACATATACAGGTTGACCAATCTTCATTTTTTTAATTTCTTTAAGTGTGTATTTAGGTTACTTTTATATAGAATTACTTTTAAACAAAATAGGAATTTTCTAAATTTACATAAACCTTCTCAAACTATATTCTTATATAATTATTAAAAATAATTCAAATAAACCTCCCCCAATTGCATCCAAGTATTATCCAAAACCATAGTAACCATTGATTAAGATAATTCAGCCCATCACTACTGATTCTTCCAATTATTAACAAGTCTAATAATATAAGTTATTATTCCATCATTCTCTCTATTTGAATTTTTTGTTAATTCCTTATTTCTATGTTATCAAAAGCTTATCCATATTTCAATTTATACTCCCCTGAAATTTTTATTCTCCTCATATATCCATTCTATCTCTTTGATAATAAAAATCAGAGTATTCCCTCTTTTCCCCAATCTTCATTGTACCATGAATAGTAAAAATATTATAATTGAACCAAAAACATAGCAAAGTGTCATCAACCACATCTCTAAGCATGTATGATTCAATGATTAGTGTAAAAGACAAGAGACATGGGTTAATGTATAAAATATTTTCCATTTCTTTTAGTCATTCCTACCACCTTTTAAAATAACCCACAGATCATGTCTTCCCCTATCTATATAATTTAAACATTTTATGATAACTTATAAAAAAAACACAAAAAAACAAATAAAGAATTATATATAATGGAGAAGGGTATAACTATCAAACCTCTTTATAATGAAGGATGTGGTTTAACTCCAAGTTTTAACCAATGATTCTAAAATACTAGAGTTGATAAAGGTTTTTTCATGATGTAAGACACTTGTTGATCAGTTCCAATATGATCTATTTGAATAACTCCTTACTACACTTTTACCAAAATGAAATGATACCTGATTTCAATATTCTTGGTATATGAATGATATATTGGTTTTCTTATGAGTTCAATAACAGTCTTGTTATCACAACATATAACCACATGTTTCTCCACTTTTTTAATGATATATTCTAATTATGGATTTATCAATAAGAGTTGGGTTCATGCCTTGGTTATTAAGAAATATTCTACCTCTATTGTGGTCATGGATGTTCTTTCCTACTTTTTATTCATCTTACTCACACATCTACCTTAAAGGAAAGATACACCACCACATGTGGACATTCGGTCAACTACATCTTCAACTCAATCTAAATTGTAGTAATCCAATAGTTCACTATCACTTACTATTCTAATTAATAATACAAAACTAAGACTACCTCAAGCATACCTCATAATTCATTTTACTACTGCAAGATACTCCTCTTTTAGGTTACTTTATAAATGGTCCACCATTAAATTTTTATAAGAAATATTTGGTTGAGTTGATATCAATTAGAAAAAAAAGACCAATGGTTCTCTTATAAAAATTATAATCAATAATATTCTTACTCTCAAACATCCTAAGTTTTATTCCAACCTCAATTAGAGTTGACATGGGTTTGTACTCATGAATGTTGAAAATATTTAGATCTTATTTTACAAAATTTCCAAAAATATGAATGTGTAATCCTTGTTTTGAACCACATGAAATCCCAAAAAAATATATTTAAGTTTAACAATCATGTACATTTCAAACTCCTACATTAAGAGATTGTAAAATTCCTCTATATATTTCTATTTTCTTCTTCCAAATATAACATCATCCATATATACCAGTACCATAAAGTTTTTTCCATGGATTTATTCGCAAAGAGATTGTGGTCAAAACCACCACTTTTAAACTCCATATTCTTTAAGTAAAAGTATAATCGATAATTACATGATCATGGAGTGTATTTTAATCCATATAACGCCGTATTCAAGCTATAAACCTTGTTTTCATCACTTTTAATCCATTAAATCATGGTCTATTCAATTTAAAAATCCACTTTGAGTAAACCATTCATGAATTTCTTTTATTATTATCTGGAAGATTTTAAATATTCTTTGAAATATCACTACCAGGAAGATCCTAACTGAACCTAGTTAGACTACTAGGGTAAAAGTCTCTTAAACATCAACACATTGTATTTGAGTATAATATTTTTATACAGATCAATCTTATTTGTAACAAAAATTCCATGTTCATTAAATTTTTTTTTCAAAACAAACTTTTTCCAGTAAAATTGTATAGTGTAGGTCTCCTAATAATCTCCCACATCTAGTCCTTATTAGTATGATCTAACTCATCATTCATGTTTTTAACCCATTATGACAATTTTTTTCTTCCTTAAATGTTTTTTTATACTATTTATAATATAAAATAATGTCTCATAACCCTTATTATTTGTGTTCTATTTGGGGTAGTCATATCACTAATTATATTAGATGGATAAACCTCCATTATCATATAATTATTTTTAATTTTTAGTTTTACCCCTTTAATAGTTGTTTTCTTCTTCAACTCAGCCTTGAAATATTCTTATTCTTAATAACTTTGTACAATCTATGGGTTCATACAATTCATTCTTTTGATATAAAATTTATAAAAATTGTCTCTTATTGGGTATCTTAAGAAGAATCCCGAAAATGTCCTATCGCCATACTTCCCTTAATTACCTTCTTTATTCTGAATGTTTCTCCAAATTACAATGACTAAATAATGTTTTAGTGAATTATTCATTTCATGACATGTCTCACATGGTGGTCTTTCCTACTTAAGGATTTTAAATTCCCAGTTGTGATTCTACATTTCAAACTGAGATATCTCCTTGTCATGGTGTCAAGAGACACCACTCTCGATAAGTAGTGTCATTTTCATATTAATCAGCCCATATTTTCTCTATTTAATGACTCAATTGTACTATAGAGTCCTTAATAAAGAATTTTTATGTTTAATTTCATATTTCATGAGGTAATTTTCAACTTCAATATAAGTTAAATCAATTATATTATCTTTCCATTGTATCATTATGGTGTGTCTCGTTTCATTTTCAACTTTCCTTAGTTACCTCTTTATGAAATCCTTAAATTATTTATTTATTTTCATTAACATAATACATTTCATTATACTGTGATCTTACAAGAAGACGATATATTACCTCTCTCTTAATTAGATAGGTTAATTCATAGGACCACAAGTGTTTCTGTGGACCCGATTGAGAAAATTAGACATCCTTTTATTCTTTTTTTAATAAGGACTTTATACAGTCTTCTCTTGCATTCATGCAACACATTTTTTTCGTCATTCTTCTCTAAAGTTAGGAATTTCCATTGTGGGTTTTGACAGGGATATATTCCTTATGGCTTTTTAGTGAAAGTTTCAAAAATTTTAATGGCATACATTTTTTTATCTTCAACTATAATAAATAATACTATTTATTTACTTTACAGTGGGTAAATATTATCAATTTTTCTCCATACTTTTATGAGTGTGTTCCTAGAATTATATTTTATCATAAAACCCTTATATTTAAATGTAACTTCACGTACAAAATCACAAATAATACTTATACTTAATACATTATGTCATAATCTATCCATGCAAATAATTATTGTATTGTTGAGCTTATCCCATGTCAGTCGGGTCTTGAAACTCCCCTTTATTTCTAAGGATCAATCATTTCCAAAGTATAATATTCCATAGAACAATTCCTTCATAATTTTCGAGAGGTTTATTTTTTCTGACATGTTCAACAAGAACCCATTATTGAGGATCCATATTATTTTTTTCCTCTTTGGGAGAAACATCATCCAGGTTCACCTCTAGCCACTTCTTCTTTTCCTTCCTATAAAGGACTAACGAGGTGAGACATTAGGTGAGTTATCTATCCTTCTTTATCTATCTCTCTTCAGTTCAATAAGTATCATTATTCAAATATTCTTTTTCCAATATATATATATATATTTTTACAAAAATCAGTTTGGGTTGTCTTTTATTCATCCACCTTTGACTTTCGTGGTTTTAATTTTCACTTCTTATTTTCTTGTAATCGACTACTTTTTCCAAAATTTGGAATAATGAAAGAAAGATCCAGAAAATAATTTCTTCCTTGTTTTGAAAGATACTATTTTTTTTCTCTGGTTGCTTCCTGGCGCTACTCCCATAAAATAACTCTTAGAATCTCCATAGTAAGACATGGTATATATAAGATAACCTTTAAATTAAAATTTTATAAAGGAAAATATCTTTCCACCTCCACCTCTATATATATTTCCATCCATTTAAACACTCCTTGGTTATTGGTAAAACCTCTATGACTATAAATTTCCTATATCCTTCTATCCTTCATTGTAATGAACCATATTTGTGCTTAAATTAGATGATTCAACATCAAGACCAGCCTTCTCCATCCCCTTTCTTTGAGAATCCATGGTTCTTACTATTTGGTCTTCAATATCAAATCCAACTTCAAAATTTTTAATGTATATGTTTTTTTTTCATTAAAAATCTTCTCAATGCCTTTTGAGCTTCATCTAGCTCTTTGTAATAGTTCCATATCTACAAACCTCCAAAACTATAAATTTTTTATTGGATCAACTAATTTTATTTTATTATCAATATTTTTCTCAAATAAATGACTTCTTTTTTGAGGAATTAAACCCTCTTTAATGTATCCTCTAATAAATAATTAATATAATCATCTCTTTAGATTGTTATTTATTTTTTATATTAAAATATAATACTTATCCTAAGTTTTCATAACTATATTGTTGATATTTTATTTCCTTTTGTATTAAATCTATCTCATCCTCAATCTAATCAACATTTTAAAAATAATTATTACCTAATACAACAATATTTTGATTATAATTCATTTGGATATCAAGCTCCTTAAAATCCCCATCAACTTCCACCTTAAGATCAAAAATACCTTTAAATTGATATTCATACTCTCTATCATTATTTTATTTTTAAACAGTACAAATCATGTAATATTCTACATAATATTTGAATTCAATTGCTTCTTTCTCCAAATAGCCTCCAAAAACATACTCTTCCTTGCTCACAAGGCACTTTATTTGGAATGAATTTCTGGATGAATTTCTTAGTTTAAAGTATCTTTTAGGGGTAAATTTCCTTCAAAGTTTTAGTATAATTTAAACCTAAACTTCATAACCATAAAATATACTAGGATACTATATTTCAATACATACAAATTTTCCACACAAAAACCACACCAAGGGTATCCTTCCTCTAAATATTTGTTTTCCTCTCATGAGTTTCTTTTACATAAGAGTTTTAAATTCATCCCCCATATATTCTAATTCATCTAAATATATAGGGATGTTAATAATCTCTATGGATTTGAATTTCATATCTTTATTTTCATAATTTATTGATCCCTACAACTTGGAATGAATTTCATTGGCAACTAAACAATTGTAAAAATAATCTAGAGATAATTCTCTATGGTTTCTATATTAAAGAGTGAATATCTTTGTGTAAATAAGTGGAAACATCCTTGAGATATTCTTAAAAATATTCTCATCCTTTATCTCTTTACTATGTCCTCAGATAACTCCAATAATTTCAAATATACAATTGAAAATTATATCAATTTTATCATCTGGATAATTTTAAATCGTTATACTTATTATTCAAAAATTAAATATTTTATTCATTTTCTATTCTATCACATTCATATATATTAGTCATCTTATCCCAAAAATCCTTAGTGGTATTGAAACTCATCACCTTCATATATATCAAGTTTTATAATTCATGATTTAATGAAACTTGTTCAATGGAATTGATATTAAAAGGTTTTCAACATGATGTATTCATATATAACATAGGAGAAACACTAATATATATCCCATACATGGTGGAAGATATTAATTCAAGACCAATAGACCATAAGTGATATCTTATCCAGTACCTATAGATTTAGCAATTGAAAATATTAAACATAGTTAATCATTGTTTATTCATATTGTTCACCATAGCATCCGATATTTTATAAAAGATTCTTCCTCGATAACCAATGTCTCTTATTCCAATTATTACAACTTCTAATCAACACACCCTAATAGGGGGTGAATTAGCATGTGTACTATTTGTTTCAGGATATCTCTCTTGTGTTATAAAGAGAAACATGAATCTACAACACATGTACATGACATCTGAATGTAGAAAAATAAATGTTCAGATAAAGGGTTTTACTTGATTCACCACCAAGGGATAATCCAAGGAGCATACGATAATGTTGTGTCGGTATAAAAGAGAGTAACACTATCCATTATATATGTTTCAATGGTTTCCTAAATAATGAACTATTAATCCTTTGAACACTTCCTCCTCTCATCTATTCACTCATTACATTGGGACAAGGATTACAAAAGGAATGGAAACATTCAACTCTCTTACAATGATTCTTCAAAAAATCAAATTTGAAAAAACCAAACTAGCGAGGGTGTTATAATTTCTCTTATTCTTTTTCTTCAATTATGATCTTAATAGTATATCTCACAATAAATTTTTTAGAATAACTACAACAATTACTTCTTATTTTTATTCATTATGAAAACAAATTACATACAATATTTTTAATAATTTTGTTATAGAAACACCATAATAACAATATTAAAAAAATCTTCTTTTTAGTTATTCAGAATCATCTTGATTTACCTAAAATATCATTTTCTTTTTTTCTTCCATCAAATGTGAAAGATTCTTTATTCTTGTTTGAATAAATTATTAATAATATATTATGATTTATAATATATTTCATAAACTTGTGGCTAACTAATATATTCTCACATGAAATAAAATTTCATAGTTTAATGATTTAAGACATTGTACATTCTGTATCATGTTCTTGATAGGTTGTGGCATGAATATTCTTCTATAGAATAGGAATCACCAAATAACTAGTACAATTTAATCCTTTATAAGAACCTTCATGGTGTAGAACTCCATGTTATAGAATGGAATTCAATTTTCAAATATAAAATAGAAATACTCTTACATTTCAACTTTAAACTCCAGAAATGACTTATACATATTCTCCTTGAATTATGAAAATGAATCTTAAATGTCAATTTAATCACTTTTACCTATGATTTTCCTTTCCTATATTTTCAACTTCTAGTCAAATTGATTCAAACATTTCAGACAAATTACTTTTACATATGTTCTTCCTTTTTTTAATTTTTCAATCAGTATGTAAATGTTACATTTACACATATAGTATACTTATCCATGACTTTTTCATTTTCCCCAACTACCCAATAATGGTTACTTGTACATACTCATAAACTAACTCAAAAAAATGAATTTATAGTAGTCTAAAAATGATAATTTTATGTATCACTTGGGTGAAACTTACATATATAGGGTAACTAATATTCCTTTTCGAAATACTTTGATAGTGTAATGTGTTTAATTTTAAATATAATTCATAATAAACTTTATGAAACATAGTAATTTTCCAAATTCATAAATTCATCCTCAAACTAGATTCTTCTAAAATTATTAATAATGATTGAAAACTAATCCAAGGGAATCTAAGGAAACTCCAAAACTATAGTGACTAGGAATAAAGAAAATTCATTCCATCACTACCGACTCTTCCAAATAAAAACAAATCCAATAATATAACTTTTGATTCCAACAAGAACATTCTCAATAAGAAGAAACAATCCTCATAATCCCTCTTAATACTTGGAGAAGAATAGAATAATTCTTTCAATACTGAAAGATATCTTGTTGTAATCAATTAAAAATGATGCAATATGATTTTTTCCTCCATGATATCACTCTGAATACCAATGGAGACTTTTTTATAATCATGGAGCATGTGCGGATACCACTAGAGGAATTCAAGTTTGGATTATTCACCGCAATAATGACACAATGTGATTGGATACCAAATTGATCAAAATAAAATAAATAATTATCATGATAAGGAAATTATAATATTATATTAATTATATATTAAATTCTAAGGATCCTATCAATATTGAATTTAAGGTTGTGTTTATCAAGTTTTTCATATTTATCTATTGAAATAGATGAAAAAAATATATTGTTTGGGATTGTCTTAAAAACTTTTTTAGGCAAAGTAATCTTAAAATTTTACAAGTAATATGGTTCATGTAATAAGTATAACATGAATAGAAATCAAGCATACTATTATCAATCCAATTAAGGTATAAGAAATTGAATAATCAATAAGCATGCATGGCATACGAGGATCAAGTTAAAAATCAAAATTATTGGAATAATAAATACCCAAGTTGTACTAGTAGTGAACTAGATTAAAAATAAATCCGGTAATTTTCAGTAATTAAGATATACTATTATAAATCGAAACAATTCACTAATAATGGAATAATAAATATTTAATAACCAATTATTTTCTGGTTTAAAACAAATTCATACTTGTAAATTCATCAATAAAAATAACACTATTATTTAGAAAATCTAAATTTTCATTTAAAACTAATTAAATAATCAAAAAATTTAAAAAACAAATATAAATTATAAATAATAAATTAAGGTTTTGTTTTAAAATAAAAAACCAATTTCATGCACAACAATTTATGAAAAAAAACAAAAAAAAATAGTGTTTCTATAATTATAGTTTAGTTTAAAATCCATTTATTTCATCATAACATTATAAAAGAAAATGAAACTAGTATTTATAAAATCTAAGATTTATTTGAAACCAAATTTACACTCAACACTTTATCAAAATTAATATGACTAGTACTGAAAAACATAAGGTTTAGTTTAAAACCCAATTTTTTATACCCGCTAGATGTATACATAATAGAAAAAAAATTATTTAACTTATAAATTCTTTCTCTTAATCCAAACCAAAGTGAAGAGAACAATTTCAAAGATTTATATAACTATCCAAAGTTTATTGACTATTAACATGATAAATCACTCCCATTTTTATATAAAATAAACATTTTTGATATTTCATTAATATATTGAAGCATATTTCATGCTTTATGAAACATATATTTCAACCAAAATTAAAGATAATTATTCAAGTTTATGGAATGAATTAAGTAAAATAATTATGCATGATTCTTGAAGTTTCTATTAAATAATAATTTTAAAATAAAATAATTAATTTAAATAAGTTCAATTTAGGTTTCTCAAATAGATAAAATTCATGTTATAATGAATCAAAAAATAAAAACAATTAATGGGGGAGAAAAATAAATTTGTAAAATTAATTTAATATTTTCAAAGAAAACTCATAAATAAATTTTTATAAAATAAACCATGAAAAAAACCCTTATATAATTTAAAAAATATATTTGTAACTTTAATAAAATGTTAGAAGTCCATAGGAAAACAAAAACATTACATAACTCAATTAAAGAGAGGAATAGGGTTGAGACTACCTGCCATTTAACCATCAATGAGATTTTTTCCATAATTAGATATCAAAATAGCTACATAAATTGAAATACAAAAAATCTATAACAAATAAAACCTTAATAAATTCACTTATATAAATAAAGAAAACCAATTACATAAATAAAACCCTTTTTAGATAACTCCTAAAATATAATCAAAACTGAAAATAATAAAACCCCACAATTACATAATATAGTAAATACCAAATTTATAGATTTTTTAGGTTCATCAAATGGTCACTACAGAAAAAGAAACCAATTTAAATACTTGATCCATCATCATCGAATAAACATGTAGTGTAAAACACAAATAAACAGGCATACCACTTTTGTTGTATGCACCTTCTCTCTTGATATCGATGGAGAATGTTTGGTGGACATTACCGAGTGATATAAAATGGACTCTAAAATCCACTAATATGAAATTGGACACAATAATCCTCATAATATATAAGAGGATACCTCATACTCTAAAATTTTTATGCCCATGGTGCCATTTTTTGATATTGGATTTTACCAATTATTAATTTTGATTTTTTTACTCTATTTCATCAAATTTAGGTAATTTGTATCATTTTTGGGCATCTAAAATTTTATATTATATGAGGTCATGCTGTGAACAATGGAGGTCACATCTTATCCCTCCCCATGTAATGGGGATATTTTATAGGGAGGTGTATTTTGTCACAACCAAGGAAGGCCATTCCACGACTCCTCTTATGAAGTGGAGGTGTCATCTAGGAAAGTGTATCATTACATGAAAAAGGAAGGTTACATTGTGACTCTACCTAGGTAGTGGGGGGTTCTAGGAACTATGTCATTTCATGATGAGGGAAGGTTGCACCGTGACCCGGCCTACCTATACTGAAAATTTAGAAAAAAATAATCTTTTTCCCTTTTGTGATTTTAACCCTTTACTTCATATTTTCCAACCCATTCGCATAGGATATCCCTAACCATTATAGATATATTCTACTACATTCCTACTTGGTGATATTCCTTCAATTCATGTGGCCTTTCCATGGTTAACCATGAGTTCTCATGGGTTTCTCCCCCTTTATCTGGTATTATATTGTTTGTCCATTATATCTAAGTTATTTTTCAATAATTTTCCATAGTGTCTAAACATAGGTCTGTTAGTGGGTGTATAATGGAATTTATTAGATTTTTAGGGTTTTTAAGATCACTTCCCCTATTTATTTTTTCATTAAATGAATGTTAAAAGGTCACAATGAACTTGAAGTAGGTGTCTCTATATAACTTATGTTTCCTTTGTAATATTGACAGTTCTTGAGTTTTTCTTTGGTTTTATTGATAAATAATACTTGTGATGATTTATTGAGGGAAAATTTGTTCTTTTTCATTTTTTTAATTTCCATATATTTGGTTAAATATTGATTTTAACTTTTTTCTTTATAAATCAGTTTTATACCAAAAAAGGGTGGTCGATAAAATGTTTCACAGAATGTTTTTTTTGTAATTTATGTTTAAATAGTTTTTTAATTATGGGAATTGATTATGTTTTTTAATAGTTTTTGGTTTCACAAGGGATACCTTGGGTGTGTTTTAAAAAAGAAGGAAAGTTCTACCCTAGTGCATATAATTTGTTAACTGGGGATTTTGGCAATGTTAGACTGAATGAGCTACCAATATAGATTTTTAACATGTTGATACATCTAGAGATCCTAAAATTTTTGTGTTAAAATTTACTGGCTAGTGTAACATGAGCAAATATAAGTTAGATTTAGAACCATAGGTAAGATCCCCATGCTCCATATGTTTCATTTACTTAAGATGTGTTATTAATTATTGCCCACTTCTTTATTTTGTATTATAATGCGGAATTGGCTATGTTTCCCGAAGTTATGATTTATATTTGTCTTGTAAATGTAATTTATGGAATGTGACCTATTTTATAAAAACCAACATATTTATTAAATTTTTTATAAAATATATTTCAAAAATGTGTTTTTTAACTATAACTAAAGGGTTTATTAGAGATATATTATATAGATTCAGAGTGGTGTCGTACTAGGATTTTCATCACACTCGAAATTTACCCATGGAGTATATGTTGACTTGGTTGTATATGGTATAGGTAAATGGAAATGATCTATATCATGTGGTAGATATTCTTGATTCCTTTTTTTCTCCTTGGTTTTGGATTAGTGGTGACCACAAGTCAAGTGTATATGGCTCGATTAGAAAGTTTTTTTTATGGATTCTCCATTGTTAGATTTGGATTTTTGTTGTGTATCATCCACGCCATTATTTTTTATATTTTTAGGATTTAACATATATAATGTAATATTTTTATTTCTCTTTAATTTAGTTATAAGGTGAGGTTATATATTTGATTATTGTTTATGATATGTTTTACTCTATTTGGTTGTTCATATTATTTTGAGGTTATTCTTTTTCATAGATATAAAATGAAAGCATAGTTCACGCCTGAATCCTAGATAAAATATGTGTTGTGTTTATTTTTATTTTTAGGTAGAAATCATGATCATTGATTGTATTTTGATACCTAGGTTATTGTCTCTAACTCATGGAAATTATGAACATGCTTTGGGTTTATGGTGAGCTGGTTCAGGTGATGTTTTAGTTGGAACCAAGAATGTTCATTACAAAATGGTATTAGAGTGGCTTCTTACTATTAGGGGAAATTTTTAGTAAGGATATAGAACCTCCTATGATTTATTGGAGTGTGTGTGGAGTTCTTGGTCAGCTCATATTCATCATTAACCTTGTGTTACCATGGGTGGTCAAGAATTGAGTCTTATATTTGAGATTTATAAATGGTAAATTTAATATTATTCAATTTAATTTACTATTGATACATTTTTATAAGTACTTGGGTGAAATTTTATGATTTATCCATGTTATTGGGATTGATTTATGTATTATCTTAGTTTGGTGTTTTATGTTTTAAATATCATTCCATCTAGAAAGGTTATTGTGAATTGTCAAGAGGGAGACACAAATAATACTATATAGGCTAACCCTTTGGTGGATCTCACAATCAATTAATTTATATTGAATACCATACAATATTTTTCTTAGGACGGTGGATGAGATCAAACCTGGCCAGTGGATCTCACTCAATTATTGACCAGGACGAATCCACCTATTTTTCATGGTGAATTAGGCACTCAAGAAGCTAAATAATGGATATATAATATTGATCACATCTTCAAAATTCTTAAAAATTTGCATACTTAAAAGGTTATCATTGATACTTATATATTGGAGGGACCTAGTTGTATGTGGTGAGAGTCTCACTTCATAAATATTCAAGAATATTTTTAATTAATAGTTATATCTAGAGATGTTCATGGTGGAAAAGGCTAGAGAGTTTTTGACTCTAGAGTAGGGAAATTGATCTGTGATGGAATATTACACTTTATTTATGGAGTTAGATTATCTATCCTTGGAACTTATCAAGAATGATTATCTTAAATCTAGACCTTTTGAGATGGGGTTGAATCTAGAGATTGTATAAAGATTTAAGCTTTTTTGATTAATGACATTAGATAAATTGGTTGATAAATCAGTGTTGGAAGATACTGATATGGTGAGATTTACTACCCTGAGTACTGCATCTATAGCTATAGGTGAAAGTTAGAGTCACTCATCAGAGCAGAAGAGAAAACAGGAATAATCCCATCGAGGTGGTGGAAGCACTATGCACCATTCATCGTACTCAATTCCAATTTCATCCCTGAGTTTTTATTGGGTAGTATTATTCTAGTTTGGGAAAGAAGGTAATTCCAATATATACTTAAAGGAGGCCCTAGGATGTGACACCAATGTGGATGCTTGTCCCATTTGTAGTGATTCTCTTAAAACCCACCATGGGTCAGTAGAGTTGGGTATTATTTTACTAGAGGATCCCAAATGTTGTGTAATGTATCTAAGGGAGAATTTTTATGCTTTTATATTAAATGTTACTCCCATTATACCATGAAAACATAGTTTAGGCTTGAATTTGTCCATTTAAATGTGGTTGATCATGTACTAGAGGATTCATATGTCAGTTCCAAAACCATAAGAGTTAATGAGTTTGTCGTATCTTATATGGATTTGGATTTATTTGATATAGGTACATCACATTCCTTTCTTTAATTTAATTTTATTAATACTCTATGTGTGTGACCTATGTTTATGTCATATATGATTTATCTTTACACTCTTGAGAGAAAGACGAGATATTATGGATTTAAGTGCTATTAGTATTAGGTAGTAGTCACTGACGTTGAGATTTTTTGAGATTTCGTTTTTTTGACCTATATATATTTAACATTATTTTTAGAATGGATAGGATGGTGAGTACTAATGTTTATATTGAGTGGTATAATAATATTATTTGGTTGTTTTCTCGTAATGGATACACTCACATCTTTCAATGTGAATGGGATTTTAAATCGGGTCGGGCATGGCTTGTTACTCTAGTTGTTGGGTCGATTCAACCCAAACCCTTATTCATAGATTTTATTGATCAAAGTACATATGGAAAAATTAATTTGGTAGTAAGTAAGTGCATTAAGGTTTTTATTGATAATTTTTTTAGGTTTCTACCCATGTGAGAGGTAGATTTTTCTGTTGATCTAATCTCAAGGACAAGTCCCATATCTTTACCATATTATCAAGTGGATATAATAAATTGAAAGAGGTAAATATTTAGGTAAAGGATCTCAATAGAAGAGTTTTTATTCTCTATAATGTATCATCATGGGCATCATTGGTTCTCTTTGAAAAGAAGGCAGATATGAGTCTTTGACTAATCATTGATTACTAAAATCTCATCATGGTGACAATTAATAATAATACTCATTGTCTTAGATAGTTGATCTATTTGAATAGAATATGGTAGTGAGGTAGTTTCTAATATTTATTTTAGATCAAGATATCGTCAACCTAGGGTAGGAAAGATGAAATTTCTAAGACCACCTTTAGGATTAGGTATAGGAATTGTGAGTATTTTGTTATTCCATTTGTACTTACTAATTTCCCTGCTATTTTCTTAGACTAAATAAATTGAATTTTATATTGGTAAATTGAAACATTTGTGTTGTAATTTTCTGATGATATCTTGGTTTACTCTAAGATGAAGGAATATTAAGAGGAATATCATGAAATAATTTTAAGAGCCTTAACGGGTCATCCCTTGTATAAAAGGTTTTCAAACTTATTATTTTAGATCAAATAAGTGAAGTTTCTAGGGAATATGATGTCTGATAAAGGTATTTATATAGACCCTGAGGAGGTCCAAGTAGTAGTATCTTTGGAAAGTCCTAATAATGAATTTAATATTAGGAAATTTCATATCCTAACTATATATTATAGGCACTTTTTTGTATATTTTCTATATGTTGGAATCTCCCTTCATATTTGTGACCTAAAAGTGTGTGAGATTTGATTTGGATGATAAATTAAAACCATACATAAATGAGTTTAAAGTGATTCTATATTTATCAGTTATTTTTATCCTTACTGATCTTGTCAAGGTCTATGCAATTTCTTATAGCAACATAGGAATGAGGTTGGGTTGTGTGTTAATTCAAGGTGATCATACTATGGATTATGGTTCTCACTGATTACTCCCTTGTGAGAAGAATAATCCAAATCATGACCTATAGATAGCGGTAGTGATTCATGCCTTGAAGACTTGGTGTCACTACTTTTTGGGGAGAGGTTTATAGTATATTACGATAATAAAAGTATAAAGTTAATTTTAATTCAAATGGATATAAACCTTTAAAATAGGTTTTTGGTGGAGTTCACCAAGATTTTTATTCTGAGATAGTATACACTCTTGGTAAAATGAATTTTTTGATTGATGTATTTAGTAGGAAATTAATATTCAAGGAGTAAAATAATCAGAGGTAGAATTATAGTTGAATGGATTATTCCCTGACTTACATCTAGATGAGAAATATGATGTTGACCATGTGTTTATTTATAGTTATAAATACACAACTATTTGAGATGATTGAATTAATAATGAGTAGGTAGTGTATCCCAATTGTCTGTATAATAATGGAATCCTAAATCTTAGGGATACCCCACGTAATTGGTATCATTCTATAAATTGTGTTTTTTATTTTTGAAAGTGTATTTTCCCCTTGACCTTAAGACATGAACTAATAGAAGGTGGTCAACATTCTAGTTGGTTTGTTCACTCTGGGGCTACCAAGGTATTTTATGATTTGAGGCATCAATATTGGTGCCCTAGGATAAAGAGATCAATTAATGATTTTCTATCTCAGTGCCTTACCTATTTGAGGATCTAGGTTGGGTATATTAGGTTTGGGGTTTATTACATCATATTCTCATTCTGTTATGGAAATGGGATGATATTTATATGGATTGTTTGATAATTTTACCCACATGTTCTAGTGGGAAGAATTATATATGGGTTATTATCAATATATTGACAAAATTAATAAATTTTTTCCCATTAAAGAATTTATTTAAGTGGGGAACCTCAAACACTTGTATTTATGGGATATCATGAAGCTTCATGGTGTCCCTTCATAAATTGTATCGTATAAAGTCCCCTTATTCACCTTCTAATTGTTTAGGGGTATTTTGGAAGTGATGGGTTATTATATGAAATTGATCATATCATATCATTCATAAATGGATGGAAGGACATAGTGGGATATTCATATTCTTAAGGATGTTTTATGAGTGTGTGTGTGTGTGTGTGTGTGTGTTTTATTGATTTTAGTGGCTCATTGGAGAAATGTTTATCATTTTCTAAGTTTTATTATAATAACAATTATCAAGACATGATAAATATGGCTCCCTTTTAAGATTTGTATGGATGATGATGTTATTCTCCACTTTTTTTGTCTAAATAAGGTAAGTGTTCCTTGTTGGGATAGAGCTTCATTTAGGAGACAATGAGGAGGATTTAGATAATCCATAAAAGGTTATAAATGGATCAAAAGTCACCAAAACATTATGTCAATAATTTATATTTTTCATTAGAGTTAGAGTTTAGTGTTCTTAGATTTTATCCCTATTTAGGTCATCATTTTATAGAAAATAATTTTATTTGGTATCCCTATTTTTCTAATCATTTGATATCATTTAGTTCCTCAATAGAGTGGCGTAGATTCTATACTTACCATCTAAAATGATTTATATATGTGATGTATTCTATGTATATTATTTGAAGAAATATCATCCAAATCAATCTAACATAGTTGAGTGGGAGGATTTAGACTTATATCCCAACACTATCTTAGTATAATTTCTTGTTTGTATTATGATTCATCAAAAAACATTCTACGAGGTATGTAGAAACCCCAACTCTAGAAAACCAGATTCTATGTTTACTTTCTTAAATTTATGGAAGATACAAAGGATATCATCCCTACAGACCAACAAATTTAGTAGTATTGAAGAACCACTTACATGAAAAATTCCCATATTACATTGGAAATATAAAATACATAACATAAAATCTTTCTTGTATACTAGATATTATTTATAATATCCATATTTATATCCTGGGGACAGAAAATAAATAAAGTGTAAATTCAAATTCATAATAAATGTTACATGCAATAGAATCTATCATGAATCAAAAAGTTATAATCAATATGGAAAGGTAAATAATGGAAAACATGTGTCATTTAATCAATAACTTGAGCATGAAATGTATCCATGGATAATATCATTATAGTAATCTCATTGATAAAAATTACTGAATTCTCAATGAAGGAAATTCTCAATATTATATGTTATGATCTTAGACATCATGATATCTCCACCATAAAATCCTTGAACCAATACAATTTAATATATGGGAAGGTATATACCAAAAACCCATTTAAATAAGGTTATCCAACTAATTTATCTCATGAGAACTTTTGACACATCTAGGGGACATCTATAACTAGGCCCACCCATCACAACATGTCTAATGAATTACTCATATATTGAATGATCAATTAAATTAAAAAACAATATAAATTATCAAAAAATATTATAGTGAGTAAATAATATGTATTTATCAAGATTTTTCCTAGCCAATCAAATAACTTTCATAGTAAAACACCATATATAGAAATGATACATGGTTTAATCAATAATAAAATCCATGATGGATATTTAATAAAATTATAATGTCTAATGAAAAATTATCACAAATAATTGAATGTTACAATATAAATTTAATTACAAGAAAATTAATAAAAGAAATAATCTAACCTTCAATTCATCACAAATATTGGTTTTGAAACAAATTCATGTATTTTAGAAAATAAAATAAAATGAATTAAAAACATTAAAATGATATTTCTTAAAATATTTTTCATTTTAATACATTTGAAACTTGTAGAATAATATAAATAACATAAAATGGTTATAGTAGTGGGAAAATCCATAAACACTATATACATTTAAAATCATTTTGAATTTTTTTAAATAAATTCAAAAATTAACCTTTAAGAAATACATTATAATCCTTACTTTAAAACCTTGTAAAAATCGAGTATAACATAAAATGTACTTAATAAATCATTTGAGTAAGTAAAAATTAATTTTGTAAACAAATTTTAAAAAATTGTGGACATGGATGGAAAATATATTCGATCAAAAAGTGAAATAATATCGGGTTTTACTTTTAAATACTTTTTTATTTAAGTGAAAAATAGAGAATAGGATGGAATAAAATATGGATACTCCTTAAAATTGAGATTGGAACTCCATTAATCTCACACATTCTTAAATGTATAACCGAGTTATCTCACCAAGAGAGAAATATTCACTAATAATGAGAAAATGAGATAATTTTGTAAGATAGTTGACTATAACCCAAATGATATTATTCCCTTTAGATGTTTTAGGGATTCCAATGATGAAATCCCTAGTAAATTGTTCCCATTTTTATGTTGGTGTGTGTAATGATTGTAACATTCCCTAAGAATTATATCTCTCTACCTTAACTTTATGACACGCCAGGAATTAGGATATATACTTAGAAATATCCCTTTTCATGGTATCCCACTAGAAATATTCTTTTGTATATCTATACATCTTTTTACTTCTAGTATTAATAAATAATGATGAACTATGAGCCTCATCCAACAACTCCTTCTTCAACTCTAGTATTGATGGTACAAATACACGGTTTATGAATCCTATCATTATATCATTATCATTACTAAAATCAAGGATACTCCACACCTTCTCTAATAATTCCACATCCTATTTTACACCTTCTCAATCCTCTCATGGATATATGGTTTAAAATTCATCTAGGAAAGATAATAACTATCCCCTTTCCTCCTGATTTCAAGATATTTATTTTTCAAATCCATAAATATTATATCCCCTTCAATCCTAATCACATAAATCTAGCATGATATTTCTAAATTAGAGCATCATCCACCCTTTTTTCCTTCTCAGGGGGGTAATATGTTGAGAATTCATAATATTTGATCAAATCCAACCATCTTTTCCAGTTCATATTCAACTATTTCTATGTAAATATATACTTTTATCTTTTTTGATCAGTATATATTCTTCACCTTTTATTATACAGAGAATTCATCTATATCTTAAAATGAAAATTACTATTTCCAACATTAAATCATGATTTAGGTAATTATTCTCATGAATTTTGAATTAGAATAAGGAATAATATATCACCATATCATTATGCATGAGTATGCACATCGATTCCATATTTTATGCATCACTATAGATCAAAAACCCTTCTATTTTATAGGGTAGTGTAAGTACAGGCACGCTGACTAGCCTTCTCTTCAATTTTTTGAAATTCCTTCACATTCATATTTCTATGAGAACTTAACCCCCCTCTGAGTAAACTTGGTGAGTATATAAGATGTTTGAGATAAATATCTCACAAAGAATCCGTAATATCTATCAAACCTGAGAAAACTATGGATCTCAGTTACTATTATTGGTCTAGGATAGTTCTCAATAATTTATTTCTTTTAAGGACCCACTTATATACTCTCATATGAAATTATATGACCCCTGAATGATAATTTTTGTATCCAAAATTCACACTTGGAAAATTTGGCATATAACTTCTCCTTCCTAATGATCTTTTGCATGATTCTCAAATTTTCTTCATGATATTACTTACTATTTAAATATATAATAATATTATCAATAAATACTACCAAAAACTAATCAAAATAATCTAAAATGAATGTTTTCTTTACATCCTCTAAGATAGCATATGAATTGGTTAGTCAAAATTTAATTTATATAAGTTTATAATGGTCATACGTCATACAGAAGGTTGTCTTGGGTATATCCTCCTTCTTGTCCCTTAACAGATAATATTCATATCAATGATCAATCTTTAAAAAATATTTAACTCCTAATAATAGATCAAATAGATCATAGATATGGGGTAGAGTATACTTGTTCTTAATAGTGATTTTGTTTAGTGTATGATAATCAATAAAAAGACACATTGATCTATCTTCCTTTTTAACGAAAATAATAGGTGCACCCCATGGAAGTTCACTAGGCCAGCTGAATCCCTTATCTACATTCTTATAGAGTTTATTCGTTAATAACTGCAACTCAATAAGGTTCATTCAATATGGAGTCTCTAAAATAGGTGTAGTTCCAATTATGAGTTCTATTGAAAACTCAAATTCACTATTCGGGGGAAGAAAATTTAACTCTTTTAAAAGTACATCAATATACTCTCATTCAATAGGTATATATTCAATGTTAAGTTTCTCCCAAATAATATGAGATAAATATCCCTCATGAATGGGTATGAAAACCCATATAATGGAAGTAATTTTCATGGGGATTTTAGGATTATCCACACATGAAAGACTATCAAATGTTGATTTGGAATATCAAATGTAACTTCTTAAAGCAAAGAATATATTTTTGAGGGACTTAATATATTATTTAGCTACTAATGTATTAGTAGTTATATTAAAGTACGGAGTCTTTTATTTCATAAAGTGATACAACATAGATTGATTGTGTTATGGAATAATAGGTTACTCTATTCATGTAAGGGTATTTATCATAACCTGAGTAAGCTTCCCTAATATGCCCATGATCTTCTCACTTCCAATACCAATTATATTTTATTTCTTAGCACGAAATTATCTACAATGTATATGGGTTTTTATTTCCTTTCTCCCATTTGGTACCATCATTGAATAATGGAACACACTGAGTTAGCTCATAATCATCATGAATTTTGAGGCATAAAATAAAAATCCATGTGATGTTAAAAGTTCTCAAATACTATAAGGAGTTATCCTAATTATCATATTATAAAGGTTCATTTACAATCTTTTTCTCAAGGTTTCCACTAAACTTTCTTTGGTACCAACTGTAGAAACCTCAACACTAATAACCCAAAGTTGGTGTCTAATTTATTATATTTATTTAAGATATAAAGGATCTCATCCCCAAGGACTGGCCAGTTTAGTAGTCTTGAAGAACCAGATACATACTTGATTCCCATATTACATTAGAAATATAAAATACATATCATAAAAACATTCTTATAACCTTGATATTATATGTAATATCCTTCTTCAAATCCAATGGAAAATAAAAAAATAAAGGGGTAGATTAGATGATTAGTAAGAGTTAAATAAATTAGAAGCTATCATGAATCAATAAGTCATAATCAATATGGAAAAATAAATAACTAAAAAAATACTCCATTTAATGAATAAATTTTTCATAAAATGTAGACATGGATAAAATCAATGTAGTAATTTCATGGATAATAATAATTGAAATTTAAATTAAGGGAATGATTAATATTTTACATCATTATCTTAGACATCAGGATATATATACCATCAAATCCTTGTGAGAAAAGAGCTTAATCGATGGTTGGGTATATACCAAAATTCCTTTTCAATAAGTCCAGCCAACTGATCTGTCCCATGATACTTGTTGATGCATCAAGGGGATATCTATAATCCGGACCCACCCATCATTGCATATCCAATGCATTACTCATATATTGAATCATAAATTAAATTCATAAACAATATTCTTTACCAAAGAATATCTATATTGGGTAAAGAATGTGGATTTATCAAGATTTTATCCAGTCAAACAAATAACGATCATAGAAAAACAATGTATGTAGAAATGATTAATGGTTTAAGAAATAATCAAATCCTTGATAGATATTTAAGAGAAATGTAATTTGAAATGAAATGTTATCAAAAGAAAGTGAATATTTCAAGAGAAATATAATAACTACAAAATTAATAAGATATAAAATATGGGCTTTAATTCATCAGAAATACAAGTTCTGAAATAAATTCATGTTTTTAAAAAATTAAAATTAAATGATTGAAAAATATTAAAATAGAATTTCATAATAGAGCTTTATTTTTAAAAATATTAAAAATTATTGAGAAAAGATAAATAGAAAAAAAAATATTAAGGTGGTAAAATACATTGAATCTATAAATGTTAAAAATTCATTTTTACTTTTTTTAATTAAAGTCAAAAATGAACCTTTGAGAAAGACATTAGAAATATTCCTTTTAAACATTGTAAAAATTCATGTACTTTTTAAAAATGTCCTTAAAAATAAATTAAGTAAATGAAAATGACTTTTAGAAAACCATTTTAAAAAATTATAGATATAGAAAAAAAATATACCCAATTATAAAGATAAATAAGATCAGATTTTTTAAAAAAACTTTCTTTTCTTGATTAAATTAGCCGGGGAAATGTTAGAAGAAAATATGGAAATTACTTAAAAGGGTAAACTTGAGTTATATAATGAATAAATATATATTCATGTTAAATATCCCAAACTGGTAGTTTATACACCACATAAAAATAAATAGTTTCATCATGCCCTCTATGTCTCAATGGAGTGGAAATTGAGACGAAATCTCTTTCAAAGATCATATCATTGAACTGTGAATTAATCAATTAAGTTATTATGTGTGAAAAAATAAAATCCTCAGAATAAAAGAAGAAATAAAAAAAATACAATTGGATTTCATTTCACACATAACTATATTATAATATAGATAATAAAGTGCAATTATAAACCAATGAATAGAAATTTAGTTAAGAACCTCTTTACCTCAAGTTCGACTTGCCTTGTAGGTGTTATAACCTCCTATATAATATATTTTTAATATATTATAATTACATAAAAACCATATTAATATCTATAATATCATATATGATCTATTTATAACATTTTATCCTGTGGTTCTTAACAATATTTTATTATTATCATTATTTTGGATGCTTATTGCTCCGTTTTTCATGAGAATTTTGATTCGGCAGATCTAATACTTTTAATTTTATTATGATTACAAAAAATATAGAATTTTAATCATGATATAAATATCATATATATTCATTATATAAATATTTATGATCATACATAAATGGTAGAGATAAAATTTAATTACATCGTTCATGGAGATGGTAGGTCATACAAACTCATGAACGTTGTTTTCACTCTTCAGTGGACGAAACTAAAGAAAGTTAAATAATAATTCAAAATTCCAGAATAATTATTATATCATATATATCATATATATTCCTTAAATATATACTTATTATAATCCATGTAAAGAGTAAATGAAAAGTGAATCACATCGCTTTGTGAAGGTTGTAGTCTATACGTGCGCTTGTGGGACATTGTCATTTTCAAAAGTATTTGAAGGTGATAAGGTATATACAATTTTAAAATTAAATAAGAATAATTATTTCATAAATATCATATATATTATTATTTTTATCTTTATATTCATCCAAATAAAGTGGTAATGAAAAATTAATTACACCACTATGTGGAGACATTAACTCATACGTTCGCACGAGCGAAGTTTTCAATTTATATAGTATGTATGGGATGTAAAATAATCATAATAACATATAAGTATATTTATTATACGTTAATTATTATTTTATTATGGTTACAATAGTTTTATAAGAAGTATCTAAAGAAATTAACTTGAAAGAGTTAGTAAAGATGATTATTTATTATTCAGTAGACTTTTTTTATCCCTTCTTAAGGACCTTTGGAATGGGTTTTTAAGAAAACAAGAACCTATAATTCCATATAGGGAAGTTTATAAGAGGATTAAGAAGGTTTTGTTCAAGATAAATGGCTAAAAGTGGTGTAAATAAAAGAGATAGGGGGAGTCCTTTATAGTTGAGGGGAGGGTCATTCTAGGAATTTCATAAAATATTAAATTAATATAATTTTTTTCATGTAAAAATTTCTCCAAGTTGATATAATTAAAATATAATATGATTATGAGTTTAAATCATCACATAAAATAAAATTTAGAAAATTTTTAGTTATTTTTTCACCCTTATCTTTTATTTTTACCCCCCCCCCCCATGTTAACCCTTTTGACAATTATGATAATATATAATTTTTCTACCCTTTCTGGGTTAACAATGTTACCATAATAGAAAAAACCCATTAAGATACCATGGTAAATGTTTTACACCATATCCCATTAAATTTAAAAAAATAATATTTTTAGTAATTTTAAAACATTTAATAAAATATTATGTATTATAAAATATCATTAATGTCATTTTAGACACTATTCATTTAATTTGAATTTAAATATATCAATAAAAAGATATAATTATAATATGATCCTATAAAGCATACCTTACATTTAATATGTATCTATAAAAGTTTTTTAACACTATAATTCATCTAATTTATATCAATGTTTATATTTTTAATTTCATTTATTTTATTTTTCTATTAGTTGAGTAAATACAGTATCGGTATTATGTAAGAATTTAAGGTAATTATATAATCACTAAAAATTTAAATTAAATTTAAATGATAAAAAAATAATTTATATTTAAAATTAACATTTAAAATCATACATAAACTCTTTTTATCCTCATGTAAAAAATATTGAATATATTAAAGTTAAGGGTGTGATATTTTGTTTTTATTTTTTTTAAGTAATATAAAGGTCAATATCAAAGAAAAATGGAACCAAGTGGCCATATTTTATATACTTTGGTAGAAATTTCCTAAATATATTCATCCAATAGAATAAATTTGAGTCTTATATAAATTTTAAATCCTTATCACATTAGTTTTCAACCTTAATTACTCGATTTACCCTTTACCAAGATGATAAATTTTACCATTGTTACTATTCAAAATGACCAAAAATAAAAGGTAACTATTTATGAAATTTAACCTTCATGATTAAAAATATTAAAAAAAATTATTAAATTAAATTTACACATGTTTCATAAATTAATTTAAAAATAAATCCGTAAAATGCGATGAAAAACGGTTTTATGAAAAATTCCTTTTTATGTCCAAAAATAAACTTATACTAAAATCAGGTATAATAATGATCATAATATAATTAATTAGATTATTTATAAATAAAGAATTATTATTTTAATTTAATATTTAATTCATATCATTATGGGGATTTTTCAATTAAAATTAATGAAACCTTATAAAAAAATGTATTTCATTATTCGCTAAAAAATTAATATTTTCCAAGAAAACATAATATAATATGGACATGATGAATTAAAAATGATATAGTTTTTATATAGTAATATTTAAATAGTATTTCATGGTTTTTTTAACTTGGTATTTCATAAAAAACAATCTATCAAAGAAATTTATTTAAAGAAAAATATTGCATAAATCTCGGGTTGTTGTAAGGTAAGTCTATTTCTCATGTTCGGATACATTGGAAACATGGTGGTGAAAACCATGATACATGGAAGAGTTGGTCTTGGTTGTTAGAGAAATGGAATCAATTATATTCTAATGAAGATCATTGAGGACTTTCTAAGGGTAGAAAGTGGCATAGTGGGGAAAATTGTGACACCCACCATGTGATTTTCAAGTATGAAATTTACCCATTTTTTAATTTTATTCTTTATTGTGTTATTTATTTTATTCCATGTAATTTTTAAAAATATGGTGTATATTCCATTATAATCTCTAAAAAAATATTTTTCAACCAGTTGAGGTCACTCCACGACCCTCTTAAGGAATTTTGGGTGTTTTCTAGGTAGTGATTCATGTTATTACCAAATAAGGATGCATCATGACTCCACTAAGGTAGCGGATGTGTGGTCTGGGAGATATGTCACACCACGATAGGGGAAGGTCATTTCATGAATCACCCTAGGTATGAAGGTTATTTTTCTTATAAATACGTCAATTCACAATTAGGTAGGTCACATTACAACCTGATATTCTTGGAATTAAAAATTGGAAAAATTACCCTTTTCCCCTTAAGAAATTTCAACCCCTTTAACTCTCTTTTCCTCCCCTTTCGCTTGGCCTATCCCTTATAATCATGAATATATTATACTCCTTTCCTCCTTGGTGATCTTCCTTTGATTCAAGTGGTCTCTTCAAGGTAAACATTTATTTCTCATTGATTTCTCTACAATTCCATTATATTATCTTGCTTCTCCTCTATATTTGGTTATTTTACCCTAGTCAATAATAGTTGTTAAACCAAGAGAATGAAATGGGTTTATAATGGTAGTATGTTTCTCTAAATAACTTATTTTCCCTTTAGAATGCCTAGGGTTATTAAATTTTATTTTGGTTTGTATGATAGATTATATTGGTAATAATTTGTTGAGGGATAATTTATGCTTTTACAAAGTATTTATTAGCATGTATTAGATTAAATAGTGATTTTAAATGGTCTTATTTATAATAAGTTTTATTCTAAAAAGGTTTGTTTGAAAAAAAAATTCAACGAATATTTTAATTTTTTATTTATGTTTCCTTGGTTTTGAATTATGGGAAATGATTGCTTATTTTAATGGTTTATAGTAGCACATGGGTGAACATGGTAGTATGTTGGAATCCTGAACAGGTGCTAACCTAGTATAAATTATGTCCTAGATTGGGATTGTGGCCTGGATAGATTTAGTAAGATAACAAAATGTATTTTTACCCTGGTTATACCTCAAGATATCCCTAAATTTTTTGGTTCACGTATATGTGTCATTGCTCATTGATAAAGTCTTAGTTACCTTTAGACCCATAGGTTAGATATCCATGTTTCATTTATTGCATTTTTTTATATTTGAAATTTCTTATTTCAAAATTATTCATTAGGTTATTATTATCTAGATTATTCCATGTTTACCTAAGTTTTTTATTATAGATTCCTTTTTCATGCTATTTATGGAACTTTTATTGTTTTATTAAAACTAAAGGGTTTATGAAATGTTTTAATATAAGGTATTTCCAAAAGATGTTTTAAAAAATAGAACTAATGGTTTTCATTGATAACGTTATGATATAGATTCATGGTGGTATCATGCTAGGTTTTTTCTCACACCCTACATATACCCTTGGGATATATGAAAACATGGATATACAGGATATAGATAACATGCGCCACATTATATAGTGGTTCTTTTTGACACCTTCATCCTTATACTTAGTTTGGGATTAGTGGTGTCCCATTCCATAAGAGGATGACACGGTTGGATTGTTTTCTGGTATTATCCATTATTTTCTTTGTATTTCAGTTATGTATTGGTTTCATGGTTATATTTTTTAGGGTTATGAGATATTTTTTTTGTTTAATAACATTAATTTTGGTTATAAAGTGATTTTGGACGTTTTTATATTTTTTTATGTTGTGTGGAACTCTTTTTGGTTTTTTGTATTATTTAGATGTTATTTATTTTAGTGAATGGGTTTACATTGTATCGACAGGAAATTCCAAATTTCTAGGTGTAATTTTTCATATGGTTATTTTCACTATGAGGGTGAAATCATTCCCATTGATTATATTTTGATACTTTGGAACTTTTCGCCAAACTGTGGACTTTGGGAATATGATTTTTGTTTGTGGAGATTCATTTCAACTGAGGTGCTAGTTCAACCCAAGCCAGTTCATTATAAAAGGTGTGTTAACACCTTCTCTTTGAAGAAGAATTTAGTATAGGGAGGAAGGGAGAGATTTTTTGTAATGGTTGGACTAAATCATGTACCCCAAATTGGAGGATCCCCATCCTTTATATAGTTACACTTTATTCAATGAATGGTGTTGGTTTTCAGCTACCAATGCATGGTATCCAACATGTGTAACCCATAACACAAGCCTTGAAGTTCCCCATACCAACACTCCCAAGACCAGTGCTAAAAACACTTTATATTTTTTTCTAAATAAATTATTTAATATCACTTAATAAATATTCATTCATTAAATTTTTTTATATCATTTTTTTCTAGATATTTTAAGGATTATAAAAATTAAAAAAAATATATCTCACTCGAATATACATTTTTTCAGAATCTAAATACTTCCATAACAGCTTCAGCTCCACTCTAACTAAAACACATAATCAAAAACTATCTTCGAAAAAATTTTTCTCAGCAAAATACCCTATGAAAAAACATTTTTAAAATTTTGGGTGGGAAAGAGGTTCAGTAATGGGTTTTAAAAGTTGAGATATCCTTTTTTTGAAAATTATTTTCAAGCATTTTTTTAAAATATTTTCTTTCAAAACTAAAATATTTTATTTTAATAAAACATTTATAAAAATATAACATTCACATACACCATTAAAATTAATAATATTTTTCCAAAAATTATATACTAATAAAATTATTTGATAAAAAAAATTAACACTAAAAAACTATTTTACATCAAATACTTTTAATTTGTAAAACCAAGTAAATCATTTTTTTTAAAAAAATTACATACTTTTGAAAATAATTCTCAAAATAAATCCAGTGTTTTTTAGAAAAAAACTTTTCAAGACTAGGGAAAATGTATTTTTCTACTTGAAACATTAAAGGATATATATGTTTTATCCCTTACATGGTGGAAAAGTCCCTTAAGGATTGTACTCACTCCCCATTCCTTTTTTTTACAAATTTTGAGTGATAATTTTAATAAAACATTTAATAGATTTCCTTTTTTCACAGGATTTTTCCATAAAACCATCATTTAAAAACATTGGTAATGGATTCATATATATATATCTGTGTGTGTGTGTGTTTGTGTGTGTGTGTGTTCAAATATACATGTGTATGTGTGTGATTGTATTTGCATGGTTATTTTATGAAATAATTGGAATCAATTAAAATTCTTGAAAATAAATATTTATATTGAGATGTGTTTTTGAACTCATATATGGAATATCGATCAGAAAAAAAAATTGCATGGCCAAAAAATAATTTAAACATAAGAAAAACCCATGAAATAAAAAAAAATCAAGATAAAACATGCTTATAAAAAATATAGGAATATGAGGGTTTTGAATTAGAAACACTTCATAGATAAAATTTTCATTTTGAAATGAGGATTTGAAATAAAACAACTTATACATGGAATAATAATTTTGAAACTATTAAAATGTTTAAGATTAAAGAGAGTTATGTTTTGAAACATTAAAACATAATTTTTTTGAATTATTTCACAAAAAAATATATTGTTGAATTAATTAAAACTGACTTTCAATTCAAAATAAAAAATTCATAATTCCTCCAAGGTGGAGTTTTAATTTTATAATGTAATTTTTCAGAAAATCATATAAAATTTTAATTTGGAAAGAGTATTCCCATTAAAAATAAGGTTTGGAAAGATTTAAAACATAAAACATTAAAAATAATTTTCTCCCATACCATATTTCTTCAATGAAACATTTTTGAACCTTCTCAACTCTCCTCTTTAGCATATATCCTTACCAAAGGTAATTACTGAGACACACTCTCCTTATCTCCCTATTTTTTGAAATCACAACATAAGAAAAAAACATGTTTTTTGTTAATAGAAACTTTTTATGAACTCCAAGGTGGTATTTTTTAAAATAATTATATATATGATATAAAGTTTAACAAATTATATATTTTTCTATCAAATTGGAGTATCTTTCTCCATAAACATTTCTTACCCACTAAGGAAAATAAATAACCTATATCCTACTACTTAGTGCCTTTAAAGTTTTTTCAAACATAGATGTGTGGTTCCAAAAATTCCATATTAATATATTTGTAAATATATATAACATAAAATCATGGAATAATAGCATAAAATATAACATCTATGTCTTTTCAATAGTTTCACACTTCATTGAGGGTCCTTCTTCCTTGATTTTCTATATATATATTTATATATAAATATATATATTTGTATCTATATATAGATATAGGAATATGTTTATAAATCTGTATGCATGTTGTGATCATTAGGGGGAGAAGAAAACAATGGATTCACATCGATTTCTTATGTTTTAACATTTCATCTTTATCCCCATTGTCCCATAATTCCATATTTCTCAAATAAAAAAGTATGCACATGATTATATATATAACCTATATTTATCCTTTCATAATATAGTTCAATGAGAGGGAAATATAACCTAAGTTATTCCCTCATCCCAGTAGGATTTTTTCAGTCCTCATTCAATTATTCAGACACAATTCATACTCATAGTTTAATTGGTATACATATATATTTGTATGGTCGTCAATTTTCATAGGACCAAGTGTTTAAAGAATATGATGACTTCATTGGGGGTTTTTATCACACGGTTCTCATTGATCAAATAGGGAATTTCTGGTTTTTGGAATGCTTTATTAAATAGAGTAATTGTAAATGGATTGATCAAAACCTGTATCACAATATACTTCATCTTGTCCTATCTTAATAAGTTAAATCATTTATTATCCCCACTATTTGTGAGTAATTAGGTCTTCTTTGGTCTTCACACATCACACATACGCCACACAGGTCGTGTTTCCCTATCCTAACCCACTGAAACTATTGATCACATGTTGTGTATGCTATGTGCAAATTTTTCTTCACCTAATCTTGATATTCTCGACTTCCCAAGACACCACCCCATTCTCCATGGGTTAATTATTGGATTTCCATTATCTTGGATGTCTTAATCTCTCCAAGGAGTTATAAGGAGGTTATCCCTTTTTAAATATAAATTACTTCTACTATATACACAAAAATATTATAATACTTAGTTATTAATAAATTTACTTTACGTTTTATATAAATATTACATTGCCATCAAATATATATATATATATATTCTTTTTTTACTTTAAATTAGTATAATCTAGTTATAACTTTTTTAAAATCTATTTCATAAATATCTTACTACAAACTTTTAATTGATAACATAATTCCATGTTTAACAATCAAAGAAAAAGAACATAAATAAATAATTTCAAAATATGGATTGCTCGATTTTATATTACTTTTATCTATGAGGATTTAGAAATAATTTCCCGAATAATGACTAATATGATTTTCTAAAGGGTACTAATGGTACTCGATTTTTTAATGGTCATTGATGGGTCCCAAGTGTAACACACCAAGATTTTAAAAGAAGAAAAATATTTTTGGTAGCATAAAGGACATGAAACACTTAGTTTAACTTTTGTTACATGTAACACTCACATTATCATGTGTTATATGTAATGATGCACACCTATCATAGGGCATGGAAAAACAATTATTTCCTAAGTTAAACTTTAGTGATGTGGTTGACCTAGTATATCTCTCGAAGAAGAGTGTACACAAAATAGTTTGTCACTTTTAAATGCGGGTAAAAATGGTGTCTTTGATAAGAAAATGATTGAATAGAAATTCAAATTCAAATGATTGAAAAAATATGATATTAAAAGGGTGATTAGGTTCGGGTTAGTTTCCTAATTTTAATGCTATAATTGTTAAATTTAATTCAAACCACTTATTCTTAGTTGATTAAAGTGAGTTTCCATAATCATTTCCTCTCAATCCCATGGTGAAATTATAATGGTGAGAGAAAACCTTACCAATATCTCAATTTGGTCAACTATCCTTCCATGTGAAAAATAGTTTTATTGAATATCCTTAATTAACATGGGCAATACCCAATATGGTATTGTTTATCCCAAACAATCAAGAACATTCACTACCCATTTTACACGTACTGATGATCGTCGAGTACTTTACCAATAACCCTCGGTTTATTCCATCGTATATAAACCATAAATTAGTGGAGGGAGATAATGATTATTTTACCATGAAAAAAATAAATAACAGAATTAAAATTCAAGAACTATTGCACTTGAAAATAAAATCCTCTATATGAAATTGGAAACAACTTTGATGAAGAAAGAAATTTTATTCAATTACGTCCAAGAACTCAAGTATTACAAAAGAGAAAAACTACCTTTCCCCAATCACTCAAAATGTTTACCCCACCATGGTAAGGGTAATCTAGATGAATGTTGAAGAAGAAGGAATTAAAAAACTATGTAATATAAAATAAATAAAAGAAATAAAACCATAATGTTATCATCCTTGGTGTCCCATAATAAATGGGATGGAACGAGAGATTCTTTGTGAGGGAGAAGCTCTCCTCCTTTTATAACCAGAATATTTCCCCCGAATTTTGACGCGTTTTATTCCCATTAAATTACATCTTCATGAATTTCATCATTATTTAATATTTTTCATAATTACCTTGTCTGTTTCCCCTCAAAATATCAGCACATTTGGACATATATTCCGAGAGTTATTCCTGTTTTACTCTAACCATATATTTTGTCCAGTCAGACTCGCCAAATCGCAAGCCTCCATATTAGAATATTTTAATGACCATTAATACGACCAATTAACATGTCCTTTACTTAATGATATATGTTCCAAAACTCCTTTTGTGTCCACCCACTGAATTGTACATTAATTGGGCCCATCATGAATGAGTTATGGACCCAACACCAAAACTCGTAAGATCTGTAAACAGTTTTTATACTCCCAATTGTGAGCTTCATTTGAGCTTCTATATAACCGATTCCTCTTTTGGTCCAAAAGGATGAAATGAATCCCTTGATGTTTAAACTGTGTAAAAGAAATAATTTTTCAATTTTGATTAGTATAGAAGATGTTACGACCAAAATACATAAATAAGTTAAAATAGTTAAAAATCTGAAATGGACCATTTTTACTGTTCATATCAAAATAACACCAATATCATAAAAATGCAGCAATTCATCTTAAAGTAACACTTTGGTGGGATTTAAAATAATTATATTCAACTTAAATTAATTTAAAATATTTTCTCTATCAATTACCCCATACTTATCACTTGGACTCCTAGACAAGTAAACATCAAAATTAAATCAAATCAAATCCAAAACACATATCAACGAGATCTACCAAATCCATACTAAGAAATAAAGATATATTATACCTCATCAAAAAAATATTTAAAGTTCTCTGTTTTAGATTATTTAATATATTTACACTTCATTTCTTATCCCATGCACACAAAACACCTACCTTACATGAATTTTCTCTCATCTCACAAATGTAAATTTTCAACAAGGATTTTTTCATCAAAACTCACACAAAAGTCACCATAGGCTTGATAAATTCATACTTCTCCACCTGATGGGAGTCAAAAACATGTGTTTCTCATGAGTACTTTTTAGTTTTGTTCTGGGGCTTCCGTTTGGTAGGATTTAGATGTCAAAAATTCTGAAGCTGAAAAAGGAGGGATTGGCTCTTTTTGAAGCAGAATTGAAAGATTATAGTTTTCACTCAAACATGGTCTCCTTATCTTCTCCTTTTTAGAAAATAGGCTCCATCATCAATCAATCATCTCAATATTTCA
This sequence comes from Viscum album, assembly GCA_963277665.1. Classification (NCBI taxonomy): domain Eukaryota; kingdom Viridiplantae; phylum Streptophyta; class Magnoliopsida; order Santalales; family Viscaceae; genus Viscum; species Viscum album. The sequence goes on along the minus strand of OY728143.1, from coordinate 452,608,200 downwards.
TTAGCAAAAATTTATATCTTTTTAAACGTGATTTTTCTTGAAAGCTCCAAAAAGGCATAACTTTCTTTTTAAATCGACAGCTCTTGAAAGGCACAACTTATCTTATTATGAAATCTCCAAAAAAGGAACAAATTTTAATAGAATAATTTTTCAGTACCACACACAACTCTTAAACAATTGATTTTCCACCCAAATATTCAGCAAATGAGGTATCACTACACAAGACAGTTCCCCCACACTTATGTTCAACTAGATCATGCAATTTTACTTCAAGAGCAGGTTGGATAGATAAAATTGTCTTGTAATGTGGCTAACCTAACAGGCTATTCATGGATTTTAAGGGATACAAGGATTAATGTAAGGTATTCCATAATGGAAAAGATTATTTTGAAAAGGGGGCTTCAAACCAAATAAATTTCTCAATCATTTAAAATACAAGTACCTCAAACCATCAAGTTTTGAAAGGAATAAATCAAATTCTGGTAAAAGAAAGCATGGTCTAGTTCTCTCAAGAAATAAGTTGAATGTAAATAATATAAAAACAATGGTAAATAAGCCTCATAGGAAATTTATTTCAAAAATAAATATAGTGATATGTGGCATGGGATTTAAAAATAAGAGTACTTTTTATGAAATTCCAAATAATTTGAACTTGAGACAAAGTCATTTCATCATTCATTTAAGCTCAGCTTCATTGAATATATTGGTTAACTCATTTAAATGGGTTTCAAAATTAGAAATGATAATCATTTTAGCTCAAAATTTTTTAAAACACACTTAATTTTAAAAATATACACACAAATATCTAAAAAACAAAAAAAACTTTTTTTATGAAAATAGTAAACCAAACATAAAATGAAAATCCTAAACTACAAAGGTTACCTCCCCCACACATAAATAATGTATTATCCTCAATTAATTAAAATAGATTTAACATCTAATAATATTTTAAAATGAATCACAATAAGAAATAAAGTTTAAAGGAGAGGTACGACCTGACTTACTGGAAATGCAACGTTGAGTTTTGCTCCTAAGTGTTGCTCTTTGAAAACCAAAAAAAAAGTAAAAAAATAACATAAGAAATTTATTAAAAGAAATGAAAATATAATTTGAATAATAAAAGAAGGATAAATATTTGTTTAATCCCCCAAGTGGGCCCTAGGTTTTGACTTCCTCTAGAGGGGTAGTTCTAATCGGTTATCCCCAATCTGATGGTGGGTGAGGTTTCTTGCTCGTGAACAAACAAAAAATTTTCTTTCTAGCTTGTACTTGTTTCTTTTTGTTGAGGAATCCATGGATATAGCATACCAAGTCAACCCCCATTGTAGTGAGATACAACATGCATGGTGGGGTTTGAAAAACTAATGAGTCCTCTAGTTTCATAGTTTCCACTTGCATAATTTCTTCTTCATTCAACAGTGCTTTCTCAAGATATACTGCATCAAGGAAATAATAAAAGGTAATTTTAGATTGTATATCTATTTAAAAAATATTAAAGCATGAAGAATCAATATCAAATGCATCCCCTTTAATTTGAGTATCATGCATATAATTATCTTCAAGAAAAGACACTTTTTTATCCTCTTTAACTCCTTATGATATGTGTTCAAGAAGCTCGGGGTGCTCTAGATGATCTTCATCAAGTGCATCTTCTTTTTCTTCCTCAATCAGCAAGGCAACAAATGTGTTGACTGAATCAGAAAATTTAAAACAAGGGGAGGTGATACAAAATTATGTTTTAACAATATCAAAAGATAATGAGTTAATGAAAAGATTATATCCCTGAGTTTTTACGTCTTCAATCTCTTCTTCATTTGAAATCACCTCTTAGAGTTTAGTAGTAGAGGATAGAGGCAATTAGTTAGGCTCCTCTATTTTTTCTTCAAATTCCACTATGTTAGTGGTTTCTCCTTTTAATGGTTCCAAATCTTCTTTCTTTTGGGAGGCTAAGTTGTTCTTCACACTCATTCCAAAATTCATTCAAATCATGTTGATCCCCACCACGTAGCTCAGGCTCTGATTTCTCTTGGGTAGAAAGGAAATATTCGATTTGCCTTCCTATTTGACCCTTTAGTCCTTCTGTGCCTTCTTTGATTTCTTTCACTTGAGATTTTTTATACTCTAAAATATCTTTTTCTAGTTTTTGATTTACCTATGAGTATTCACTCCATGAAGAGTAATATCATTATGGATACATCATGGAGAAAATTATTTTTTTTATTATTTTTCTTTTAAAAAAAGAAAACTGTTAAAAATTTATAATTATATTGTCGCACTACCTACCCGGAAACGGAGCCAAGTTTGACACCCGCCTTTCATAGGGAATGTCAAAACAATTACTTCCTAAGTTAAAATGTAGTAATTTGGTTGACCTAGGATGTCTCCTGAAGATGATTTCACATAAAATTGTTTGTCACTTTTAAACGAGGGTAAAAATGGTGTGTTTGATAAGAAAATGATTTAATTGAACTTCAAATTCAAATGATTGAAAAACTATGATATTAAAAGGTTGATTAGGTCAGGGTAGATTTCCTAATTATAATGTTATCCTTGTTAAATTTAATTCAAACCTCTTCTTCTTATTTGATTAAAGTGATTTTCCACAATCGTTTCCTCTCACTTCCTTGCTGAAATTATGATGGTGAGAGAAAACCTTACCAAGATCTCGGTTTGATCAAACCTCCTTCCATGTGAAAAATATTTGTATTGAATATCCTTAATTGACATAGAAAATACCCGATCAGGTCTTTTTTATCCCAAACAATCAAGAACATTCACTACCCCTTTTACACATACTGACGACTGTCGAGTACTTCACCACTAACCCCTGGTCTATTCCATCGTATATAAACCAGAAATTAGTGGAGGGAGATCATGATTATTTTACTAAGAAAAAATCAATAATGTAATTAAAATTCAATAATGATCACACTTGATAATAAAATCCTCTATATTAAATTTAAAACAACTTTGAAGAAGAAATAAATTTCATTCAATTACATCCAAGAACTCAAGTATTAAAAAATAAAAAACCTACCCTTCCCCAATCACTAAAAATGTTTACCCCAGCATGGTAAGGGTAATAAAGATGAATGGGTAAGAAGAAGGAATCAAAAAACTATGGAAAAGAAAATAAATAAAGGAAAGAAAGAAAAAAAATTCACCTCCTTGGTGTCCCAGAAGGAATGGAATGGAATGAGAGTTGCTTTGAGAGAGAGGATATCTCCTCCTTTTATAGCCAAAATTTATCCCTCGAATGTTGAAGCATTGTAACCCCATTAAATGAAATATTCAAGCATTGAAACCTTCCTTAATGTTTTTCATAATTATCTTGGTCGTTTCCCCTAAAAATATCAGCGCATTTGAACAAGTATTTTGAGAGTTATGCCCGTTTTACTCGGATCATTTCTTCTGTCCAGTCAGGCTCTCCAAATTGAAAACCTACGGATTATAATGCTTTAATGATCATTAAAAATTCCAATTAACATGTTCTTTCCTTCATAAAATATGTTCCAAAACACTTTTATCATCCACCCACCGAAATTCACAATAATTGGGCCCATCATTAATATGGTATGGACCCCACACCAAAACTCAGCTGATCTGAAAACAATTTTTATACTCCCACTTGTGAGCTTCGTTTGGGCTTCCATATGACCGATTCAGCTTTTGGTCCAATATGATGAAATAAATACCTTGATGTGTAGACTCTAGAAAATAAATAATTTTTAAATTTGGATTAGTGTAGAAAATGTTATGGCCAAAAAATATAAAAAATTTAAAATTGTTAAAAATTCGAAATGGGCTATTTTTACTGTTTAGCTCAAAATAACACCAATATCATAAAAATGCATCAATTCATCTTAAAGTAAAACTTTGGTGGGATTTGAAACAATTATATTCAACATAAACTAGTTGAAAATATTTTCTCTATCATGAAACCCTAATATTTTTATGTTCAATGGCATATTCAACATGCATCACCGAACTTAAAAGACCCAAGATATATATTACCATTATAACCAAGATGTTAAATTTATTGATATTTTAAAATATATATATATATATACATATTTCTCAATCAATATAAATTATTTATAAATTTTTAGTAAATAATCATTCAATTCTTAGTAAAGTGATTTTATTCTTCAAAAATATGTTTTCTTCAAAAATGGTTTTTATTGCTTTTCATGATAAAAATATTATAAAAAATTTTGGTAAATTTTAGAAACTTTATTAGATAAAATGAAAGAAAAATTGGAATTGGAATATCAAAATTTACTTTGGGAGAAATTTTGAGATATTTTAGAAAATATTGATTTTTTGGTGAATGGTGAAAAATGCCAGTTTTTGTAAAAAGTCTTTTCATTATAATAAATAAATTAATTTAAAAGACATGATTTGTTTTTAATATGTTTTTAATTTACCTAATTATCTTTTATTTTTATTTAATCTACTTAATTACTTTTAAATCAACTTTTTATTGTTTTTTCATAAAAGTTTATTTTTGGGTTTTAAAATAGGGTTTCTTAAAAACAGTTTTAAAATGCATAATATTTCTCCTTTTAATTAATTAAAATATTCCTTAATTGGTAATATTTTAAATTAAATAAATATATTATATATCATTAAATATTAATCTAGTTTCATACAATGATTATTATTTGTCATTGAGTTAATATAGAATCATATTTTTCAAAAAAAAGACTCTTCTTAAAAACTCGTTATCTCACAACATCTATGGGATTGATATTAAATTAAATTATTATACATATATGAATTTAATTCGAGAAAATGTATTCCATATTTTAAATCAGAATAATTTATAATTTATAATAAGTAAACCTTAATTTTTGAATAAAGTGATTTGTGAAAATAGTTAAATTTAATTACAATGATTAAGAGAAAAATTGAGTTTAGCAAGGGATTAGACTTTAAACTTAAGGGTAAAATAACCTATAAACTTGTCCAAAACTCATTTAATAAAAATATTTTGACCCGTATGACCTTAGGATATTATTTTGATGAGTTTTTGGGACAATATTCCCTGAAAAGGACCCATATAATAAATTAAGAAAACAAAAAAATGAACTCTTTTTTCTTTTAATTTCCATAAAGCCTTGGGATAGGGAAAAACAACATATGGTCAGTTATATATATCATTTTGAAATATAAATTCATTTTTTATCATTATAATTTCACTTTAATTTATATTGATTAAATAATTACTAAAAATGATTAATAAATGTCAAAGTAGTTATTATTTAGTTACTAATTAACTAAAATAAATGACACTAAAAATATTAAAAGGGAAGTAAATTGAAGGAATTATTTTCTTAAATTAATTTTTTATATGAATATATAATTTTAGTTAGGTTTTAACAAAATATATTCAAATTCTATATTTTTTCAGATCTTTTAAAATTTAAATTATATAAATAATGTCCATATTGACATTAATGTTATTTTATAATAAATTTTATTTTATTAAATGATTTAAAATAAAAAAAATCCAATATTCTACCAAGTGATTTTTTATGTGTTAATAAATATCAAATATGGTCCCTTAATGAACTGATTTATCTTTTATAATGAATATGTTGACCCCTAAATAGTAAAAACATTATTGGCACGGTTAGGGTGAAAGTAGTGCTTTTGCGCATTACATTTACTTCTATTAAAATTAATTTCTAAGAAACTTGGTATTTTTATTTTATAATTTTGATTTAATAGTTATATTAATTGGCTCTAAATTTTATAATAATTATCACTTTAATTTATTCTTAATGGATAAATTACTTAGGATAGAAAACTAGTTACCATAATGAAAAACCAAAATGAAAAAAATAAGAAAACATAAAAGTGATTGGAAATGTTTAAAACATTGTTTGATTATATATTTGATTTTTTATAGACCATATAATCCATAAAAATAGTAATTATCAATTTTGGATCCACTTTAGGTAATTTTTACCTACTAATAGTGAATAATTTTTAGTGTTTACAAGAATGTCACTCCTCCTCAACTATAAAAGGGAACTCACTCCCCTCACTTATTCACACCTAAAATGACATTTAGATCATCAAAAATATTCCCAAATAACTTAAAAACATCCCTCCATTCATCCTATAATACTCACTTCACGTAAAAATTAAACCAATGAAGGCCTTTGGTTAAAGCCTAAAGGAGTTACCTGAAGAAGAGGTAACATTCATCAATGAACGTTTTTTTATTTCTTCCTAAAACCCCATAAATTATTTTTATAAATTTCTTATATAATAAAAATATTATAATATATATACTAATATTTTTTATGATAATTATATGATCTAAAACTACACACACTTCCATTAAATGGGTTATGAAATCATCATTCGTGTGTACAGAGGACTACCATCTCGCGAACCGATGTCATTCGTTTTTCCATTACCACATTTAAAGGTTGTTAATAATGATGGAAATTATATTTATATATGATATGTAATATATTTATAATTTTATTATTATTATATAATTGTAATATCGCACATACATTCATGCTTTTAATTTTTTGGTAATATGATAACTTTGTTTGAGTGTATGGAAAATTATCACCTCACGAAGCGATTTGATTCGTTTTTTCTATGAATGAAATATTTTAAGGATGGGTTTAATAAAAATTTGTGATATATATTAAATAAATATAATTGTTTTTATGATAATATATTTTTTTTTCATTCAAATTGATAAGAAAATGAAAAATGGCTTTAATACGTACGTATAACCTATAGTCTCCATGAATGATCCATTTCATTTCCTATCACTATATTTCATAGATTATTATAAATATTTATATAATAAATATATATTATATGTATAACATTGTTAAAATTTTGGAGATTATGAAATCATGATCTAAGTAATAGGTAAAATAGTAACAGTTCAAAACATGTACGAAAAAAAAACAGATATTACCTCAAACATAACTTTAACATGGAATTGTTAATAAATGGGTAATATAAAGTCATAAGAAAATAATATATGGTATTATATATATGAATATGGTTCTTTTATAGATTTATAATCAACTTATATTTATTATACAGGATGTTTGAATGAGTACGATGAAAGTCAGGACTTGAAGTAAATTTTTTTCTCGTCTCACTTTTATTTCTGTGAGATATATTCCATATTCACCACTTATTTTTATTTTGGGGTGTATATAATTACCATGAATGTATTTTATGATTATTATACCTAAAATTATGGTTATATGAATATCCATTTGAGTATCTTTCTTTCATAGGGGTTACGGTTTTAAAGGAACCAAACCATTAAGGGATTTTTGTCCCAATTTTCCTTCTTTGAGACATATGGTTATGTTATGAAAATATCTTCTTTTATGATGTATTTATGTAGCCCCTTTTACATTTAATATAATTAATTAGTTTATCCTCATGATATTTGAAGTTTATTTTAAATATATTCATGGGGCTTAAATTTCAATGTTACAAAAGTGGTAAGAAATTTATGTTGAAATCTCATTGTTTATCAGAATTTTTTACGATTATGTTTTTGATGACAAAATATTATAATAAATCTCTCAATAAACCCGTTAATTTTATAATCCTTTGGTTATTCATGATATTTTCACATATTAGTACCATTTTTTCCATAAAACCCTACCCTTTATTTCACATTATTACATGATTTATTACATAGGATTACATTTAACACAACCCTGAGGATTGATAATTTTAATGTATTTGGGAATTAGGTACATTACATAACATTTTAAAACTGAAAAGATGACATCTTTATTGAAATCCTCTTTAACATATTCTCACTTAAAACTGCATGGGATAACTTGGGGATATGCATAAGAAATGGGTGAGCTATAAATCCCAATAAAGGAATAAACATAGAATAAGGTGTTACATGTTATAAAATAGGCATATAAATGGGAAATAAAAGGTGTGAGAATCATAAACATGAATAATAAGGAATGATATATAATGATAATCATAACATGGGAAATATGGAAATAACTTAAAAACAACATCATAAACAAAGGTCAAGGCTAACTACCAAGAAATCATGATGGAAAAACCCATAAAGGAATCAGGTTTAAACTATATCCCAACATTATATCTCATGAGACTAAACATTACCAAATTCATTGGAGCACTATATAATTTCAGGCACATCCGTCACTTTTATTTCATTCTCATGCTTAAGTGTTCCACATAGATCATACAACATAGATTCATTCATTATCATAATTTATTCCATGATTAAGGGGTGTGGAATATATAAATTGAATTTCCAATTAAGATAATTATATATGTATAAATGTGAATACCCTTTATAGAAAATGGTTACGGTATTCACTACACAATTTTTTGGTATTGAAAATTGCGGTAAAATTTCGGCAGCGTAACGACGTCACTTAAAAATTCATATAATGGGTTTATGAGAGATAAATGGTTATATAATCATTTAAACATGAAATTTAAAGTAGTATGTACATGTAAATGTATATACTAGCATTATGAATTGGAAATAAAATGAATAAGATAACAAAGAAACTAGAATAAAGAAGAGAATATGAGGATCCCTTACTTGATTGTGTGACTCCAAATTCATTATAGGAGCTTCCTGAGAGCTTGTGGGCACCTTGGGAGGACATTATAGAGAGTAGAGTAGATTAAGGACATGATACAAGGATTTTTAGAGAAGATAAATGGGATAATGGGTGGTTTTATATAGGAAATGATAGGGGGTTTCTTTATTATTTCTCAAACCTAGGTTTTACACTCTATATAATAAAATAACCAAAGCATTAAACCTTCCCATGATTTCTACCCATGGTTTATACAAAATGGGAGTAGTTTTCATTATTTTATAAGGCCAAGGGATGAAATTAATAAAATAATTCCCTTTCTTGTGTGGATGGGAGTCATACTCTTAAATAAATTATTTTAAAAACTTAAAATATATTAATGGTTTTGGAGGATTTATAATGGCTTTATAAAATTAATAAAATAAACTGAAAATCTCATTTAATTAAATTGAAAACATATATTTGGTCATGGATACATTTTACATTATTTATTACATCACCTTTGGTTCATTATGATGTCATAATACATAATGTATAATTATATGGCATTTAAATTTTACCTCAAAATTTGACTATATCAAAAAATTAGGAAAAATTCACTATTAGATAATTTTCACATTATGATTCCAAAAATGATATTCATTTTATATAAAAAAATTTAAATATTTTAATTTTAACTTTTAAAATAAAATCTACATTTATTAAGAAATGTTGGGTTTTTTTACAATAATAGTTTTTAAACCCTTATAAAAATTACATTTTTTATCATAAAAATTATATGATAATTTATATTTATAAAACATTAATTAATAATAATATTTTATTAAAAAAAATTTATTTCCAAAATCCATTAATTCATCAAAATAAATTCCTTAATTGAATTTGAATATTACCCAAAAATACTATTTGATTTTTATTATATCAAAATAAAAAACATTTATAAAGTAACAATAATAGGATGAAGATATATCCCTTAAAAATTCTATAAATACTCATATCTATGTTTTCTTGATACATATCCCTTTAATACATATGCAAATTCCCTAAGAGTAAGTTTCGTGATGGTGAGACTTTCATGGGGTGGTTTGGTGTACATGGTTTGGGTTTTGATCTCGATGAGCTTGAACTTATCCCATAAATGGTTTCTCTCATGCTTAATTTATTGCATGTCAGCTTGGTATTGGTGAAGTTAAAATCTCAGTGATACAATCTCCCTCAAAATCTTTGATAAATGGGCTCCATAGGGTACGATCCTGAAGGTTGAGGACATCACTTCCTTTGTTTGTGTTAATTGGATTTACTAAAACCCTATATTTATACTAATCATGTGATCACTATTCAGTTGATATATTATAAATGGTAAGGATACTTAATAGTCATTTAAATATTATAGGATATAATAAACAAATTAAGTGCCTATTTTTCTATAACCATATTACATAATAATAAATTTAATGAAATCAAAATGTGAAATTTTATTTATAATAGTTTGGGTCATTACAATCTTCCCCCATTTAGAAATTCCTCCACCAAATTTTCATTTCTCCCACTAAAACAGATGAGGTTAAATCTTTTTCATCACCTCATATGATACCCACATCATTTCTTTAAACTTTTGGTTTCTCTACAACACTTTGATAATGTGAATTTTATTATTTCATATAACTTTGTCTCTATGATCTAAAATTTTCACCAGTTTCTCTTCATAGGAAAGATCATTCTACAATAGTACCACCTTTGGATTGAGTACATGTGAGGGGTCTAGTATTCACTTCCTCAAGATAGGTACATGGAATACATCATGTACTTTAGATAGGTTAGGTGAGAGTGTTGGTCTATAGGCCACCATTCTGATGAGATCAAGGATCTAAAAGGGGAAGAAGTATCTTGGACTAATATTTCCCTTCTTCCAAAATCTCATCACTTTTCTCCATGGAGAAATGCAGAGGAATACCATGTCTCTAACATCAAACTCTAGGTATCATCGATGATTCTCATCATAGATCTTTTATTGACTCTAACAAGCCTCAATGTTCTTTTAAATGGTCTTAAAATTTTCCATCATTTCCTTGACCATTTCAGGACCTATCAATTTTTCTTCCCCAACTTCATCCTAGTTTTCAGGTGTTCTACACCTCTTCCCATAAATGGATTTACAGGGAGCTATTTGGATGCTAGATTAGAAACTATTCTTGTATGAGAACTCTTCTAGAGAAATATGTTGGTATCATCCTCCATTGAAGTCCGTAGAAAATTATCTCAACATTTCTTCCAGTGTTTGAATATTTTTCTTAGAATGGCCATTAGTTTGAGAATAATAGGTCATACTAAAATTCATCTTAGTATTTATAGAATGTTGGAGTCTTTTATATAACTTGGAGGTAAATCCCGTATCTCTATCAGATACAATCGATAGTGGTACTCCATTAATCCTCTCCACTTCTTTGATGTATATCTGTGCATGCTGGTCAAGTGAGAAGTCCTCTTAAATTGTTATAAATTGAGATGTCTTTATAAGATGATCCACAATAGCCCATATATCATTGTTTCCTTTGGATTTCTTTTTAATTCTTTTAAAAAAGTCTGTGGTGATGTTTTCCCATTTCAATGTTCATATAGGTAATGGTTGCCTCATCCCCTTAGACATTTTCCTTTAATCCTTCACTTTCTATCATACTAAACACTTTTATGTATATGTAGTAATATCCTTCTTCATATTTTCCCACTAATAGTTCTCTTAGAGATCTCGATACATCATTATACTCCTTGGGTGAATAGAGAAGTTGGATCTATGTGCATCATTCAGAATCTCTCTCTTTATCTATTGATTGGATGGTACACATAGTTTTGACCTATATCTTACAACTCATTCTTCATTTAAATTGAACTCAGATGATTTTAATTTTCTTAAAGTTTCCACTTTCTTGTGAATCCCCAAATCTTTTCTTTGATAATCCTTTATCTCTTCCAAAAGATATGGTATATCAATAATTTATGAAAGGATTGATGATGTTTCTTCCTTTATGATTCTCATGTAAATCATCTACAAATATAAGAAGATCATATCCCTATGAATTCTCATCAATGATAGAATTTTTGGATTCTTTATACCTAGAGAATATTTCAATTTAGTTTACTTACCATGATGGTAGTAGATTGAGGATTCATAGTCCTTGATCAGCTCAAACCATCATTATTGGTGCATATTTATCTCTTTCTGTGTGAATATATACTTGAGGATTTTCCGATCCATATATATCTCACACTTCTCCCCAAAGAGATAATGCCACCAAATTTTTAACGCAAAGATAACTACATCCAACACCATATCATGAATTGGGTAGTTCTATTTGTGAACTGTCAACTACTTTGAATCATAATATATGACTTTTTCATTCTGCATTAAAACATAGCCTAATCCCTTTCTCAAAGCATCACTGAATACCACAAAAATTTCTCCACTTGTGGGTAGTTTGAGTATAGGCACAGTGATAAGCCTCCTTTTCATCTCCATAAATCTATCTTCACATTAATCATTCCTATAAAACATGACTCCCTTCTATGTTATCTTGGTAATAGGGTTTGACAATTGTGAGAAATTTCTCAAAAATCAGTAATAATACGCTAATAATCGAAGGAAACTGTGGATATCTATCATATATGTTGGCCTCTTCCATCCTTCAATTTCTTCTATATTTTAATGGTCCATATATTTCTCATTTCTTGTGATCATATTCCCCAAGAATGATACTTCCTTCAACCAAAACTCACATTTGTTGTACCTTTCATAGAGCTTCTCATTTCGTAAGTTCTTTAACATATTTATAATATGCTCCTCATACTCCTCCTTTATTTTGGATTATATAGAATATCATCTATAAATACTACCAAAAAAAATTTAGGTAATCAATAAAGACTATATTCATTAGGTCTATAAATATTATTGGAGAATTAGTGAGCCTTAATGTCATTGTTATGAACTCATAGAGCTCGTACCTTATACGAAAAAGAAGTCTTGGGCATATCCTACTTCTTCACCCTAACTTTGTAATATCCCAACCACAGATCCACCTTAGAGAAGTATTTTTCTCCATGTAGCAGATCAGACAAGTAATCAATTCGTGTAAGATGATACTTGTTCTTTATAATGACCTTTTTGAGCTCACTATAATCAATACAAAGGCACATTAACCCATCCTTCTTCTTAACAAAGATGACCGGTGCCCCCCATGGTTAAGAACCTGGGTGTATGAACCCTTTATCCAGATTATCCAGTATTTTTTTCTTTATCTCCTCATGTTCCAAAACATTTATTCTATATAGAGTCTTGGATAATCGAAACATTGCAGGTATAATATTGATTTAAAATTAAACCTCTCAGTGAGGAGGAAGACCAGGAAATTCCTTGAGAAATATATCAATGTATTCCCTCATAATAGTCATGTCTTCGAGGATGGTTCTTTAATTAGACTCAATCATTTGAGCTAGATATTCTTTCTTATAGGGAAATAATATCCATTCTTAAGATGTTAGGGCTAAAGAAGATTCATCCTCCTCCTTGCACTTATACAAAATCAAGGGGATGATTCACAATACGGAGAATGATTTATTTATCTTAGAAATTTATGTTGGGTCAATATAGATAAAGCCAAACAATACCCAAAATTGCATCAAAATTCACCAAAGTTAGTATGAAAAATTTTTCTAGGAAGTTCTTCCCAAAAATTGTTTTTTTTAATATTGGAGATAAAGCCTCATTTATTATTAAAGCAAAGAAAATACCTCTTTAACTGGGTAGAGGGAGACCCATTGCATAGCCCAAATCCTCGGTGGGCGTTTATCCCATTACATGGCTTGTATGACCATTTTTTTGGCCCAAGACCCATTCTGTGAATAGTACTACTACAGTACCCACACTGTTACAGTCCTTCACAGTACCCTTCCACCGCTACAGTACCATGTCGCTGCTACAATTCTTGTCATTACTATAGTACCACCACTGCTACAGTATACTATAATAATGCTACAGTATTTGTGCCCAATTGGTTTTGGGATACAATAATTACCCCATTTACTATTTTCACCAAAATTATTATTTCCATACTCTATGGTGGTGTTTGAATTGTTATACAAAACATTCATGATATGAAGTAATGTGTAGAACCAAAATCAAAAAGTATGTTTAATATCCTTGAATTAATAACTAGCATAATTGTCACCACTTCTTTGTCAAGGTCCACCTTAGCGGTTGTGCTGGTAGAATCTCCCCTTTCTGCCTTAGAAGTTGTTGGTTGTCATAGAAAACCCTTGGCTTCAGGAATTGATTTGCAAAGTGCCTCAGTTACTTTTAGTTGAAGCAACGAACAAGGCGTTGAGGGTTGACTAGAATATTCTTTTCCTCAATCGTATTAGTGGGTTTCTTCTATCAAAAATCATTATCTAGGTGTCCTTCCTTCCTGCACCTAAAGAATTTCCTCATCCCCCTTAGCCAATTTCAAGGGTTATTATTTATATACCATTCATAAGTGGGATATTTAAATTTCATGGCACCATTAGATTTCACTATCAAACGATCAGAATTAAACTTTAATTTCTAATTCTTATCCCTATGATACCCTTGAGATTAACCAATCTTCATTTAAACTTTGAGGGAACATATGAAAAATTCCTCAATCTTTCAAAGTCAATGATCATAAGGGATTTTATTAGACTAGGATTTATCCCACCAAAGAAGTATACAACCTTGTATATAGGGGTAATGAGAAATATGGAGGTGTATTATGCAAGTCTTGTGAATTTTTCCATGTACAACCTGATAGATTTGTTATCTTTTTCCTTGATTGTAAGGAAATTCCTTTCCATTTTAAAATAGAGAGTATGAAGAAAATATTTATCAAAAAACATTTTTCAGAATTACTTCCACCCAATGGCTTTGATATCATCCTCAAGAATCATATTCTTGATCAATTTCCACCACCGATCAGCTTATCCCGCCATATGATAAACATCTAGTATAACTTTCTCTTATTTGGAACATTGAAGGATGGAGAATATCTTCTCAATGGAGTTGATCCATTTTTTTATGATTAAGGGATCAGATGATCCCTTAAAATTTTGAGGCCTTTATCACATAAATCTCTCAATTACATCTTGTTCTTTCTTTGGTGGATTTGGGTGATCCTCCTGTTCTAGGTTTCTATTCATAACCTAAGCCAGCTAAGAGATTATCATTATAAATTTTTTGTTTCCTTATCTCATCGATTTGAGAATCCTGTTGGATAATTCATCACATTTCCCATTGTATTCCTCCTACTTCTAAACATTGGCTAAAATAAAGGGAATATTAAGGATGAATATTTTAAAACTATTAAAAACATGATGTGTAATTTAATAACATTAAAGGGATAACTCATAACTTACATTTACTTCCTTAACTTATGAATTTATAGGATTTAATATATGTTATCCATGATCTATTTACTAACATATATTCTTATGGGTAGGTTTTTTGTTTCCTTAATAATGGTTCATAATGAGATTATGAATTTAACAAAGTATATCCCCTGGAGTGTCAAACCAGGTTCACATTAAGGCTCATTTTAATTTACTAGGTTATATCGAGTCATGATCGATCCACCTTGCTGGAGTTGTTACCCCTACATACATCTATTCTAGAACCACTTCCCCTTATAGTATCAAAAACAGGATTTATTTTCTTAATAAACCACTTACTCTATACTTACCAAAATTTAGGGATGTTTTATTATACTTAGTTTTATCCCTAAGGATTTCAATGGAGTTTTCTAATCCTAATCCCAAAATATAACTAATCTTTTCCTTTGATACCAACTATAACAACACTTCTCTTTATTTTACGATAATAGATTATTTATTACATAAGATTACACATAATACAACTTAGAAGAATGATAATACTAGTATCTTTGGGAATTGGGTATATTGCAGGACAATTTAAAATAGGAAATACATCATCTTTATTGAAAAATTCTTTAACATTATCGCACTTGAAAATGCATGGGATAACCTGGAGACATTCATAAGAAAGTGGTGAGCTATAAATCCCAGTAAAGGAATAAACATGGAATAAGGTGATACATGTTAGACAATAGTCATATCAATGGGGAATAAAAATTATTATAATCATAAACATGAATAATAAGGGATGATATATCATGATAATCATGACATGGGAAATGTGGGAATAACTCAAAACGACGCATCATAAATATAGATTAAGGATAAATTCCAAGACTTCATGATGGTAAGTACCATAAAAGAATCAGGTTCACTCCCTATACCAACATGATGTCTCATGATACTAAACATTACTCAATGTGTTGTAGTGATATATAATTTTGGTTGCACCCGTCACTTTTATTTCATTATCATTCTTAAGTGTGTCGCATAGATCATACAACATAGATTCATTCATCATCATAATTTATTACATGATAAAGGGGTGTGGAATAAATATATTTAAGTCCCATGTCAAAAAATTATATGTGTATAAAGGTGAATACCCTTGATAATAAATGGGTATGGTATTCACTACACAATTGTTTTGGCATAGAAAATCATGGTTAAATTTCGACAGCATAACAGCGTCACCTAAAAATTCATAAAATGCATTGATATGAGAGAAAGTGGTCAATCATCATTTGTAAATGAGATTTTAAATAATAGGGACATGTAAATAAATATCCCAAAATTATTAATTAGAAATGGAAGGCATAATATAATAAATAAACTTGAAT
Source organism: Viscum album (assembly GCA_963277665.1). Classification (NCBI taxonomy): domain Eukaryota; kingdom Viridiplantae; phylum Streptophyta; class Magnoliopsida; order Santalales; family Viscaceae; genus Viscum; species Viscum album. The sequence goes on along the minus strand of OY728143.1, from coordinate 452,591,822 downwards.
AAATAAGAGAATGTGAGGATCCCTTACTTGAGTGTGTGAATCCAAATTCTTGAGAGGAGCTTATTGAGAGCTTGGGGCACCCTAGGAGGACTCTAGAGAGGGTAGGGAAGAGTAAGGACGTTATAAATGGATTTTTAGTGAATATAGATAGGATATTGGGTGGTTTTATATATGAAAAGAGTGGGGATTTCATTATTATTTCTCAAACATAGGTTTTCGACTCTGTATAATAATATAATAAAAACCAAAAACTTTACCATGGTTTTTACCCATGGTTTCTTCCAAAGGGGATTGGTTTTCATTATTTTATAAGTTCAAGGGCCAAAATTAATAAAATAATGTCCTTGTTTATGTAAAGGTGATTCATACTCTTAAATAAATTATTTTAAAACCATAAAATATATTAATGATTTTGGAGGATTCATAATGGATTTATAAAGTTAATAAAATAAACATAAAATCACATTATTTTAAATTTAAAACATATATTTGGTCGTGGATATATTTTATAGTATTTATTATATCACTTTTAGGTCATTATGATGTCATAATACATAATTATATTTATACGGTATATAATTTTTACCTGAAAATTCGACTCTCGGAAAATTGTGAAAAATTCACCAATGGATAATTTTGACATTTTGATTCCAAAAAATATATTCATTTTATCTAAATACTTTTCTAAATGCATGAATTTTTTCTTTTAATATAAAATCAACATTTATTATGAAATGTTGGATTTTTGGACAATAATAGTTTTCAAACCCTTAAAAATTACATTTGACTTAAGAAAAATTATATGATCATTTATATTTATAAAAATTAATTAACAATAATATTTTATTAAAAATTTATTAATTTAAAAAATCCATTAATTCATCAAAATAAATTCCTTAATTTAATTTTAATATTAGCTCGAAATACTATTTGTGTTTTATTATATCAAAATAAAAATAATTTGTAAAGTAACATATAATAGGTTGAAAATATATCCATTCTAAAATAATGTACATACTCATATTTCTAGTGTCTTGATACATATCCCTTTAATACACCCGCAAACTCCCTAAGAGCAAGGTGCGTGATAGTGAAAGTTTCATGTGGTAGTTTGGCGTACATGGTTTGGTCTGTGATCTTGATGAGCTCAAACTTCTACTCTAAAAGGTTTCACTCATGATTAAGTTATTCGATGTCAACATGGGTTTATTAAAAGTGAAATCTCGATGATGTTATATCCCTTGGAAGCTCTTGTAAATGGGATTCATATGGTGTGCTCCTTCTGGTTGAGGTAATCACTTCCTTTGTCTATGTTAATTGGATTTGTTAAAACACTATATTTATATTACTCATGTGATCACTATTCAATGGTTATATTATAAATGGTAATGATTCTTAATATTCATTTAAATATTATTGAATATAATAAACCAAATAATTTCATGTGTTTTCTATAACCATATTACATAATAAGACTTTTAATTATATCAAAAAGATAAATTTTATTTATAACAATTCATGCCATTAAATTTCCTCTCTTTTGAACTTAAAATATTTTAGAAATATTTTTTAAGAAATTCCAATTTCCTTTCTCTCTTCAGTCAGAAATATTTTTACATCCAAACCCTTGTTTTCTAAAAATTATTTCAAAAAAAGTTAAGTTTTTTTCAAATCTGAAAGGATATTTTCCTCACTTAATGTTTTGAATGATTTTTTAAACCTCCTTTATATGTTTCCAAGGTTGTTTTCCAAGAAATGATTTTCAAAATGATTTTTGTTTTAAAATTTTATTTAAAAATGAAAATGATATTTTCCACAAGTGATATTTTAATTGTATTTACATTTATTAACATCAAAAACCCTTTTTTTAATTATCCACCACTATGGATATTCATTTATCCACATTCTTTCTCTAGATGGATGATGATTGTTTCAAAGAGATTGTTATCGAACCTATTTCATTTCCTTGGGTTAACCACGTCTCAAAGATATTGTTATGGAGCCTATTTATTTTCCTCATTTTAACTACGTTTCAAAGATATTTTTATGGAATCCATTTCATTTCCATGTTTGAATCATGTTTCAAAGATATTAACATGAAACCCATTACTTTTTCATTGGTTAATCAGGTTATGAAAGAATAATGATTATTTCTATGAGTTTTATGATTAAGTAAAACCTCTATATACTTTATTCATGTTGTGGTTCTTGGACATTGCAGCTTAAACATGAAGTGGTCTAGAGACTACCAGGTAATCCCCTTATAGCTTAAACATGGGGTGGCCCATATACCACTAGGTAATCCCATTACAGCTTATAAATGGGGTGTCTTAGATAAAAATAGGTAAGTCCATTACTGCTTAAACATAGGGTGGCCTAGATTGTTTTGGATGATCTTGTTATATCTTAAATGATGGTTGTGGATAGATAGCACTCCAATGAATTGGGTAATGATTATATTGGAAGTCAATCGTATGGTTACTCCAACTAAAATGGGTTTTGAAAGGGTTTTATGAATATGATATTCCACGTAACCAAAAATGGTTTTAATTTCTTATTATTATTTTATAATGATTATTATGGTCAAGATTGATATCACATGGCTCATGATTATTGATTCTAATGAATCTTTCATTTTCTATGTTTTCAAATTTTATGATCTGGGTATTGGTGTTTATGAGTTTTTTTATGACTCACTCATGTACTCTGATTATGTTTTCATACCCTTAATCACTTATTATGCTCATTGATGACATTCAGTTGTTAATTATTTTGTTTACCCTTACTAATCATTTGATATCACCCTTATTATGTTTCCTTTTCCCATCAGGTTATAAATATTGAGGTTGAAAAAATTATGGATAGATGGGATTTCATATGGATGATTATGTATTAATGTGAAAAAGAAAAGGTTGGTTTAAGTAGGAGGAATTCTCATTTATGGTCATGTAAATTGTTTATGTAGTATTTTTTCCTAATTTTTTAAAACTCTAAACCTAAAAGGTTCTAGAGGTCACAAGTGATCCAATTTCTTCCTTTTGATGTTGTAAGGTTTAGATTAAAAAAATAGGGTCACAATTTTTGACATCAAAGCTAGAAATGTAATGTTTGTGATTTCATCACAGGATCTAGGAGTGCAGGTCATGGGATGTTATAGTTCCTATAAAAGGCCAGTTTTGGTAACGTTGGAAATTTTAATGTTTTCATGTGAGGTTATATTAATAGTTATGGATTCCATCATAGGTTTATATGATTAATAATGATCATAATTTCAAAGTAGTAGACACCTCATTTGAGGGTTTTACGTAATAAAAATTTTGAGGCTATTAAATACATTTATTTAGCCTTTTTTGTTTTAGGTATTTTTAAAACCTATGATCAACATGGAGTAATTTTATGGAGGATTTATTTTTCAAGATTAAAGAAGAAAGTAAACAACTCATATACTAGGTTAAAACCCATCATATCCATCTAGGAAGTTGGACTTGAATTCATAACAAAACGACGATAAGGTTTTCACACCTACCACTGGCCTACAAGATATCCTAGTTAGTGGAAACATTTTTTAGGTTAAGATTAATTTTATTTCATAAATTTTAGGGATTTTATTTGAGTAATAATTATTGATTATCTTTGAATAATAAGTGATCAAATCATTCTAGTTATTGGGTTTCAAACTTAATCCGGAAATGTTAAAATAATTTTAAGTATATTTATTTATAGAATAATTTAGTTCAAACTTTGGGTATTACTATTTAATATTGATTAATTATGTATCAAATGAAGGTTTATTAATTTTTAGAATTATCCCATTTTTTTATTGATTAATTTTTAAAGATAGTAAGAATAGATTGTTATCCATTTTATGGTTATGTGGTCTTTAAATTTTTATTTTAGTGTTTCAATAAATAAAATTCATCCTAAATACACTTTATTTGGAACAAAAGATGTGATTATGGTGGAATTTTATTAAAGGATGAAATTCTACTAATCATTTAAATATATTTCTATATTATCTTACTCTAGATGGAAAGAAAACTCCTTATCTCTATGAAAGGGATCTTGAAATAAAAAAATTATCTTAGTACCTTCATTTCTGATGAAACGATAGCCTTTTTTATAATCACAGATTTATGGTTTTGATTCCTTTAACTTTCCATTGATCATTCACTTATTTTTTATCAATGATCTCAATCACTCTCTACAATTATTTAAATTTTTTCTCCATTCCCACCTATGTTCTTTTATTTAGAAACCTAGTTATGTTTTATTCCATATGAACTTTGTAATTATAATTATCTATGATTAAGAAGATGTTTTATTAACCCATTTTATGATTTGGGTTTATAATAAAATTATTTTCAAATGTTCAACCATTGATTACTGAGATAAATTCCAAATTACGATGACAAAATTACATCAAATAACTATTTTATCTTTCTTTACAAGAAACCTTGATATTTTTATGTTTGATGGTGTATTCAACAGGCAACAGGGAATTTAAACGATCTATTATATATATTACTGTTATAAACAAGCCATTAAATTAAAGGGTATAAATAGTATTAACTACTTTATTAAATATATAAATATATATATATATATATATATGTTCCTCAATAAATACATATTTTTCATAAATTTTTAGTAAAGAGTCAATAAATTTTTAATAAAGTGATTTTATTCTTCAAAAATATGTTTTCTTAAAAATGTTTTTTATTGTTTTTCATTGAAAAACATTTTATAATAAATACTTGAAAATTTTAGAAAATTTAATTTTTAAAATTAATTTCATTTTTTTAATCAAAATATCAAAAATTACTTTGGGTGAAATTTTGGGATTTTTCAGAAAATATTGATTTTTGGGTGAATAGTGAAAAATACTAACTTTTGTAAAAAGTATTTTATTTTAAATTAATTAATTAATTTAAAAGTACCAATGTATTTTCAATATTTTTTCAAGTAATATAATTATTATTTAGTTAATTTTAATCCAATTTATTACTTTTGAATCAACTTTATATTGGTTTTTTATAAGTTTGTTTTTGGGTTTAAAAATGGGTTTTTTTAAATACTGTTTTAAAATACAAGATGTTTCTCCTTTTTAATTAATTAAAATAATACATAATGGGAAATTTTTTATATGAAATTTCTATATTATATATAAGTAAATATTAATCTATTTTCATAAAATTATTATTATTACTCAAATAATAAATATATAATCATCTTTTTCAAAAAAATACTTTTCTTAAAAACACATTACCTCGTCGTGTTTGTGGGATTAATATTAAATTAAAATTTACCAATTTTATGAGTTTGATTTGTAAAAATGGACTCTATATTTTAATCATCATAATTTATAACATCTAATAAGTTCAACATAATATTTTACCAAATCAATTAGTGAAAATAGTTAATTTTAATTACAACAATTAAGGAAAAAACAAGTTTACCAAGGGACTCAACGTTAAACTTAAGGGGGGAAATTAAATATACACTTGTAAAAAACAATTATTGGGCATATGTATACCCTTAGGGCCTTATGGTATATTTTTATGAGTTTTTTGGGACATTATTCTTTGAAATTGACCCATATAATAAGTGAAGTAAAGAAAAAGACAAAAGGGAATACTTTTTCTATTTAATTTCTATAAAGTCTTGGGATAGGGAAAAACAATATATGTTAAATTATATATATAAATGATTTTAAAATATAAATGATTTTTCATCATGATAATTTTTATTTATCTTTTAGATATTAAATAATTACTTAAAATGCTAATGAAATGTCAATGTAGTAATTATTTAGTTAATAATTAACTAAAATAAATGATACTAAAAATATTAGAAGTGAAGTAAATCGACTGAATTTTTGAATTATATTAGTTTTTAAGATGAATATATATTTTTAAAGAGGTGTTAAATTAATAAATTAAAATTCCAAATTTTTATTTATATTTTTTAATTTAAATTAAATAAATAATGTCTAAATTGACATTAATATTATCTTCTAATAAATGATATTTTATTAAATTATTTTAAATTACTAAAAATACTATATTATACCAAATTATTTTTTAAGTGTTAATAAATATAAAATATGTTCCATTAATGAATCAATTTAACTTTTATAATGAACATATTTACCCCTAAATAGTAAAAACATTGTTGGCATGATTAGGGTTAAAGTACTATTTTTCGCATTACATGAACTTCAGTTAAAATTAATTTCCAACATGCCTGGGATTTTTATTATATAATTTTGATTTAATATTTACAATCATTGGGTCTAAATTTTATCTTAATTTTCACTTTAATTTAGACTTAATTGAAAATTTACTTAGGTTAGAAGACAAGTTACCTTAATAAAAAACCAAATAAAAAAACTTAGGAGTAAAGGATCAAAATATTTAAAACATATGTTTCATTTTTAGAGGCTTTTTTCGACCTTATCATCCATAAAAACCTTTAATTATCATTTATGGAGCCAGTATAGGTAATTTTTACCTCTTAATATTGAATACATTTGTGTGTTTAAAAGAATGGCACTCCTCCTCAACTATAAAAGGGAACTTATTCGCCTCACTTATTCACACATCTCAACCCATTTGGATCATCCAAACTCTAACCAAATCACTTCAAAAATTTCCTCATATCATCCTATAAGCCTTAATTTGGAAATAAATAAAACCATGGAGGTCCCTTGATTCAAACCAAAAGTATTTTTGCAAAGAATATGTAATGTTCATCAACAAATATTTTTTTATTTCTTCCTCAACCTGCTTGAATTATTTTTAAATATTACTTATATAATATAATAAGTATCATATATATAATTATATATTTTTATTCTATGATTATGGTTTACAAGCAAAAACACTTCCATCAAATGGGTTAAAAAATCATCATTCGTGTGTACGGAAGACTATTATCTCACAAACTGATGTCATTTGTTTTAACATTACCACCATTAAATCTTGGTAATAATGAAGGAAATACTATTTATATATGATATTTATGATGTTATTATGATTCTTGAATTTTTATATTAAACATACCTTCATGTTTTTTATTTTGTGGGAATATGATAACTTTATTCGTGTGTACAGAAGACTACCGCCTCACAAAGCGATGTGATCTATTCATCCTATATATGAAATTAATTAAGGATGGGTCTAATAAATTTTTTTAAAATATAAGAAATAAATATTATTATGTAATGATAATATATCATTTACTTTTATTTCCTTAAAACTAACAAGAAGATGAAAAAATGGTGTTCATGTATACGTATGACATTTCTTCTCCATGAACGATGCATTTCATTTCCTGTCACTAAATTTTATAGATTACTATAAATAAATATATATTGAATATATATAATATTTATATCATGGTTCAAATTCTGGAGATTATTAAATCATGATCTATGTAACTGGACAAAGAATAACAAGGAAAAACATATACGATAAACAAAACAGATATTACCCAAAACATATATTTAACAAAGAATTGTTAACAAATGGGTAATATAAAGTCATAAGAAAATAATATATGGTATTATATATAATAATATTGTTACATTATATATTTATAATAAACTTTTATTTATTATACTAGAGATATAAAATATTACGATGGAAGTCCAGACTTAAAGTAAGGGTTTTTCTCATCTCACTTTTATTTCTATGAGATGTGTGTCATATTCACTGCTTATTTTTTTCTTTTTGATGTATATAATTAACATGAATTTATTTTATGATTATTAGAATTAAATTTACATGGATTTACATATCCATTTTATGATCTCTACTTCACGAGGTTTACTCTTTCAAAGTTACCAAAGCATTAATAATTTTTTTCCAAAATTTTCTTTCTTTGAGACATATGGTTATATGAGGAACCTATATTCTTTTGTGAGGTGATTATGTATTCTATTTAATATGTAATATCATGAATTAATTTATCCACATGATATTTTATGTTTATTTAAAATTAATTCATGGTTCTTACATTTCAAATTTACCAAAGTGGAAACGATTTTATGTTGCAATTTCATTGTTTATCGAGATTATTTATGATTATGTTTTCAATGAAAAAGTCTTTTGATCCACCTATCAATAAAACCATTAATTTTATTCTAATTTCTTATTCATTATATTTTTATGTAATAGTACCAATTTTCTATAATTTTCTACTTAAAATTTTTACAAAAGTTTTCTCAAAAAGTAAATTTCATTTATCTCTTTGGTTAGAAATCGGTTTTCTTCCAAACCCATGTTTTCTAAAAAAATTAAAAAATATTTCAAATAGTATTTTTAAATTATGAAAGGATATTTTCCTCAATAAATGTTTTAAATGATTTTTTAAAACTTCTTTTATATGTTTCAAAGTATTTTTTCAAAGAAAATTATTTTCAAAATGTTTTAGGTTTTAAAAAGTGGTTTTCAAAATGAAGAGGATATTTTCATCAAATGATCTTTTAATGGTATTTACATTCATCATCATAAACAAACCTTTTTGTTACTTATCCACTACTGGAGATATTTTTCCATCTTCATTATTTCTCTCGATGGATTATGATTTTTTCAGAAATATTATTATGGAACTCATTTATTTTCCTTGGGTTAACCATGTTTCAAAGATATTGTTATGGAAATATTTTCTTTTCCTTAGGTTAACCATGTTTAAAAGTGATTTTTACGTAACCAATTTATTTTCTATAGGTTAATGATTTTTCAAAGTAATTAACATGAAACACATTTCTTTTATATGGGTTAATCTTTTTGTGAAAGAATAATGAGTGTTTCTATGAGTTTTATGGTGAAGTGAAATCTCTATGTACGTTATTCATGTTTTCATTCTTGGAGATTAAAGCTTCAAAATGGGGTTTTATAGATAGTTTTGGGTAATCGTGTTATATATTAAACATGGGGTGGCTTAGATATCACAGGGTAATCCCATTACAGCTAAAACATGGGGTTGATCATATAGAATTTAGTGATCTGTTATAGATGAAATGATGGGTGTGTCCAGATAGCACTCTAATTAATTAGGTAAATATTATATTGGAAGTTTTCCATATGTTTATTCAGATTAAAAATGGTTTTGAAAAGGTTTTATGATTATGATTCTCCAAGTATCTAAAAAGGGTTTTAGTTTCTTTTTATGAGTGTATAATGTTTCTTATGATCAAGATTGATTTCACTTGGCTCATGATTATTGATTTTTATGAATCATTCCTTTTTCATGTTTTCATATTTTATGATCTAGGTATTGATGGGTATGTGTTCTTTTATTATTATTTTATACACTATGGTTATGTTTTAATACCCTTATACACTACTTATTCTCATTAATGGAATTCATTTGTTAATGTTTATATTTACACTTGCTGAAAATTTTAGCTCACCCTTCTAATGTTTCTTTTACCCCCCATGTTATAAAGATTGAGGTTTAATGAATTATAGCTAGAATATATTCCATATGGATGATTATTATTTATTAATGTGAAAAATAAAAAGCTAGGTTAAGTATGAGAAATGATTATTTAAAGTAATGTGAATTATTTATGTATGAGTATTTCCAAATTTTGTAAAAGTATAAACCTAAAAGGTTATCAAGGTTTTAAGTAGTCCAATTTTTCCCATTTTATGTTTTACTGTATAGGTGAAAAAAATGGGTTACAATTATTATCATCAATTCTATAAATGTAAATATTTTTATTTCATCATAGGATCCAGGAATTTAGGCCTTAAGATGTTATACAAAGGGCGTCGTTATTTCCCAATGTGTCTAATCAAAATAAAAAATTGATAAAATCTAAAAATTTCTACTTAATTAATTAAAATATAGTATTAGGAATGTTCTATGTCAAACTCATAGAGATTTTGAATTTAATTAATTATATTTTTAAAGAAAACAATCTTATTAATTGATTAAAGAATGGTAAAAATCAGAAATAGGTTTGAATTAAATTTATAAAATAAGTTAATATAGGTGAAGTAGATTGGTTTTTTTGAAATCATATTTGAGGCCATGTTGGGATTCTATACTTTCAAGGTTTTGGTGCAATTATATTTTTTCAATTAAATTAATTAATCCATTTTTGGAATTGAAGTTGAGATTAGGTGGATCCAATAGTCATTATATCCTCTATTAAACCCAAAAATCCCCCTTTTTCCATGGTGAAGTTGTTTAGGGAATGAACCAATTGATTTTTTTCTTAATAACATATTTAAACCTAGTTTACCTTAATGTACAATGTTCATGCCTCAATTCAAGGTAACCAGTTTCAAAATTAAAAAGTTCCTTTTAGATTTATTAACTAATGGTTATGGTTAAAAAATAAAGGTATTGAGATTGGATAAATAAACTATGGAAACCCAAATACATAAATATAATAAAATAAGTAAATCCAAAGTATCCTTCCCCCTTCAGTTACATAACCTTAGCACAAGGCGGGTTTTACCCACTAGTCCTAGTGATGTAAGAGTAAGAGGGAAGGAAATAAATAAAAAAATGAATAAAGGTAGAGATGTCAAACTATTGAGGACTTTACATAGTTTCTCTTCTCACTCCAAGCTTCAGCCTCCAAATTCTCTCCTTTATATAGTAGCACATCCCTCTATCTATACACTCCCAAAGGGTTCATACAGTATTTAATGGAATCATAATGGACGAAAAAGTGTTCTCAAGTGGTCCTAGGGTAATAAAATATATCTATTACATTAATTATATAGAATATAATCATTTTTTGGTTGTCCTGAAACTTTCATGTCATGTAAGTATTTCACGATGTGTAATGTTCAGGGCCTTGAAATATTCCTGACTTGTTTTCACATTCTGTCTTGGGTTCACATCTTGTAATGTTTTATGATTTGAATTGTTTTCATGATGTGAATTGTTCAATTTTGAGCACTGTAAAAGCATAATTTATCTAGTGTCACTCCATGATGTGAACCATCGTAGTGTGAAGTTTCTTTTTCTCCTCACATTTGTTCCCTTTCAAAATATTGTTTATCCATACAATTATCAAAAAACAAGTTAAAAAACCCATTTTTGGAAAGATTAATCATTTATTTATAGAAATTATTGTATTAAAATACCCTAAAACATATGCTTGAAATACATGTATCATCCTTATTCTTCACCCCTTCTCAATTTAAATACTAATTACTCAAATATCTTTATTTCACCTCTAAAAATTATTTCAATATTTTTATTGTTTTTCTTCTCTTAGTGATCATCTTCAGAGCAGTACCTCTTAGGGATGAACATGATGAGGAATACTTTAAACTTTCTATTTTTATATTCATTCACATTTATTGTCTACTTGTGTTATTTTTTATAGTTATCAATGATCTTTATTTATGAAATTATTTAATTATTTTTTGTTAAATTGGCTTTATTATTTCATTTTTTAATGGAAGACTTGTAGTCTATGAGGGTTGGTATCACATTAATATTCAAGTTTTTTATTGTTATATAGTTATCTTAATATTGTATACTATTTTTCAATTTATATAAAAATTCCTAGATGTTATATTTTTTACCTAAATTCATAAATTCATCACAAATGCTATATTTTTTATTTGCTGGTAATCGGTGAAATATATTAAAATGATGTCTCATTTAAAGTAAGACTAATAAAACATATTGGGTTGTTACATTCTCCCCCCTCCCCCACAAAATGAATTATTCCCTCATAATTTTTTAATTATCCTATAAATCTAACCATAAAATATTACTACTCTAATACATACTTCATTGCCTTGTTCCATAATTTCAATCCCCTTTTACAAAGGAAAATCTCAATTATCATCAGGAGTCATTCTTGAAGGAATATGGTATCTATTGTGAAGTAATGCTTTAGGTATTTTTCAAAATTCCCCACTTCCTTTTTCCAAAATACGTCATGCACAATTCAGATCATATTGATGGAATTAACGATGAACATTTAGGGATCACTCATTCCTTACATATAGTTTGAAGATGTCGAAATGTAGCTGATTTTTATAAAATATCATGACTAATTTTGTTACAAAGATTTTAATTAATGGTATTTCTAATGGATTGGGTATATTCTCAAAAAGGAAATGAGTTAAAACTTGGTATATGTAGGTTGTACAAGGATCCCCCACTTATATGGCTATTCTAACATCATCATGAGATTTAAAATCTTGTGATGTGGTAAAACATTGAAAAATACCCTGATGATGCCTCCCTTAATAAGCGAAATTAAATAATTTGGAGATTAGGATGTGATTAAAAATGATCCATGACCCTTGGTGATTTCGGGATATGGAGGAGGAATTTGATATGTTATATAACTTCTTGCAATAGATTTTTAGGTCGGAAAAGGGTTTTGTATCGTGGGAGTAAGTATTTGTATTAATGATTACATGTATATCATATTATAGAGATAAAAGGGTAGTTTTAGATCATTATACTTCATTCTATAATCCAATCTATACACTTCTAGTGTTTCATAACATAAATTTGATAAAATAAATCTCACTCCTGAATTAATCGCAGAAGATATAATCCTTTATCTAATCATGATTTATTATTATATAGAAAAAGACAACACCTTTATTATTTTTTTGTTAAAATAGAAATATAATGATTCTAAAATATTAGATACTGAAACCCTATAAGGTTTACAAAATTCTGTTTGGATCATAAGGTTTCTCTTAGATCTATACAACCCTAATTTTAAGAATCACATTAAAGTATAATCTCCAAAAACCTCAAAGTAATGTATCTAGACCTTAAATTATCCTTTAAATCCAAATATCTAAAGCTTTATAAACCTTTCCTTTGATACCAACTGAAGCACCCAATACCCAATATCCCAGGTCTGATATTAAGAACATTGTATATTTTTTTTTTAAAAATCACTGAAAAAAAATATAAATTCCTTGAATTTTTTAGGATCTTTTAGTTATAAAGATTTAAAGGATTATGAAAATTAAAACACAAACTATCTAAATAAAATATACTTTTTTAGAACATAAATACTTCTATGAAATATTTGGCTTCACTTTGACTAAAACACATAATCAAAAACTAACTCCAAAAATTTGTTTTCAACAAACAAACCTATGAAAAAACATTTTAATAATTGGGGTGAGAAAGATTCATGGTATAGGGTCTTAAAAATCAATATATACTTTTTCAAAATGCTTGGAAACCATTTTTTTAAAATTATTTTCTTTCAAAAAACCAATTATTTTAACAAAAAATTTGTAAAAACATAAAATTAACTTTTCCATTTGAAATTCATCAGAGGTTTTCAGAAAATACAGATTGATGGAATTCATTGGAAATATTTTGCATCACTAAAAATATCCATTTAATCAATGAATTTGAATTTTTAAAACTAAGTAAAACTATTTTTTAAAATATAAAATGATCCTTTTGAAAAAAAATCTCAAAATAAATCAGTTGATTTTCAGAAAACACTTCGAAAAATTTAAAAATACCATTAGGTGAATTTGAAATTTGAAGACTATATGGGGCCAACATATCATATGGTAGAAACTTTACCTTCAGGATTGGATTCACTGCTTATTCCTCAATTGATTACAATGTTAAAGTGACAATTTTATCAAAACATTTTATAGTTTTCCTTTTTCACTTTAGTTTTCCATAAAAACCATATTTTCAAAACTTTGGTAATATCTATATATACATACACAAACATATAAATATGGGTCTATATATATTTTTTTTATCAAATAATTAAAAAATTAAAATTCATGATAATAAATATTAATATTGAAATGTGATTTTCAACACATACATGGAACACCAATCATAATAAAATAATTCATGTTCATATAATAATTTAAATATAAGTAAAACCCATGAAATAAAATTAGTTCCAATAAAAATCATGCTTATAAAATAATATAGGAATTTAAGGGTTTTTAATTAGAAATACTTCAAACATAAAATTTTATCTTTCAAATTATTTTTTGAAATAAAACATTTTAAACATGGAAATATAATTTTGAAACTCTTAAAATATTAAAATATTAAAGAATATTTTATTTGGAAAATTTATTGCAGAAATGTTTTAAATGGTTTCGTATAAAATGGTATTATTTAATTCATTAAATTTTACTTTTAAATCAAAATAAAAATATATAATTCCCCTAAGATGGAGTTTTATTTCTTTAATGGAAATTTTTAAAACATTTTTCACATAAAATGTTGATTTTGAAAGAATATTCCCCTAAAAAAGAGGGTTTGGGAAGATTTAAAACATCAACCTTTAAAAATATTTTTTTCCTATACCTTAATTGTGAAATGAATGATTATTTAACCTTATGTACTCTCCTCCTTAGTTGATCTCCTCCCCAAAGGTAATTACTGAGACACACTCTCTTTCTCTCCTACTCTATTATGGTACATCAACTTAAGTAAAATGCATATTTTTTAGGAAGATCCCCATTTGGTGAACTCTTGGGGGATATTTTATAACTTATTTCTATATGTGGCATAAGTTTTTAAAAACTATGGAGTTTTCCTTCAAACATGAGTGTCTTTTTCTATAACCTTTTCTTTCCCACTAAGGTTAGTGAATAGTATACACCCTACTACTAGGTTCCTATAATATTTTTGTCTAAACATAGATGTGTGGTTCCCAAAATTTCATATTAACATACACACATAGATATATATATATATAACTAAAAACCAGAAAATAGTATCCTAAAATAAGAAAATAATGACTTTTCATGAGTTTCACACTTCATTAAGGGTCCATCTGCATTGATTTTATATATAAAAATTTACACACACACACACACATATATATATATAACTATATATATAATCATGTGTTTTTAAATCTATATGTAGTAATACTATTGTCATTTAGGGAAGAAGAAAATAATGGTTTCCCCTTGATCCCTTGTCTTTTGTCTTTTCATCTTCATCCCTATTGTCCCAAAATTCCATACTAATCAAAGAAATGTATACATATGCACACACACACAAACAAATATATATATATATATATCCTAGAAATATTCAACAATAGTATTGTGCATGGAGAGGAGAAGATGGCCTAATTTATTCCCTCAGCAAAGTAGAATTCATCTGATCCATGTTTAATTACTCAAGAATGATTATTACTCCTAGTTTAATCAGTATACATATATATATATATATATATATATATATATATATATATATATTTGTGTGTGTGTGTGCGTGTGTTTGTGTGTGTATTTATGTATGTATGTTTTTCAATTTACATAGGACTAAGTGGTTAGATAATATGGTGACTTCATCAAGGTTTTTGATCGTATGGCTATTATTGATCGAATTAGGTTTTTGTTGTTTTATATGTACTTTATTAAGTAGAGTAACAATACATGGATCGATCAAAACCCATATTATAAAATAATTCATCTTCACCTCACTTATTAAGTTAACCCATTCATCCTCTCCATCAGTTTTGAGTTACTGGGTCCACTTCGGGATATACACTACATGGGTTGTGTTTCCCTATGTTGACCCACCAACACTCTTGAGTACTCCCAATGTGTGTTGTGCACACATTATATTTTTCTTATTTCTTATCTGCTCTACTTCACATACCACTACCCCCTTCTCTATTGGTTGATGATTGGTTTTCCTAATATCCCCAAGGATTTAAGATGTGGTTTTCCATTTTTTTAAATAATAAATTACTTTTAATAGATACACTTAAAATATTATAATACATTTTTATAAATCTATTTACTTTAATATTTATATAAATATAACATTACCATCAATAATATATTTATATATTCCCTTTTTACATTAAATTAGTATTATCTAGTTATAATTGTATTAATATCTATTTCTTATATATCTTATTATAAATTTTTAATTACATAGAGAATTCCATGTTTAACAATCAAAAAAATCACTTAAAGTGACAATTTTAGAATATGGATTGCTTTAAATTATTTTAATTTTATCCAAAATATGTTCCAAATAATATCACTCCCAATGACTAGCATGTTTTTCTAATGGTTACTCATGTAACTCTATCCATTTTTAATGGTTGAATTATTCCATGTTCTTTTCTTTAAATACTAATGTCCCATATCTCATTTTTCACTTCTGAAAATAATTCCCATATTTTTTGTTGATTGGATTCTCTTTGTGATCATCTTCAGAGTGGTAATTTTCATGGTTGATCACGATGAGGCCTACATCAACCTTATCTTTTTTATGTTCCATATCATTTATTATCCCTTAGTGTTCTTAGTTATAGTTATCAATATTATTTCATCATAACACTATTTACTTATTTTATGCTAAGATGGTTTTATTATTTTATATTATAATGGAAGACTTGTAGTCTATGAGGGATAGTTTCACATTAATATTTGTGTTATGTATTGTAATTCAGTTGTCTTAATCTTGTTTAGTATTATTGAATTTATATAAAAATTATTGGATGTTATATTCTATACCTTTGTTTGGAAATTCATCACCAAATAAGTTTTTTTTCTTTTAGGGCGACCGATGAAATCTATTTAAATAAATAATTTTTTGTTTAAAGGAATATTAATAAATCCTCATGGGGTATTTCATGCCTATTGAAAATATAGCCATTTAATCATTTTAAATGATTATAACCAATTTATACATCTATATATAAACCATATTAATGATTCATAATCGATGGAAACCATGTAGACGATGTGGTTGTATCCATTCACCTATTACATAATCCTATTATAGGCTATAATAAAGGGATATTATGCCTTTACAATATTACTATATTATTCTACATTACATGAATCATATGCATATCCTAGGATATGGCTCAATATATATTGTACAATGTGATATAGCCATCTTATTTTATATCAAACAATCTTCCACATACACTAAAATCTCATAAGTACATTATGGAAAACATCACAACTCTCTGTGAATCCATCTAAACTCTTTTGTATATGGTTTTTTAAACACACCTTATTATAGAGCCATGATTTGAATGAAATTTGATATTTATTCCATATAATAACTATGGGACCTTATGGGAATTTATAGAATTAACAATAAATATGAAGTCCTAATCTAATATATATATATATATATATATATATATATAAGAAAATAGTAGCCTTCAGTAAATAATTAGTGTTGCTTGAGCTATAATGGGTAGGGTGTGATCTCGATCAAATATACTCATATAATTATTTGAACATTTCCACTATAAGATATATCTTATACATAATATTTATACCAATATAATACATTATTTCATGACATAGAGTGACCACTATACATGGAAAATGTCAATCTATAATAGAAAAACTCACATATTCATGATTCACAGAAATAGACTAACCATTATGAATTAATATAAAACATGTCATTGATCTAAGTAGTTAAACACATCACATGTTATTTAACTAATCATTCCCATTAATTTCATAAGTTTAATTAAATAAAGGGCCCATATGTTTTTTATTTTTGTATAATAGGAAAAATCTTATCTTGCTTAAACTTTAATCAATTATAAAACCAAGAACATACCCAACCATCCCCTAATTTTCTAAGACTCAAGGGTTTTTTAAGCAAGGTATATGAGTTCAAAGGTTATCATTCTAAGATATTTTCAACCTCATATAATAGATATACATAATAAGAATATACCCCTGATTATATCAATGATTGTATGACATTCCATGTAATATACTTTGGCAAGTTGGTCCAGATAATAAATCTCAACTTATTATCTCATGAGTCTACTCTTTATATCATATACAACTCTTTGAATAAATTATGTTATTATACTCATGTTAAAATTATAATATCATTATAACTCAAAATACTATTTGATAACCATCGATTAGGGAAAAATAAAATTCATACTTTGAGGGGTTATTATCATTATATTGTTCATATAAAATAAATGATGCCTTTATTGTAAAATCATTAAATATTTTACAACCATTACATACCTAATGTACCCAATACCAGGATATTAAATATAAATATCATAATTTTTTATGCTAATGGTTTTTTAAAAGGGTCTAATGAATTTTTATATATAGTCACCAAATAGATCATTACATTACCCCTCTCAAATATCTCTTGAATGATATGGTTTTTTTTTTGAAGGATTTGTTTGTTCCTTTGGTGACACTGGGGTTCCTTATCCGGAGAAATAGCTCCATTGTTCTCATAATAAATCTAAATTGACCCTTAAATGTTATGAACCACACCATTTGTAGTAATTAAATTCCTCATCCAAACAACTTCTTTCTCAAAATCTGATACAGTGATACACTCTTCCTCTGTTGTCGAGTCTGATATGGTGTCTTGTTTGGAACTCTTCTAACTAATTTATCCACTATTTAGAAAAAAATGAAAAAATATTGAGATCTTATATCATCAATATAATATTTAAAACTAGAATCAGTGGAACTCCTTACAATGTGGTCATCCTCTCCTCTAAAGATCATGAACATATCCTTACTTATTCTTAAGTATTTAAGGATTCTCCTGATAGAAATCAAGTGGCCCTTTCCCAGATTATATTGGTATTTACATATTATGATCATAGAATAAGAGTCATAGGGTCTAGTAAAAAACATAACATACATGATGGATCATATGTAATATGCATAAGAAATCATATCCACCCTTTTTAAATATTTAGAATTATTTTTAATATTCCTAACATTCTTACCATGCAACACTGGTAAAGACCCCTTCTCAGAGTTATCTATGCTAAATAATTTATAAATTTACCAATATATTTGTTTTGACTTGATTCAAGAAACCTATTTTATCTATATTTATAGATATTCTTATCTAATATACAGGATGATTCACTCATATCATTCATTTTAATTAATTTTCTTAACCGTGCATTTAGATAATGTAAATTTGGGATATCATTTTTCATAAGGATTACATCATACACAAAAAATCTTAAAAATACCAAAACATTTCAACTATACTACTTGTATACATAATAACCATACATATTTGTAATTAAAATGAAAACTTTGATCACATCATAAAAACAGGCATTCCAACTCTAATAATCATTTTTTAATCCATAAATGGATAATTGCAACATGAAAATTTTAGCAAACTCATTTGAAACTTCAAAACCTTTAGGTTGTATCATATACACATCCTAACCTAAATTCAAATTAATGGAAGAATTTTTGACATCTATTTGCTATATCTCATAATAATAATGATTTTTTATGGAAATAAAAATTCAAATAAACCTTATCATTGAAAATAGAGAAAAGGATTCTTCATAGTCAATGATATTAATTTTTTTGAAACCTTTTAACACCATGCAGGTTTTATAGGTAGAAAATATATTATCCATTTAAATTTTATTTTAGAAAACCTACTTACACTATATGGTTCTCACCCCTTCAATTTCATCTACCATGTTTTTAACATGTCTAGTGTACATAGAGTTCATTTCATATCTCACGGAATTTCACAATTTTTCAAAATCAAAACTCACAATGGCCTCTCAGTAGAAAGTTGATATAACATGTATGAACATTATTTAAACATCATTTTCAAAAAAATATCCATATCTCTTAGTCTCTTGACAAATACTACTAGACCCTTCAGGTTCTTATATAACCTGAGTTAGTTCTTCTTTAGTAACTCTTTATGGAACCAGGTCAACTTATATCTCAAGAACACTTCTTGTTTGTTTGTTTTGAACTTATTCAAGTTTAAATTTAGTCTTATTAGATACTTGAATTATATATTCCTTATCAAGTGATGTTTACAATTAGTCAATGAAAACGTTATATTTAATAACACTATAGAAGGAATATCCCTTATTTTCCATTGGATAACTAACAAATAAACACTTATCATACTTTGGGTCATGTTTATCAGAAACAAAACATCATATATATTCTTTGCATCCCAAAATCATTATGAAATACATATTGGGATGTTTCTTAGTCCATATCACATATATTTTCTCTATTACCACTATATATAGAATGTGGTTAAATTGGAATGCAATAGGTTAAAGATCATATCCCTAGAATAAAATAATAAGGTCACTATAATACATCATTTATCAAACCATGTCAAATATGGTATGATTCCTCCTCTCAGAAACACCATTTAACTGTAGTATTCTCAGGGGAGTGAGTTTTCAAACAATTCTATAATCTATCAGTTGATCAGTGAATTTTGGGCTCAAGTATTCCCCACCATAATCCATTCAAAGAATCTTAAGTCTTTCCCAAATTATTGTGTAACTTTTTTCTAAAAAATTTGAACTTTCCAATAGTTTCAAGCTTTTTTTCATCAAAAACACATAACAATACTGACTAAAGTCATCTATAATGGTTCTGAAGTACCTATAACCACCATTTTCTAAAGTTCTCATTTTTCTACATATATTACAACATTTAATATCCAATAGTAAACTCTACTTTTCCCCTTTTCAAATAAAAGGTGATTTAGTCATTCTTCCTAAAAAAATTCATAGTTATCAGAATATTCATAATTTAATGATTCCAAAAATACATATATATAAATTCATTGAATGTGTTTCTCAATTATATTCATAAGGCAACAACACCAAAAGAATGTGGTATTATAATCAACCTTTGACTTCTCATGCTGAATATTATAGATTGGATTATCAATATCAAAAATATATAAACCATTAACTATATTTCAGATTCCATAGAACATTTTATTCATGTATATTGAATAACTATTTCTATTAATAATGAATGAAAATCTCATCTTGTCAAAAAAGGATAGAGAAATCAAAATGTATTTATTAAATGAATATAATAACAATTTTATAATTCTAGAACTAATCCATTGGGTAGACTTAGATCATAATTTTAAACATCCAATGAAATATTTATTTCCCCATTTCTAACCCATAGATATACCTCACATTTCTTTAATTATCTCTTATATCATAAGCTATGTTTATCAGCAAAAATGTGTTATGCACACCTGGTATATAATAACCATGATTCGGAGATAGAGAAATTTATTTCTATAACATTCACATCCATATGATCGGAATGATTCTATTTGAGAAAACTTATCAACCTTAGAAACCAATCTAAAATAGTTTTATAGGTCATTTCTATTAGAGACATAAAAATGGTAAACATGATGTATGATATGATCTAAAACCAAGACATATTTATGGGTTATGATCATGTTTTATATATTTTCATCAAGTAATTTTAAATAAATTAATCCCAATAAAATGATGACCCCATATATCGTTACCATTAGTGATCTATGATCCATATTTCACTAATTAATGGGTCTAATTTGGTATTCCTTTGATCACCTAGTTATTTAGATAGGTAAACTTTCCAATCATATAAAATATGACTCTTAGATAGTAAAGTAGACAAATCCATGCCTAAATACTTAATATGGATATAAAATTAACTATATTCCTTCAGTATAATAACTCTCAGGGTTTCCCAACTAAGTATCACATAAATCTCACATTGGTATTTAGTTACCTAACTATTATGCTTATCTATTTACACCATGACTTACTCAAGATAGTCTATGGGAACCCTCATTTGGTAGAACTTACCCATTTGAATGATTAAGGTCTTGACATATTCTTCCTTTATAAATAATCTCACACTTAGTATTTCAGTGGTTTTATTTTAAAGACTTACCAAATTAATTTACGCTAGTTATATATTAAATCCAAAAATATTTTATCCATTACAATCCTTATTATCTTATGTTTTATTCCTTTATGTATTCATGTTTCTAGTGATATAGTTTTAGAATACCAATCTCACCCACCAAATTAATATGTTAAAACCATATTAATGTGTAGATATTTAAACTAATCACAGTTTTTCACTACTCACAAAAAATATATTCCAAACATTTTTACACACATCAAAATTCATCTCATTCATAAGGTATATAAAATGTTCATGTAAAAATTTAGAATTATATGAAACTGATAATCCCTATATGAGTAATCTTAGATCCATAGATGGTCAACGGTCACTTTTATATAAGAAAGAATAATTCTCCAAGCCAATCAGAATTTCATACCAAAATCCCTCTACCCAATGATACTTCACTCAAGATAGATTTTAATTTCATGATAACTCTAACACCTATTGTGTATAAAATATATTAAATATCTAATTTCAAGTTAATAATGTTAATTATAAACGAAATTTAATGTAGATGAAAAATAAATCTTATGTTTTCATACCTAGAATATAATTCATGGAATGAAAATTTTATAATTGTTTTATCATATAAATTAAAGAGTAAAAAATATTAACATTTTATAAAAAAAATTATAAACATATATATTGAAAAAGAATTAATAAATAAAAAATTATTATTTATTTAGTAAATAAGATATTTTAATATGAACATTTCATATTTAATTTAATAAAAAATCCATTAGTAATGTCTAACACTTACCATTTATAAACCAGTTATAAACTATGGTATTTTAGCTAAAATATGAAATTTTATTAATTTTAGGGATGTATCATATTTAAAAATTGATAAGGTCTCTATATATTGTCATTCATGATATATAATGATGCTAATGGTTAGTGATTTTCATGGGTGTCTTTGTTTAATCATACATAGGTCACCCATGTTTCTTATATAGGGTTCCTATTATAAGTCATGACTCGCCCATTTAATATCACACAGGTCACCTTCCCTTCCTTATATGAGAGATGAATTATAGACATAGATTGGTTAAGTTATAAAAATTATATTTTTTTTATACCTTATACAAAAGGATCAATGAATCCTATACAGCACTTGATTATAATAAGTGATATCCCATATATCATAGTTATGATTCGATGCATTATTTTTTTAAAACATTGGATTCAATCATAGCCTATGATATCACATATATCATATATTGCAAAAAAAGCACACAACCATAGGATTTTGAAGTACCTTACCTTATGATACACACAAGTTATACCCTATTCCTAATAAAAAATGGAATTTCGAAAGAGATCCAATAAATTATGAACATTCATGTCACATCGCACACTGTGATATGGCCTCAATCACATTATGATAAAATGTTCTTCACAAAATCAATAGAAAAAACATGTTGATTCAAATATGATTAATAGTTTGATACAACTAATCAATTTTTTAGGATCATCTCAAGATGAACACTGTCAAAGAAACCTATATAAATACAATATTAGTTATTATTGAACCAGTATGTAGTAAAGAACATGAATAAACAGGCATACCACTTTTGTTGCTTTTACCATCCCTATAAATATCAATAAAGATTATTTAAAATAGATCAACAAACTACAGCCTATGTAATCCCGCATTCACAAAGATTAAACTAGCCACTATATTTTTAATGTCTCAGAATTACATGTAATTGTTTTTATTATATGGGAATATTCTAAGACCAGGTGTTGAGACAACATGTGATTCCGAGGCCCGGTGTGCCCGTAATGTCCTCTTTAAAAATGCTATGTTTTAAATAGTTCTCTTGAGAGGTTTTCCTGAAAAAATAGAATAACTCTTAAACAGGTTTTCAGATCATAAATATGAGGGAACCGTTGTGTTCAGGATGGTGATTTTTCCCTCAGTAAAACTTAATTTTAGTCAGCATGGGCCTCTAGTGAGAAAACCTGAAAATGGAATGACCATAAATAAAATAATTAAAAAATTATTTTATTTATAAAATCCTTATAACTCACAAATGGTGACTTAGATTGAAAATATGAGACCACCATTGAGCTCGTGAGGTTTTTCTTTCCTTAGGCAAGCCTAACATTGGCTGACACGGGCCAATAGTGGAACATAGTTTTTCGCCATAAATAAAATAATTAAATAAAGATTTTTTATTTTTAAATCCTTATAACTCATTAACGATAACTAAAATTGGAAATATGATAGTACCATTGAGCTCGTGAGGGTGTGATTCCCCTAGAAGAATCCTTACATCACTAGGTGTGGGTTGGCTGCGAAATTTGGTTTTTGGGACATAACCGTAAATAAAATTATTTTAATAAAAATTATTTTATTTTTGAATCCTCATAACTCACAACCAGTAACTTGGATTAAAAATAAGACCACCATTCAATTCATAATAAGATGTTCTACTTAAGAAGGACTTAACCTCGACAATCACGGATCAAGGGAAAATTTTATTTTTCTAACTTTTTAAGGAAAATCAAATAAACCTAAAAATTCATTTCATTCAAAAAAAATTGCTAAAATGTAGTGACGAGCCAATTGTTTCTTTCCATAAATGAAGCCACGTAATGACACTGCAATGAAATATAAAAGAAACTCTATTTCATAAATTAAACAGTGTAACGGCGGAAACTCAGTGTAACAGAAATACTAAAATGTGTTTTCCTTATTTAATAGAATAATGGGAATTGGAGATGGGAGATGGATCTCTAAAATCACTCTAAATCTCTATAGGATCACTATTGATGAATGATGAATGATGATCGCCAGTAACTTTGAGAACTACCCCTCCTCTTCAAGAGATGTCACCATCGACAACGGATCGAAAATTTTCACAGATGGATCACCTTCAGTGACAAAGCCTTCCTCCAATCAAACTTATTCTCCAGATAGGGTTTTAAATCTCTAAAAAAAAATTGCCCCCATTCTTTCCTTCTAAATAGATAACACAGATCAACTCAATAACTATTTGATCCGTGGATGATTTCTTCTTTTAGGATTAGGAATAAATATTTCAAGTTGATATTGGAGGATAAAAATCTTAGTGATTAAATTATGCTCTATTACCCTGCTGACAAGAATAGATCTAGGCCAAAATGAACAAAGGACCAGATTGTTTGATTGGGTGTTCTTTGTGATCCTCTCTCTCTCTCATATTGTTCTTCACCAACTGTAAGAGCTCGGGTTTTCGTACATGGTATGGATACTTTTATTTTTGGTTTAAATGCCATGTAATGGCCCTATGTGAATACTTAACTTGATCACAGGTGTTTTGGAGGTGTTCCGGGATTGTTCGGAGTTTGGAACCAAGTTTTCGGCTGAAAATGACCTGGCGCATGGTTTGCGCATGGTTTGGAAAAACCATGTGAGAGTTTTGAAAAGTGATGGTTTCTAGAAGAATTCTTTTTCACAGTTACCACACGGTTAGTAAAATTTGTGGAGGTAACCGTGTGAAGTTCCCCTTGCTAGATAGTGAGGTGCCCACAGTTTCTGCACAGTTTGGTAAAATGTGCGGGTAAACCATGTGACCCTTCTATGTGTTTTTTTATTTTAAATTAAAAACCAATTTCCTTTTTCAACCCAAATTGGGTTTTCTTCTCCTACGGATAGAAACCCTCCATGAAGTCTCCCCTTTGGGGCCTAATATAGGCTTTGAGCTTATTCCTCTATTCGGCCTCCGTTTTGATCATCGATTGTATCATCGAATCCTCAACGGTAATTCCTCAATTCCTTTTTAGTTGTTATTGAATCTTTGGAATGATGGTTGTTCTATTTGGATTTATGCTCATATTCCCTAATATCTCGTTCTTCATCCGTTCTTCATATTTCTTCCAAACCGGGATGAATCAAGACTTGATATTATATGAGATGTCTACTACCGAGGCAGGGTAGGTGGTATATACCTTCTTTTGGATTTTATTAGTGTTTTGAGGCATTCGACATTTACACCATCCATTGAAATTTCCAACAATGTCTTGTTTTTGAGTGGGTAGATTTTAGTAGCTGTAGTTGGACCTAGTGAGGTTGACCATAAGTTCTGTTTAGGTGCGTTGGCATCCGTTGCTCATTTTGAGGTCACCCGAGGGGTGTGCCTTAAGGAAATAATTTTTTTATGCCTGTTTAAACCACACAAGGGGTGTGTGCTTGTGCTTACCAAGTTAGAGGAAGTCTATTAATTCATTGATAGATTGAGTAGTGTGTTTAGAAGATTTTATACCTCCTTTCTTAATCTGTTTCATGTTATGCCTCATCTATTTTGATATTTTGGCATGTTAAATGGATAATATGGGTGGGTATACCTTAATGAAATGAATAATGGCATGTTAAATGGAATATATGGAAAGTTAATCCCATATTCTTGGAAAATGATAAACGGTTTTCATGAGTAGGTATGCTCATGGCTTGTGCTTGTTGTTGTGAGTGGGTATACTGACATGTTTATGAATGCTAATTTTGAATGCTTGAATTCTTGAATGCTTGATTGAATGGTTTGATAAATTCCTTGGACTTCTCTCCTTGGATCAGGAATGTGGAAGTGTATGCCTTGGGATGACTCTACCCCTTGGGTCTTGATTCCATGGGATTCCTTGAGCCTTACTACCTCATGGATCTGGTTTTCTTGGGCTCGTGTAGGACTTTCTATTTCCATGCTCCTAGGACCCAAACTAGTTCCTAACCGAGTTTCCAGCAAGGATGCCCATGGGACTCTAGGGGATGCCTTGGAAAATTTCATTGTATCCAGCCCTCCATGGTCTAGATATTTATTACTTTGATGCCTTGGTCTACTGACACCTTGGATCTGGAACTTAAGGTCAACACTTTACTATACAGGGAGTCCATGGGATATTTGACTACACTATATGGCATGGTTGGGGATTACATTAATTCTCTATATAGTGTGGCTATGTATTTCCTGATACATATGGTTGTACGATGTGTCCATGTGACTTTCTTGTTTACATGTTATAGCTTCCTTGTTAGGAGCTGACTCTCTTTTATATGTATCCTTGAGGGCTGTTTGGTTTTTCTTATTGTTATAGACTTATTCCATGGGAATACACATTTACTTACTAGTTGTTTACACTTTCAAGAACCTCTATAGAATTGTTGTTAGAACTGTATAGACCTTGGTGGTTCCCTACTGGGATGTTTATCTTTCACCCTATTTAGGCCTCCTTGGGGACCCAAACAGATTATATGGTTGTAGGTGATGATTGGGGAAGCACCCTAGTATTGGTTGTTGGTTGTGGATTTGGAGCAGGGGAGAATAAGACCAAGATGAGGCTTGCAATGTAGAGATACCTCTTTGGTATTTTGTTCTTTTTGAGATAATTTAATTGTATTTTATTGCCATGTATTGTTCTCGATTCTTTCTAGAAACTTGTACCATCTGTATCATTTTGTATATGAGACACTTCTTTTTATTGATATATATATATATTTCATCTAGCCTTATTTTTAGTTGACTACATATTTATTCACTTATGCTATTGCATGTTTTTGACTTCTGTTGTGAGACTCTAGTAATGAGGGAATAGTCTCCCCACTAACTCACCTAGGTCCTCACTGTTATTTAGCATCCTCTGGCATTTGGGGAGATGTTATTGGGACCATGTGACCAACCAGGCCTGGGGAACCATTTCGGGTGGCATCCGAGTTCGATATGTTACAAAGTGGTATTAGAGGGGTTTTTTATTTTCTATTTTAACTTATTTTTTGGAGACAGTAGACAAGGAAAATAAGGAAATGGATTTTGGTAATAAACTATGTCTGGGAGTAGCTACCCAACATACAGGGAAAAGCTAAATTTCCCAGAATTTACTTCTAATTTTCTATATTTTGACTATTATATTTGATTTGATTTCACTATTGGGTGATTCACAAGATTTATTTTATTAATATTGATGCAATTTTGGGTTCTATTTTAGTTTAAACCTGATGAGATGAGGGTGTTCCATCTCATGTATCATATAGACACTTTTTATAATTACATTCCATACATTATGCCATGCCATCTTAGGTGCATTAGATATTGCATGTTGTTGTGAAAGTTTATGTGATAGGTGTGCCTATTGTTGTGTTAGTTGGGTGCAGTATATGTAAATGGGTGATGTCTTCTTTCAATTATTAAGGAGTATGGGCCCTTATAAATTGAGAAATAACGCACCGATGGAATGTAAATGCTTAAATGAAGTTGTTACATGTATGTTTTGAATGGGAACCATGGTTGGGTTTGTGAGGTGTTATGGGACCTCATGGATTTATAATTAGTAGCCCAGGGAGAATATCCTAGATAACTAAATGTGAAATGGAAATGGAAACTTGAACTAATGAATAGAGACTTGAACTAGACCCATCATTTTAGTGGGTGAGAAGCATAGTTTCTAGTGGTTTGCTGGTTGTTCTTTATACAGTCTTGGCTTCAGGAGCAAGATGTGGGTTTGACTTGGTTTCTAGGAGGTTTTTGACATGTCTTACACTTTTGAGCTTTGTTATTTGATATTTTTCTTTCCTAAGGAATGTGTTTGGAATTGTAGAGACATTCCACCATGATAACCTCTTATGGTACGCTGTGATGGAGGCGATGACCATACTTCAGAGATGGTGGTTCATGGGATACCAGTAGATCCTCCTATAGTGCCAGATGCGGCACTTGAGGCTATTCCCGACACAGGTGGTGAGGCACAGTTTCGCGAGGGTTTATTTTGATATATGAAGATGATACAGGGAGCAACGTAGCTATCCTTGGCTATGGTTGTGCTGACATGGGTGTTCTAGAAGAATAATCCTTCTACGTTTTCAGGGGATGGGAGACCACAGGCTGCGAATCTGTGGCTAAAAACCACATAAATTTTTTTTATCATTTGGAGACACCTCCGGAGCAGAGGGTCAAGCACGCGATGTATATACTATGTGGAGGGGCAAAGCACTGGTGCAATGTTTTGAACCAGGATGATGGGTTGTGTGATATGGGTTAGAATGAATTCCAAACTTGGTTCTATGACTACTTTTACCCCATGAATATGTGATCAGAGAGGGATACTAAGTCCATGCTTCTAGATCAGGGTGGATTGACGGTAATGGAATACTCGGCACGCTTTATAGAGCTACATCATTTTTCACCAATGTATCTTACTGATGAGCTGTCGAGGGTGAGGAACTTAGAGGAAGGTCTCAGACATGCTATCAGATCTTAGTTCAACGTGTTCAGGTTGCCTTCTATCACTAATATTGTGAATCAGGTGTTAATTATAGAGCATAACCTGAGGGAAGTTGGGGGTACAGAATAGGGGAGTGATGTTTCTTTCCCTAGTGGATCTACATCTTCAGGCAGGAAGCGTCGTTTCAAGGCTTCATGCGACGTGAGTGCTAGTCAGGTTGTGGGTGCAGGTAGCTTGGTGTTTTTCCATCAGGGTCTTAGGTGAGGCCACATGAAATATTAGTGTGATTGTGACCTATTCAATTATCTAACTTGTGTTAGTATGGGGCATATGCAGTGGTTTTATAGGACCTTCCCTCTAGCTACGAGTGGTAGGGGTCAGCTCTGATGTCAGGTTCAAGAGTAGGGTATTCATCTTCGTGTCAGGAAATGAGCTATAGCAGTACAGGCTGGTCGGGCGGGGGTAGTGGTGGTCATGGTTGTGGTATCCAGACACTGATTTCTTGGAGACATCAAGGTGGATCAGCTCAGGGTAGCCATGCAAGGTCATTGTGATACGGTATAGGCCAAACTTATGAAGTGAAACATACCTAATAGGATCAGAATATCAGACCATCTATGGTGAGAGGTAAGATCTTTGTAGATTCAACTATTGCATCTTCTCTTTTAGATATATGTGCCTCTCACAATATTATCTTTGCATGAGTGGTTAAAAACCTTGGGCTTGTGGTTTTGTTTTATGAGGGTGTTTTGTTGTTAGACACACCGTTGGGAGTTATAACGGGTGTTGTACACCAATGTTTGAAGTGTCCCCTTGAGATTAGTGTGTGCCACTTCATCTGGGATATTTATTTCCTCTAGATGACAGGCTTCAATGTCATTATCAAAATGTACTAGCTCATGGATTATCGAGCATACATTGACTACCATCTCCAAAGGGTGACTTCCACATCACCAGAGGGTCTAGTGTTTCTTCACAAGAGAAAATGGGATGTCCAAGTGAGCAGAGTTGGACCCGAGCATCGTGGGATTGGAAGGACGATTTCCCAAATTTCTAGTTCATTTCTGGATGATCAGGGAGTGATTCAGGTGGACTTTCCTCCAGTGGTTCATCACTTTAGGGACATCTTTCCTAATGACTTTTTTAGTTTACCTCCAGAGAGAGAGGTGGATTTCTCCATCAATCTAGTGCCAAGAGCCACATCATTATCCATTCCTCCATATAGGATGGATATGACTGTGTTGCAGGATCTCAAGAGTCAGTTATAGGATTTAGAGGTGAAGGGGTTTATCATACCCAGTACTTCTTTGTGTGGTTCGTCATTCCTTTTTGTGAAAAATGTGGATGAAACTTTCAGGATATGCATGGATTATAGGAAACTGAACCAGAAGATCGTTAAAAACCAATATACTTTTCCACTGATAAATGACTTTTTTGAACAGTTTTGAGGGTCTTGAGTGTTCTCAAAGATCAACTTGAGGATAGGATACCACCAGGTGTGTTTTTGACCTACATACATACCTTGTATAGCCTTTTAAAGTAGGTATGGGTTATATGAGTATTTTTTTATGTTGTTTGGTATCACAAACGCGATAGTAGTTTTCATGGTTCTAATGAACCAAGTGTTCCATCCTTACTTGGATTCTTATGTGGTGGTTTTTGTGGATGATATCTTGGTGTATTCTCACAATCGGCACAAACATTACAACCATCTAGATATCATTTTGATACACTAAGAGAGCATCATTTATATGATAATCTCGCAAAGTGCCACTTTTGGATGTATCATATCACTTCCTGGTTCACATCATCTCAGAGACAGGAATTTCAGTGGACCTAGAGAAGGTGGGAGCTGTAGTTTCATGGGAACATCCCAAGAACATTTTTGAAATACAAAGCTTCTTGGGGATAGCTGGCTACTATAGGCATTTTATATAGGACTTATCATGCTTATAAATTTCATTGATGGGATTGAATAAGAAGGGTGTGAAGTTTTTGTGGTTATAATCCTATGTGAAAACCTTTTAAGAGCTAAAAGAGAGGTTGAAATCAGTACCAGTCCTGATATTTCCAGAGCATGGAAAAAGTTACACAGTTTACTGTGACACTTCAAGTATTGGGCTAGGGGAAGTACTGATGCAGGGATATAGAGATGTGGCATATAGGTCTCGATAGGTAAGGCCACACGATAATAACTACTCTAAACATGATCTTGAATTAGTTGTAGTTGTTCATACATTGCGTTGTTGGAGGCCCAATTTACTGGGAGAGCGTTTTGTGGTGTACACAGACCACAAAAGACTCATGTATATCTTTATGTAGCATGATCTGAATTTAAGGCAGTGAAGGTGGGTGGAGTGCCTATAGTCCATTGACTTCAAGCTTGCCTACACACCTGGTAAAGTAAATGCAATGGCTGATGCACTGAATAGAAGGACTCAAGTACAGGTAGTGTAGAAGGCTAGTAGTGAGTGGAAGCTTATGGTGTTTTTTCTGAGATGCATCTAGAGGTGCATGACAGATAGGGGGAAAACTTTTAATTCATCCTTAGTTGTTACCTTTACCCTACTGGACAGAGGTAGGATGAGGAAACTATCAGATTTTGAAGGCCTGATTCTACAGGAAGGTTTGGTAGGTGACGACCCTCCTCCTATTTGGACAGCAGGAGATGATGAGAACTTGCATATCCATGGATGTTTTTGGGTTCTAGTGGATATACATGAGGAGATGATGTGGGAGATTAATGCTTTATCTTGGGAAGTGCATCTTGGAGTTACTAAGATGTACCCTGACTTGCGACGTCAGTATTGGTGGTCGGGAATGAAGAGAGGAGTAGCTAGTTTTGTTACTAAGTGTTCCACCTATCAGTAGGTGAAGACAGAACATAAGTGAACAGTTGGGATTTTACAGCAGTTACCTATCCTAGAGTGGAAATGGGGTGATGTTGCGATGGATTTCATGACTGGTTTTCGGAGGTCGCCTCGAGGTAATGACGTTGTGTGGGTTTTTGTTGACAGACTTATGAAGGTCGCATATTTCTTGCTGATTTAGGAGACCTTCAATGTTGATGATCTTGGAAGGTTGTACATCTGAGAGGTGGTACAACTTCATGGGGTCCCATGTACTATCATTTTAGATAGGGATGCCTTCTTTACGTCTTGTTGCTGGAA
This sequence comes from Viscum album, assembly GCA_963277665.1. NCBI lineage: Eukaryota > Viridiplantae > Streptophyta > Magnoliopsida > Santalales > Viscaceae > Viscum > Viscum album. Next base: position 452,559,739 of record OY728143.1, on the reverse strand, counting down.
GAGTTTTTAGAGGGAGCTGGGTACACAGGTGCTTCTGAGCACAGAAAACCACCCTCGGACTGATGGCTAGTTAGAGCGTACAATATAGGTGGTAGAGGACACACTACGAGCATGCATCCTATATTTTAGGGGCTTTGGGGGAGGCACATTACCCTGGTTGAGTTTGCCTATATTAAAAGTTATCAGGCGATGAAACAGATGTTTCCTTACGAGGCTTTATATAGTAGGACATGAATTTATCGCATGTTCTCAATAGAAGTATGAGAGGCAGCTTTATTGGGGCCGCATCACAAGTAGGAGACTTCTGAGTAGGTCCAGATAATTCAGAAGCAGATGGATACTACACAGTCTTGCCAAAAATCATACAATGATTGCCATATATGATCTCTAGAGTTCAAGGTTGGGGATCGGGTTTTCTTATGTGTTTCACCAATATTGGGACACAGGTAGATCAGAAGACAGGGCAAACTTTCACCGAAATATGTCGGGTTGTTCAAGATTCTGGAGAGATTCAGGTCGTTTTCCTATTGGTTTCTGCTACCTTAGAGGTACCAATACATGTACAACCTCTTCCATTTATCTCAGCTATGCCACTATCGCTCAGACCCATCTCACGTTTTTCAACCCAAGGAGGTTGAGCTTCAGGTTGATGCCTCCTTTGAGGAACATCTGAGTCATATTGTTGACAGGATCATGAAGGTTCTTTTAGGTCGGTCAGTTCCTCTAGTATGGATGTTATGGTATCATGGCCTTTTATAGGATGAGACCTGGGAGAGGGAAGCCGATGTATGTGATCAGTGTCCAGATTTGTTCTTAGACGAATCTTAACCACCCTTCAGAGAGAAATTCAGGGACAAATTACTATAAGGGGGAAGATTGTAAGAACCCAGGTTTTTGTATGAGGTAAAAAACCTTTTATTTTTGGTTTAAATGCCTTTTATGGCCTTATATGAATGATTAACTTGATCATGGGTGTTTTGGAGGTGTTTGGGGCTTTTTCGGAGTCCGGAACCTTATTTTAGGCTGAAAATGACCTGATGCATAGTTTTTGCACGGCCTGTGCACAGTTTGGATGAACCTTGTGAGAGGTCTCAAAATTTAATGTTTTTAGCAGAATGATTTCACATGGTTATCATGCAGTTAGTAAACTATGCTTGGTAATAGTGCGAAGTTCCCCTTTCTAGATAGTGAGGTGCACATAGTTTCCACATGGTTTGGGAAACCGTGTAGGTAAACTATGCAACCCTGCTGTATTTTATTAACTTTAAATTAAAAACTAATTTCCTTTTTAAACCCAAATTGGGTTTTCTTCTTCTATGCATAGAATCCCTCCATGGAGTCTCCCCTTTGGCATTGAACATAGGCCTTGATCCTATTCCTCCATCCAACCTCTATTTCGATCACCGATTGTCTCATAGAATCCACAATGGTAAGTCCTAGATTCCTTTTTAGCCACTCTTGATTCTTTAAAATAGCGGTTGTGTTATTTGGATTTAGACTCATATGCCTTAATATCCTATTCTTCATTTTTTTTCTTCATATTTCTTTTAAACTGGGATGAATCAAGACTTGATACTGGATGAGTTGTCTACTACCGAGGCGAGGTAGGTGGTTTATACCTTTTTTCGACTTTTCTTAGTGTTATTTGGGCATTTAGCCTTTATGATGTCCATCAGACTTTCCGTAAAGGTCTTGTTTTGTAGCAATTAGATTTTAGTAACTGTAGTTGGACATACTGAGGCTGACCATAGGTTCTTTTTAGGTGCATTGGCACTCGTTTCTCATTTTGTGGTCACCTGAGGAGTGTGCCTTAAGGAAATAACTTTTTATGCCTATTTAAACCACCCAAGGGGTGTTTTATTATTCTTTCCTACTTATAGAATATGGTGACTTCATCATGGTTTTTTATTGCATTTCTATTATTGATCGAATTGGGTTTCTGTAGTCTTATGTGTACTTTATTAAGTAGAGTAACAATACATGGATCGATCAAATCCCATATTAGAAAATAATTCTCCTACACCTCACTTTTAAAGTTAACTCATTCATCCTCTCCATCGGTTTTGAGTTATTGGGTCCACTTGAGGATTTACACTTCACAGGTTGTGTTTCCCTATGCTGACCCACCAACACTCTTGAGTACACCCTATGTGTGTTGTGCACGCATTCTATTTTTTTTATTTCTGATCCGCTCTACTTCCCATGCCACTACACTGTTCTCTATTAGTTGATGATTGGTTATCCTAATATCCCCAAGGATTTAATAGGTGGTTTTCCATTTTTTTAAATAATAAATTACTTTTAATCGATACGCTTAAAATATTATAATACTTATTTATAAATCCATTTACTTTAATATTTATATAAATATTACATTACCATCAATAATATATATATATATATATTCCCTTTTTATATTAAATTAGTATTATCTATTTATAATTGTATTAATATCTTTTTCATATATATCTTATTGTAAATTTTTAATTACGTAGAGAATTACATGTTTAACAATCAAAAACAAATAACTTAAAGTGACAATTTTAAAATATGGATTGCTTTAAATTATTTTAATTTTTTCCAAAACATGTTCCAAATAATATAACTCCCAATGACTATCATGTTATTATAATGGCTACTAATGGAACTCTATAAATTTTTAACGGTTGCATTATTCCATGTTCTTTTCTTTAAATATTAATGTCCCATATCTCATTTTTCACTTCTGAAAATAATTCCCATATTTTTTATTGTTTGGATTCTCTTTGTGATCATCTTCAGAGTGGTAATTTTCATGGATGATCATGATGAGGCCTACTTCAACCTTATCTTTTTTATGTTCCTTATCATTTATTATCCCCTAGTGTTCTTAGTTATAGTTATCAATATTATTTCATCATAACACTATTTACTTATTTTATGTTAAGAAGGATTTATTATTTCATCTTGTAATGGAAGACTTGTAGTCTATGAGGGATAGTTTCACATTAATATTTGGGTTATGTTTTGTAATTTAATTGTCTTAATCTTTTTTAGTATTATGGAATTTCTATAAAAATTATTGGATGTTATATTATATACCTTTTTTTGGAAATTCATCACCAAATTAGTTTTTTTGTCTTGGGGCGAGCGATGAAATCTATTTAAATAAATAATTGTTTGTTTAAAGAAATATTAATAAAACATCATGGGGTATTACATGCCTATTGAAAATATATTCATTTAATCATTTTAAATTATTATAACTAATTCATACATCTATATATAAATCATCTAAATGATTCATAATCGATGGAAACCATATAGAGGATGTGGCTGTATCCATGCACCTATTACATAATCCCATTATAGGCTATAATAAAGGGATATTATTCCTTTACAATATCACTATATTATTCTACGTGACATGCATCATATGAATATCATATGATATGGATCAATATATACCATACAATGTGATATACCCATCTTATTTTATACCAAACAATCTTCCACTTACACTAAAATCTCATAAGGAAATTATGGAAAACATCACAACTCTCTGTGAATCCATCCAAACTCTTTTGGATATGGTTTTTTAAACAAAATTTATTATAGATCCATGATTTGTATAAAATTTGATATTTATTCCATGTAATAACTATGGGAACTTATGGGACTTTATAGAATTAACAATAAATATGAAGTCCTAATCTCATATATTTAATAAAAAAGTAACCTCCAGTAAATAAATATTGTTACTTGAGCTATAATGGGTAGGGTGTGATCTCGATCAAATATACTCACATAGTTATACAAAAAATCCTACCATGAGATGTATCTTATACATAATATTTATACCTATATAATCCATTTTTTCATGACATCGAGTGACCACTATACATGGATCATGTCAATCTAGAATAGAAAAACTCACATATTCATGATTCGCAGAAATAGACTAACCATTATGAATGAATATAAAACATATCATTAATCTAAGTAGTTAAACACCTCACATGTCATTCAACTAATCATGGCCATGAATTTCATCAGTTTAATTAAATAAAGGGCCCATTTGTTTTTTCTTTTCGTACAATAGGACAAATCTTATCTTGCTTAAACTTTAATCAATTATAAATCCAATAACATACCCAACCATCCCCTGATTTTCTAAGACTCAAGGGTTATTTAAGAAAGGTATATGAGTACAAAGGTTATAATTCTAGGATATATCCATCCTCATATAATAGAGATCCATAATAATAATACACCCCTAAGTATATAAATGATTGAATGAAATTCCATGTAATATACTTTATCAAGTTAGTCCATATAATAAATCTCAACTTATTATCTCATGAGTCTACTATTTATATCACATACAACTCTTTGTATAAATTATAAGATTATACTCATGTTAAAATTAAAATATCATTATAACTCGTAATACTATTTTATAACAATCAATTAGGGAAAAATAAAAGTCATACTTTGAGGGGATATTATCATTATATTGTTCATGTAAAATAAATTATGCCTTTATTATAAAATCATGAAATATTTTACAACCATTACATACCTTGTGTACCCAATACCAAGATATTAAATATAAACATCGTGATTTTTTATGCTAATGGTTTTTTCAAAGGATCTAATTCATTGTTATATATATTCACCAAATGGATCTTTACATTTCCCCTCACAAAGATCTATTGAATGATATGGTTTTTGTGAAGGATTTGTTTGGTCCTTTGGTGATACTGGGGTTCCTTGTCCTAAGAAATAGCTTCATTTTTCTCATAATAAATCTAAATTGATCCATAAATGTTATGAACCACACCGTTTTTAGTAATTAAATTCCTTATCCAGACAACTACTTTCTCAAAATCTGATACAGTGATGTACTCTTCCTCTGTTGTCGAGTCTACTATGGTGTCTTGTTTGGAACCCTTCTAACTAATTTATCCACTATTTATAAAAAAATGAAAACATATTGAGATATTATATAATCAATATCATATTTAAAACTAGAATCAGTGCAACCCCTTAGAATGTGGTCATCCTCTCCTCTAAAGATCATGAACATGTCCTTACTTATTATAATGTATTTAAGGATGCTCTTGATAGCAATCAAGTGTCCATTTCCAAGATTGTATTGGTATTTACTTGTTATGATCATAGAATAAGAGTCATAGGGTCTAGTAAAAAACATAACTTACATGATAGATCATATGGAATATGCATAAGGAATTATATCCATCCTTTTTAAATATTTAGAATTATTCTGAATATTCCTAAGACTCTTACCATGAAACACTAGTAAAGACCCCTTCTCATAGTTATCTATGCAAAAATAGTTAATAAATTTACCAATATATTTGAATTGACTTGGTCCAAGCAACCACTTTTATTTATCTCTATAGATATTTTTACCAAGTATATAGGATGCTTCACTCATATCATTAATTTATAATAATTTTCCAAACCATGCATTTATAGAATGTAAATTTGAGATATCATTTTTCATAAGGATTATGTTATCCAGAAAAAATATTAAAAATACCAAAAAAATCAACTATACTACTTGTATACATAATAACCATTCATATTCGTAATGAAAATGAAAACTTTGATCACATCATCAAACCAGGTGTTCCAACTCTAATAATATTTCTTCAATCCATAAATGGACAATTGCAACATGAAAATTTTAGCAAACTCATTTGAAACTTCAAAACCTTTAGGTTGTATCGTATACACATCCTCCACCAACTTATAATTAATGGAATAATTTTTGACATACATTTGATATATCTCATAATCATAATGATTCTTTATGGAAAGAAAAATTCAAATAGACCTTATCAATAAAAATAGAGAAAAGGTTTATTTATAGTCAATGATATTAATTTCTTTGAAACCATTTACCACCATGTAGGTTTTATAGGTAGAAAATCTATTATTAATGTTAATTTTATTTTAGAATACCTACTTACACTATATGGGTCTCACCCCTTAAATTTCATCTACCAAGTTTCTAACTTGGTTAGTGTATAGAGTTCATTTCATATCTCAAGGAATTTAACAATTTTTCAAAATCAAAACTCACAATGGCCTCCCAGTAGATAGTTGATCTAACATGTATGAACATTATTTAAACATCATTTTCCAAAAAATATATATATCTCTTGGTCTCTTGACAAATCCTACTAGACCTTTGAGGTTCTTATATAACCTGAGTTAGTTCTTCTTTAGTAACTCTTTATGGAACCGGGTCAACTTATATCTCGGGAACACTTTTTATTTGTTTGTTTTGAACTTATTTAAGTTTAAATTTAGTCTTATTAGATCCTTGAATTATATATTCCTTCTCAAGTGATGTTTAAAATTATTCAATAATAACTTTATATTTAGTAGCACTATAGAAGAAATATCCCTTAGTTTTCATAGGATAACTAACAAATAAAAACATATCATACTTTGGGTCATGTTTATCAGAAACAAAACATCATACATATTCTTCACATCCCAAAATCATTATAAAATACATATTCAGATTTTTCTTAGTCCATATCACATATGTTTTTTTCAGGAATGCTATATATGGAGTGTGGTTAAATTAGAATGCATTATGTTTTATATTATATCCCTAGAATAAAATAATAAGGTCACTATGAGACATCATTGATCATACCATGTCAAATATGGTATGATTCCCTCTCTCAGAAACACTATTTCACTATGGTATTCTCAAAGGAGTGAGTTTTGAAACAATTACATAATCTATCAGTTGATTAGTGAATTATGGGATCAAGTATTCACCATCGTGATCCATTCAAATATGAAGTTCCCAGTCGGGATCCAAGTATCACTGAGAGGGGGAGGGGGTGAATAAGTGATATCTTTTTCTTTTTAAGTTTCCATCTTTTTGAAAAAAATATTCACCTCATTTTAAAGAGTTTCTTCCCTACTGAACACACACAACCATAGGAACATAAGATTTACAAGGTTCACTACTCAACAAGAGTAGCTACGTCCTTGGTATGGTACGGAAACGACTCAGTACAACAAAATACACTAGAATACAATCCTTTAATGTGGAATACAATGAGTAAGATATACCCTTACACTCATGTAGCACTTTTAAAACAATCCAATAGTGTGTGTGCTCCCTCATAGCAAAAATAGGGTAATGTAATGATTCTGTGCTTCTTAATGAACTTTCACAAATCAAATCTTTAAAAACAATTCTTCACTTTCCTACCTAGAAGCTGGTAAGAACCTCCTGGTGCAAACAGCTTGCGCGCCACTCCCTGCTTGTGCGCCTCCCTACTTTCATACCTCCCTGCTTGTGCGCCACCTGTTTTTGCGCCACTCAACTTACGTGATACCTACTTGTGCACCACCTACTTGTGTGCCACTCAACTTGCGCGCCTACCTGCTTGTGCACCACTAACTACTTGTGTGCCACTATTGTGCACATCTCACAACTTGCATTCCACTTTTGGATTATACACAACACACTTCTTGAAGACACATCCCTTCTTGTGCGCCTCTGACAACTTGTGCACCACTTCTGATTGCGCGCCACCCTACTTGCGCGCCACCCTACTTGAGCGCCTTATAAATAACCCTCAGCTCACATGCCACTTCAGCTTGTGCACCACTCTCTACTACTTGCGCGATTAGAGATCAAATTTTTTCTTAAGTGTTGAGCCTTAAAAATTGAGGATGCAATTCGTCTATTTATAGGCATTTTGGTGACTTGTGCACTGCTATAGCACTTGCGCTCCGCTCCAGCACTTGCGCACCGCTCCAGCACTTCTGTGTCATTCCTTCACTAGCACGACACTTTATTTCTTTTGTCATATTTTGATATGATGATGTTGAAATATGTCTTGCACGCAACACACACTTGCGCTCCACATATACTTGCGCACAAAACTTGCACTCCAATCTTTAACTTGCACACCACTTTATTTCCTTTGTCATATTTTGATGGGATGATATTGAAATATGACTTGCGTGCAACATACGCTTGCGCGCCACACTTGTGCACCATTTTTGACTTGTGCGCTGCTTTATTTCTTTTTCCAAAAACACTTCTTTACTCTCCCTATCCTTCGTAAGGCTTGCATCACAAGTTCTCCAAACTTATGATAGTTGTAAAATAAAAATCAGAAAATCATCGTCATAGTTTACAAGTCCTTTAGTGAATTTATTTAGCTTCTTTGACAAAAAAAACAACACTCTGTAATAGAAAACTCTTCTTACTTCCTTATCCATCCAACTTGGTCCTAAAAAATAATATTAACTCTTTCCCAAATGATTGTGTACGTTTTCCTAAAAAAATTGAACTTTCCAAAATTTTCAAACTTTTGTTTCATCAAAATCACATAATAATACCGACTAATGTCGTCTGTAATGGTTCTGAAATACCTATAACCACCATTTCCTAAAGTACTCATCTTTCTACATAAATTACAACATTTAAGATCCAATATTAAACACTACCTTTTCCATTTTCAACTGAAATGTGATTTAGTCATTCTTCCTAAAAAATATTCATAGTTATCAGAATATTCATAATTTAATGATTCAAAAAATACACACACATATATATATATATATATATATTCTTTGAATGTGTTTCTCAATTATATTTCTAAGGCAACAACACGAAAAGTATGTGGTATTATAATCAACCATGAACTTCTCATTTTGAATATTGTAGATTGGATTGTCCAAATCAAAAATATATAAACCATTAACTATATTTCAAGTTACATAGAACATTTTATTCATGTATATTGAATAAATCTTTCTATTAATAATGAATGAAAATCTCATCTTGTCCAAAAAGGATATTGAAATAAAACTTTTTTCTTAAAGGAATATAATAACAATTTTATAATTCTAGAACTAATCCCATGGGTGGAATTAGATCATAATTTTAAACCTCCAATGAAAAAATTATTTCCCCATTTATAACCCATAGATATACTTCACATTTCATTAATTATCTCTTATATCATATTCTACATTTATCAGCATAAATGTGTTATGCACACCTGGTATCTAATAACCATGAGTCGAAGAGAGAGAAATTTATTTATATAATATTCACATCCATGTGATCAGAATGATTCTATTTGAGAAAACTTATCAACCTAAAATACCAATATAAAATAATTTTATAGGTCATTCTTATTAGAGACATAAAAATGGTAAACATGATGTATTATATAATCTACAACCAAGACATATTTATGGGTTATGATCATGTTTTATATTTTTTCATCAATTAATTTTAAATAAAGTACTCCAAATAAAATGATCACCCCATATATCATTACCATTAGTAATCTATGATCCATATTTCACTAATTAATGAGTCTAATTTGGTGTTCCTGTGATCACCTAGTTATTTAGGTAGGTAAACTTTCCAATCATATAAAATATGACTCTTAGATAGTCAAGTAGACAACTCCTTGCCTAAATACTCTATATGGATATAAAATTGAATATATTCCTTCAGTATAATAAATCTCAGGGTTTCCCAACTAAGTATCACTTAAATCTCACATTGGGATTTAGTTACCTAACTCTTAGGGTTGGCTATTTACACCATATCTTACACAAGATAGTCTATGGGAACCCTAATTTGGTAGAACCTACCCAATTGAATGATTAAGGTCTTGAAATATTCTTTCTTTATAAATAATCTCACACTTAGTATTTAAATGGTTTGATTTTAAAGTCTTAAAATTTTAATTTACGATAGTTATATATTAAATCCAAAATTATTGCATCCATTGCAATCTTTATTATCCCATGTTTTATTCCTTTATGTATTTGTGTTTCTGGTTATTTAGTTTTATAATACCTATCCCACCCAACAAATTAATATGTTAAAACCATATTAATGTGTAGATATTGAAACTAATCATAGTTTTTCACTTCTCACAAAAAAAATATTCCAAACATTTTTACACATATCCAAATTCATCTCGTGCATAAGGTGTATAAATTTTTCATGTAAACATTTAGAATTATATGAAATTTATAATCCCCTTATGAGTAATCTTAGATCCATATATGTTCAACCATTACCTTTATATAAGAATTAATAAGTCTCCAAGAAAATGGGAATTTCGGACTAAAATACCTTTACCCAATGATGCTTTACTCAAGAGAGATTTCAATTTCATAATAACTCTAACACCTATTCTGTAAAAAATATATTCAATATCTAAATTCAATTTAATAACATTAATTATAAACCAAATTTAATGTAGATGAAAACTAAATATTATGTTTTCATACCTAGAGTATAATTCATGGAATGAAAATTTTATAAGTGTTTTATCATATAAATTAAAGCAAAAAATATATTAAAATTTTATAAAAAATTTATAAACATAGATATTGAAAAGGAATTAATAAATAAATAAAATTTTATTTATTTAATAAATAATATATTTTAATATGAACATTTAATAGTTAATTTAATAAAAAAATCATTTTTAATGTCTAACACTTACCATTTATAAACAATTTATAAACTATGATATTTTAGCTAAAATATAAAATTTTATTCATTTTAGGCCTATATCATATTTAAAAATTGATAAGGTCTCTATAAATTATCATTCATGATATATAATGATGCTAATAGTTAGTGCTTTTCATGGGTGTCTTTGTTTAATCATACATTGGTCTCCCATGTTTCTTATATAGGGTTCCTATTATAAGTCATGAGTCGTCCATTTAATATCACACAGGTCTCCTTCCCTTACTTATATGAGAGATGAATTGTAGATGTAGATTGGTTAAGTGCTACAAATTATATTTTTTATACCTTATACAGAAATATCAATGAATCTTATACAGAACCTAATTATAATTAGTTATGATTTGATGCTTTATTTTTAAAAAACACTAGATTCAATCATAGCCTATGATATCATCTATATCATATATTGTAAAAAAGGTACACAACCATGGGATTTTGAAGTACCTTACCTTATGATACAAATAAGTTATACCCTATTCATAATAAAAAAATGGAATTTCAGAAGAAATCCAATAAATGATGATCAATCATGTCACATCGCACACTGTGATATGGCCTCAATCACATTATGATACAAATGTTCTTCAAAAAATCAATAGAAAAACATGTTGATTCAAATATGATTAATAGTTTGATACAACTAATCAATTTTTTAGGATCATCTCAAGATCAACATGATCAAAGAAACCTATATAAATACAAGATTTTTCATTATTGAACCAGTATGTAGTGAATAACACAAATAAATAGGCATACCACTTTTGTTGCCTATACCATCCCTATTAATATCAATAAAGATCATTTGAAATATATCATCAAACTATAGCCTACATAATCCTATATTCACAAATATTAAACTAGCCACAATATTTTTAATGTCCCAGAATTCCATGTAATTGTTTTTATTATATGGGACTATTCTTAGACCAGGTGTTGAGATAGTATGCGATTGCGAGGCCCGGTGTGCCTGGAATGTCCTGTCAAAAAATTTAAAGTTTTAAATAGTTCTCTTGAGTGGTTAACCTGAAAAATTGGAATAACTCTAAATCAGGTGCTCAGATTAGAAATATGAGGGCACCATTGTGTTCAGGATGGCGGTTTTACCCTAGGCACAACTTAAGTTTAGTTGGCACGGGCCTCAAGTGAGAAAACCTGAAAATGGAATAACCGTAAATAAAATAATTAAAAAAGATATTTTATTTATAAAATCTTTATAACTCACAAATCGTGACTCAGATTGAAAATATGAGACCACTGTTGAGCACGTGAGGATTCTCTTTCCTTAGGCAGAGCCTAACATTGGTCGGCACGGGCCAACAGTGGAACGTAGTTTTTGGACGTAAATAAAATAATTGAATAAAGATTATTTTGTTTTCAAATCCTTATAACTCATAAATGATAACTCAAATTGGAAATATGAGAGTACCATTGAGCTCGTGAGGGTGTGTTTCCCTAAGACGAATCCTAACATTGGCCGGTGCGGGCTAGCTATGAAAGTTGGTTTTTGGGACGTAACGGTAAATAAAATAATTTGAATAAAAATTATTTTATTTTTTAATCCTCATAACTCACAAATGGTAACTCGAATTAAAAATAAGACCACCCTTCAATTCTTAATAAAATTTTCTACTTAAGAAGAACTTAACCTCGACAAGAACGGGTCAATGGAAAAAGTTATTTTTCTGAAGTTTTAAGGAAAATAAAATAAACATAAAAAGTTTATTTCATTCAAAATTGTTTCTCTAAAATGTAGCGACGAGCCAACTATTTCTTTCCATAAATGAAGCCACATAATGACACTATAATACAATATAACAGAAAATCTATTTCATAAATGAAACAGTGTAATGGCGGAGACTCAGTGTAAAAGAAATACTACAACGTGTTTTTTCCATTTAATAGAATAAAAGGAGTTGAATATGGGAGCCAGATCTCTCAAATCACTCTAAATCTCTATAGAATAATTATTGAAGAATGATGAACGACGATCACCAGAAAATTTGAGCACTACCCCTCCTCTTCGAGTGATCTCACCCTCGACAACAGATCGAAAACTTTTGCAGACGGATCACCTTCAGTGACAAAGCCTTCCTCTGATTGAACCTATTCTCCAGATAGGGTTTTACATCTCTATAATTTTCCCCCATTATTTCTTGCTAAACGAACAATGTGGATCAACTCAATGACTATTTTATCCCTAGATGATTTCTTCTTTCAAGATTGGGAATAAATATTTTGAGTTGATATTGGGTGATAAAAATCATAGTGATTGAATTATGCTCTGTTACCCCACTGACAAGAATAGATATTGGCCAAAATGAACAAAGGCCCAGATTGTTCGATTGGGTGTTCTTTGTGATCTTCTCTCTCTCATATTGTTCTTCAATGACTGTAAAAACCCGGTTTGTCGTACGTGGTACGGATCCTTTGCTTTTGGTTTAAATGCCTTTTTATGACCATATGTGAATACTTAACTTTATCACAGGTGTTTTGGAGGTGTTCAAAGCTTGTTCGGAGTCTGGAACCAAGTTTTCGGCTAAAAATGACCTGGTGCATGGTTTTTGTATGGTTTAGACTGACCATGTGAGAGGTTTTAAAAGTGATGGTTTTTAGAAGAATGATTTTTCATGGTTACCACATGGTTAGTAAACTGTGTGGGGTAACCGTGTGAAGTGCCCCTTTCTAGACAGTGAGGTGCGCACAGTTTCCGCACGGTTTAGGAAACCATGTGGGTAAATCGTGTGACCCTACTGTGTATTTTTTTATTTTAAATTAAAAATCAATTTCCTTTTTAAACCCAAATTGGGTTTTCTTCTCCTACGCACAACATCCCTCCATGGAGTCTCCCCTTTGGCACCTAACTTAGGCTTTGATCCTATTCCTCCGTCCGACCTCCGTTTTGATTGTCGATTGTATCATCGGATCCACAACAGTAATTCCTCAATTCCTTTTTAGTTATTATTGATTATTTGGAATTATGGTTGTGCTATTTGGATCTAGGATCATATTCCCTAATATCTCGTTCTTCATCTGTTCTTCATATTTCTTCCAAAGCGGGATGAATCAAGACTTGATATTATATGAGTTGTCTACTACTGAGGCGAGGTAGGTGGTCTATACCTTCTTTTGGGTTTTCTGGGTGTTTTGAGGCATTCTACATTTACACCATCCATTGGAATTTCCGATGAGGTTTTCATTTTGAGTGAGTATCTTTTAATAGTTGTAGTTTGACCTAGTGAAGTTGACCATAGGTTCGGTTTAGGTGTGTTGGCACCTGTTTCTCATTTTGAGGTCACCCGAGGGGTGCACCTTAAGGAAATTACTTTTTTATGCTTGTTTAAACCACCCAAGGGGTTGGTGATTATGCTTACCTAGTTAGAGGAAGTCTATTAATTCCTTGATATCTTGAGTAGTGCGTTTAAGAGATGTGATACCTCCTTGCTTATGGTGTTTCATGTTATGCCTCATCTATTTGGATATTTTGGCATGTTAAATGGATAATATGGTTGGGTATATATTAATGAAATGGATAATGTCATGTTAAATGGACTATATGGAAGGGTAGTCCCATATTCTTGGAAAATTATAAATGGTTTTCATGAGTAGGTGTACTCATGGATTGTCGTTGTTGATATGAGTGAGTATACTCACATGTTTATGAATGTTAATATTGAATGCTTGAATTATTGAATTGTTTATTGAATTGTTTGATAGATTCCATTGACTACTCTCCTTGGATCTGGAATGTGGTGGTGGATGCCTTTGGTTGACTCTGCCCCTTGGGTCTTGATTCCATGGGATTCCACGAGCCATACTACCTCATGGATCCTAATTTCTTGGGCTCTCATAGGACTTTCTATTACCATGCTCCTAGGACCCCAACCAGTGCCTAACCGAGTTTCCAATAGGGATGCCCATGGGACTCTCTGGGATACCTTGGAAATGTTCCTTGGATTCGGCCCTCCATGTTCTAGAGAATTATTACTTTGATGCCTTGGTTTGCTGACACCTTGGATCTACCACTTGTGTTCTACACTTCACCATACAGTGAGGCCATGGGATATTTGACTTCACTATATGGCATGGTTGTGTATTACATGACTTCTCAATATATTGTGGTTGTGAATTTCTTGATACATATGGTTGTACGGTGTGTCTGTGTGACTTTCTTGTTTACGTGTTATAGCTTCCTTGATAGGAGTTGACTCTCTTTTATAGGTATCCTTGTGGGCTGTTTGGTTTTTCTTATTGCAATAGACTTATTCCATGGGAATACACACTTACTTACTGGTTTTTTAAACTTCCTAGCACCTCTGTAGAATTTTTGTTAGAACTATATAGACCTTGGTGGTTCCCTACTCAGACATTTATCTAACACCACCCTATTTGGGACTCCATGAGGACCCAAACAGATTATATGGTTGCAGGTGATGATTGGGGAAGTACCCTATTATTGGTTGTTGATTGTGGATTTGGATCAGAGGATAATAGGACCAAGCTGAGGCTTGCGATGTAGAGATACCATTTTGGTATTTTGTTCTTTTTGGGATAATTTAATTGTACTTTATTGTCATGTACTATTCTAGATTCTTTCTAGATACTTGAACCATCTAAATAATTTTGTATATGAGACACTTCTTGTTATTGATATTTATATACATGCTTGCCTTATTTTTAGTTGACTGGTTATTTATTCACTTCCGCTATTTCTAGTTTTTGACTTCTGTTGTGATACTTTGTTAATGAGGTAATAGTCTCTCCACTGACTCACCTAGGTCCTCATTTCTATTCGGCATCCTTTTGAATTTGGGGAGATGCACATGAGACCATGTGACCAACCAGGCCTGGGGCACCATTTCAGGTGGCATCCATGTTTGGGATGTTATAAAGTGGTATTAGATTAGTTTTTTTATTTTCTGGTTTCACTTATTTTTTGGTGAAAATAGAAAGGGATAGAAAGGAAATGGATTTTGGTAATAAACTATTATTGGGAGTAGCTACCCTGTATACAGGGAAAATCCAAATTACCTCGAATTTAGTTCTGATTTTCTAGATTTTGACTATTACAGTTGATTTGATTTCACTGTTGGATGATGCACTTGATTTTTGTTATTAATATTGATGTAATTTAGGGTTCTATTTTAGTTGAAACCTGATGATAGGAGGGTGTTCCATCTCATGCATCATATAGACACTTTTTATAATTATATTCCATGCATTATGTCATGCCATCTTGGATGCATTAGATATTGCATGTTGTTGTGATAGTTGATGTGATAGTTGTGCCTGTTGTTGCGTTAGTTGGGTGCAGTATATGTAAATGGGTGATTTCATCTTACAATTATTATGGAGTGTGGGCCCTTATAAATTGAGAAATAACGCACTGATGGAATGTAAATGCTTAAATTAAGTTGTTACATGTATGGTTTGAATGGGAACCATGGTTGGGTTTGTGATGTGTTATGGGACCTCATTGATTCAGAATTGGTAACCCATGGAGAATTTCTTGGATAAATAAATGTGAAATGGAAATGGAAACTTGAACTAATGAATAAAAACTTGACCTACACCTAGATTTTTAGTGGGTGAGAAGCATAGTTTCTAGTGGTTTGTTGGTAGTTATTTATACAATCTTGGCTTCCAGAGTAGGTTGTGGGTTTGACTTGGTTTCTAGGAGGTTTTTGACCTATCCTACAGTTTTGAGCTTTTTTATTTGATATTGTTCTTTCCTAAGGCGTGTTTATGTCATTGTAGAGACATTCCACCATGATAAACTCTAGTGGTACGCCGTGATGGAGGCGATGACCATACTTTGGATACGGTGGACCAGGGGATACTGGTTGATCCTCCTATAGTTTCAAAATCAGAACTTGAGGCTGTTCTAGACATAGGTAGTGACGAACAGTTCCGAGAGGATTTCTTTCGATATATGAAGATGATACAGGGATCACCACATCCATCCTTAGTTATGGTTGAGTAGACACGGGTGTTCTAGAAGCATCATCCTCCTACCTTTTCAAGGGATAGAGGAACACAGGCTGCGAAGCTATGGCTAGAGACCATGTTAATAATTTTTCATCATCTGGAGATGCCTCTGGAGCGAAGGGTCATGCTCATGATGTATATACTATAAGGATCGGAAAAGCGTTGGTGTGATGTTTGAACCAGGATGACGGTACGCATGATATGGGTTAGAATGAATTCCAAACACACTTCTATGACTACTTTTACCCCGCGACTATGCGAGCAGAGAGGGACACTATGTTTAAGAATCTGGAGTAGGGTGGATTGATGGTAAGGGAATACTCAGCACGCTTAACAGAGCTATATAATTTTGCACCGATGTATCTTACTGACGAGCTGTCGAGGGTGAGGCACTTAGAGGAAGGTCTCAAACATGCTATTAGATCTCAGTTCAATGTGTTTAGGTTGCCTTATATCACTGAGATTATGAATCAGGCGTTAATTACAGAGCGGAACCTGAGGGAAGTTTGGGGTACATAATGGAGGAGTGATGTTTCTTGCCCAAGTGGATCTACATCTTCAGGTAGGAAGTGTCGTTTCGAGGCTTCTTGTGACGTGAGTTATACTCAAGTTGTGGGTGCAGGTATCTTGGTGTTTTTTCATTAGGGTCATAGGTGAGGCCACATGAAAGATTAGTGTGACTGTGACCTAGTCGAGTGTCAAACTTGTGGTACTATGGGGCATATGTAGCAGTTCTTCAGGACCTTCCCTCTAGCTACGAGTGGTACGGGTTAGCTCCGACGTTAGGTTCAAGAGAAGGGTCTTCATCTTCATGTCAGGCTAGGAGATAGAGCTATGTAGGCTAGTTAGGTGAGGGCAATGGTGGTCGTGGTCATGGTATCCAGACATCGATTTCTCAGAGACAGCAATGTGGATTAGCTCAGGGCAGCTAGGTAGGGTCATAGGGTTGCGGTAGAGGAAAGACTAATGCAGTACAAAATACCCAATAGGATTAGAATCTCAGAACATCTATGGTGAGAGGTAAGATCTTAGTATCTTATAATATTGAATATTCTCTTTTAGATATAGGTGCCTCTCACAATCTTATATATGCACGAGTGGTTAAAATCCTTGGGCTTGTGTTTTTTCTTTATGAGGGTGTTTTGATGCTAGAAACATCGTTGGGAGTTAGAACGGGTGATGTACGCCAGTTTATGGAGTGTCCCCTTGAGATTAGTGTGTGCCACTTCATCTAAGATATTTATGTCCTCGATATGATAGGATTTAATGTCATTATTAGAATGGAATAGCTCATTTATTATCGAGTGTACGTTAAATGCCATCGTCAGAGGGTGACTTTCAAATCACCACAGGGTGAAGTATTTCTTCACAAGAGAAAATGGGATGTCCAGGTGAGCATAGATGGACCCAAGAATCATGGGCTTGGCAGGACGACATCCCAGATTGCTAGTTTGTATCTGGATGATCAGGGAGTGATTCAGGCGGACTTTCCTCTAGTGGTCCAGCACTTTAGGTAAATCTTTCCTAATGAATTTTCTAGTTTACCTCTAGAGAGAGAGGTGGATTTCTCCATAGAGATAGTGCCAAGAGATGCATCGGTATCCATTCCTCCATACATGATGGCTATGACGAAGTTGCAGGATCTCAAGAGGCAGCTAGAGGATTTAGAGGTGAAGGGTTTTATCAGACCCAGTAATTTTTTGTGGGGTTCGTCGTTCATTTTTGCGAAAAAGGTGGACAGAAATATCAGGATATGCATTGATTATAGAAAACTAAACTAGATAATGGTTAAAAACCAATATCCTTTTCCACTAATAAATGACCTATTTGATCAGCTTAGATGATCTTAAGTGTTCTCAAAGATTGGCTTGAGGTCAGGATACCACCAGGTGTGTTTTTGACCTATAGACATACCTTGTACATAATTTCATAGAAAGTATGGGTTATACAAGTATTTGGTTATGTTGTTCGGTCTCACGAACGCGCCAGCAGTTTTCATGGCACTGATGAACCAAGTGTTTCATCTTTACTTGTATTCTTTGGTGGTGGTTTTGTGGACAATATCTTGGTGTATTCTCACAATCGACATGAACATGACAACCATCTTGAGATCATTTTGAATACATAGAGAGAGTATTAGTTATATGTTATGCTCACAAAGTGTCATTTTGGATGGATCATATTCACTTCCTGGGTCACATCATCTTAGAGACAGGAGTGTCTGTGGACCCAGAGAAGGTGAGAGTTGTAGTTTCATGGGAACAGTCCAAGAACATTTTTGAAATATGAGGCTTATTGGGGATATCTAGCTACTATAGACATTTTATACAGAACTTATCATGCTTAGCAGCACCGTTTATGGGATAGAATAAGAAGGGTGTAAAGTTTGTGTGGTGAGAATCTTGTGTGATAGCCTTTTAAGAGTTGAAAGAGAGGTTGAAATCAGCACCAGTCCTGATACTACCAGAGCATGGACAAAAGTTACATGGTTTACTGTGACACTTCAGTTATTGGGCTAGGGGGAAGTGATGATGCAGGGATATCGAGTTGTGGCATACAGTTCTCGACAGGTAAGGTCTCACGAGAAGAACTACCCTACGCACGATCTCGAGTTAGTTTTAGTTGTTCATACATTGTGCTATTGGAGGCCCTATTTACTGGGAGAGAATTTTGTGGTGTACACAAACCACAAAATCCTCAAGTATATCTTTACGCAGCATGATCTGAATTTAAGGAAGCAAAGGTGGGTGGAGTACCTACAATTCTTTGACTTTGAGCTTGCCTACACACCTAGTAAGGGAAATGGAATGGTCGATGCACTGAGTAGGAGGACTCAAGTCCAAGTAGTGTAGAAGTATAGTATTGAGTGGAAGCTTATGGTTTTTTTTAGATGCATCTAGAGGTGCACAACAGATAGGGGGTAGACTTTTCATTCATCCTTAGTTGTTACCTTTACCCTGTTAAACAGAGTTAGGATGAGGCATCTATTAGATTCGTAAGGCCTAGTTCTACAAAAAGGTGTGGCAGGTGAGGACCCTCCTCCTAGTTGAACGGTATGATATGATTATAACCTTCATATCCATGGATGTTTTTGGGTTCTAGTGGATATATGTGAGTAGATGATGCGGTACTTTCATGCTTTAGCTTGGAAAGTGAATCCCAGAGTTACTAAGATGTACCCTAACTTGTGACGTCAGTATTGGTGGTCAGGAATGAAGAGAGGGGTAATTGGTTTTGTTACTAGGTGTTCCACCTATCAGCATGTGAGGAAGGAACATAAGTGAACAATCGGGTTTTTCAGAAGTTACCTATCCCACAGTGGAAATGGGATGGTGTTGCGATGAATTTCAAGACAGGTTTGTCGAGGTCACCTCGAGGTAATGATGTTATATGGGCTGTTGTTGATAGGATTATGATGGTCACACATTTCTTGCTGATTTAGGAGACCATAAATGTTGATGATCTTGGAAGGTTGTACATTTGAGTGGTGTTACAAATTCATGGGGTCCCGTGTACTATCATTTCATGTAGGGATGCCTGCTTTTCATCTCATTTCTGGAAGAGTTTTCAGAGGGAGCTGGGTACACAGGTGCTTCTGAGCACAGAAAACCACCCTCAGACTAATGGCCAGTTAGAGCATACAATATAGGTGCTAGAGGACATGCTGTGAGCATGCGTCCTAGAATTTGGGGGCTCTTGGGAGAGGCACATTCCCTTGGTTGAGTTCACATATAATAAAAGTTATCAGGTGACGATACAGATGGCGCCTTACAAGGATTTATATTTTAGACCATGACTTTCCCCCTATTCTCAGTAAAAACAAGAGTGACAGCTTTATTTGGACTGCATCTAGTGTAAGAGACTTCCAAGTAGGTCCAGATGATTCATAAGTGGATGGATACTACACAGTCTTTCCAAAAATCATACACCGATCACCGTAGACGATCTCTAGAGTTCAATGTTGGGGATCAGGTTTTCTTGTGTGTTTCACCGAGATTGGGACACAGGAAGATCAAGAGACCATGTAAACTTTCACCGAGATATGTCAAGTCGTTCAAGATTCTGGAGAGAGTCAGGTCGATTTCCTATTCGTTTCTGCTACCTCATAGGTATCGATCCATACACAAAATCTTCCATATATGCCATCTACATCACTATCACTCAGACCCATCTCACATTTTTCAAACTGAGAAGGTTCAGCTTTAAGTTGGTGCCTCCTTTGAGTAGTAACTGATTTGTATCATTGACAAGAGCACAAGGGTTCTTTGAGGCTGGTCAGTTCCTCTAGTACGAGTGCTATGGTAGCACGGCCTTTTATAAGATGATACATGGGAGAGGGAGGCTGATGTACGTGATCAGTGGCCGGAGTTTTTCTTAGATGAATCTTAACCACCCTTCAGAGAGAAATTCAGGGACGAATTCCTATAAGGGGGAATATTGTAAGAACACCGGGTTTTATTACAAGGTACAAATCCTTTTATTTTCGGTTTAAATGCCTTTTTATGGCCTTATGTGAATGATTAACTTGATCATGGGTATTTTGGAAGTGTTTGGGGCTTTTTTGGAGTCAAGAACCAAGTTTTAGACTGAAAATGACCTAACGCACGGTTTGCGCATGGTCTGCGCACGGTTTGGATGAACCTTGTGAGAGGTTTCAAAATTTAAGGTTTTTAGCAAAATGATTTCACACAGTTATCTCATGGTTAGTAAACTGTTCTTGGTAACAGTGTTAAGTTCCCCTTTCTAGACAGTGAGGTGCGCATAGTTTCCACATGGTTTGGGAAACCGTGCAGGTACATTGTGCAACCCTGCTGTGTTTTTTTTTAACATTAAATTAAAAACTAATTACCTTTTTAAACCCAAATTGGTTTTTCTTCTCCTACACATAGCATCCCTCCATAGAGTTTCCCCTTTGGCGCCGAACATAGGCTTTGAGCCTGTTCCCCCATCTAACCTATGTTTCGATCGTCGATTGTCTCATTGAATTCACAACGGTATGTCCTTGATTCCTTTTTATCTGTTCTTGATTATTTAAAACAACGGTTGCACTATTTGGATTTAGGCTCATATGACCTAATATCTGGTTCTTTGTCTGTTCTTCATATTTCTTTTAAACCAAGATAAATCAAGACTTGATACTAGATGAGTTGTCTACTACCGAGGCAAGGTAGGTGGTCTATACCTTTTTTCGACATTTCTTGGTGTTTTTTGGGTATTAAACCTTTATGACATCCATCAGAATTTACGGAAAGTTCTTGTTTTTTATATATTGGATTTTAGTAACTATAGTTGGACATAGTGAGGTTTACCATAGATTCTGTTTAGTTTCATTGGCACTCGTTTCTCGTTTCGAGGTCACCTGAGGGGTGCGCCTTAAGGAAATAACTTGTTTATGCCTATTTAAACCACCCAAGGGGTGTGTTCTTATGCTTTACTACTTAGAGGAATCTTATTAATGCCTTGATAGCTTGGGTATCTTTTTTTGGAGAAGTGATACCTCTTTGCTTAATGGGTTTCATGTTATGCCTCATCAATTTTGATATTTTGGAATGTTAAATAAATAATATGGCTGGGTATACCTTAATGGAATGGATAATGGCATGTTAAATAGACTATATGGGAGGGTAGGATCATATTCTCGGTAAATGATAAATGGTCTGCACAAGTGGGTATACTCATGGATTGTACTTGTTGATGTGAATGGGTATACTCACATGTTTATGAATGTTAATTTTGAATGTTTAAATGCTATAATGCTTTATTTAATGGTTTTATATATTCCTTAGACTACTCTCCTTTGATTTGGAATGTGGTAGTGGACACCTTGGGTTGACTCTGCCCCTTGGGTCTTGATTCCGTGGGATGCCACGGGCCTTGTTACACCGTGGATCCGGCTTGATTGGGCTCACATAGGACTTCCTATTTCCATTCACCTAGGACCCAAACTAGTTCCTAATCAAGTTTTCACCAAGGATGGTCATGGGACTCGATGGGATTCTTGGGACAAGTTCATTGGTCCAACTCTCCAGGGTCTGGATATTTATTACTTGGATGCCTTGGTCTGCTGACACCTTGGATCCGGCCCTTGCGGTCTACAGTTCACTATACGTTGAGGCCATAGGACATTTGGCTTCACTATATGGTGTGGTCTTGGATTACTTGACTTCTCTATACATCGTGGTTATGGATTTCTTGATACAGATGGATTTACGGCGTCGTCGTGTGACTTCCTTGTTTATGTGTTATAGCTACCTTGTTAGGAGCTGACTCTCTTTTGCAGGTATCCTTGAGGGACGTTTGGTTTTTCTTATTGTAGTAGACTTATTCCATGGTCATACACACTTACTTAATAGTAGTTTACACTTGTTATCACCTTTGTAGAATTTTTGTTAGAACTGTATAGACCTTAGTGGTTTCCTACTGGGATGTTTATCTTCGACCCTTTTTTGGGCGTCCTTAGGTACCCAAACAAGTTATATGGTTACAGGTGATGATAGGGGAAATTTCCTAGTATAGGTTATTGGTTGTGGCTTTGGAGAAGGGGATCATAGAACCAAGCTAAGACTTGTGATATTGGGATACTTTTTTGGTCTTTTGTTCTTTTTGGGATACTTGTATTGTATAGTATTTCCATGTACTGTTCTGGTTGTTTTCTAGATACTTGTACCATATGAAACATTTTGTATATGATAAACTTCTTGTTATTGATATATATATATATATATATATATATATTCATTCTTTCCTTATTTTTAGTTGACTGCTTATTTATTTTCTTCCCTTATTTCATGTTTTAGAATTTCGTTGTGATACTCTGGAAATGAGGGCATAGTCTCCCCACTAACTCAACTAGGCCCTCACTACTAGTCGGAAGCCTCTGGAGTTTGGAGAGATGGGCATGAGGCCATGTGGCCAATTGGGATCGGGGCATTGTTTCAGGTGGCATCCGGGTTTGGGACAATACACTGGCGGACCCATGACGTCGCATCAGGTTTTTCGAGTAGCTTCTGAGTGCAAACGGACCCCTGAAGTGATGCCAAGGCAGTCTTTAGGCCATAGAGATAAAAGAGGTGACTCGAGGGTCACAACGGTACTTTATGAATAGAAATCAGACCACCACACTGACAGTGGTGACCCACATAAGGAGGATCGTCGGTGGCGGTGCAAGGCGGCGCCGGCGGTGGCGCGCGGCGGCGTGCCCACCTAGCAATGGAGGCCACCGACTTGATGGATGTGGTGGAAAGGACCTGCAGTGGTGCGGCCATAGGTGGCGACAAGGGCTACAATGAGGGAAGTTTGTGGCATAGTAGGGGTGACGTGGCGCAACAACATGCCGTCAGGTGGTGGCATGCGGTCAATGGACCTTGTGAGGAGGACCCAGCCAGCCACGTGGCGTTGGAGGCCGCAGTGGAGGGGGATGCTGCTTCATCGAGCCAGGTCATTGGAGCAAGGACGCAGCGCCCGCTGTGTACCAAGTGGATCGAACCCATCCACCCAGCGGGCCGAGTTGGAATAGTAGGCTAGACCCAGATTCGGGTTGCGAAGGTGGAGCGAACTGGGCCGCTAGGTAGCCCGGGCTAGAGGAGAACTATCCCGGCATTGTGGGTCAGGCCGCTAGGTAGCCCAGTGGGGCATACCAGTCCAACCAAGTTGGGCAGGTCCGAAGAATGCAGACTGGGTCAATGGGTGACCTGGTTGGCTGGACCCACATCCAGACCGGTTTGGGTCCAGTAAGGCCGAATGGACCAGGCTGGACCAGGTCATCCCAGACCTAACATGGTTGGTTTGGGTTGGCCAAACTAAGTCGGATCATGTGGGACCCCCAGGATGGGTTGGTCGGGTCAGTCCTACCAAGTCAGACCGGGCTCGAATGAAACCAGCCCCTGTTTACAAAAATGCTAATATCTTTCCAACCAAGAATCTAATTGACGCACTTTCTATGTTGTTATGACTCTTGTGAAAAGACGGTTCTTTGGGTATACTCTAAGTGAGACTTCGTGGTAGTAGAGATGTGACCAATGGCTTGAGTAGTATATTCTAATAGAATCAAGAGCACTACAAGCAAGAATCCTAAGGCTGGCTGTGACACTAAAGATATGATGAGCGAGACCTCGGTGGTTCAGTAGTATAGCAGACATCAGTGATCCAGGAGCCAAGAAGACCTTAGTGGTCTAGCAGTTGAGTGGACCTCAGTACTCCAGCAGCCGGGTGGACCTCAGTGGTCTAGCAGCCAACCAGACCTCAGTGGTCCAACAGCCTAGCGGACCTCCGTGGTCCAGGAGATAAGAGAACCTCAGTGGTCTAGGAGCCGAGTGGACATCCGTAGTCCAACAGCCAAGTGGGCCTTAGTGGTCCAGCAACCAAGTAGACCTTAATAGTGCATCATCGGAGCAGAACTTAGTGGTCCTATAGCCGAGCAAACCTTAGTGGTCCAGTAACTGAACAGTCCTCAGTGACTCATCAGGGATGAGTCCCTCAACTGTACAATATGATTCATCTCTATGGCTGATAATCTTACTTTCTATACTTTGAGTTATACCTAGTGTGAGATTTATTTTCTTTGTGTCTTGTTGTGTGGTCTTTCTTTGTGGTCTTTCCTTTGGGGTTTTGGGTCCCTTATGAGTATTGTGTTACTCACCCCTACATGGGCTCCACCCTCATATGTCATGTCTCTTGCAGGTGAGTGACGCTTCGATGGAGACCATGGTGGTCCGAGACCATTTGGTTCTCAGTGAGATGGGATGGACGGGTGTACTTTTATGGCTACAGGCAGCTACCCTTCACCTACCATTCAAGTAGGGTCTCGAGTGGACTGACCATGGAATTTGTACTTTTATTTGTGGTTTTGGGCTTATATTCTGGCCTCCCTATACTTTCAATTGTAATGTACTCTCAATATTTTTCTCATTGAAAGTTTTGGTTTACTTTTTTTTTACATTACACGGTTTGAGTTTTGTGTGTGTATACAGGTTTAAAGGTAAATTCCTTACCTTTATGAGATATGTCTGCTCAGTGCTAGTCACCATCCCCTGGCCTATGGAAGGCGGGCTTTGAATGTTTTCTCATGATCTTTCTGAGTCAGAGTCAGCTCCCCATGTATAATCTATTAATTTTGATTCATCTTGATCTCTTTCAAGATGTCTCCATGCAGATAGCCAGCTAGGATTTTAGTGTGTGACCATGAGGATGGTCCACATAATGATGAGGCTTTGGTACATGGACCATTTCTTGAGATGGAACCTTTGGGAGGTGTCCCAGCTTCACCACCACCCATTGGTCAGTAGTTACTACTGATGCTACCGATAGAAGATGCATATAGGCTCAGTGCCTTACAAAAGTTTTAGCAATAGAGTCCCCTCAAGTTATAAGGCAAGCCTAACTCGCTTGCAGCTAAGGATTGGGTTGATGTGGAGACTAAGTTTTCTATCTAGCCAGGGAGCCATTAGATCAGATTTCGGTCCTCTTAGTGAGCCTTCAACATGGATCAGCAAGGTGATGGAGGGGTTTAGATTACCCTATCTTACGATTAAGTGACTTTTACGTGGACAGAGCTTGAGAAATTTTCTCAGAGAATGGGATCTTTCCATAAAAGCTAAGGGATATATGTTCCCAATAGCTTCTAGAGCTTCGGAAGGATGATATGTTCGTAGCTGGGTATTCATCGAGGCGTACCGGCCATTACAGGTACTCGATTAATATGATATGAGGCTCAGACCTCTGAACAATATGTGTTTAGGGACATCTGAGAAAGCACTATTCTTCTATGCATTCCTACTTATTCTAGGGTTCTAGATAGAACCTTTGTGGTTGAAATTCCTTTGGATGAGAAGATACAACCAGTGAATGTTAGCAGTGGGAAAGTAGGAATCTGGCATCAATCTCAGAGACTTGTACATGTGATATGATTCGAGAAGAGTTCCCAAGATAGGGGATCTATAACTCAAGTCTCATAAGGTGAGTCTAGTCATCCTAGAAAGAAATAATTATTTTCAAGAGATAGCAGGGGACATCTCACTAGAGACTCTCCAGCCCATCGTGCTGAGAGTGAAATGGTGGATGTCCCACTTGGGTAGAGATAGTGATTGGAACAAATTAATCTGTAGGGAAGAAAACATGGTAGAGAGGATATGAGATTAGGATGAGGTGGTATACATTTCAGCATGTTACAGCCACCACCCCAATGTGGTCCACACCGGGATCAGGGAGCTGGAGGATAGGGAAAGGTGGTAGCATTATGCGTCCATCCTTACCTGCATAGCAGTTGATGTTTTGAGTTTATTTTCCTACAGTGTTGGATGAGTACAAGGAAGTCTTCCTAGAGGATGTTCCAGGACTACCTCCTCATAGAGAGGTAGACTTATGCATTGATCTATACCTCGGGACGACACTGATTTCTACACCTACATATCTAATGGCTCTTGTAGAGCTCTGGGAGCTGAGGGTATAGTTGGGGGAATTGTAGAGTAAGGGGTACATAAGGCCCAGTGTTTCATCATGGATAGTCCCAGTGTTGTTTTCCAAGAAGCCATACAGAAGCTTGAGGTTATGCGTGGACTTTTGGTGCTTGAACCAGGTGACCGTGAAGAACAAGTATCCTCTACTGAGGAATGATGAACTCTTATATTAGTTGAACGGAGTGAGATGGTTCTCGAATATAGACATTATATCAGGCTATCACCATCTCCGAGTATGAGATAAGGACATCTCAATGATAGCTTTCAGATTTCACTAAAGCCACTATGAGAACTTAGTGATGTTGTTTGGCGTGACAAACTCTCCAGCAGTATTCATGGGACTCATGAACCAGATCTTATAGACATACTTAGACCAGTTTGTAGTGGTCTTCATTGATGACATCTTGGTGTATTCATCATTCGATGAGGAGCACGCAATAAACCTGATGATGGTTCTGGACACACTCTGAGAGCACCAGCTTTACAAGAATCTCTTGAAGTGTGAGTTTTGGATGCAAATGGTCCACTTCCTAAGACATTTCATCTTAGAGGCTGGAGTAACAGTGGATCCAGTGAATATCGAGGTGGTGATTTCTGGGGAACCACCCAAGAGCATTACCAAGGTGTAGAGTTTCCTTAGGTTGGCTAGGTACTATCGAAGGATTTTACTTGATTTATCTTGAGTAGCATCACCCATGACAGCATTGAAAAAGAAGGTAAAACCCTTCATGTGGAATGAAATATGACATCATATGTTTCAACAGCTGAGGCAGAGCTTGAAAAGTGCTCTTATCTTGAGTCTACCAAAGGAAGGCACCGACTACGTGGTGTTTTGTGATACATCAGGAACCGGGCTTGGTTGTGTTCTGATGCAGGGGAAAGAAGTGATTTCTTATGGCTCACAAAAATTGAGACCACGTGAGAAGAACTATGTGACTCATGACCATGTGTTGGCAGTAGTTGTCTTCGCACTAAAGATGTGGTGACACTACCTTATGGGCGACCGATTCATTGTCTAATCTGACCATAAGAGTGTTAAGTATATCTTTTCCCAGAAGGATTTGAATCTAAGATAGAGACATTGGCTACAATTCCTCTAGGACTATGACTTCGAGATAGTCTATACTCCTAGGAAGGGGAACGGGGTGGAAGATTCTCTCATAAGTAGACCAACTTCACAGCTACTGAATGAGGCCTTCGAGTAGTTGACCTTACTTAAAATATCCTTTGTGGATTGAGAGGAGACTGATTTTCTTCAGTCAATGGTAGTTGACGCTCCACTCTTATACTTAGTTAGGGAAAGACAACTCCTAGATACAAGTTGCAAGACTACACATGCCCATATGTCCATAAAGTATACCCCTCATGGATATTCGAAAGGTAGGGAGCACGTCATTCTTTTTAGAGGATGCATCGTAGTATCAGTGGCGTTTAGTGAGGAGGTATTGAGGTAGTTACATACATCCCCATTTGAGGTAAATCTAGGTTTGTAGAAGATGTACCAGGACCTCTGATGTTATTACTAGTGTCCAGGGATGAAGAATCTATTGGCAGAGTTTGTCTCGAGATGCCTCACTTTTCAGCAAGTGAAGGCTGAGCACCAGGTTCCAGTAGGTTTGACACAACCCCTTGAGGTATCAGAGTGGAAGTGGGATGTGATATCGATGGAATTCATGATGGGTTTACCATGTATATCCAAGAGACATGATTCCATCTTAGTGATCATTGACTGACTAACCAAGTCGACCCACTTCCTAACTACCTAGGAGCAGAGTTTAGTAGAGGGATCGGGATGCCTCTATGTGCTGGAGATTTAATGATGGGGTGACTTTTACAAAGTTTTCAGTATAGATCAAGGTTAGACAGGAGAGGACCCTTCGGGGGTGATCTATTCATCTAGTGCACGTTGGATGGTAGCACAAGAATCTCTAAGAGAGCATGTGGGAGCAGGTGGCTTGGATCCATGCTCGGTACCCCCATTTGTTTTTTTAGCCCTTGTTTTGGCTAATGAGGATGTAAAGCCATAAAGGTGGGGGTAATGTAATTTCCTAGAATTCCATGTAAATATTTTTATTATATGGGACTATTCTAAGACCAGACTCTAAGACGACATGCGATATTGAGTCCCGGTGTTCCCGTAATGGCTCGTTGAAAAATGTTAAGTTTTAAATACCATGCATGAGAAATTTTCCTAAAAAAATTGGAATAACTCATAAATGGGTGCCTATATCAGAAATATGAGGAAACCGTTGTGTTTAAGATGGTGGGTTTACCCTAGGAGAGACTTAATTTTAGTCGGCATAGGCCTCGAGTGAGAAAACCTGAAAATGGAATAACTGTAAATAAAATTATTAAATAAAATTATTTTGTTTTTCTAATCCTTATAACACATGAAAGGTGACTCATATTGAAAATATGAGACCACTTTTGATCTCATGATGTTGTTATTTCCTTAGGAAGATCCTAACATTGACCGAAACAGGCCAATTGTGGAATATAGTTTTTGGCTGTAAAAAAAATAATTGAATAAAGATTATTTTATTTTCAAATCCTTATAACTCATAAACGGAAACTCAGGTTAGAAATCCAAGAGTATCATTGATCTCGTGAGGTTGTTTCTTCATTATAAAGATCTTAACATCAGTCAGCATGGGCTAGCTATGAAAGTTGGTTTTTGGGATGTAACTGTAAATAAAGTAATTTAAATAAAAATTATTTTAGTTTTGAATCCTCATAACTCACAAATGGTAATTTGGATTAAAAAAATGAGACCACCGTTGAGTTCTTAATGATATTTTCTCCTTAAGTAGGACTTAACCTCGACTATAATGGGTTGAGTGAAAAAGTTATTTTCCAGATGTTTTAAGGAAAATAAAATAAGATTAAAAAGTTTATTTCATTCAAAATTGTATCATTGAAATGAAGCGATGAGATGATTGTTTATTTCCATAAATGAAGCTGCATAATGATGCTGCAACGCAACATAATAGAAATTTTGTTTCATAAATGAAACAGTGTAACAGTGGCGACTCAGCATAATAGAAATGTTGCAACTCATTTTCTCCATTTAATGGAATAATAATAATTGGAGTTGGGAGATGGATCTTGAAAATCACTCTAAATATATGGAGGATTACTGTTGAGTAATGATGAATAATGATCACCAGAAACATTGAGCACTCCCCATCCTTTTTGAGAGATATGGCCCTCAATGATGGATCGAGGACTTTCGCGGATGGATAACCTCCAGCGATGAATCCTTTCTCTGATTGAACCTATTCTTCATGTAGGGGTTTAAATCTTTATAATTGTTTTCCTATGTTCTTCCCTTCTAAATGAATAATGTGGATCAACTCACTAATATTTTATCCATACGTTATTTCTTCTTGAGAGTTTGGGAATAAATATTGTGGGTTGATGTTCAGGGATAAAAATAATAGTGACTGAATTATGCTTCATGACACCACTAATAAGAAAAGATCTAAGAAAAAATAAACAAAGTCTTAGATTATTCGATTGGGAGTTCTTTATGATCCTATCTCTCTCTCCTATTGTTCTTTGCCGATGGACCCATGAGTTCGCATAAGGTTTTTTCGGGAGGTTCCGAGAATGGCTGGACCCTCGGAGTGATGACAAGGCAGTCTTGAGGCCATAACGATAAAGGCAGCGAGCCGAGGGTCACAACGGTGTTTTCAAAATAAAAATAGGACCACCACACCAGCAGTGGTGACCCACGGAAGGAGTGTCACCGGCGTTGGTGGCACGGGATGATCGTGGTACGCAGAGGTGTAGCCACCTGATAGCGGAGGCCGCCGGCTCAACGGCTGGTGGTGGTAGGGACCCACAGCAGCGCGGCCATGGGTGGCAATGAGGGTTGCATCCAGGGTGGTCCATGGCACAGCGCTGCATCTACAGGTGGTAGACCATGGTCGATGGACTGCGTGTGGAGGACCCATCCGGCCCGAGGCTGGCCGCACGGCATCGAAGGTCGTTGCTTGATGTCGCGGTGGAGGGGGACGTGGCTCTGTTGAGCCGCATTGGAGAACCAGGGATGCAGTGCCCGCCACATCCTGGGTGGATTGTATTATCCCACCCAGTGGGACTAGCAATAACAGCAGGCCGGACTCAGCATCAGGCCAGGCCGGTGGAGTGAACTGGGCCGCTGGACATCCCGAGCTGGAGGAGAACCGGCCTGCTTTTGTGGGTCGGGTCCAGAAAGGCTCAATAGACCTGGCCAATGGGCTAGGCCTGACCAGGTTAGCCCAGACCGAACTGGGTCAACCCAGATCCAACTGGGTCAGGTCGGCCAAACCGGGTCGGGTAATGTGAGACCCCTGGGTCGGGTTGGTCGGGTCGACCCACCCATGTCGGACCGGGCCCAGAAGCAACTAAACCCTTTTTACTAAAATGTCAATATCCTTCAGACCGGGTGTCTGATTGATGCTTTGTTTGCGGTGTTGGGACCCTTACGATGAGATGGTTATTTGGGTATACTCTAAGTGAGACTTCGTAAAAGTATAGATGTGACCAATTGATTGAGGAATATATTCTCCTAGAATCAAGTTCACTATGATTAGGAATCCTAAGGCTGGTTGTGGCACAAAGTATATGACGAGTGGGACCTTCGTGGTCCAAGAGCAGAGTGGACCTCAGTGGTCTAGTAGCCGATCAGACCTCAGTGGTCGAGCAGCTGATCGGACCTTAGTGGTCCAGCATCAAATTGGACCTCAGTGGTCCAGTTGCTGAGTGGACCTCAGTGGTCTGGCAGCCGAGCGGACCTCAATGGTCCGACAGAAGAGAGAACCTCAGTGTTCTAGTAGCCGAGCATAACTCAGTGGTCCAGTAGGTGAACAGACCTCAGTGACTCATCAAGGATGAGTCCCTCAGTAGTACAAGATGATTCATCTCCACGAATGATAATATTACATTCTATAATTTGAGTTATACCTAGTGTGAGCTATATGTCCTTTGTGTCTTGTTGTGTGGTATTGATTAGTGATTTTACTGTGTTGCCTTTCTTTGTGGACTTTCCTTTGTTGTTTGGGGTCTATACTAAGTATTGTGTTACTCTCCCCTGCATGGGATTTTCCCACACATGTCGTGTCTTGTGCAGTTGATCAATGCTTTGACTGAGACTTTGGTGGTTCGGGACCATGTGGTTCTCAATGAGGCAGCACGGAAGAGAATACTTCTATAGCTACAGGTAGCTACCCTTCACCTACCCTTCAGGTAGGGTCTCGAACGGACGAACCGTGGCAGTTGTACTTTTCTTTGTGGTTTTGGGCTCATATTCTATCCCCCTTTTACTTTTAGTTGTATTGTACTCTCAATAGTTTTCTCAGTGAGAGTTGTTTTTTACTTTTCATTTACTTTCCTCAGTTTGAGTTTTGTACATGTGTATAGGTTTAAATGAAAATGCATTCCATTTTTGGGATATTCCTACTCGGTGCTAGTTTCCTACCCCTAGCCTATGGAAAGAGGGATTAGGGTAGACATGGAATGCACCCTGTGTGATGAGTCATGATAATATTCCTTATATGATACAAAAGGATCCCTCAAACTGAAATGTTGTCCTAGAACCTTCTCTATAAAGATGAATGGAGTACAATGAGGAATGAGAGCTTTGTTAATGGATAGGAAGAATCATATACTCCATATGGGAGTATATCCATCCTTTATATAGACTCACATAATTCAATTAAGGGAGTTAAGGGTTAGCTTCCAGTACTTATAATCCGACATGTTATTACTTCAATTCCATTTTTATTTTATTTTCTAAATAAACCCACTATTTAATTATGTTGAGAGGGAATCCTTACATGGCTTGAAGGGCTATAATACATGGCTCGAAGGCCTAGAGGTGCATAGACCTTGTATTAGTGGACCAAAGGTCTTACACTAAACCTCACATTGTTTAAATATTTATACAATCTATATCATCACTCCAACATCACTTTTGAGGCTCACCATCATCACCTCTCACAGAGGTGCAAAATGCCATAATCTTGGTGGGTGCTTTCTACTCCATAGATGTTCCTCACTAGTGATCTTTATTTCACCATCTTGAATTCCATCAGTCTGAAGAAGCTTTAGAATAGATCCTTAAAGGAACATCATTGGTGGCCTGAAGGATCATTGGCCTGAATGCCTAACACATGGCTCGAAAGCCTAAATCGGTTGAATTGTACCACTACTATAGTGCCCCATGACAAAACCTCCTAAAATATCTACACTTATATATCATTAATACAGTTCTACTATATTTCCATTGTAATTATCTCTTGTCCATATTCAAATTTGGGTTTTATATACCATAACAGGGTGAATTTACCCATAATTCATGCCATTAGAGAATATAGTCATCTAAACATTTCAAACAATTGTAATCAGTTCATACAACCATATATGAGACAAATTAATGATTCATAACCAATGTAAACAATGTGGAATGTGTTACAGTATCTAGAAACCCATATCATAATCACAATTTTTGCTATAATGGAGGCATCACATGCCTTTATGATATCACTATATCATTATATGTGGTATAAATTTTTTGAATATCATAGTCTATGACTCAAAGTATATATATTATAATATGATATAAGAATTTTAGAGCATATATGACACTAATTTCATCTAAAAAATTAAGAAATATATAATTTTAACTAAATTCACATGATTCCCTAAGGAAGCCCATGGAATGAAGAAATATCCATTAAAATAGAATTTAACATAATGTAATCAACTCAAATTAGATTAATTTTGTAACTAGATAAAAAACCCCAAGCTTCAGTATGATTTCACCATACTTTGGAAAAATAAATTTCCAAAATCCATAAATTTCATAATCAGAAGCAAAGAAGAAGGGAAATATGTTATGATGAAAATCATAGTGGATCCTGACATCAATACTATAAGGGGGAAGAAAAAACAATAGGGGAATGGGAGGTATCATTGGCCTCCCTATT
Source organism: Viscum album (assembly GCA_963277665.1). Lineage (NCBI taxonomy): Eukaryota > Viridiplantae > Streptophyta > Magnoliopsida > Santalales > Viscaceae > Viscum > Viscum album. The sequence goes on along the minus strand of OY728143.1, from coordinate 452,525,771 downwards.
TGGTGCATCGTAGTTAGCCAATCGAAACCCCCATGTGGGTTTCTGTTTTTCTTTTTCCCTACCCCTCCCTTCTAATTCTAACCCTCACCACTTTTTCATTTTATTATTATAACTATAATAGTAGTAGAATAATTTTATATCATATATATAATACCTAATAAAAAAATTACAGTAATCATAATAATATTATTACATACCTTTTATAACATTAACTATACTTTTTAATATATTAATATTATTATTGAAATTAATGATATTTAATTCCCACTATTGCCACTTTTTCTTATTTGGCCTAATTTTATTTATTCAAATATTAAACTGATCTATTTATTAAATTATGGTTAATAATTGAGTCAAAATCGGGCTTTAATAGGTGACTTGATACATGACCCAAATGACTTGATTATGGTATATTATAATGAATTATTTTAAGACTATAATTTTATATAATTTATCATTCAAATACATTATTATTATATATAAATTCACTACTACAAATTTGGGTTTATTCATCACTACCATTTATCATTGTTAAAAAATAAAGGGGGTACCTTTATCAATACTAATAAAAAGCATTGATAAAATCTTATTTTATCAACACTAAAAAAGCACTGATAAAAGTACCCATTTATTAGCACTACAATACTTTTTATTAGTGTTGATAAAATATATATTTCATAAAAAATTATATATCATTAAAAACATATATTAATATATAAATATATTTATATAAATATAAATATAATATATTTTATAATATATGATTTATATAATACTAAATATTTAATCACACTTAATATATAAGATATTTAGTGAAAATGGTTTGTAAAATAATTAAAAATTAATAATAATTAACAATTTTCTAATTATAATTGATTAATATTCATTTAATAACAATTTGATGATAAGATAATTCAATAACTTAATAAACAATCTAAAATAAGTTGAAAACATGATTAGAACTTCAAACAACCATAACTTTTCATATGGTTGTATTTTTAAGCTCCCCCACATATCAAATTGAATCTTGAGAAAAGTTATATGTTAAATTGATTAAGTAAATCCTCATTTAACATTTTATTGAGGTCAAGAAAGGCTTTAAAGGCCTCCAAAACTGAGTTTTTTATCGAGGCATCTTAATTTTTGAACATTTGATGGAATTTCAACATCATTTAAGGGGGTATTTATATCCTTTTTTTAATAGAGGCTGAATTTTCTAGGCAGAGTGGGAATGACATGGTGGGAAAAATAACCATAAAGGTTTAGTCGATTCTATGGATTAATCAAAAATTGTTCATGATGTAAAAAACATTACCAAAAAAATCTCCACCAAATATTGATATAAGAGAACCCGGATCCCAGGGAGGATATTTTCACATTAAATTTATAATTAAATTATTTTAGATTTTAATAAATAATACTTGATCTAAGGAACTTTATTCTATGAAGATGTTTATCATCCAAAACACTTTTCTACTGGCTCTACTGTTCATGTAGTATCTAAGTGTAGAATCACTCTATTGTTGATCCACACATTCTCCTTTAATCTCCAAAAAAATACTAATAGAATGCTTAGTGCTAGAATGGTGGATTAATCTTTTTTTTTTTTTTATCACTTATAGTTACTTATCACTTGAACGAACCTCTCTAGAAGTTCTCATTCTTAAGAGGAAGAGAGTAGAAATGGAGAGAGAAGTCCATTGTGCGCAAATATTCTCAAATATCAATTAACCCTACACAATAGACATAACCATCTATTTATAGAGTTGTGGTTTAGGATAAAATATTATTTAATTGTGTTCCATAACATAAATAATATAATGATCATAATCAAACCTCATTCCATATAATAAAATTATTATTTTTATTTTTATTTTGTAGTGTATGCTAACTTAATAAATTATAAATATTGTTTACCAGATTACAAATAAATATCCATAACTAGACGTGATCTTGGTCCATTCAAACTTTTCAACATTTATTGAATACCCAAATAAATATTTAATTAAATATTTTATTCATCAATGCATATTTATTATTGATAAAACATGAATAAAATTGCCCTTGGTCTTGAGAATGATATTTATTCCATGATTTAAATTCGAAAGTAATTTAATTGAGATTAATGGAAACACTTAGTGTTTTACCCTCTTGGATTCTTTCACATTATCATTAGGTAGGTTTTCTTAAAGTCAAAGATTATTGCCTAGAAAAAGGTCAAGGTACCCATGATAAAAAATTTAATATCACAACATCGATAACCACATATGAATTCTCATTATATAATATAATCCTTTGTCTTAATATCTTATTAAATAGGTTGCACATATGTGTCATCAATATATATATATTCTTGATACATATTTCTTTGACTATATAAAATAAACACATCATTACACCATAGATATGGGATTTAAGGTGAAGGTTCCATTCTAATCAAAGTTATAAGATATTAACATCCATAAATATAGAAGGGGAAATGTCTTCCTTAGATTTTTCATTAACAACACATCACTTATGATGCACCCAACATATCTGACTTCACCATGAACTATTCTTATCATGGTTTATGAAATAAATCTAAGTGTCTGAGTTGTAACATGAATTAATAATAATCTTAAAGTCTCAAGACCATTAAATGTGTTTTCAATTAGGAATATCTGATGACATAAAACATGTGGAATAACTACTAGTGTTTATGTTCTCATAATCTCATGTATTGGAGATTACCAAGTGAAAACTTCATGAAGAGAAGTATCATCTACTTATGAGTACTCATACCAGACATTCAACAATCTATGTGTCCCATAATAGTATGTTATCTGACCATAGAACTACATTTAAGAATATATTTATTGAATTTCAAGGTTCTCATCATAGCGGATAACTACTATAATCTTATCAATGCGATGGATACCCTAGGACATTATTATATTAAATTAATTTATAATAATGAAAAAAATATAATAAGGTGTTTTATTAATATTCAAATATTCAAATATACATGTAATCCAAAGTACAAATAGTTTGTTCAAAAAACACCACTCCAATAAAATCCCACATGGACTAGATCCAACTTTCTATGAATTTCAATATTCTAGACCTAAAATTATGATAATGTTTCTATTGATCTAAGTCTTTAGTGAAGGGGCCCACCAAATTGTCTTCAATGGATATTCTTCTCATTGTGACATCACCTATTTGATAAAAATCCCTCAAGAGATGATACTTCTAAAGTATATGTTTTGTTCACTGATGTGACCTTGTATCCTTTGTGAGATCTATTGTAGTAGTATTATCACAATATTGTGTGATAAGATCTTTATTGTTAGGTACAATGTCAAGATATTGGAAAACTTTTTGTATCTATACTACTTATTTAGCTTTCTCAAAAGCCACAATATACTTGGACTCTATTGTAGAATCTATGACCATATCATGTTTTGAGCTCTTCCATCCCACAACACCTTGATTAAGATTGAAGATGTATCTCATTTGTGATTTTCAATCTTCTTTATCTATTTTAAAACTATAATCTGCAAATCCTCTAATTACTATTTCAGCATCTCCTCCATAGAGCAGGAACATATCCTTAGTACATCTCATATACTTAAGGATAGTCTTGACTGTTATCTAATAGAGGTCACCTGGGTCAGCTTGATATCTACCTATTACATTTAAGACATAGGTGATATCTTCCCTAGTACATATCATAGTATATATGATCGTGCCAATAAATGGTACATATTTAATCTTTTTCATTCTCTATATTTTCTCATGTGCTTGAGGATACATTTTCCTAGAAAAGTGAATGTTGTTTGACAATGAAAACAATCCCATATTGGATTTTTCCATATTGAATATATTCAATATATTATCAATATATGTAAATTAAATTAGGTTTAGTATCCTCTTAGATTAATCATGATGGATCTTGATCTCAAGAATACATTTTTTCTAACCTAAGTTTGTAATAACCAAGGACCCGCACTCCCGGATCTTGTGCTGAAATCATAATCATTAAATTTACTTCTTTGATGTTGAAAATTGTGTCCCATTTTTTTCATCTAAACCTTACTACATTAAAAAAATTGGGTCACTTAAAACCTCAAGAAACTTTAAGGTTTAGAGTTTTAGATAATTACGACCAACTAATATCAACATAGACTCATAAACAATAAGTTCATAAATATGAACATTATCTCCCATTACATCCATATTTTTTTATTTCACATTAGGTAATTAACAAAATCCTTGTGAAATTATTTATAGACATAATTCATTCAACATCACTCTTTATAACCTAGGTAAAAGGAAACATAGGATGTATGATCTCAAATTATCACTAAGGGTAAACATAAGCATTAACAATTGGATGCCATCAATGAGCATAATGTTGGAGTTAGTGGCCTAGAACCAACTACTTTGTACTTTATGATAAACTTGTATTCATGGATTTCAATATTAATAAATACATTATCACATCTTGATTGTTCTACTGTGTGAAAATACATGTCATAATGTCCTAAGGATAGCTATTGCACTAAAGGGTCATAGCGGATCCCTACTATGATGTGAACCCAGAAGTTCCATATCACTATTCGTTAATATATATTCTATGGTCGGATAATGTTATTTGAGGGACACAAATAATACAGGTCATTGGGTGTGAGGACTCATAAAACTTTGCGGCACCTTCCCATGGTGTTCACTCATGGTAATATCCAGGAAGATATTATGAGAACGAGACCCTCCAGTAGGAAATCCACATTTCATAGTGTCATTGGATGTTACTACCTAAAGATGTGTGTATTAGTACTTAGATATTAATTTTATTATTAATGGGTATTAAAACTCATGCACTTAGATTTATTGAAGAAAATTGTGAAGACACACTGTTTGCGGTGAGGTAGGATATGTTGGGTACATCACGAGTAATACTGCATTAATAGATAATGCGATAAAGGATTTGTCCCTTCTATTCCATGATGGAAGTTGATATCTCAGGCCCTTTGATGGAATTTATATAGCTTAAATAAATCCATTTCCATGGTGAGGAATGGGAAATTTCAATTTTGGTAGGTCAAATAAAGAGTAATCAAGCGCCTGGGTTGATGACACTAGCATGCAACCTGCATGATTCGAGATATCGAGATAAAGGGATTATATTACACGGTAAGTTTTAGTATGATGTGACACGTCATTGTTGTGCTAACTTCTTTCTCTATAGATGCCTTGGTGTATTTCTAGATGATAACCTTGGAATTTAGGCATGATCTACTTAATTCCACTGAGAAAGGGGCCTATAGGGTCACGCACTAAGTGTATCCAAGTATCTCAGTTAAATATTAATTTAAAAAGTTGAATAAAGATTATTCCCGATTATAGTTTAATAATTATTCAAGGATGCCAGATCGCATTTATTTTGACACTAGTTATTTGAGAGAATATGGTGTGGGAGAAATAATATATTTATCAGCGAATAATGCAGTGATATTTATTTAAGAAATAAATAGTCATTATTCAATGTCTAATAAATGTGGTGGAGGAAATAAAGAAAATAGAAAAACAAAAGTACACGCCCTATATATTAATATACACACTCTGTAGTTTTTTCTAGGGATTTGTGAGAAATAATATTATTTATATAATTAAATAATATTAGGGATAATTTTATGGTCACATGTTAAGTTATAATAGTAGTCAAATGTTATTTTTAGAAATGGGGTCTTACTAAGAATTAAATGAAATGAATATGTGGCTTTGGGTAATTAATTCATTTTTATTATTATGCGTAATATAAGTCCCAATTACATTATTCTCATTAGATCTAGACATTCTCTATGGTTGTGCCTGAAAAATATAGAGAAATCTCTCAAGTGAAGAGATAATTCCTTTCCTCCAAGAACGCTCTCAAGTTATGAGAGAGATTCTCCTCCACTGGATTGAGGAGAGTGCTTTAGAAGTGGCTCTCAACATGATCGAAGGAGGACATCACAAGTAAAGGCTATTCCTCACTAGCACCTAGAGATCCCTTTAGCAACTTCTAGAGATATTTGGATCATGTTTGGATCACCATTAGAGGAATCCTACACTTGGCTTATGCGATGCAATGACGGATCACATTGGACCGTGACAGGAAGCATCAACGGAGAAATAATTCCATGAAGGTAATTATTGTCTTTTAATTAAATTAATTATAACCAACATATGATGATCCTCTCTATGGTTCTGATACTTCCCTCTTTCCTTTTCGTTATTCATTTTATTCCAAAGATCCGTCATTTTATTATCATGAAGGATCTTGGATTGATCAATGTTAACGGTAAAATTAAAGTTTGGTACACCCATCCACGTGCTTCCACTATGCTTGGAACCAAAAAGTGGTATCATAGCGGTCATTTCATTGATTATAATTATTTAGTTTTTCATTGATGATTTACACATTTAATAAATCAGTTTTTTAATTCAATTTAATCATTCTATAAATCTGAATCTTGATATGTATTCCTCCTATTTCATTTGTCGTTCACCTTACATAAACGGTCTTTTCTTTTTAATTCTGATTAAAATAAAAATTGAGGAACTCATCCAGAGGTGCCAAAGTTTCCTGGACATACAACACCAGAACACACAGCGTGTATTCTGCCTCACATGTTGTGTAGTCATGGTTCAATTCATCGGAACTGGTCTACCAAACAAAGCCATTTGTTGGGGTTTATATGAGTCTTAATGACTCTGTGTGTTGACCAGGAATAGGTGGCACGTGGTTTCCAAATTACACGTTGTGTGGCCCACTGGAAAAAGCATGTTATCCCTTCAGATTAGGGTTGGACCGTGTACCTCATACACAACTTTCCCGGCTGGAGACTATGTAATGCGAATACTATACAACATGTGGCCCACAGGACACATCATGTACTCCAAAGATTTCTGAAGTACATCTACATGTCATATCCCTGGGCTTGTACTTCAGATGGATGGTGAATGATAGTACATGTTGTGTTGTAGAAACTAAACTCTATGTACTCGTCCAAATTATGCAGATTTATTAAAATTTATTATTATATTATAAAAACCCTTGAGGTGTGTACCATGGTGCGGGTGTAAAGCTCAGGCACAACACGTGATAGGTGTTTTATACATATGTGTTTAATTTAACATCTGTGTAGTGTTCATTTCTAATCATTGGGTAGTTATGAATGGGAATTCACTAGGTTGCCTCCAAAGTACAAGTTATGTACAAATATAATTTTAAATTAATTTATTTGTTTAAAATTATGATGGATGAGAATCTCAAGGAAATTCCAAAAAAGGGTTTAAGATAAAAGGATTGATTAATTAAATATAATAATTAATTGATATGAGCATGATTTATCTTAAACAAGAATGATTGAAGAATTGAATTATAATTTTATATATTTTTAAATATTGTTGCATGTATGGATGATCATGATCTAGACTAGGACCTTTGTATGTGGATGGTTTCTTTTAATTTATTTACTTAAATTAAATTTGTGGTCATATGAGCCTTCTCCTCATTAATATGTAGGGCATGCATGCCTAAGGTTTATTTTATGTAAAACCCTATTTTACCCCTCACCTGTGTGTGAGATAAAAGTATATGTAATTTATGGAGCTCCCAAGCTAGTAGAGGTGGCTCAAGTTATGAGTCGAGGTGAAACCAATCCTAGGAGATACAAAGGTGGACAAGTGGAAAGCTGTAAACACAAACCCAAAAGGTTCAAGGTGTTTCTCCACTAGGTCTTGGTTTAGTTTATTAACCAATATATAAAATAAAAAATAGAATGAGCTCATGATCATTACATTTATTTTATTTCTATCAGTTGCATGTTTTATTTATTATGGGTGTGTTTTCATGATCACACAATCTGTGAATTAAACAAGCATGCAAGATGGAACTAAAGTAAGACCAGTATATGTGTAAATATTATCTTAGACATGGTTAATCACTTAAGTATATCCCACTTAATATTAACAAGCATGTAAGAAAGATAATAAAATGTAAATTTACGTATAAGGATAAAATCCCTCAAGGAAATATTTAGTCAGTATAGCCTTCAATAATCTTGGTTGGAATCGAACTATAGTTCAAAGTGCTTGACCAACCCTAGTTGGGGTGCTTGAAATTATTGGGGAATTCTAATTTGAGTTTTTGGGTTGAATTGACTTGGTTCAAATAAATGTTTGACTTCTAAAGTAGGAATTGGTGTGACAAAGATGAAAAGGTTGAGGAAATCAAAAATAAAAGGATTTTAGGATTGGGGAGTCCACTCAGCGGATCAAGGAGCTATGAGTTAATGCAGTTGGTATTTGGAATGCCTACCTAAAACCTTTAATGTAGCTTGAATAACCCTAGTTCAGGTAATGTGAAGGGAAATATGTATCCTTTCCACTAGAATATTCAGGCAATAGAATATTCTAAAGTCAATGGTGAGGGATATTGGATTTTTGATAAAATAGTGGGAGACTAATGAGTATTAATTTATTTATTTGTCTTGGTTTTATCATGATAAAGTACTAAATATTTTATCATCTTAATTTTTTGAAATAAAAAAGATAAATTACATCAAACATATCATTGTGAACCATTCTTGAGAAGGAAAACCTTCTCACTGGCACCAATTTCTAGGAGTGGTAGAGGAATTTATGTGTCATCCTTTTCCACGAGATGAAATCGTATATACTGGAAGACCCTATTCCAGTTGTGCATGTAAATGAGGCTAGTGATGAGGAAATATCTCTCTATATAAAAAATTTGGATGATTCCACAGATATCCAATTTTTCATACTATCGTTCATGTCTAATGAGCTCTTGAAGCAATATGAAAACATTGATGTGTATAGAATTATGTATCACCTTAAGGATCTATATCAAGATTAGGAGAGATATGAGAGATATTAGATATCCAATGATTTTTTCACAACTAATCTTGGAGATTATGTGCTAGTTGGGCCTCATGTAGTCAAGCATATTGGCTACATTGAACGTCTGAATATCTTAGGGATTAAGTTCCTGAATGAGTTGCATATAGATCTTATCCTATCATCACTACCCAAGACCTTATCTAGATATATTGTAAACTAAAATATGAGAAACAATGAGAAGATTATATTAGAACTTCTGAACTCAATTCACCAGGTAGATAAGGACATGGGGTGTGACAAACCCACAGTCATTATGGTGAATAATAAGAGGAAGGACAAGGCAAAGTGTCCAAGGATTTATAAACGGTCTGAAGCCCCCGAACATTGTCCCTCCTAGAAGGGGAATATCTAGAGGCAGGGCAAGAAATGAGAGGTTTAATGTTTTTCATGTGGCAAGCCAGGCCACAAGAAGAGGAACTATACCAAGAAGTGTGGGGATGCTAAAGGTGCATTTTTTATCAAGTTTAATCTTTCCATTTCTACACATTGGGTATTTGATATAATATATGGGAATCATATCTATATTCAAATGTTGGAACCAAGTAGATTTATAAATATTTACAGAGAAGAGTTGGATCTTTGAGCTACCAATGGCGCGAGGTTGGCTGTGTTGGCCATTGGAGATTACCATCTCTCATTTCCTACTGGGATGATTTTGGTTTTACATAACTGTTATTATGTACCTAGTGTTACCAAGAACATAATTTTTGTATCATGTTTGGATATGGATGTATTATTTTAAAGTTTTAAAATAAGGTTTGTTTCTTTTATAATAACAATGTATGTTATGGTATGACGTATTTAAATAACGATTTGTATGTATTAAATTACAAAAACCAAGTGTTGGAAATTAATAACAAAACAAAATCACATGACTCATACAACACCTAATTGTGGCATCATTGTCTCGGTCAAGTAAATGAGAAGTACTTGACAAAGATCTTCCAAGATGGATATTTAGACTCTAATGAGCTAAAACCACTTGATAGATGTCACGCTTGTTTACATGGTAAAATGACCAAGCTGCCTTTTGATGGACAAGGTGAAAGGGCCATAGGGATTCTAGGATTGGTATAAATGGATGTGTGTGGACCATTTATAGTAGAATCTAGAGGTAGATATTCTTACCTCATTAATTTTACTGATGATTTGAGTAGATATGGCTATATCTACTTAATGATGTATAAGTTAGAGTCCTTGGAGAAATTTAGGGAATTAAAGAATGAAGTAGAGAATCAGCTTGGTAAGAACATAAAGAAGATTCGATTGGATCGAGGTGGAGAATATCTAAACCAAGAGTTCATTGAACTTTTATGGGAGTCTGGGATTCTATCTCACCTCACTCCTCCTTATACACCATAGTGGAATGGTGTTAGTGAAAGGAGGGACCACACATTTTTGGACATGGTGAGGTCAATAATGAGTCATGCAAATCTTCCATTATCCTTTTGGGGATATGCATTACAAACTATAGCATACATATTAAACTGAGTACCAACTAAGGAGGAAAATGGAATTTACTCTGAGTTATAGAATGGAAAGAAATCCATTTTGTTGCAAACATGTGTATGGGGATGTGAGGAATTTATTAAGGCCTTCTCATGCAACAAACTAGCACCCTGGGGCATGAGGTGTATCTTTATAGGATATCCCAAGGAAACTAAAGTATATTACCTATACAACCCTTCATAAAAGAAAGTGATTGCCACCAGACAAGCCATATTTATTGAGAGGGATCACATCCTCAAAAAGGATAGTGGGAGAAAGATTGACTTAGAAAAAGTTGATGCTCAAGATACACAAGAGTTGGTACATGAACAAGTTCCACATGTCCCCGTGTAAGAGGTTCTAGAAACACAATTATTGTATAGGATCTCAAGATAGGTAATGGAACTAGCGAGATTTGGTTTCCTAGACACTGAGGATGGTGAATCATTATTAGACAATGATGAACCCTTCTCCTACAAGGAAGAAGTAAAGAGCTCAGAAGCTACAATATGGCTCGAAGCTATGAATTCTGAGATGGATTACATGTATCAGAACTAAGTCTAGATTCTGGTCGATGACCTAGTTGATGTAAATCTTGTTGGATTCAAATGGGTTTTCAAGAGAAATATTGACACAGAAGTTCAAGTTATAATCTATAAAGAAAGGAAAGTGGCTAAAGGATTTAAACAATGTAAAGGAATTGACTATGATGAAACCCTCTCACCAGTTTCCATGTTTAAATCCATGAGAATCATGCTTTCCATAGTAGCTTACCATGAATACAATATTTGGTAGATGGATTTAAAAATAGAATTCCTTAACTGGAATCTTCATGAAGATATATATATGACACAACCAGAAGGGTTTGTGACACCGGGTAAATAAAAACAAGTTTTCAAGTTGAAAAAATCCATTTATGGATTAATGTAAGTATCCAGGTCATGGAACATTCGATTTGAGGAATCCATAGAGGAATTTGGTTTCATTAAGAACAAATGTGAGCCATGTGTTTATAAGTAGTTTAATGGGAATGTGGTCACTATCCTAGTAGTATATCACTACTAGAAATTTAGGCTATAGCCATGGTTCTAAACCATGGTTATAGGTTATAGCCACGGTTTCATGAATCGTGGCTGGTATTGGCATGGCTATAGTTTGGAGCCTATATCCATGGTTTGAATCTATGGCTATATCCCTAAATCCACGGCTCTAACCGTAGCTATAGCCCTATAGCCATGGTTTTCAAACCGTGGCTATAGGGTAAGCCCTATAGCAATGCCAATAAAGGACACCAGGTAAATCCAAACAAGTTTTCAAGTTGAAAAAATCCATTTATAGATTAATGTAAGTATCCAGGTCATGGAACATTCGATTTGATGAATCAATAGAGGAATTTGGTTTCATTAAGAACGAATGTGAGCCATGTGTTTATAAGTAGTTTAATGGGAATGTGGTCATTATCCTAGTATTATATCACTACTAGAAATTTAGGCTATAGCCAAGGTTCTAAACCATGGCTATAGGCTCAAAAACTGTGGCTATAGGTTATAGCCACGGTTTCATGAACTGTGGCTGGTATTGGCATGGCTATAGGTCGGAGCCTATAGCCACGGTTTGAAACTGTGGCTATAGCCCTATAGCCACGGTTCGAATCGTGGCTATATCCCTAAAGCCACGGCTCCAACCTTAGCTATAGCCCTATAGCCACTGTTTGAAAACTGTGGCTATAGGGTCAGCCCTATAGCCATGACAATAAAGGCCACGGTTCATAGAACCGTGGCTATAGGCCTTTCCACTGCATAAAAAACCACCACGGTTCACCATGTTGGCCGTTGGGAGGACACTACCAACTCCCCCCCCCCCCTCCCCCCACCCACAACTCCTCCACCCTACACCAGCACCCCCCACCCCCTGCTCATGCACACCTCCCCTTCCCCACCCCCTGCACCTTGCACCCCACCCCACTGCCCCCTCCTCACTGCACACCCCCCCCCCTCCCCCTAGACAGCCCCCCCCCACCCTGCACCAGCACCCCCCACCCCCTGCTCCTGCACACCTTCCCTACCCCACCCCCCTTCACCTTACACCCCACCTCCCCCCCCCCCTTGTCCCCTCCTGACTGCACACCTTCCCTTCCCCACCCCCTGCACCTTACACCCCCCCCCCCCCCCCGCACCCTCCTCACTGTACACCCCCCTCCCCCCCCCCCCCCTCCCCCCTCCCCACCCTGCACTAGAACCCCCACCCCCTACTCCTGCACACCTCCCACAACATTCAATTTGAAAACCAGTAACCTGAAGCAACATGTAAACAGAACATGTAACCTAAAATTAATAAAACAATCTGTAAACCAATCAATCATACCTTAAAAACAAACATGGAAGCCTTTGAAAACTTTCAAAACAATCTGTAAAACCCAAAAAACTGTAATCTTATAACCTAAAAACAAACTATAAATATGGAAACCTATAAAATAATCATGCATACCTTAAAAAAATAATACCTATAAAACAATCTGTAAAACATGGAAAAAATTGAAAAACAATAATACCATCATCCTAAAAACAATAATACCTACATGGAAAACATGTAATCTTATAACCTATAAACTTACAACCTATAAAACAATCTGTAAACTTATAAAACAATCCAAACCTAGCAACTAAAACCCACAAACCTAAAAACATCAAAAATTAGTAAACCTATAAAACAATATGTAAACCTATAAACCAGTAAAACAATCTGTAAACCTATAAACCAATCTGTAAAACGATCTATAAACATGTAATCTTATAACCTAAAATCATTGAAATCTATAAAAATGGAAACCTTTGAATCTCCATCATGCATACCTTACAAACAAGAATACCTCTATCCTGTAAACCTAGCAACTAAAACCCACAAACATAACAACCAAAAAATTAGTAACATGTAAATGTGTAACGCCCAAAATATCAACTTATAACTTCTAAACCTGCTAGCTTACAAGCCTTAAAACCATGAAACCTATAAACCTGAAACCAGAAAACATGAAAACATGCAAACATTCAAATACAAAAGTAGAAAAAAAATCATTCTCTTGAAAATAAAAAAAAACACAAGACCTGTAAAATAAATAAAATAGTAACAATCTGTATACATGTGTGGGAAATGAGCATAAAATTAAGTTCACTAAAAATAATTACTTAAATATATCCCATAATATATTGGGTTAGTGAATATAAAGTAAAATAGTAATAATTTTTATACAGATAACAAGGGTGGTCCACAAAGTGCTAACAATGTCACAACGAGACACAAATAAGCTCCAATAAATTGGTTGTTTGAAACATTCCTAATAGCATCAGTAAAACCATGAAAAGATTAAAGACTTTTCACTAAGGATTCTCAGAATTCATACAAACTAAAGCAGTGAAATCTGATTAATTACATGGTAACAAAAACTATGTAAACTAGAAAGATATCAGTTCAAGTAAGTGTTTTTTAAACATAACATAAACTTTCAAATCATCAAGGGGAACTCCAGCCTATGCATCAATTAGACCAGTGAATTTATTGATCTGTAAATACCTGAATAAATCCATAAATACATTAAAAATGATAATTATCGTAACTAAAGTCTCAGTTACTTACAGTGTACCAAGGCTTGAAAGCGACCTGAAACCGTGAGGTAAGTTCCCCATCATTGAGTTTTATGAGAGATCCATGTATGTGAAACAAATCATTATAAAATAATATTCAATTGAACAAGAACCTTTTTACATAACAGATTAAGAAAAGACAAAAGTGGACTCAATAAATGAAAATAAAAATATGAAAGAAATCTAAAAGGATAATTTCCAAGGCTATTTTCTTATAATGTGGGAATGAAAAACATAAATCCCTCCATATATATTTTTTTCATGTCCCACCATAACCTTGAAGAAATAAAAAAACCCTAGTAGAAGCAGTTTTTATAGTCATTATAGTAAGTAGTTTTGCTTTTTTAGTTTCCGTCTAACATTCTAGATGATTATACTCTTTTTATAGATTTTAAATTTAGTAATTAATCTCTCTTATGTAACTCGCATATTTCCCTAGTATAAAGAGGAGTTATCTAGTAAAGAGAAGGGTAATATTTGAATGACATTTCACAACTCTGTATGATATTATCAATTTAAAGATTAGCATATACCCACATTGGATTATATGTGAGTAATAAATATGAAAGTGTAATAGAATATTTTTATTAACAATAATTTTTTTGAGAATTTAATCATACATTTATTATTCTATATCTTAAATTACATTAGTTGTTATAGTAATATAAAACTTTTATATTAATAGTATAAAGTTGATCCAATAAGAAAGATAACATAACAGTGACATAAAATTTTATATTTGAAAACAAAAAATCATTGTCTTTTTGCCATATTAGGAATATGGATGTTGCTATGTTTACATTCTTACTGTAGTCCTCATCAGTTAATGTATTTAATATCATCATAAATAAATCATCAAGCAACATTGTATACATGATGGATTAAGCAAATAATGTTAAAGAAAAGCATGTAAGAAAATAAACTGTGTAAATCAGATCAATTACCCCTTAAAAACATTAATAGATTCAATAAATTCATTATCAGCCTAAAGAAAACTCAAAGGAGTAACATGAAAATCTAAAATTGTGATATATTGAATGATTATTCATAAAAATATCTTAATAATATGTTGGGGATTTGACCTCAGTAAGTTGAATTCAAAAAAGGATATTATGAAAGGTATTGAAAATTAGGTTGTCAATGAATCTAGGTATGATAATGAAAAATATGAATTAATAAAATGAAATATAGTTCATTAAACTTGTATCTAGTGTAAAGGTTTATAAAATTGTGGACAGTGAAATATGAACCACTGAGTAAACAGACATCATCAGTCTATTACAGATGTCGATTGTCCATGAACTTGCATCATAAGAAACCACCTAAAAGGAAATAATGGGAAAAGAAGTGAGATATAACTTCTTATATATATATGTGATCAGTGTGTCTACTAAACATTATAAATGATACATGACTCCATAACCAACAATTAACAAAGAATATTCAGATTGATATGCACATCCCAATACTAAATAACATCAATTCTAGTCGCTTGAGATTCAATCCATTTAGAAACATAATATTCTCCCAAGAGAATATAAGTATTTCAAAAATAAATAGGAAATGGATCCTGGAATTCTATATCCCATACATCAAATATTTTTCAAAAAATCAAAGGTTGTTTGGGAATTTCCTATTTTTGGAAATACCTCCAATGAATTGGAAATCCTTACATGATTTATAAAAATATTGGACATCCTTAAAAACTATTACCTAGAATAATCCAACATCCAAAAAATTCCTAGATATGTACTGAAGTCTAAAATGGCCTCTGTATGTAAGTGTATAACAAAATTTAAGGACACAAGTTACCTCTTCATTTGACATACACCTCATAATCACTTGGTCACTATGGATTTTCTAAAAGTATGGATCATACTAAACATAGAACTTTGACATAGATTTTAGCTAAAGGAACACATGCTTAGAAAACACTATACTTTTGATGTGTCAAGTAGTTAAATTTTTTTGCATACCATGGCACCTTATCAATGCTTTCATAGAGCCACTCACTAGGGATTTCATCATTCAGTGATGTTTCAGTAGGTGTACATACATCAGAAATGTATGGAAGTCTATCATGTGGTTTGAAACTAGGGTTTCATTTCCCTTATTATCCTTTATTTCCACATTAAATTCTTATAGGAGAAGCATCAACCTTACTGATCTTGGTTTTTCCTAAGTTTTCTTCATTAAATTCCCATGAGATGCAAGACTAGAATAAATTGTTACTTAACATCCTAAAAAATATGAATGAAAATTTTCCAATGCAACAAATATAGAAAAACACTACTTATTAGTTGTTTTATAATTAATCTGAGATGAATCTAGGGTCTATAAAGAATAATTTATCACATGTGGGTGTCCATTGACCTTCTGGGATAACACTACTCCCACTATCTGGTTGGCGACATCATTTAATACATTATGTGAAGAATAAGTTATCACATGTGGGTGTCCATTGCCTTTGTTTACACATAAACATGGATCTAATTAATTAATGACTCATTGCTTTATGAAATTTGATTATTTCCTTATCTCAATAAAATCAATTTTGATTTCACTTAAGTAACATCTCTTATGAAATGAGGAGATTTAAGGAAGAGAAGAAGAAATGCTTAGTTGTTACAGAATGAGATGAGTTGAATTCTTTATTATACTTATATCTTTGGTTTTATTTTCAAGTAAAGGAGAGAACAAGACATTGATTTTGAATTTAAAATGTGTATTGACAACAAATCCAATGGGTGATATTGAATAACACAAATTTATTGAAATAATATTTTCATTGTGGTTTTTTCAATATACTTGTTTGATGAAAAGTCAACATTATAATTATTTAAGAATAGAGTTTCTACCATTGAATCAGTATTTAGAGTTATTAAGTGAATATAATTTTTTAATTAAAATTAAATGTTACAATTATTTAAGTATGGAGTTTCTATCATTGAATCAGTCATTAGAGTTATTATGTTGGCAAGGTTTATTTAGATGAAGCAACATTAAATGTGATGATTTCATGTTTGAATACTTCTGCAAAGGATACACATTTTTTACACCAATGTTTTGAATAAAAAGAGGAACCATTATAAAATGGTTAGAAGAATAATCTATTCTAGTTTTTTCAAATATGTGAGTGTTTCATTTGGTTTCTTTAAATATTATTTTTTTGGGACTTTGTAAAAAATATGGCATATCCTAACTAGCTAGCCTAGGAGGACTGCTTACACTAGTGAGGTGGGTAGTCGAATCCCTAGACAATCGGTGTGAGAGGCATTGGTGTGTATAGTGAACCCCACAAAGTCACATAAGAGGTAGTGGCGATCCACTCTGCAGGGCAGCATGGCAGTGGATGGGAGAACCTGGATGGAGCAGTGCGGCGAATGTAAGATGCAGGCCAGTAACCAATTACGTCCAACAAATGGAGCACTTTGTATTATAAGGTATTGGGGAACTATGATACATTTAAATGTGGGAGTGCATTGTATGAATTATTTTAGCTCTTTTTAAAAAATAAAAAAGTACTATGGCCATGTGATGAGACTATCCCATCTGTTCGATCGCCCATCCGAGTTCATCTTCATCCTCAGCCATCTGAGGAGTTCAGTGCTTCAGAAGTTCTCCCTGAAATGTTGACAGTCAATTTAACCGAGGCCTATAAGCTCTAATAAAGTGTTCTTAAAATTCCAATATGATTGAAATTATTTGAAACATCATTTTCATGTTAAAAATAAGATCAAACAGAGTATATGAAACATGTAGAAATTGATGGTTTTTGATGATGTTTATTTCTTATGATGTTCACGTTACCTGAGATAATAAGTTCATAAGAAGGAGAAATGGATAACCCTATATTATTTCCCATGAAATGAGTTGGTGGTATGATATCTATAAATACATCTGAGCAGATATTTGAACACAGTATTTAATCACTCTTCTACCGTTTTTTCCTCTGCCCCCATTGTTTCATCCCCCGCACCCACCATTAGTGGCAATTCCAGGGGGAGTGCATCCAATACATGATCCCATGTCACCGCAACTCCTGAATAATTGTCCACCCCTCCATTCATGCTTCAGCTTCAACATCATCCTCTGGTGGCCCATCAATACCAGGCTTAACCATCATAGTCTTCTCAACTGATTGTGTTATCAGTAGAGTCTCAATCACCTCTATTAAAGGCAAGATATTGGTAGTCCCTTCTAGAAGAACCTCCTTAGTTGGCCCAACCAACACAATCTCCCTAGCCATTCATACCAAGAGGAGATCATCTTTCATAACCACCTCAACCCCTGGCTCTAGTAATGTAAGCGACGATGTTGGTGGCTAATTCTCAAACACTTTTTGAAATTCTATTCAAAAATATTTTAGTCAATCGTTATGAGGTGTGTAAAAATAAGAAAATAGAAGAGACTCACATGGTCAGTATAGCCCTGTAACGAGCTCCTTGAGGTCTATATATAGGTTCCCCAGAATGGTTTCCCCCAAGGCCACTACCATAATGGTCAACACTATTATTCATCCACTCACAGACACAACATCACGATGAGACACCACACTTTCCCCAAATGGTTTGAGGTAACCTCACTTTTTATTCCATGTCCTTCATAGACCTCCCCATCCTCTGTGTCTGATTCTTGATAAAGTATGTAAGGAAAATTGACTTATCTGATGAATAAAAATAAAGAATCCCATATGCATGGAATCTATAAAGTATCTAATTTTAGAGGCTGATTTAATCTAAATTTGAGTTGATCTGAAGAAGGTGACACAAGATGAAGTTATAATACAATGCAATTGAAATGAATACAGAGCATAAAAAGAAAAAGGCTCACACCAAATTTGTTTTAAGTATATAAGGATTTAGAATTTTGGGTTGAGAAAAAGAAGAGGTAGAACCAGATAGAGGGAAAAATGAATTCCAAGTTACAATTGCTAAAGTTTATGAAAGTAAGTTGACTGGATGATGCCAAGTGAATTCACATAAACATTTTGAAGCCACAATCAATGTGATTATGATGATATGGATATTTAAAATGTAGAGTTCATAATGGAAAGTTTGTAATTGAAGCTAATATTTAAGGATAATTTGAAAGGTGAGTTGACACCATATTTTATAAAAATTTGATTTGACTCTAAGATTTAAAATATTTCATGAAGGTGTTCACACTAGAAATGTATAGAGTCTTAGTGTTTATAGATTTGAAACAATTTAATTTATTAGAAAAGTTTGAGCCTATAAAATAGGTTGGGATCATTCGAAATGAAGCAATGATCGATCATTAGATAAAGATATTGAGAAGAAGAATTTGAGAGAGCTACTTAGAAGAAGCAACATAAAGAAAGGAAGTTTTCGACCAATGCTTACAGGAAGTTCAGTTGGGTCGTGGTTTTGAAAATACTGGAACATATAGTTTTAATGTAGTTGATTAAGTTCACCAGATTCAGGTGATTTAAAGTTTATATCTAAACCAATTTCAAGCACCAATCTATAGAAGTTCTAGATTTCAAAGTTCAAGGAAGTTTTAGGGATCCAGAAATTTAGTTTAACAGAAGTAGAGAACATGTTATCTTTTATGTGATTCTGGTATAAGTATAAGAGGTAATCAAAGTTACATCCATAAGGAAGTTTATAGATAATCCATGAAGATTGGTGGTTCTATTATAAACAACATCACCATTCATACCTAAAGGTAGAAGAGGATTTTCAAGATATAGCCTATCCACTTGTGTAATATAGTAGAAGAAAAGTTTAGGATAATACCTACTATTGGGTAAAGGATAACAACATAACCCATTGTAATACTTACAATAATTTTGAAAATTTTTAGATCCAAATAATAATCGGACATAACAAGGAGCAGGTTTGTCACACTAGGACCGAACAGAGATGCTCGGATAAACCAAGACTCCATTGTAGTAAGATTTTTAGACATAAATAAACCGACCGAGATGCTTGGATAAACCAAGACTCCATTGCTCGGATAGAGGAAATCTAGCAATACTTCCGCATGAAGTAACTATCAGAAGGTTATAATCATGGATGAAATGGTTAAAGATAACCAGACACAGCATGAGAATTTTAATTTAAAACAACCAAATGGAGGGGTCGTGCAATGACACGAATGGGCAGAGTGAGAATATCGGATCGATCATCGGACGGAGTACACTCCGATCAGAGGAAAGAATATGCGCTATGAGAATACAATATTCAAAGGAGGATCACTGGACGGTCCAATAAAACTGTGCGCAAAGTACACACCCTATGATTAGATGATTCAGGTATAACATACCTGATAGTAGAAAAGTTGAAAGACTGTGATATGAATCTACATACACAAGAGTTGGAGCACCAAAAAAAATGCAGCTACTGATGATCATGTAATCAGAATACAATCGAGCTGATTAATAAATACAATAAAGCAGCTAATAATCATATAACTCCCTTTAAAGTATAGAGAATAGTTTATGTTCAATGTATAAAGAATGATATGTTAGATTTGGGTGCATGAAAAAATTAAATTGCATAAGATAAAATTATATTTTTCATTAAGAGAAGATTTTGAAAAGCACATTTAGAATTTTGTAATTTGAATAAAGAATTCAGAGTACATAAAACAAAAAGCATGATGGAATAAGTTATTACATACCTTTAGGTACAATGATGACATTGATATAATACCTGAGTCAGTTTTTTGGGATCTTGCATCAAAAGAATCACCCTATAAGGAGATAAACGGTAATGTCAAATTGAATGACTAATCATATATTGGACATAGGTGGCTGAAAGCATATAATAATCTACACTCATGTAAGAAAATCCTCATTCTTATGCTTTTGAATAGAAACAATTCATCCTTGTTATCTTGTAAGCACGCCTTATCTCTCTTTCAATATCATGCTCAACAAAAGCATTATCAGTTGATGCGCCCACCATTGCAAAGAGCATAAAAACATGGGTTTTTCCCTCCTCCCTACTATAATTCCTATTTTCTATTGGTTTTATACAGTGATCGAATCTATATACTAATTTTTTATTCTCTCTCACACTTAATATTTAAATAACTTGCATTTTGGATCCTCCCTTAGCTACTAAATGCATTCCTCTTGTTGTGTGGATCATGGTGTTCAATTATTCTTTTGGTCAACAATCGTGCCTTGTTCAGTGGATCGTGAGTCACCACAGTGATCCCAATATCTAGTTTAAGTCCACCAATAAACATACTGATATACCATTTTTCAGTGAAGTCTGGTACGCACAATGTCATCCACTCGAACTCATCAATATAGTCATCTATTGCCTCGTCCTGTCGCAAACCTTTCAAGAAAATCACTGAATCCTCCTCTGTTGCATCACCATATCTACTGAGTAGCTACTCCTTGAATTGCATCCATATGATTTGTGGTTCAACTAACTTCATAGAAATGATCAAACACTGATTGCAGGTGTTGGGGGGATGGTACGGGCTGATTCGAAGGTGGCAGGGGCTGTTGCGGGCTGGAATGCTGGTGGCAGCGAGCTGAAATGAAGGTGGAAGGGGGATGGTGTGGGGTGGATGTGGCTAGAGCAGGGCCAAATCATGGCATTACTGCGGCGTGATCGCGGCGTGACCGTGGCGTGAACGTGGCATGACCATAGCGTGACTGCAGCGTGACCGCGGCGTGACTGCGGCGTGACTGCAGCGTGACCGCAGCATCACTGCGGCTTGACCATGGCGTGACCACGGCGTGTTGGCCCGGTCTAGCGACATCCGCATGGCAACATCTTCCGGTTAGGAGTGAAGGGGCTGGGAGGTGGCTTGAATGCTAGTGGAAGGGGGCTGGTTGCAGGTGATGGGGGGATAGTGCGGGCTGATTCGAAGGTGGCAGGGGAGTTGTTGAGGGCTGGAATGTTGGTGGCAGCGCGCTGAAATGAAGGTGGAAGGGGGCTGATGTGGGTTGTATGTGGATGGAGAAGGGCCAAATCATGGCATTACAGCGGCGTGACCACGGCGTGACCACAGCATGACCGCGGTGTGTTGGCCCGGTCCAGCGACATCCGCGAGGCAGCATCTTCCGGCCAGGAGTGAAGGGGGTGGGAGGAGGCTGGAATGCTGGTGGAAAGGGGTTGGTTGCAGGTGTTGGGGGGTGGTGCGGGGTGATTCAAAGGTGGAAGGGGGGATGTTGCGGGCTAGAATGTTGGTTGTTTTAGGCTGAAATGAAGGTTGAAGGGGGATGGTGTGGGCTGGATGTGACTGGAGCAGGGCCAAATCACTGCGTGACTGCGGTGTGACCGCGGCATGTTAGCCCGGTCCAGCAACATTCGCGGGGCAGCATCTTCCGTCTAGGAGTGAAGGGAGCGGGAGGAGGCTGGAATGCTGGTGGAAGGGGGGGCTTTTTCGGGCTATAATGTTGGTGAGACTGCGCTGAAATGAAGGTGGAAGGGGGTTGGTGTGGGCTGGATGTGGCTGAAGTAGGGCCAAATCATGGCATTACAACGGCATGATCGTGGCGTGACGATGACGTGACCGCGGCGTGACCGCAGCGTGACCACGGCCTGACCGCGGCGTGACCGCGGTGTGTTGCCCAGTCCAGTGACATCTGCGGGGCAGCATCTTCCGGCCAAGAGCAAAGGGAGCGGGAGGAGGTTGGAATGCTGGTGGAAGGGGGCTGGTTGCAGATGATGGGGGGATGGTGCGGGATGATTCAAAGGTGGCAAGGGGGCGGTTTCGGGCTGGAATGCTGGTGGCAGCGGGCTGAAATGAAGGTGTAAGGGGGCAGGTATGGCCTGGACGTGGCTGGAGCAGGGCCAAATCACGGCATTACCGCGGCGTGATCATGGTGTGACCGTGGCGTGGCCACGGGGCAGCATCTTCCGTCCAGGAGGGAAGGGAGTGAGAGGAGGTGGGGCAACATTCCGGCCATCGCCCCGCCGGCAAATGATAGAACAGATCAACTATTTAATATTCTATAATAAGGGATCACCAGGGAAGGTTGTAGCGAGAGGCACAATAACGCAACGTCTAAAAGGAAACAAAATGACGGAAAGGAATAATACACCCTACACAAACCATTTAAAAATTCATTCACTTTGCCTAAACATGGAAATTTTATTTATAATATTCAAAGCGTGAAAAGGAAAGTGTTATGGTCAAGGCATAATCCTACTCGGGAAATTTCATTTGAGTTAAACGAGTATGATAAGCCAATTTATATTATTCAAAGAAAACAAAAACTAACTAGTCACAAAACAAACACCAACAAGAGGCATATGAAAGACTCAAACCAAATCTAAACATGATACAAATAACTATCACTACTCTTTGGTTTAGAAGACAGGGTTTTATTATAAAATCATGACATTACTTTATCACACAATTCATTTAATTATATTTAAAATTTATTCTAAAACTCATTCAGCACAAATCAAATGAAATAATTTAAGCAACTAGATCAACATAACTATCACTGTGAGTTTTCGCAGACAGCGCACCTCCGTTGGAGGGGTTTTATTATAAGAATGTGACTTTATTTATCAAATTAAACAATTATATTAAAGAACACTTATTCAACATATGCAATTCAATATAATTAAGCAGAATTAAGAAAGAAGCTAAATTCAATTTAAAGCATTATTGAATTAAAGAGGCTAGAAGAGGGATCCTACCTCAAGGTGGAACCAAACCGTCCACTTCGGCTCTTGAAGCTTTCTAACTAAAATTTGCTTCTCCCCCACTGGGTATACGCACCTTCACACACATGCAAGGACACCTAGCCCCTATGCACACACCAGCATGTCCATGAGCATGTGAAAGGGGATCCTTGCACATATGCTTATACACATATACCAGTCTCAACTCACTTGTGTATGCATTTATATATATATACATGGGAACACATATCCCCATACATGCATAATCACTACCATGGTTGACTATACACGTAACGGGGAAACCCACATACATATACTTTCTTACATATGCACACACAGGCAATTAGCCCTTAACTTGGCTACTCGAAACCATCGAGCAGGGATCAACGCACTACATAAAGGATATTAGGAGCATTAAAACACATAAAGGATGCTACATAACTAGTGAGAAACCAACCAATGACATTAAAGTCTTACCTCGATTAGGAGAACCAAATCCACTCGAACCAACACGAAATGATCCAACACCCTACTGAAAACATAATATGGAGTCAAAAACACTGAAATCCCAAAATACATGAGGTGTGAGAAAAGTAGTAAGCATATAATCTTACCTCGGATCAAAGCCGGTGGACTGAATCAATCTAAACCCCATTTTCCCCCCTTCGCAGAATATAATTACCCTTTGTCCACATAAAGAAGTAAAAGACCTAAGTGGTCAATGCGATAAAGAAAATAAAATAAAAACTAAACTAAAACATACCTGTCACCTGTGACTATACACATCACCACCCAATATATAAGAACTACAATGCCCCATGGGTCAAATCATGTTCCTCCAAGCAAGGGGTAAATAGATCCATGTTTCAAAATGATACTATCAAATAGTAAATTCCTATTAATTAACAATTATTCTTAATGTTAATGGTATATAATTAGTTTGGATTTAGTTTCAGCTTAATTTGGTTTTGTTCGATAAAAGTTTTTATCCCACCCTATAATAAAAGTTTACTAGAGGACACAATTTCTAATCAAATAGAATAAATCATAACAAAAACACCTATGAAGAAGGTTGAACATGATAAGAAAGAATGTTTGATCATATAGTCTGATGAGTTATAAAAGGATAAACCAAAAAAATGAAAAACATTGAGAGTTCTCTAATTGCTCAAGTGAATATGAAATTTTCAAACAATAATAAACATGTGAAAGAATAGAAAACCATGTTTCCTCAACATAAATTTTTAGAATGTGAGAAATAATAAAGCGCAAAGAAAATCAAACACTTTTGAGCAAAAAAGAAAAGTGCTCCAGTGTTGAGAAAAAATCCTAATAACTTAGAAGTTGATCAACCATGGAAGAAATTTTAGATGAAGAAATATTGACAAAGAAAAATAAGTAAAAGTAGTAATTGGTGAATCAAAACAGGAGATATATTGTATTAATGTTTGAGAAATCCATATGCAACTCAAAAAACAAAATCTTGGAGAGAACTGAAATTTTTTCTAGAAACTTATGAGAACCCACCATTTGTGAAGCACTATATTGTATTACACCCTGCAAAATCAGTATGAACATAGTGAAATGTGAAACTATAGAGCAGAGAAAAATGATACCGAGATTTTACATAAGATAAAATACCATATGCATGATTCATTGGGAGCTGGATGAATATGCGCTTAGGGAACATTTCTACCCTCTTTTCTATTTCTACGAAGCAACAGTAAGATAGATTTTTGAATAAAGTATCAAGTTTCGGTGATGGTGAATGGAAACGCTAAGTGAGTACAGGGTATGCTTCACCAAGGTAAATCTCATAGAAGAGAGATAATACAGGGAACACCTTGAGGAGTGGAGGGGAACCGAGTGATGGAGGGAGATGTCGACCGGGGTAGGTGGGAACTCTAGCTCGACAAGAGGTGATAATTGAGAGGGAGGAGAAACCGAGGGAAATCGATACTTGGTGTTGATGTGAAAAATTCTGGAGCTAGAAAAGGAAGGCGGCGTCATAGTCAATAGAGGGAATTAGGGTGGATTGATGCGAAGGATGGTATTGGAGTACGACAGTGGAAATAGTGCGCGGGAATATGAGGAGTGGACTGGAATTGTGATTAGGAGGAAGACGACGACTGTAGTCTACCAGGACCATAGGTCGACACGAGAAAAGGCGCTAGCATGGGGAGAAACCGAGGGAAACTGCATGTGGAATAGGGAGTGAGGAAAAAGAAATGGTATGACGCAAAGGAGGACAACGAACCCTAGGTCGATAAGAGATGAACCCTGAGCTGGAGGAGAATCCGAGGTAAACCGCGTGCCGAAGAGGGAGGGAGGGATAGGAAGGGATTGACGCAAATAAGTTGCGTGGAAGTCAAGCAAATAAGAAACGTGGGTTTCTGAATGTTGGACAAATAGAATGGAGAGGAACCTGGGATTAGTATAGTTAGTAGATACCATGTCTCCATTATGTTTTCTTTCAATAATATTTATGAAAGTAGTAAATTGAACATGTTGAAGAACCTCAATTCACTCTGACATATTTAGAGGTTTAGTTTCAGAATTATGAAATTACTTATTGTTTTTAGAAGAAAAAAATATTATTCTTGATAACTATAGGTAAAGAGGAATATGTAACATTTAAAATTTTCCTAGTGGGAAGAACATCATTGGGCCCATGTCATCACATAGTAGCTTCAATGATGGTAACTTCATTATCACTGTTGAGAATTTTAAATCTAATAATGATGAACCACCAAAGAATAATAAGTGGTTAAATATTCAATTTTATCACTATAGGATAGATCCTTAAATTCCATGAGCTCACCTTTTTCTTGGGGATGATTCTAGAACATCTATATTTTTAAATATAACACCAAAATCTGATCATGATACATCTTTGTCATGTTTTCTCATACCTGAATCCAAGAAATATTAGAATAATATTAACATATAATCTATAAGAAACATTGTTTTGTGAATATTTATGCAGGGAATCAACCATGATAAATAATAATCATGATAGTAAACATATACTATATCAATTGGTATGTTTTTTTGGGTAAAGATATCAAAATATAAGAAAGAATGAGATCACATGAAATCTTGGTTAAAGATGAGAATGTGGAAGTTTAATGTCATTGCACCACATTCTATGAGGGAATGGTGACAATGTAATGATTTCATCAAGGATAACTTTAATAAATAAGAAAGAATTTAAGTATCTAACATAATGATAAAAATAAAACAATGTTTCCATGTGCCACAATATTTCTACACGTCAATGGATAAATAAATCTTGGAAACATCACATTCTCATGTTCCACAATAATTCTTGGTGAAATCTGACACAAAACATACCCTAAAAAAACTAAATATTAAAAGATATAAATAAGAAATAATAATGGAGGTAGAAGAGGAATATTTACCTCTATCCATTTAAAGTATAAGAACCCCATAAGGCATTTTTAGAGGTGGAATCCAGAATAACTATTTTTTTATCCTTAAAAAACAACACCCATCCCTACTGGGTAACCAATCCACCTCTACTGTGTACCTGATTTCCCTTATAAAAGGTCCTCTACACTTTCCATCCCACCGAGTACCTGGTACCCCTCCATCGGGTGCCTTATAAAGTCTGTAGTTTTTTACAAACCCATTAAGAGGCACCTAGTGCCTCCCAATCAAATACCCAATAACTACTGTAGTTTTTTTCAGTTAGCCACCACCCTAAGATTTGTAAACCAACCCTCTAAATAACCATTAGCCTCAAATGAAAACACATCCTAGAGATGTATTAACATTTGAAATTCCAATTCATATCCCAATTTTCAAAAATCTCCCTTCTTCAAGCAAAAAAAATCAAATTTCATCTAAAATTACCAACCCTCTAATTGTGTGGGTCATTAAAAACTCCCAACCATAAGAATTGCAATCCTTGAGAAGCATCCAGGATGATCCCCTGATTCCCAATTTAACCATCAAAATTTGATACCATCACTTTTTAGCGATTCCAATTGTCCACAACTCCACCATAAAGATTCCCAATCTAGACTAATTGGTTCTTCACCGAAAACCACTTGTCCCTCACTCCACGTATATCAATTATAATTAGAATAATGTATTTAATTCAAAAACCTCTTTACCATACTCAAACATGTGAAACTATTCCAGTTTACTTCTACACACTAATAACAAAATAATGAACACGTAATTGTTCATAACAAGGAGGAGTAGGATCACTTGGAGGGGGTTAGCCACGTTGGAGGCATGCTGGAGGAGGTGGGGAGGCCACCTAGGAGCAGCGTCGGCAGGGGAGGTGAGGTGTACCATGTTCTGTGGAAGCGGATCGCGGTGGGGTTGCCTTTTTCGGTGTTAGCGATGGGCACCATCACGAGGTGCACCGTCGTGAGGGTCACCGTCGGTGGAGGAGGATCGAGGATAGGAGAGGTCACGATGGGTTGGGGAAGGAGGGTCGCGCGCAGTGGGTATCGGGGAGGAGGGCACTGCCGTGAGAGACGTCGAGGGTTCGGAGGGTCATGAGGGGCACCGTCAGTGGAGGGAGATCGGGGAGAGGAGAGGTCGTGATGGGTCGGGGAAGGAGGGTCGTGCGTAGTGAGACACGTCCTGGTTTTAGAGGGTCGCCGCCGTGAGAGACAGAGTTTGGAGGGTTGCGATTGCGGGAGGACGGAGGAGGAGCCAGATGCGATTTGGAAGAAAAATAAAAGCGATCGGGGGAGAATAAAGGAGGAGCCCGATGGGATTTGGAAAAAAAAGATAGAGCAAATTTTTATCCACGGCAGTATATACTAAATCGTGGCTATAAATAATATATAGCCACGGATATATAAAACCGTGTCTATAGATTCGTGGATATAGCTTAAATTTCTAGTAGTGTATGTTGATGACATATTACTTATTAGAAACAATGTACCTATCTTACATATAGTTATGGACTGGTTGAACAAGTGTTTTTCCATGAAGGACTTATGTGAAGAATCATGCATTCTAGGGATCAAGATCCTTCGTGATAGATCTAAGAGGCTGCTTGGACTAAGTCAGGGTACATACATTGACCAAATACTAAAGATATTTGTTATGGAAAAATCGAAGAGGTGATTGGTTCCAGTGTCACATAGCCTAAATATTTCTAAGATAATGTGTCCTCAGACACAACAGGAGAAAGATAGGATGAGTAATATAACATATGCTTCACCTATAGTATCCATCATGTATTCCATGTTATGTACCAGGCTTGATGTTTCCTATGCGCTGAGCATGGTGGGCAGATATCGAGCAGATTTAGGAGAACAACATTAGAATGTTGTTAATACTATCTTTAAGTATCTGAGAAGAACTAAGGATATGTTCCTAGTGTATGGAGGAGACAAGATTATTGTCATCCAAGGGTAAGCTGATGCTGGTTTTCAGACAGATCAGAACAATCTGAAGTCACAATTAGGATATGTTTTTTGTCTCAGTGGATGAGTTTTGAGATGGAAGTGTTCAAAGCAGTTAGTTGTCACAGATTCTAAAATGGAGTCTGAATATATAGAGGCTTCTAGCACATCCATGGAAGCCTTCTGGATTTGGAACTTTTTCCAGAATCTTGATGTGGTTCCTAGTAGTAGATACCCTATCAGTTTGTATTATGATAATACTATAGTGGTGTCTCTTGAAAAAGAACCAAGGTCACATCAACGGACAAACCACATTCTCCGGAAGTATCACCTCTTGAGGTATTTCTATCAAAGGGGTAAAGTTACAGTGAGAAGAGTGTCCATGGAAGAGAACCTGGAAGACCCCATGAATGAAGGTCTATCTCAGTAGAATCATGGATATAATGTGAGTTCTAGTGGGTTAAAGGTTGTTAGCAGTTGGCTCTAGTCCAAGTGGGAGTCTGTTGGAGTTGGAGGCATGGAACCAACTACTTTGTTCTTTATGATAAACTTGTATTCATGGATTTTAATATAAATAAATACCTTATCACATCTTGATTATTCTTCTACATTAAAATTCATGTGATAATGTTCTAAAGATAGCTATTTCACTAAAGGGTCATAGAGGATCCCTGCTATGATGAAACCCAAAAGTTCCATAACACTATTCTTGAATATATGTTCTATGACTGGATGATTTTATTTGAGGGAAACAAATAATACAGTCCAATAGGGGTGAGGACTCATAAAACATGGAGGCACCTTCTAATGGTGTGCGCCCTTGGTAATATCCATGATGATATTATGAGAACAAGACCCACCAGTAGGAAATCAACATTTCATAGTGCCATTGGATGTTCCTATCTACAGATGTGTGTATTGGTCCTTAAACATTAAGATTATTATTAATGGGTATTACAACTCATGCATTTAGATATATTTATAAAAACTATGATGACACACTATTTTCAATGAGGTAGGATATGTTGGGTGTGTCACGAGTAATACTACATTAATAGATCATGCGAGAAAGGATTTGTCCCTTTTGTTTCATAACGGAAGTTGATATCTCAATCCCTTTTTGGAATTGATATAGCCTAAATAAATCCATGTCCATGGTGAGGAATGGGAAATTTCAATTCCAAGAGGTCAAAGAAAGACTAATTGAGTGCATGGGTTAATGACACTAGCATGCAACCCGCTTGATTCAAGATATCAAGACATAGGGATTACATTACATGGTAAGCATTCATATGAGGTGACATATCATTGCAGCATTAACTTCTTTCTCTATGGATTCCTTGGAATTCAGGCAGGCTCCGCCTAATTCCACTGAGAAAGAGGCTTAGAGGGTCACACACTAAGTGTATCCAAGTATCTCAGTTAAATATTCATTTAACAAGTTGAATAAAGATTATTCCCCATTTTGTTTTAATAATTATCCAAGGATACTTGATCACATTTATTTCAACACTAGTTATTCAAGAGAATATATTGTGGGTGAAATAATATATTTATTAACAAATAATGCAGTGATATTTATTTAATAAATAAATAGCCATTATTCAAGATCTAATAAATGTGGTGGAGTAAATAAAGAAAATGGAAAAACAAAAGTACATGTCGTGTAGTTTTTTCTAGGGATTTGCATGAAATAATATTATTTATTTTATTAAATAATATTAGGTGTAATTAACTAGGCACATTTCAAGTGATAATAATACTCAAATGTTATTATTAAACATGGGGTCTTTCAAAGAATTAAATGAAATGAATAAATACCATTGGGTGATTAATTCATTTTTATTATTATATGTAATATAAATCCCAATTACAATATTCTAATTAGATCTATCCATTCTATGTGGTTATGCACAATGGATATAGAGAAATCTCTCAAGATAGGAGAGAATTCATTTTCTCTAAGAACTCTCTCAAGTGA
The DNA here is from genome assembly GCA_963277665.1 of Viscum album. Lineage (NCBI taxonomy): Eukaryota > Viridiplantae > Streptophyta > Magnoliopsida > Santalales > Viscaceae > Viscum > Viscum album. The sequence goes on along the minus strand of OY728143.1, from coordinate 452,494,690 downwards.
CAAGAGAGATCCTCCTCCACCGGATCAAGGAGAGTGCTTTGGAAGTGGCTCTCAAGGCGATCAAAGGCGAACATCGCAAGTGACGGATCTTCCGCACTAGAACCTAGAGATCCCTTTTGAAACTTTTAGAGATATGTAGAGCATGTGTGGATCACCTCTAGAGGAATCCTACACTTGGATTCTGTGACGCAATGATGGGTCACATTGGATCGTGACTAGAAGCATCAACAGAGAAAGAATTACTTGAAGGTAATTCTTGTCTTTTAATTAAGTTAATTATAACCGACATATGATGATCCTATATATGGTTCTAGGACTTCCCTCTTTCATTTTTTTCTTCATTGTATTCCAAATATCTGGTATTTTATCATCGTGACGGATCTTGGAGTGAACATTGTTAATGGTAAAATTAAAGTTGGTTATGCATATCCATGCACTTTCGCTACACCCGGAACCTACACATAAGAGTTTATATAGGTATGAAGACAACATATGATTGCATGAGTGAATAATAAAATTACTCATGCCTATAAATACCTAGATCATCAAATATGAAAACATGGAAAAGGAAAGATTCATCATAATCAATAACATGAGCCACGTGATATAAATCATGATCAAATGAAACATCATAAACCCATAGCAAGAAATTAAACCCTTTTTGGTAACTTGGATCATAATATTCATAAAAACCTTTCAATAATTTGAATAACCATATGTCCAACTTCCAATATAATCATTACCAAATGCATTGGAGCACTATTTGGACGTACCCATTATTTAAACTATAATGGGATTACCTAACACTATCTGGCCCACCCCATGTTAATCTATAACGGGATTACCCAAGGCTATTTGGGTCATCCCATGTTAAGATATAATGTGTTTACTTGGAACTATCTGGGTCACCCCATGTTAAGCTATAGTGGGATTACCCTACATGATTTGGGCCACCCCATGTTAAGCTATTATGGGATTAATCGGAACTATCTGGTTCATCCCTTGTTAAGTAATAATGGGCTTACCTGGTGCTATTTGGGTCACACCATGTTATGTTGTAATGGGCTTACTCGATTCTATCTAGGACACCCCATGTTTAAGCTTTAATGAGCTTACCCATAGCTATCTGGGTCACCCCATGTTAATCTATAACGAGTTTACCTAGTGTTATCTGGTTCACACCATGTTCAGCTATAACGAGCTTACCTGACACTATCTGGCCCACCCCTTATAAAAATGTAATAGTATTACAAAACCCTATCTACACCACCCCATTTTTAATATATAGTATGCATACCAAGTGAAATATGGTCCACTCTATGTTAAGCTATAGTGGGCTTACCTGGCGCTATCTAGGTCACCCCATGTTTAATCTGTAATGTCCAAGAACCATAACATTAATAAATTACATAGATATTTAACCACAAAACTCAAAGAAAAATTTATTTTTCATTTATAACTTTATCAAACCATAGAAAATAAATTGGTTTCTTTTCAATTTCTTTAAAACATGATTAATTCTTGGAAAAGAAAGGGATTCAATATCAATCTCTTTGAAACAAACATTATCCATACAGATAAATAATTAGGATGGTATAAATAAAAAATATACACAATGTAGGATAAGTAAAATCAAGGTTTTCATAAATTTATTAATGCAAATACCAATAAAATAACACTAAAAACATTCTTTATAAAGTATCCATTTCATTTTGAAAATCGCTTTTTTAAAACATAAAACGTTTTGAAAATTAAATTTCTTTGAAAAAAATATTGGAAACATATAACGTTTTAAAAAAAATAATGCATTTATTGACGAAAATATCCTTTCATATTTTAAATAAACTTTTTAAATCATTTTTAGAAAAAATAGTTTTGGAAGAAAACATATTTTTCACCGAAGAGAGAAACAAAGTCATTTTTTCTTAAAAACATTTTCTCAATTATTAGAAGTACCAAGGAGAGAAAAAATGGTAATATCACATGAAAATATCATGAATAACCTTACTATAAGATAATTCATGAGAATTATAATATTTAAACAATAGAGACATAATTATACAAAATCCCGATAAACGATGAGATTGTAACAAAAGACTATTACCACTTTGGTAACTTAGAATCGTAATCCCCATGAAAAAGTATCATTTAATGAAAGTTATAATATCATTAAAATAAATATATTCATGAAATAACATATAAAATGAGAATTATATACACCTCATAAAATGATATTATTGTATAACATAATAAATGTTTCAAAGAAGGAAAATTGTGATAAAAATCCATTACCGCTTTGGTAACTTTGAAACCTTAAACCCCGTGAAAGAAAGATCCTAAAATGGATATGTAAATCCCCGTAAATTTAATAATAATAATAATAAAATACTTTCATTGGTATTATATACACCATAAAATACAAATAAGTGGTGAATATGGCAGATATCTCACAGAAATAAAATTGAGACAAGAAAAACCCTTACCTCAAACTTTATTTTGGTTAAATGTGATTTAACCTCCATTATAGTTGTTTTAAACATGTTATTAAATTGTTAATAAACCATATTAAAATATTTAATATCAAATATTATTTTCTTATGATCTTTTATTACCTGTTTATTAATAATTCCATGTTAAAGTTACGTTTTGGGTGATAACTGCTTTATTTTTCGTATATGTTTTGACTTGATATCTTTATTCTGATTACTTAAATAATTGTTTAATACTCTCTAGAATTTAAAACATGATATAAATATCATATATCTTAATTATATATTTATTTATATTAATCCATAAATTTTAGTGATAGGAAATGAAATACACTGTTTGTAGAGATGGTAGGTCGTACATACACATGAACGTTGTTTCCATTTTCTTATCATTTTCAAATAAAGAAAAGTAAATTATATATATATATATATTATCATTATATTAGAATATTTATGACATATATATCATATATTTTTTAAACTCATCCTTTATAAATTTAATGTAATGCGTGAACGAATCACATAGCTCTGTGAGGTGGTAGTCCACCGTATACAAGAATTACGTTGTCGTATTAACAAAAAATGGAAATCTTTAAATAATGTGTTATATAATACTTTTAGAATATTAATTAAATCATAAAAATCATATATATCATATATATAATATATATCATAAATAAATAGTATCTATATCATTATTCCAAACCTTGAAAGGTGGTGATGGAAAAACGAACAACATCGGTTCGCGAGGCGGTAGTCTGTCATACACATGAATGATGATTTCATACCCCATTTGATAGAATTTTTTGTGTTTATAGGTCATAACCTTATAATAATAACAAATTATTATATATATTATACGGATTGTTTTATATAATAAAGATATAAAAAAAATTAAGAGGTTTGAGGAAGAAATAAAACAAAAACATTCGTTGATGAACATTGCCTCTTCATCAGGTAACTCCTTTTATATTGAAAAAAGGCCTTACTTGGTTTGTTTTATTTCAAAATTCAGGATTATATGATGATATGATGGAATTTATGAAGTGATATGGTCAGATTTTGGATGAGAAAAATGGTGTTATAGGTGTGAATAAGTAAGGGGAGTGAGTTCTCTTTTATAGTTGAGGAGGAGTGGAATTCTTATAAATACTCAAAAGTATTTACTATTGGGAGGTCTGAATTACCTAATGTACCTAAAAAATTAAAAAATAATGTATTTTACGGATTATTTTTTTGACAAAAAACTCTACCACATAAAATAAATACGTGTCTTAAAAATTCTGTTCCTTAACTCCTAAGTTTTCTTTTCTAACCTATATAATTCATCCATTTTATAATAAATTAATGTTATAATTATTATAAATTTTTTATACAATGATTTTAAATATTAAATTAAATTTATAAAATAAAAATTTCATGTGTGTTGTAAATTAATTTTAAAAGAAGCGCATCTAACGCACAAAAACAATACTTTAACTATAATCGTTTCAACAATGTTTTTACTATTTAGGGGTAAATATGTTCATTATAAAAGATAAATTGGTAAATTAATGGAACATATTTTATATTTATTAACATTTAAAAATCATTTCACAGAAGATCGTATTTTTAGTAATTTTAAATCATTTAATAAAATGTCATTCATTAGAAAATAACATTGATGTAAATTTTGACATTATTTATTTAATTTGAATTTAAAAAAATAGAAATAAAATAATTGAATTAAAATATATTAACATCATAGATGTTTATAATGATATATTCATCTAAAAATAATGTGACACAAAAAAATCATTCTATTTACCTTACTTTTATTATTTTTAGTATCATTTATTTTATTTTATTATTAACTAAATAATTTATACATCGGTGTTTCTTAAGAATTTAATGTAAGTATATCATCTATATAAATTAAATATAAATTATTATGATAAAAAAATAATTTATCTTTCAAAATAGTATTTATAACAGAACCTATGTAGTTTTTCCATATCCCTGAAGCTTTATGGAAATTAAAAGGAAGAAAGGTACATTTTTGTCTTTATCTTTTCATAACTTATTATATGGGTCACTTTCAAGGAAACTTGTCCCAAAAAATAATAAATTTAGATAATAATGTCATAAGGGTTTAAATAATTCTATAAAATGGGGTTTGGATAAGTTCTAGGTCATTTTTACACCTTATATTATTATTTTAACCACTAAGTAATCTCGCTTTTACCTTAACTATTGTAATTAATTTTGATTTATTTCACTAATGAATTTGGTGAAAAAAATTAAGTTAATATTATTATATAATATAAATTATTGTGATTCCAAATATTGAATCCATTTTTTCAGATTTAATTCACAAAAGTGGCATAATTTAATTTAAGATTAATTCTGTATATGTGATGAGAAAGCAGGTTTCCAGAGTGAACAAGTTCAAAAGTTCACAATGTTTTTATATCAATATTACAAATGAAAATTATTTAAATGACCTCTATTGTATTAATAAATTTATAATTTAACTATTTTTACTTTTAAACCAATTAAAAATATAATTTAACTTTATAAATAATTTAGTTGAAAATATAGTTTTCAATTAAAATTTAGAATTTTTCACTATTCGTCAAAAATTACATTTTTCAAAAAACAAATACCAAAAATTAACCCTAAAATAATTTTGGTATTACACAATTAAAAAATAATCTTATTTTTTTAAATAAAAAACAAAAAAATTAAAATTATTTTTTAAATAAGTGTTCCCTAAAAAGGTGACAAAACTGCTTTTTAGAAGAAAAAAATACGGTTTTAAGCATAAAATTAGATTTATTTTTATCTATTGTATATAAAACACATGGGATGAATTTTAAACATTAGATTGAATATATTAAATAAAATTTTCATTAATATAATCCAATAATATTTATTTTTTTAATTGATATAAAACACACTTGTGCGTATTTAAATAGTTTTTCAGAAAAAGATTCCTTTTTATTTTCAAAAGGGTTTTATTTTAATTTCTAATGCATTGGTCAAAAAATAATTCATTATATATAAATGAGTGAAAAATATTTTAATAATTCATTTAAACCTATCTATACTCTTCATTATAATGGATAGGTGATAACTATCATGTTAAATAATAATATTAATTGTATATTATTGTTTGGTAAAACTCAGTCTTGCGTGTAACGCAAGCTATTGAAGAAACTCATTTTTCTATGTATCATATGATAAAATGAGTTTTCCATGTAATGAAAGATAAACTCGGTGTTTTATTTCCTTTATTATATCAAGTATAATTTTCTTCTTTTAGAATCTCAGGGTGTTACTTCCCCCTAATAAATTATGTCTTTTCAATTTTAACTTTGTCTCAGTAATCAAAAGTTAGACATTTGAAAATACTTTTATTGTAATACAACATCATAAAAATGGTTACTAAAACATCCTCTTAATAAAATAGAAAGTTAAGTACAAAGGTCATACAAAATAACACATAACTAGGTTTCCTAATAGAAGAACATAGGTGGAAACAGAGGGAAAACATAAATAATTATAGGGAGTGATTGAGGTCATTGATCACAAGCAAGTGAATGATCATTGGAAAGTTAAGGTATTAAAAACCATAAATTTGTGATAATAAAAAATACCATTTTTTCATTATAATTTAAGGTAGTGGGATAATATTTTTTTCAATATCCTTTTCATAGAGTTCAGGAATTTTCTTACTATCTAGGCTATGAGAAAAATGGATATATAAATATGTGGTGAGTATAATTTCATCCTTTTGTAAATTTCGACCATAATCTCATATTTTTTTCCAAATTAGGATTATTGAAGATAAAGTTTTAATTCTTGATGCACTAAAATCAACTTTTAATGACCACATAACCATAAAAAATATAGTCAAGTTATTCCACCTATCTTTAGACATTAACCAAAACCAAAATGGTTAGAACATAGTAAGATAATTACTAAAATGAGTAAACCTTCATATAATAAGTAATACCAAAATTTCAAACCAAAAAATTCCATAAATAATTGTAATTAAAATTCTTTAAACATTTCCTGACAAAGTTTGAAACCCAAAGATTAGAAGCATTTGATCATATATACTTCCAAGATAAATAAACCATTATCCATAAAAAAAATACCATATTTTTTTAAATAAAATTAATAATTATCTATAAAAATTTCATAATAACCAAGAAATCACATAGGATAGTGGTAGTTGTGAACCCCTTATCATCCTTCGATCATGGGTTGAAGCCCTACCGCCTTACCAGATGCGACAGGTTGTCACTCGGCATACAGGTTGTCCTTTTTTTCTTTAAAAATGAAAACTAATTCCTCCCTAAATAAAACTTCATGTTGATCCTAGGGGTTACAAATATATCAACCAAAAAAAACTCTAAAAATTCATTAATAACTTTAAGATTTCATTCTTTAACACCTCAAAGGGGTGTTTAAGACTTTTGAACTTATGATCATCCTTAATATTATGATCCTTTAATGGTATTAATAAATCTTAAGATAACCTCACATTAAAACATCCTAATATAAAAAGTTCTCTAAATTTACCATTGATACCAACTATAATAGCATATGACCCGCACTCTCGGATCATGTGCTGAAATTGTAATCATTACATTTTTGGATTTGATGATGATGATTGAGACCCAATTTTTTCATCTAATACTTACAACATCAAAAGAAAAAAAATTAAATCACTTACTACCTCAGGGACCTTTTATTTTTATATTTTTATAGAATTAAGACCAACTAATATCAACATGGACTCATAAAAAACTGGTTAATAAAGGTAAACATCATCTCCTATTATACCCAGATTTTTATATTTTGTATTAGGTCATCAACATCATACCTATGAAATCCTTTATAGAAATAATTAATTCAACCCTATTATTTATAACCTGGAGAAAGTAAAACATAAGATAGATAAGCTCAAATTCTCAGTAAGGTTAAACATAAGCATTCATAATTGAATTTCATTAATGATGATAAGAGTATATAAGGGTATAAAGACAAAATCCAAGTGCAAGAGATAATCATAAAATAACTCATACCCATCAATACCTGAATCATCAAATTTGAAAACATGTAAATATAAAGATTCATTAGAATCAATAATAATGAGCCATGTGATATCCATATTGATCAAATGAAACATCATAAACCCATAACAAGCAATTAAAACCATTTTCAGTAACATAGAGAATCATATTTATAAAACCCTTTGAAATCTATTTATAATTATAATAATAATATGGAAAACTTCCAATATTATCATTATCCAATGAATTGGATCACTATCTGGGTGAACCCATCATTTAAGTTGTAATGAGCTTACCCGATGATATTTAGGCCACCCCATGTCAAGCTATAATGGGTTTAGACAATGCTATCTAGGCCACACCATGTTAAGATATAATGGGCTTACATAGCTCTATCCGGGTCACCCCATGTTAATCTATAATGCGATAACCCAATGTTATCTGGTCTACCACATGTTAAGCTATAATGGTCTTACTCGATGTTATATGGGCCACCCCATGTTATGCTATAATAGTCTTACCTGGTGCTATATGGGCCACCCCATGGTAATATATAATGGGTTTATTCGGTTATATCTGGTCCACCCAATGTTTAAGATGTAACAGGTCTACACTGCACTATTTGGGTCACCCCATGTTAAACTATAACAGGCTTACCCAACGCTATCTGGGTCACCCCATGTTAAGCTATAATGGGATTACCTAGCACTATCTAGTCCATCCCATGTTAAGATGTAACGAGATTACCTAGTGCTATTTGGGTGACCCTATATTTAAGCAATAATGGTCTTACCCAATGCTATTTATGTCGCCCAATGCTAAGCTATAACGGGCTTACCTAGTATTATTTGGGCCACCCCATGTTTAGCTGTAATGAGCTTACCCAACCCTATATGGGACACCCCATGTTTAATATGCAATATCCAAGAACCAAAACATGAATAAAGTATATATATTTCATTTTAAAACACATATTAACAATACTTATTCATTTATAACCTGATAAACCCATGTAAAATAAATGGGTTTCTTGTAAATCTCTTTGAAACATGATTAACCCATGGAAAATAAATGTGGTCCATAAAATTAACTTCAAACCAAACATTATCCATCTCGATAAAGAATTCTATTATTATTATTACAAAATATCCCCATTGGAGGATAAGTAACAACAAGGGTTGTTGATTTTGATGAATGTAAATACCATTATAATACCACGAAAATCATTCTTGAGGAAACTATCCTTTTCATTTTGAAAATTGCTTTTTAAAACATCAAACATTTTGAAAATTATTTTCATTTCAAAAAATCTTGGAAACATATAAACGATGTTTTAAAAATTATTTAAAACATTTAGTGAGTAAAGTAACCTTACATCTTTGAAAAAAACTTTTTAAAACATTTTTGAAAACATTTTTTCAAAAAAATGGTTTTGGAAGAAAACAGATTTCTGACCGAAGAGAGAAACAAAGTTAGATTTTCATAAATAAAAATATAAATTATTATAAGTACTAATTAAATGGTACTATTACATGAAAATATCATTAATAACCCAAGGATAAGATAATTCATGAGAATCATAAGACTTTAACATCAAAAACTTAATCATACACAATCCCAACAAATGATGAGGTTGTAACAAAAGACACTTACCACTTTGGTAGCTTTTAATTGAAATACCCATGATGGAATAACATTAAATAAAAATTATAATATCATTAAAATAAGTATATTCATGATATAACATTCCAAATGGTTATTATATACACCTCATAAAGATAGGTGTAAAACATAACAAACATTTCAAAGAAGGAAAATTGTGACAAAAATCAATTACTGCTTTGGTAACTTTGAAATCATTAACCCCATGAAAGATTGATCCTAGAATGGATATTTAAATCCCAGTATATTTAATAATAAGAATCATTAAAATAAATTTATGGTCATTATATACACCACACAACAAAAATAAGAGGTGAATATGGCATATATCTCACAGAGATAAAAGTGAGATGAGAAAAACCCTTACCTCACGCTTCCTTTTGGTCGAATGTGATTTAAACTCATTTATAATGGTTTTAAACATGTTATTAACTTATTAAATAACAATATTTATATTAATAATATCATATATTATTTTTTTTATTACCTTTTATTTCAAATTTATTAACAATTTCATGATAAAGTTACGTTTTGGGTAATAATCGCTTTGTTTTTCGTATATGTTATGACATGCTATTTTTGTTCTGCTTACTTTAATAAATGTTTCATACTCTAAAGAATTTAAACCAGGATATAAATATAATATATATTCATTATATATTTATTTATATTATTCCATAAAATTTAATGATAGGAAATAAAATACATCATTTGTGGAGACGGTAGGTTGTACGTGTGCATGAATGTTGTTTCCATTTTCTTATCATTTTGACAGAAAGAAAACTAAATAATATATATATATATATATATATACATATATTATCATTATAGTAGAATATTTATGCCATATATATCATATATATCATATATATTTTTTAAACTCATCCTTCATACATTCCATGTAATTCATGAACGAAGCGCATCGCTTCGCAAGACAGTAGTCTACCATGCACACGAACGACGTTATCATATTCCCAAAAAAATTAAAGCATGAATTTATATGTTATATAATAATTCTATAATCATAATTACATAATAAAAATCATATATATATCCAATATAAATAGTATTTCCATCATTATTTAAAACCTTTAAAGGTGGTCATGGAAAACCGAATGACATCGGTTGGTGAGGTGGTAGTCCGTTGTACATGAAAATTTTTATTTAGTAACCCATTTGATGGATGTAACGACCCGAAATTTTGAATAAATCTTGTTTCCTAATTTTATGTATTTTTTTTTATTTTATTTTTGTACTCAACAAAAATGTTTCATTTGATAACATGAGTATAATTAAAATGAGACTGTTGGGTTTTGACCGTTATTTGACCATTGGTCAATATGACCACTGGAAACTAAACGTTTTGATTATTGTCTCTAAATACAAGTAATCTTGGTTAATTAATATAGAAAGAAGACTCGATGGCCTCACCCAGTAGTCTTGGACCGATCGAAGCCCATCTAACAGAACTTGGGAAGGAGGTAGCACCACTGGGCTTTGCTCTGGACCAAACCCAAGATGAACTTCATCGTATGAAGCTAGAACGGGATCGCCTTAGCGAGAAGTTAAAACTGATAGAAATTACTACTCGTGCGATGCTGGCCGAGCCTCCCTCGGATTCTCTCACCTTAGCACACCTCACACTTAGGTCCTATGCTGGTGTGATAAGGGGCTATGTAAGGAGACCGTAACTGCATTGTGTAATCCTTTGTTTTAAATAAAAATTGGGATTTCTTATTTTGATGAAGTTTATGAATTTTCAAATGACCGGATAAATATAGTATGCATATTTTTGATGAATTTTAGAAAAAGGATATTTTAAAAATGTTTATGTAAACCTTAAATAATTAAAAATGTGTAATGATTTTCAAAAAATGGTCTTCTACAATTATGTTCAGTACGAAATTTAGAGTCTAATAAGATCAACTTGATTTTTGATGAATAGTAAATTATGAATAGTTATTTTATGATTAGGATTAGTAATGTGTCCAAATGGATTAGTAATCTCACTTAAAGAAAGTATTAATATAATCTAGGCACCTTGATTAAGTAATGTGATTCAATAAAATGGTTAAATAATGGTTTCATAAATTATTATTCAAGTATTAGTTTTTTCAGATGAATAGTGCTTTTTAATTAAAAAATTAATTAAAATATTTAGAAAATTAATTTTATAAAATGGACTTCATTTTTGAACTCAGAGCATCGATATTATGTTAAGGTAATTTTTGGGGATTTTTCTGAAAAAAATGAATTTTCGATGAATAGTGTTTTTAATTAAAAATTTAATTAAAAATATTTAGAAAATTATTTTTATAAAATGGAGTTCATATTTTTAATCAGAGAGTTGATATTTTGTTAAGGTGAAATTTTGGGATTATTCTGAGAAAGTTGAATTTTCGATGAATAGTGAAAATACAGTTTTTAAGTTACGGGTGCTTAATGACATCATTAAATGATGTATTCAGTTTGTAATCAATATGTTCGACTTATGAATAGTAAGATAAGGTATGAGGTGTCCCAAGTGGCCAATACCATGGGCAAATACCATGGTCAAGCCCATGGTTTTGCCAAAACCACTAATGAGGTGTCCCTTTGCCATTAATGCCTTGTCCCCTCACTTTCCCTATAAATACCAAGACCTCCTCTCATCCATTCGACTCCCCACTCTTCCCCAACGAAGTTCTGGTCTCAATACCTCCCAAGGAGTCCTCTCAAGGTGCCCCCAAGCCCTCAATGTCCCAACCTTTGAGGTTTAAGAGTTACTTTTTAAGGTTAGGGATCTGACCTCTATCTTTCATTTCAAGTAATCTCTTTTATGTCATTCCTTTTATGCTCCATGTTCTAATGTTGGAGGATGTTCTTTTATACTCCTATTACTTCCCTTTTCATGTTCATATAATGAGATATCCCCTCTTACTCTCATTATTTCATTTTATGAAGTTTTAAGTGGCGCTGTTAGGCTGCCGAAATTTTTGTAACGGATTCTTTCTCCCTTCTCATTTTTCAAGATCTATTTTCATGTAAAGTATTTCAAGTTCCTTTTTATTATGTTGGGGTATGATCTCTAAATTTATCATACTGATCTTTTATGATCATATGATGAGAGACCCCATTTGATCTCTTCAATTCAGTATTTTGAAGTTTTAAGTGGCGCCGTTAGGCTGCCGAATGTTTTAGGGGATTCTTTCACCCTTCTCATTCTTTTCAAAGTTCTACTTTCATGTCAAGTCTTTCAAGTTTCTTTTTAATTATTTTGGGGAATTATCTCTATATCTATCATACTGAACTCTTATGTTCACATGATGATATACCCTATTTGATCTTTTCAAATCATTTTTGTTGAAGTTTAAGTAACACCGTTAGGCTGCCGAACTTTCATAAGAGAAATCTAATTTTTTTCTCTTCCTTCCATGTTTTTCATTTCAAATGGTATGTCCTTGAAATTTCATTACCATGATCATGTATCCTTCTTATTCTGTCCATATACTGTATTATGGGTCATTTATGAATGTTTGACACATTTTCCCTCTCTTTTTAATGTCTTCTAAAACCTCGTAACATAGCCGTTATGCTGCAGAATTTCCGTCTCAAAATGTCTCTCCCTTTTTCTAAATTTCTTTTATATTATTAAGTTATTACTCAAAGCTCTTTCTTATAAAGGGGTATTCACATATATACCAAAATGTTCTATTTTAAATTCTGGGATTTACATACATGAGACCCACCTTCCTTTTCTGTGGGTTTTAAAGTGACGTAAAGATCATGTCTTTAAAGCAGTTTTTAAAACGTTATGATTATGAAATGAAACCCATTTATTTTATGCTATATGGGTTATTTATGAAATGTTTGATGATGATATATGTGGATCACATGATAACAAAGGAAAATTTAAGGGTGTGTCCTGATAGCGCTCTAATGCATTGGGTAATGATGTAACCACTAGAGATTACAATTTTCACGATACCTTGGTGAATAACCTTGGTAATTTTCAAATGACACCTTGGGGATGGACCTTGGTGATATGTTCATGATTGTCTATGTTAAATGATTTAGCCACATCTTCAAGTTATGAAAAATGTTATTTTTATTATGATATGCCTCATGGTTTCATTTTCATGCCATAAAGTTCTTTTCATGACCTTATTGAAGTATCTCAAGTTCACATGTAAAATGTTTCTCTTGTTTCCCTTACTGGGCCTTCTGCTCACCCTTTCTTTTAATGTATGTCTCCAGGTTATGAAATTTAGTAATAAACCTAGGATAAACATGAGGATAATCCTTTCAAGTGTTTAAGAAGAATGTTTTATGTTTTCATGTTTTAAGTTCCTGGTTTCCAAGACACTAAACCTTAAAGATCCTCAGTTTTGTGTAATGTAATGAAAGTTTATGTTATAAAAAGGCGGGATGCAATAGTTGGTATCAAAGGATGGTTTAGTTATTTGTGGAAATTAGGATATGAAAACTCTAGGAATAACCCTATAGAAAAGTTTAAATATAGGAAATATTCCTGGTATTTTAGTGAGTATTGAGTAAGGGGTTTCCAAGCAAATACATCCCTGTCTGGATACGAGCAGGTAGAGGTGGCTCTGGCACAGATGTACATAGGGGTAAAACCCGAAAACACCGCTTTGAGCTAGACTCGAACGGGAACTGGTACACGACAACAGGCCTTGCTGCACTCTTGGTTACGACACTCCCGGGGGATATGCTTTGGTAAATTCAAAAGCTTAGTATGAACCATTACTAAAGGAACAAAGATAAAATAAAATAAAGATTCACATAACAATATATGATCATGGATAACCTAGTTTGAAACCTAGGGGATCACAAGTTAGGGTACACTTTTCTTCTACAAGTTATCCTTATATGCTGTAAGCTAAGTATTTAAGCCCCTAATTATTCTTTATATTCTTAGTTAATGGTGGGAAATGGAAGAACATGTCCCAAAAACCAATGTGATAGGAAATGTGATTATTGTCGTATTAATACGACAGAGATGATTAGGGGATTAAAAGATGATTATTATTTTGGAAGACGTTCACTATTTTGGGGACCCTATTTGATCAAGGTAAATAGATTACTATGGTATTTTCATTGAGGAGTAAGGTTGACTTATATTTTGAAGAATCGATGAATTTAAGGAGAACTTATGGTAATTTAGGTTACTTATGGAAATGATTAACCTTTCTTGGGTAAAATATGTTTAGGTTAGCTACTTTTGTTATAAGATGTTAGGTGTGGTTGATGTTGTTTGGAGATGAAAAATGAAGTTGGTTTGGAAGACTATGTTATCAAATCCCTCTTGTATTTGGGTTTCAATCTTAGTTTGGTTTATTTGGAGGAATTTTAAGGACCGTTATTTATGGGATGGTCTATGATAAAATTTGGGTAGTACCATGGAACTTTGAAGATTTAAAAATAGTTTCCCTTCCTATGGGATTCTTTCTTTTTGAAGAGTTGTTTTACCTTACCCTTTCTGTTTTTGGGATAATGTTTAAAGATAGAAGAAATAGATAGTTAAATCTTTTGTGGATTATGTGATTCTATAGAAGATGATTCTTGTGTTTTCATGAGACCAAGTAGTTTTAAATTCTCATCTTTTGGAGAAAAGATTAGTTTTGGTAGAGACTTATTAAAGGATGAAACTATACTTGAAGGTAGGTATATTTTCTTATGTTTTTGTTTTATGTAGTAAACTAATTCCTCAAAATTATGAAAAGGAACGTAAAACAAAAACGTTGTCGGTTTACATTTCCTACTAGGTAATCAAAGACCATTTACACACATCGTAAGTTTGGGATTTTCTTATGGTTAAATTTATACTAATCACGTTCTCTATCACTCTCCCTCAGAACTTGACCCTTTGTTTTTCTTCCATGTCCATGTTTTCCTACATGGAATCCTAGTGTGGGTTATCTCGGGTGGCCTTTGTACTTCCCTTTCTTTCTTTTAAAGTAATAGTTTTACTGACTCCTTTTCCGATGTGGGACTTTCAATAAAATTTCAAAACCCAGTTTTAAAAATTGTGAGGACGCAATTTCTTAAGGGGGGAAGATTTTAACGACCCGAAATTTTGAATAAATCTTGTTTCCTAATTTTATGTGTTTTTTTTTATTTTATTTTTGTACTCAACAAAAATGTTTCATTTGATAACATGAGTATAATTAAAATGAGACTGTTGGGTTTTGACCGTTATTTGACCATTGGTCAATATGACCACTGGAAACTAAACGTTTTGATTATTGTCTCTAAATACAAGTAATCTTGGTTAATTAATATAGAAAGAAGACTCGATGGCCTCACCCAGTAGTCTTGGACCGATCGAAGCCCATCTAACAGAACTTGGGAAGGAGGTAGCACCACTGGGCTTTGCTCTGGACCAAACCCAAGATGAACTTCATCGTATGAAGCTTGAACGGGATCGCCTTAGCGAGAAGTTAAAACTGATAGAAATTACTACTCGTGCGATGCTGGCCGAG
Source organism: Viscum album (assembly GCA_963277665.1). Taxonomy (NCBI): domain Eukaryota; kingdom Viridiplantae; phylum Streptophyta; class Magnoliopsida; order Santalales; family Viscaceae; genus Viscum; species Viscum album. The sequence goes on along the minus strand of OY728143.1, from coordinate 452,478,994 downwards.
CCTCCCTCGGATTCTCTCACCTTAGCACACCTCACACTTAGGTCCTATGCTGGTGTGATAAGGGGCTATGTAAGGAGACCGTAACTGCATTGTGTAATACTTTGTTTTAAATAAAAATTGGGATTTCTTCTTTTGATGAAGTTTATGAATTTTCAAATGACCGGATAAATATAGTATGCATATTTTTGATGAATTTTAGAAAAAGGATATTTTAAAAATGTTTACGTAAACCTTAAATAATTAAAAATGTGTAATGATTTTCAAAAAATGGTCTTCTACAATTATGTTCAGTACAAAATTTAGAGTCTAATAAGATCAACTTGATTTTTGATGAATAGTAAATTATGAATAGTGATTTTATGATTAGGATTAGTAATGTGTCCAAATGGATTAGTAATCTCACTTAAAGAAAGTATTAATATAATCTAGGCACCTTGATTAAGTAATTTGATTCAATAAAATGGTTAAATAATGGTTTCATAAATTATTATTCAAGTATTAGTTTTTTCGGATGAATAGTGATTTTTAATTAAAAAATTAATTAAAAATATTTAGAAATTTAATTTTATAAAATGGACTTCATTTTTGAACTCAGAGCATCGATATTATGTTAAGGTAATTTTTGGGGATTTTTCTGAAAAAAATGAATTTTCGATGAATAGTGTTTTTAATTAAAAATTTAATTAAAAATATTTAGAAAATTATTTTTATAAAATGGAGTTCATATTTGTAATCAGAGTGTTGATATTTTGTTAAGGTGAAATTTTGGGATTATTCTGAGAAAGTTGAATTTTTGATGAATAGTGAAAATACAGTTTTTAAGTTACGGGTGCTTAATGACATCATTAAATGATGTATTCAGTTTGTAATCAATATGTTCAACTTACGAATAGTAAGATAAGGTATGAGGTGTCCCAAGTGGCCAATATCATGGGCAAATACCATGGTCAAGCCCATGGTTTTTCCAAAACCACTAATGAGGTGTCCCTTTGCCATTAATGCCTTGTCCCCTCACTTTCCCTATAAATACCAAGCCCTCCTCTCATCCATTCGACTCCCCACTCTTCCACAACGAAGTTATGGTCTCAATACCTCCCAAGGAGTCCTCTCAAGGTGCCCCCAAGCCCTCAAGGTCCCAACCTTTGAGGTTTAAGAGTTACTTTTTAAGGTTAGGGATCCGACCTCTATCTTTCATTTCAAGTAATCTCTTTTATGTCATTCCTTTTATGCTCCATGTTCTAATGTTGGAGGATGTTCTTTTATACTCCTCTTACTTCCCTTTTCATGTTCATATAATGAGAGATCCCCTCTTACTCTCATTATTTCATTTTATGAAGTTTTAAGTGGCGTTGTTAGGCTGCCGAAATTTTTATAACGGATTCTTTCTCCCTTCTCATTTTTCAAGATCTATTTTCATGTAAAGTATTTAAAGTTCCTTTTTATTATGTTGGGGTATGATCTCTAAATTTATCATACTGATATTTTATGATCATATGATGAGAGACCCCATTTTATCTCTTCAATTCAGTATTTTGAAGTTTTAAGTGGCGCCGTTAGGCTGCCGAATTTTTTAGGGGATTCTTTCACCCTTCTCATTCTTTTCAAAGTTCTACTTTCATGTCAAGTATTTCAAGTTTCTTTTTAATTATGTTGGGGAATTATCTCTATATCTATCATACTGAACTCTTATTTTCACATGATGAGAGACCCTATTTGATCTTTTCAAATCATTTTTGTTGAAGTTTAAGTAACGTCGTTAGGCTGCCGAACTTTCATAAGAGAAATCTAATTTTTTTCTCTTCCTTCCATGTTTTTCATTTCAAATGGTATGTCCTTGAAATTTCATTGCCATGATCATGTATCCTTCTTATTCTGTCCATCTACTGTTTTATGGATCATTTATGAATGTTTGACCCATTTTCCCTCTCTTTTTAATGTCTTCTAAAACCTCGTAACATAGTCGTTATGCTGCAGAATTTCCGTCTCAAAATGTCTCTCCCTTTTTCTAAAGTTCTTTTATATTATTAAGTGATTACTCAATGCTCTTTATTCTAAAGGGGTATTCACATATATACCAAAATGTTCTATTTTAAATTCTGGGATTTACATACATGAGACCCACCTTCCTTTTCTGTCGGTTTTAAAGTGACGTAAAGATCATGTCTTTAAAGCAGTTTTTAAAACATTATGATTATGAAATGAAACCCATTTATTTTATGATATATGGGTTATTTATGAAATGTTTGATGATGATATATGTGGATCACATGATAAAAAAGGAAAATTTAAGGGTGCGCCCTGATAGCGCTCCAATGCATTGGGTAATGATGTAACCACTAGAGATTACAATTTTCACGATACCTTGGTGAATAACCTTGGTAATTTTCAAATGACACCTTGGGGATGGACCTTGGTGATATGTTCATGATTGTCTATGTTAAATGATGTAGCCACATCTTCAAGTTATGAAAAATGTTATTTTTATTATGATATGCCTCATGGTTTCATTTTCATGCCATAAAGTTCTTTTCATGACCTTATTGAAGTATCTCAAGTTCACATGTAAAATGTTTCTCTTGTTTCCCTTACTGGGCCTTCTGCTCACCCTTTATTTTAATGTATGTCTCCAGGTTATGAAATGTAGTAATGAACCTAGGATGAACATGAGGATAAGCCTTTCAAGTGTTTAAGAAGAATGTTTTATGTTTTCATGTTTTAAGTTCCTGGTTTCTAAGACACTAAACCTTAAAGATCCTCAGTTTTGTGTAATGTAATGAAAGTTTATGTTATAAAAAGGCGGGATGCTATAATAGAATTGTGTGTGGTTGTAGGTAATAAAATTATTATTATAAAATATCAGTGTATATATTATAATAATTTTTTTATGTAGTCAATATATAAAACTAATTGAAGGGGTTTGAGTAAGAAATAAAAAAACATTCATAGATGACTATTCCCTCTTCGTCGAGTAACTCCTTTTGGTTTGAACAAAAGTCCTTCCTTGGTTTGTTTTATGCACAAATTGAGGATTCTAGGATGATATTATGTAATTTGGGAAGTTATTTGGACAGATTTTATATGATACAAATGGATTAATATGTGTTAATAATTAAGGTGAGTGAGTTTTCTTTTATAGTTAAAAAGGAGTGTCATTTGGGTAAATACATAAAATTACTTACTATTGGAAGATCTTCCTTACTTAATGTGCCTCAAAAATTGAATAATAATGTAGGGGAGTGATTATTTTTTCTATAAAAATCTCCACCACAAAAAATAAATATATTTTTAAAACATTTTGTTCCTTAAATCCTTTTTTTCTTATTTTTTTCATTTTGGTTTTTCATTAAGGTAAATAGTTTTCTAACCTATGTAATTAATCCATTAAGAATAAATTAAATTGATAATTATTAAAAAAAATAGACCCAATTATTTTAAATATTAAATTCAAATTATAAAATAAAAAATCATGTGTGTTGTAAATTAATTTTAATAGAAGCGCATGTAATGCACAAAAACACTACTTTAACCATAATTGTGCCAATAATGTTTTTACTATTTAGGGGTAAATATTTTCATTATAAAATATCAATCGGTAAATTAATAGACCATATTTTATATTTATTGACATTTAAAAATGACTTTACATAAGATTTATTTTTTTGTAATTTTAAATAATTTAATAAAATATCATTTATTATAAAATAACATTAATGTTAATTTTGACATTATTTATTTAATTTGAATTTAAAAAAATATAAATACAATAATGTAATTAAAATATATTAATTTCATAGATATGTATCATGATATATTTATCTATAAAAATAATTTAACACAAAAACTAATTCTATTTACCTCAGTTTTAATATTTTTTAGTATTATTTATTTTATTTTGTTATTAACTAAATAATACATGCATTGGCGTTTATTAAGAATTTAATATAATTATATCATATATAAAAAATAAATAAAATTTATTATGATAAAAAATTAATTTATATTTCAAAATTATATTTATAACTGAACCTTTATTGTTTTTTTTCTATCCCCAAATCTTTATAGAAATTAAAAATAAGAAAGATAATTTTTTTTGTCTTTTTCTTTTCTAAACTTATTATATGGGTCATTTTCATGTAAAAGTGTCCCAAAAACTAATAAATTTAGATCCTAAGGTCCTAAGGTTATAATTATGTATATAAAATGGGTTTTAGAAATTTTTTGGGTTATTTTTAGACCTTATATTCTAAGTTTAACAACTAAGAAAACTCATTTTTACCTTAATCAGGATAATTAATTTTGATTGTTTTCACTAAAAAAACTGGTAAAAATTTAAGTTTACCTTATTATATAATATAAATTATTATTATTCCAAATATAGAAACCATTTTTCTAAATTCAATTCACATAAGTCGTAGGATTTAATTTAAAATGTATCCTCTAGATGTGACAAGAAAGCATGTTTTCAAAGTGAAAATGTTTAAAAGTTCACAAAGTTTTTATATCAAAATTCAATATAAAAATTATTACAATAAACTATATTGGATTAATAGATGTATAATTCAAATAATGTGACTTTTAAACTAATTCAAAATATAATTTAACTTTGTAAATAATTTAGGTGAAAATACAGTTTTCAATTAAAATTCAGTATTTTTCACTACTCATCAAAAATTAAAACTTTTTAGAAAATACCAAAAAGTATACCTAAGATAATTTTATCATTACTATTTAAAAATTTTATTTTATTTTTTCAATAAAAAAATATAAAATTTTAAAAAATTTGTTTTTAAACAAGTGTTGCATAAAAAGATGACATAACTGCTTTTTTGAAGGAAAAAATATGGTTTTAAGCATAAAATTAGATTTATTTTTATATATTGTCTAGAAAACACTTAGGATAAATTTTAAATATTTGATTGAATATATTACATATAATTTTTTTTAATATAATCCAACAGGATTTATTGGTTTATTTTATTGGAATAAAACACAGTTGTGTGCATTTAAATAATTTTTGTAGAAAAAGGATTTCCTTTTAATTTCAAAATGGTTTTATTCTATTTTATAATTAATTGATCACCAATTAGTTCATTATATATACATGTTTAAAACATATTTTCATAATTCGGTTAATCATTTGCATACCCTCCATTATAATGGCTAGGTGATAACTATCATATTATATAATAATATTAATAATATATTGTTGTTCGGTAAAACTAAGTCTTGCATGTAACACAAGCTATTAAATAAAATAATTATTTCATGTATCATATGATTAATTGAGTGTTATTTATAATATGTAATAAAATAATTGTTGTATTTCTTTTATGTTATCAAATATAATTTTCTTCTTTTAAAATATCAGGGTGTTACAAAGTCCTTTATGGAGAAGTATTTATAAAACCATGCCTTAATAAAATGTAAGGTTGGTATTTCATTTCCAATAAGAAATATGTAATCAACATATACAATTAATAAAATAATAGCACTCCCACTAAATTTAATGACCCAGACTTTTTAAATGATATTTTTTCCTGAAAATGTGTGTAATTTTTCACATCAAAACCATATTTGTTTAATAATGAAGTATTATTTATAAATTATAATGGGAAATGTGAAAATCGGGATTCTACCATTATATGAACATTGGTTAATATGACCATTAAAAACTATACAAATGGTAATAATTTTAATGTGATATTAATTGTTTATAAGTCGAAATGACAAAGGATAATTAATGCAAAAAGGGGAAGTGATGGCCTCAACCAATAGATTCATGTCGTATGAAGCCCATTTGTCAGAACTTGTAAGGGAGGTATAATAATTGAATTTCACCCTTGAGTAATCCAATTTCAATCTTCAACAAGTAAATCTTGAACAAAATATCCTATGAGAGATGTTCAAGTTAGTGGGAATTACCACTCGGTCAATGTTAGATGGGCCTCCACATAAATCTATCACTATCACACACCTTACTCTTAGGTCGATCAAGGGTATTATAAGTGGTTATGTGTCGAGGCCTTAGTTACTTAAAGTTTAATTCATTTTTATTAATAAAATTTTAATTCCATAAATTCTATTTTAAAAATGGTTTTCCTTAATAAAAATATAAGTTTAATTGAGATGGAATTGGATAAATCAATTTTTTGGACACAAATTGTACTTTTTAGAAAATATATACATTTTTATAATAAACTAAGGTATTTTGAATTATATTTATGAATTATTATGATAAAAATACTATTATTCAAATATGAATGCTAAAATAATTTTATTAAGTCCTTCAAAAGTGTCAGAAATTTTATTATACACTTCAACCCAAATTTTTTTAATAAATAAGAAGTTTTATAGTTAAAAGTTATATTTATCGTATTTATAGAATTATTATGATAAAATAAAAATAATTTTTTAAATCGTAACCTCGAAATTAGGTTAGTCTGAATTTATGATAATCTTTAAAAATGCTTTATTTTTTCATGAATAGTAAAAAATACAATTCGAGGTTTTTGGTATGTTTAATGTCTTGATAATTATTTAATGATGATTTAATAATTAATTAACAATAATAAACAACCTAAAATATTAAATTTTATTAATATTAAGTAATTTAATTGAATTTAATCAATTTCCAATCCTATAAATGACTTTCTAAGTCTAAAATGGAAACTTTGGTTTAAAAAAACATTACCTTGTAGAAACTTTAATTTTCCTAGCCAAAATAAGTAATATAAAATGATACCTGATTCTTTGGGTTAAAAATAATATAAAATATGACCCAAATGTCTAAAAACTTGGGAAAACCCATGAGTAAGCCAATGGTTTTACTTTCTCTACAACCTAGATCTTCAATGCCTACATTTTGAAATTATTAAATAAACCATACACCTTTTCTATAAATACCCACCCATTTATTCATTTCCCTTCACTCCCAATCCAACCTACACAAATTTACGGTATTTTTTCCTCCCAGTGAGTCCTCTCAAGGTGTTCTCAATCCTCTTAAGGTTCCATTTCTCATGATTTAGGAGTAACATTTCAAGGTAAGGAAATTATTCTTCTTTTTTCATCAATTAAAGAACCACTTTTTGTATGTGTCTTCTAATTATTATGATTACTCTATTTTATTACCCTTTTGATCATACCCTACTGAAAAATTATGTTTTATCAATGGGAGACCATTTCCCCTTCTTATTTTACCATTTTATAAAACCATGTTTTATACCTGTTATGTAATGGTCTGTGTCCTATTGGTTCATTATATTGTGGATTTTAGTAGTTGGAAGTGTTTGGAGTAGGCTCAGAATGATTTTAGAGAGGTTTGGTTACTAAAAGCTAGAATTAGGGTAACTACACATAATGTGATCACGTTGATGTGAATCTCTTCTTTACATATTTTCTTGGATTTATCAGGGTTTATAATATTTTTGGGTTTGAAGAATAAAATAAAATCGAGAGGTGATGTGTCTTTTAGAAAAAACTGAACCCTAGGCATTACAAGATGTGAAAGGATACTTCATGTCATGTAACACCCCAATCATTTGTAGTTTTAATAATTCTTTTTTTGTTTAACCTTTATTCATTTAGCTATGATTTCTTTTTCCTCTCATTCCAGACAAACCCTAGGTGCCCCGAGGAGTCCTTCAAGCCCTATTCCTCCCTCCTTGGTCTATCAAACCCGGTGGTTGTTCGTCGGTGATTCGTGATTGATCAGTAGTGATTTTTATCCCTTTTCTCATTTGTTTCCTCTTGTTATTTCCCCATGATTTTCTATCGTGGTATGGGTTGTCTTGAGTTGGATGTTTGGGCAGTATTTTGATAATCTTCTGGTGCAGAATAGGTTGATCAATGTTTCTAGTGGTGTGGTTGTCGCTTGTGGGCATTCTTATTTTCCCTGTGGTGCATGGACAAGTTAAAAATATTCTTCAAGGTAGGATTTTACTTTTTTATCTTTTAGTGTGTATCATTTGGGAGGTATATACTATTATTTACTATGGATCATGTTTTTTTACACTAATCAAAGATAAGAACCAGGTAAATTAACTGAATGGGGTAGATTTATCTAATGCCTATGTTTTTTCTGGATTTGGTGTTATTATGATGTTTTGAACTATAAAAGTTCAATTCCTCATTGAAAATCATGGCCATTGGTGCTCCTTGGTTGCGCACTAAACAAGTTTCATGTTGGATGATTCTTGTTGAAAACTTGTATATGGAAATTTGTAAATCACATAAACTTGGATAATAAACAGATGCCCTAGGATTGCCCAATTTCTAGGAAACCCCCCAAATTAACAAGTGGTATTAAATAAGGGATTCCTTGTTAAATATGTAATTGTGTTATGATTTGGTATTTTGGGTGACATGTTGTGTGGGACAGTGTGGTTTTGTTTTCAGGACATATGGGATGTGAAGTGGTTATGTTGTGATGTGTGGATATGATATGGTTTGTGTTGTGGTGCATTTTTGAAGCACATGTGTGTGTTGTGGGTTGGTTTATGTTGTGTGGTGGATGAACTTATAGAGGATACATCAGCTCTACCATGTAATGGAATTTTAGGTTTATAGATTTATTGATTGTGGAATAGATGAGAAGTGTTGTGTAGTGGGGATGTGATCGGGTTGTGTGGTGATGTGTTGTTGTGTTTCTTGTTGTGTGTTATGCTTTTTAGTTTCCCAGATAGTAGTGGAATAAATGAATAAATAATTGGTTAATAATGTTCTAAACTGGATTGGGTTGGTTTAGTTAACAGAATTAATAAATAATTTGTGAATGAAGAATAGTAATGGTTAATTAAGTTGGATGGTAATTGAAAGGAAGTTATGGATGGATTTTTGGTGTTGCGCATTTAGAGGGAGGAGAAAAGTTGGTGGTGTCATGACCTGGTTGTTTGTTGAGAACCCATAGGTTGGGATTGATTGTTTGGTATCATATATATATACTTTTATTTTTCCCCTTGTGATTTCTATACACACCTCACCCTACTTGATCACTACGTATCGAACACCCCTATCATCAAGGGGGAGGGTGTCTTTCCCAAACATCTTGGTGGAAGGATGGATGGATGAACACCTGCTCTTTCCTGCTCCCTCTTCCAAGTGGTGATACCTAATATTCTTCAGGCAGGTTCTGGTTTGTGAGGCCTAGGTGTGTATGGGCGAGTTATGATTTCCCATGTGTCTTTGGGATGAGATGCATTATGATTTATCAGGTGTCTTCAGTATGAGGTTTGGTTTAGATCCTAGGTGTATGCGGGTGTGATTAGATGTGGTTTGTGGTCTAGGTGTCTGTGGCTGGGATGGGATGTGGTTTGTGGCCCAGGTTTCGGCGGGTGGGATGTGATGTGTCTCATTTCCCAGATGACGGGATGATGTGTGGTTTATGGCATGGGTTTCTACAGGTGGGATGTGATGTAGATAATGACCCAGGTGATAGGATAAGGTCTAGTTTTGGAGCCCAGGTGTGTGCGGCTGGGTTATGATGTGGTTCTTTCAGAAGAGGTGGGAGTGTGAGGAAATTTTTCATTAGTCAAGAGCAGTTAAACCAGTGGGAAGTGGTGAGGGGTACCCAAATCATCGATGTGATTACTATATTACTTTACTTGACTTTCGTTACTTGGTGAGTGTGCCTTGGTGAGGTTGGTATGGCTAGTATGTCAGTTAGGTGATATTTGGTTCTATTATTTTCTCACATGGTAATTAGTATTCTCACATTCAATTATGCATGAGATACTTGGGTTTTTCCTATTGATTATACTTGTATGCTCACCCTACATACATACAATTGCTTTCATGTTTCCATGAGGATTACGTGGACCGGGTTGGGAGTTACTAGCTCAGGGTTTGGGATAGTTGTTGAGTTATTACTTTAACTTTCTTTTGGTACTTCAAATTTTTTTATTAAACATGTAAAAATTTTATTTTAAACATGAATTTGGAATAGATTTTGGTTTTATTATATATATATATATATATTGGAGTTTTTCTGGGAGGAACCATCTTATCTTTTGATCTTTTTTTCCTAAAATGGAAATACCTCCCATTTTTTTAGATTTTATACCCTAGGTGGTAATTGCAACCCTGGGGCCTACTGGAGACGGGACTCAGGGGGTCATTATCACCCTTTCTTCATTGCCATCCCAGGAGGGGTTTCTTTGTAGGGAGGGGTCATGATATAATGGTATCAAAGGTGGTGGTAGAGATATAGGATGGATTTTTAAGTTATCCATAGTGAGGATTTCATTGGTTGGTTGTAAAATAGTGTCAAGTGATCTTAGTATGTGACATAGGCTAGGGAAGACCGTCTAGGACATGGGATTTTAGGGCCCCCTGTGATTCGATACAAGGACTCTGAGTATACCGAACAACCAATTGAGGCTACACCATTTGTTGTGTAGAGACCCTAGAAATGGTGCACGCATCATGATGACTTGTGTTGTTGTTTGAATTGGGTAGTTTTTCGAAATTTTAAGTGGATAGAAAAATGAGTTAAATGAGATAAAATTAATATTAATTAAAATTTTCATTCTACTCGGGCTTAGTAATGACTTGTTTACCATTCAGTTATGGAACTCGGTCATCATTCTCATGTGGCTTAGTCATTTGAGGCTTAGCAAGATGATATGATTGATCACTGGAGGTTTGATCTAGTGGAGGAGGATGACTATTAGTAGTGAATGTTATGTTATTTCTAGTAGAAAGCTTTAGGAAAGTACAAGGGAAGTGTTTTGTACATAGAGATAGAGAGCTGGCTCGAGGATCCTGAGATCACCTTTAGCTTGATCTGGGCCTCGACGGAGTACTGGGTTCCTTTGGTGTTCATTCAGATGCGAGGAGTTTCTCATTAGAGGTGGATGATATAACTAGAGTAGAGGAAGGAGGATGATGTTTTATGGGTTGATTTCGAGAAGGAGTTCCAAGTATAATTCCTTTAATCGACCATAAAGTCTAAGAAGAGGTTGGAGTTACTCTCCCTCTAGCAGGGTAGTATGTCAGTATGAGAGATGGGGATCAAGTTTAAGGATCTCCTCTATTTTTCCCAAATCTCTTTCCGGGTGAGGATTATCGTTCAAGAAATCTAGAGTAGGTGCTCCATCCTTCGATATAGTATTTTGTTACTCCCTTTACATTGCCAATGTATATGGAGGTTTAGAAAAATGCATAGGTTATCGAACGGATTCACTCATGAAGAGTTTTAATGTAAGAGGGTAGCCAGTGGGGTTCTTTGAGAGGTAGGGTTACTGGTGGTAGGTCTCAGGTGCCAGGACCTTCATGGTTTCAAACATTAGGGATTCAACCACAACAGCTTCCTTTTCAACCATCTGGTCCTCATGATTTTTCTATGTACTTGGGGCTATGGTGTTTCTTCTTTAGATTCTACAACCATCTTCATAATCAGTTTCCAACAGTCATTTGATCTCAATATAGTGGAGGTGGACAGGTTCAGCACCAGCCTCAACAGTAGTTTCCAGCTAGGTCATTTCAGCAGTAAGGATAGCAGGATCATGCCCCATTGAGGAGAGATTAAGAAATTAGGGGTTGACCTTCGGATGTCCCTCAGGGAACTCAACTCGAGCATGATCATGGAGGCAGTCATCAGTAGAGGGGTATAGGAGTTGGGTGTGGTCAGTTTTACACCATAGAGGCAATAGTTCTAGCAGGGCTAGAGATCATCTGAGGTATGATCAGTTTTTTTAGTACCCTTACTTGTGATTTATTTGATTCTAGAGCTTCACACTCCTTTGTTGCACCCACTCTATCCCACACTCTGGATATGGAAAAAGATATTATTACCATTTTCCTAGTGTTGAGTAATTCATTCGCAGGTCATATCAACTTTGACAGGGATGTGGACTAATGATGGAACCACATCAGTCCTGTGGGGATCTTTTCTTACAATAGATGTAGCTATACAATTTCATTCTCAGCATTGACTGGTTTTATTCCATGAATTCCATTACTGACTACTTCTAGAGGAGAGTCATGTTTTCAGATATGGATGGTCAGTGTGTGGTTTTTGTTCTTGAGTGAAGTTTTTAGGTGGGAAGTCGGTGTATAGAGAATCTTATTTCCTTATTGTATGAGTTGTTAGTGGAATCGTTAGATGTTAGGATGGTGGAGGTTCCTATAGTTGTTGGGGAGTTCCTGGATGTCTTCCCTAAGGAGGTTGGGATGCTACTCCCTCGATGGTATTTTTATTTTGAGATAGACCTACATCTTGGTTATTCTATAATTTCGATGTATCCTTATCATTTTGCACCTTCTAAGTAGCGGGAGTTGTGGATTCTGATAGATGACCTGATGATAAAGGGATTTATCTACCCGTTGTGTTGTCGTGGGGTGCTCCATTGTTGTTTACAAAGAAGGTGGATGGTGGTATGAGGTTGTGCATCGACTACCATAGGTTGAATCAAGTGATAGTTAAGAACAGTTACCCTCTTACAAGGATAAGAGATCTTTTCAACTAGCTGTTAGGGGAATGTTGGTTTTCTAAGATCGATATTTGGTCTGGATACCACCAGTTGAGTGTGAAGTAGGATGATGTCATGAAGACTACTTTCAGGTATAGGTATGGGCACTTTTAGTACTTAGTCATGTTGTTCAGTGTTATGAATTCACTATCCATGTTCATGGGGCTTATGAACTCTGTTTTCTGTGAGTTCCTCGATCGATTTTTTATCACTTTCATTGAATACATATTGGTCTACTCAAACTCAAAGGAGGAACATGTAGAACATATCATGACTATCTTAAAGGTTCTTTAATAGTACTAGTTCTATGTAAATTTGTCCAAGTGTAAGTTATTTACACGAGAGGTGAATTTCCTTAAGCATGTGGTGTCACAATAGAGTGTGGTAGTAGACTCTTCAAAATTCAAAGTAGTTGTTTCAGGGGTGGAACCCAAGAATGTGGCATAGGTTCACAATTTCCTTGGTCTCACAGGCTATTATTGGAGGTTTGTACCCTTATTATCTCGAGTTACATCTTTGTTGATAGATCTAACTAGGAAATACTAATCTTTTGTGTGAATTGAGTAGTTCCAAATGGTGTTTAGCTATCTAAATGGGAATTTGGTTAGTTCTCCAGTTTCCACTGGAAGGGGTGATATTTGATGTGTTTTGTGATTCTTCCCATCTAGTATTAGGATGCATCTTGATGTAGAAATGAGTAGTAATCTCTTATGGGTCTAGGAAGTTATTCCCCCATGAGAATAACTATGTCATCCATGATTTAGATCTTGGTGTGTTCATTCTTTCATTGAATTTGTGGAAGCATTACCTCATTGGGGAGCACTTTGTGGTCTTCACGGATCACAAGAGTTTAAGGTATATATTTTACTAGTGAGATCTAAACTTGTGATGGTGAAGGTGGATGGTGTTTCTTTAAGAATATGATTTTGAGATCTCCTATTCCTCTAAAAAGGGAAATGTTATGGTTGATGCTTTGAGTAGGAAGTCGCAGAAGGATGTTTTCGGGAGTCTTTGGATGCTTGGAAGATGATAGATGATTTGTAATCCTTGCACTTAGATACAATCGTAGAAGGTGGTATAGGTTGTTTGTTTCAAATGATAGTGCAGTCTTCTCTGATGCAATAGGCAGAGGCTTCTCATTGGGATAATCATAGGTCGACGTGTTGTGTGATCGTGTTGGCCACAGTGATGCTCTAGAGAGATGGTCGGAGGATGTTCATAATTGGATTTTGTTTCACAAAAAATTTGTTTGTTCCATTAGCTGTTTGTGATGTATTACTTTGTGAGTTTCATATCTCACCTTTAGCAGTACTCCTAGGAGTTTCTAAGATTTAATATGGCTTGAGGATGCAGTTTTGGTGGCCCAGGATGAAATGGACAGTGGCAGTGTTTGTGGCAAGATGCTTAGTTTTCCAGCAGGTGAAGGTTGAGCACCGTGTTCCTAGTAGTTTATTTCTACCCTTGGATTTCCCTGAGTGGAAGTGGGATGAAATATCAATGTATTTCATCACAGGGTTACCCATGGATTAGAGAGGATATTATGTTATATGGGTGATTGTAGATCTATTGATAAAATCATCCCACTTCTAAGCGATTAAGGAGTTGGGCGTAGTAGATGGTTTGGCTAAGAGGTATATGGATGGGGTGGTGCATTTTCATGGAGTTATGTAGACCATTATATCATATCAGAATGCATGGTTTACCTCATGAGTTTGGAGGATATTATAGCATGCATTTGGCACCCAGTTATGCCTCAACACTACTTTCTACTCTCAGACAGATGGGTAGACACAACAAACTATCCAAAAAGTAGAAGATATGATGCAAACATACATCTTGGAAATTGGCAGATCTTGGGTGTGAAACTTACCCTTTGTGGAGTTTTCTTATAATAACAATTATCACTATTCCATCAAAATGGCTCTTTTTAGGAATTTTATGGAAGACCATGTCATTCTATGTTGTGTTGGACGGAGGTTGGGGAGAAAACTTATCTTGGTCCTAAGGTAGTGCAGATCATGATAGAGAAGGTTCTTCTCATCCATGAGAGGATGAAAGCAGCATAGGACCGGTAGTATTCATATTCCAATCGCAGAAGGAGGACCTGGTTTCCCCTCGACATGGGAATCATATATTTATAAGAGGGATTAAACTTTATCCTAGGTTTGTTTGACCCTTTAAGGTATTGGGGTGAGTTAGTGAGGTAGAATACTAGTTGGAGTTGCCACAATAGTTATAGAGGATCCATGAAATCTTCCACATATCTCAACTTCATCGGTATCTTCATGATGACTCCCATGTCCTTGACTAGGGAGAGTTGGATATCGATGATGACAAGACAAACGTGGAGTGTCTAGTAGAGATCCAGGATTGTCGGGAGAAGGTGATGTGTAACGACCCAATAATTTATGAATAAAATTACCTTTAATTTAATGTCTTATGGATATAGAAAACACCTACACTCTTTTTTTATTATTATTTAGTTTAGATGACTATTAATTATCATTACTATTGATAATATATTCATTGAATAGTGATCACACAACTGATATAAATATAATGTTTTAAAAAAATATTTTCGATGTAGAAAAAGGAGATGATGGCCTCATCCAGTAGACTTGGGTCATACAAAGCTAATTTTTTAGAGCTAAAAAAGTATGTAGTTTCATTGGGATTCACTCTTGATTAATACCAATTTGAGCTTCAACTTTTTAAGTTTGAAAGGAATTTCCTACGGGAGAAGTTCAAGTTAATAGATATTACCACCCAAGCGATGTTATCCGATATGCCCCAAGAGTCTATCACCATCGCACACCTTACCCTTAGGTCTTATGTGGGTGTTATAATGGGTTATGTAACAAAGCATTAGTTACTTATTGTGTAATCCCATTTATAAATAAAAGTTATATTCCATCAATTCATTTATGAAAATAATCTTTCTTAAAAAATGATGAATTTGATAAATTGAATATTCTAGTAAAAATTATACTTTTAAGAAATGTATACATTATTATATTAAACTAAAGTTTTTACTAATAATATTATAAAGAAATCTTATAAATTATGATTATATTAGTTCCTTATCTATAAATGATTAGGTAATTAGTTTGATAAGAGTTATATTTTTATGCTATAAAACAGAAAGTGTATTTTTAAATAATTTATTTTAAGGAATTAATGAATTTTTGAAATAATTAATATTTTAATAAAATATTATTATCAAATTACTTTTATTAATATTAAATGGGTATATAATTTTTATGAAGGCAAATGTAATTTTTATTAAGGTTTGAAAAATATTTTTGTCAAAACCTGTGAATTTTTAATAAATATAGGATTTCATTTTAAAAGTAAAAATTCACATATTTATAAAATTATTTAGATAAAATTAATACTGTTTTTTTAATTAGGATGTCGAAATTATCCAATGGTGAATTTTTCATAATTTTCGGAGACAGTCGTATTTTTGGGTAAAAATTAAATACTGTATAAATAAAATATGTGTTTATGACATCATAATGACCACAAAATTATGTAATAAATACTATAAGGGGTATTATCGGCCTAATATAGGTTTTCCCATTAAAATAATTTGATTTTAGATTTTTTTACTTATTTTATAAATCCATAGTGAATCCTTCAAAATCTATAATATATTTTATAATTTAAATTCATTTCTTTGAGGGTGTGACTCACCTCCACATAATAAAGGATAATATTTTAATGTATTTGGTCCTTGGAATTATAAAATAATGTTTTTCACTCTTTTTTTCTAGAAACCATGGGATAGTTTATGGTTTTGAATATTTTAGTGTGTATGGTCCAAAACCAAAATAATAAAGAATTCCCCCACCTTTCCTATATAAACCCACCAAATCCCCTATTCCTCTTCACACAATATCTTTGAATCTTGACCAACCTCTTAACCCTAATTCCTATAGTCCTAAAAAGGTGCCCCTAAGCTCCTAATAAGCCTCTCCCAAGCCTTTGGGATCACACATCTTAGTAAGGGTTCCTTATATTCTCATTTTTGTCCAAGTTTCCTTATATTGTTATAACATTTTAATTTTTTAATTAAAAATGATGGGGTATGTTTTATCACCTCCCCCATACTTCCCTTATTATGTTTTAATGATGATATACCCCTTTTACTCTCATTAATCCATCCCATGTACACCTATTACCATGCTGAAATTTCGTAACGGATTTAACTCTCCTCATTTCCATTCAAGAATTTATTTTATATTATGCATCTTCAATTCCATTTAATATGTTGGAATATTATGCTCCATGATACCTTTAATTACCATTTCATGTCTAAATTATTAGATAATTCTTTCTCTCTCATCATCCCATTTTATGAATCCCCATGTGATGTTGTTATGCTACCAAAATTGCACTGTGATTTTCCATGCCAAAATCATCATGTAGTGAATAACATTCCCATTTCTCTATCAAGAGTATTAAACTTTATTCACATATACTTATTGATTATAGAATTTCATGTGTGTATTCCACATTCCTTTATTGGGGAATAAATGACGATGTTGAATGAATCCATGTTATGTGATCGATGTGGCACACTTAAGCATGAGATTAAAATGTTCATGAAGGGTGCACCCTCATAGTGCTCCAATGCATTGGGTAATGTTTACTATCATGATAATTCATGTTGAGATAGGGGTTTACCTGATTCCTTTATGTTAATAATGCAGTGTTTTAAGTTGTTTTCACATTTCCATGTTATGGTAATCATGCTATATCATGCCTTTATGTTCATGATTCTCTTCTGCTCCATTGATATGCCTATTGCCTATAATTTATTGTATTCTTCGTGTTACACCTTGTTTACTCCTTTACTGGGCTTTATAGCTCACTCTTTTCTTATTTGTGTCCTCAGGCTATCCCATGCAATACTAAGTACGAAGGAATGTTGTGGTCATGTAAAATAGGTTTTCAATAAAGATGTTGCATTTTATGTCTTAAGTTGTCATGTAATATTCCTAATCCCCAAAGACACTAGACCTCTCGATCTTATGGCTTGTATTAAGTGAAATTTTATGTAATAAATCATGATTAAATGTGTAATAAAGACCAGGTTTGTTATAGTTGGTATCAGAGGATAAATTTAGTTATTTTTGGGATTAGGATTAAAAAACCCTAGTGAAATCCTTAAGGATAATACTAAGTATAAGAAAAACTTCCCTAAATTTTGGTGTATATAGAGTAATTGTTTTATCAAGAAAATACATCCATGTCTAGATAAAAACAATTAAAGGTGGCTCTGGCACAGATGTATCAAGTGGTAAAACCTGAAAACACCACTTTGATATAGACTCGAACGAGAACTAGTGCCCGACAATGGGCCTTACTGCACTCTTGGTTTGACACTTACAGGGGATATGCTTTGGTAAATTCATAAGCTTAGTTTGAAACAATATTAATGGAATAAATAAATTCCCTAATAATATATGTTAGTAAGTAGATCATCGATAACTTAGATCAAAACTTATAAATTTATGAGTTAAGGAAATAAATTTAATTTATAAATTATCCATTTTTGTCATTGGATTCATATTTATGTGTTTAATAGTTTAAAATGCATACCCCTAAGTTTCCTTTTATTCTATCTAATGGCTAGTAATAGGAGGAATCGAGCAAAAAATAGATGTGAAGATCAATGTGATGATTGTTCAAATGAGATTCCCAATTTGATGGGAGCAGGAATCACAAAAATTTTCATGATACTCTCTCGGTTAAATCAAGTTTTTAATATAAACATTGGTCAAAAAATGTCCAACCCCCCTAAAACATAAAAAATTGAAATCAATATCTTCATGAGACAAAGGTCTCATACTTTCAATGGATCATTTGATCCCTCAATCATCAAATAATAGATCAACTCCATTGATAATATCTTCTCCATCCTTCAATGTTCTGAAAAAAAAAAAAGAAGTTTCTTCTAGCTGTTTATCATATGGAGGGTGAATCTGATCAATGGTGGACATTGATCAAAAATATTAAGCCTGAGGAAGATATAGAAGTGATGGTATGGAAGGATTTTCAGAAAATGTTTTTCGATAAATATTTTCCTCACACCCTCCGACTTAAGATGGAAAGGGACTTCCTTTCCCTCAAGCAAAAAAGATGATGCATCCATCAAAGCATATGAGGAAAACTTTACAAGGATTACACGATACATCTCTATCTTTTTCGTTACCCTCAAATTCATGGTTTACCGCTTCTTTATTGGGATAAAACCTATCCTATAGAAATCCCTAGTGATCCATGACTTCAATAGTTATGAGGAAATTGTCTGATGTTCCCTCAAAGTAAAAATGGAGATTTGTGAATCTTAGGGTTATAATGGGGATAATAATAGGAAAGTGGACTTTAATTATGGTGGTCCGATGGATAAATCCAATGGTAATAAAAAATTACAGCACCCCACTTGCCAAAGGTGCAGAAAGAACCACCCCAGAAATTGCCTGAAGGGTGATAGGAAATACTTTAGGTTTGGAAGAGAAGGGAACCTAGACAATGATTACCGATAAGAAAAACCCACTACTACAAAAGAGGTTAGGAACGCTCCTTTTGATCCTCAATGCATTGTTCATTGCTACAACTACAAATAACTAGGGTACTTTTTTAACCAGTTCCCTAAGCCAATGTTTTTCAGAGGCAACCAACAACCTCCAAGGCAGCAAGGGTGATATTTTTCCATCACTACCGCTGAAGAGAATCCCAAAAATAAATTGGTGATAGGTACGCTATTTATTCATTAAAAAATAGTGAACTTGATTTTTGATTCTAGTTCTACACATTCTTTTATATCCCAAAAGTTTAGTAGAACAATCCAAACACTACCACAAATCATGGAAGTATAGATGTCGGTGAGAATGGAAAATGGAGAAATTATTGCATCCCATGAATATAACTCTTACCCTGTCACAATTTGTGGATTGAACTTCTCATAAAACCTCATCATAATCCCTATAGTATAATTTGATGTAATTCTTGGCATGGATTGGCTTTCCTTATAAAAAGCCAACATAAATTGTCGTGAGAGAGAAATCACTCTCTATATGGTGAATTGTCCCCAATTCTATACAAGTGCAAGGTGGATGATGAATATTTTTAGCACTATAATCTCAATCAATGATATTACTTCCCTATGAGCATGCGTATCTTTCTCAGATGATTGAGTCTAATAAAGGAACCATCCTCGAAGACAGGTCTATTTTGAGGGAATTCGTTAATGTGTTTTCGGAGGAATTGCATGGTCTTCCTCCTAGAAGAGATATTTAATTATCGATTGATCTTATACCTAAGGCATTTCCAATATCCAAGACTCTATATAGAATGGCTATTTTGGAGCTTGAGAAGCTAAATAAATAACTACAGAAGAATATAGATAAAGGGTTTATACACCCAAGTGCTTCACTATAGGGTGCACCAGTTGTCTTCATCAAGAAGAAGGATGGATCAATGCACCTTTGCATTGATTATCATGAGCTCAAAAAAATCACGATAAATGACAAGTATCATTTTCCATGAATTGATGACTTGTTCAATCAGCTATGTAGATAACAAGTCCTCTCTAAGTTGGATCTGCGGTCAGGATATTACTAAGTAAGGGTGAAGAAGGAGGATATCCCCAAGACTGCTTTTCGTACAAGGTATGGGCACTACGAATTCAAATTAATTACTTTTGTACTCATTAATGCTCTAAAAATATTCATGGAGTTGATTAATATAGTCTTTAGATATTACCTTAACAAATTTTTGGTAGTATTATAGACAATATTCTAATATACTCCAAAACCAATAAGGAGCATGAGGAGCATCTAAGCATTGTACTAGAGACCTTGCGAAAAGACAATCTCTATGAAAAGTATAGAAAGTGTGAGTTATAGTTGAAGTAAGTCTTGTCCTTGGGTCATATCATCACAATAAATGGGATATCTATAGATCCCTCCAATACAAATGCAATTAAAGGATGGTTGAGGCCAATATCTGTAGCTTCCTTGGGTAAGTTGGATACTATCTCTAATTTTTGAGAAATTTATCATGATTTTCAAACCCTATTACCAAGATAAATCGGAAGGGAGTCAATTTTTCTTGGAATGATGAATGCGAAGAGAGATTCAAGGAGTTGAAAAAGAGGCTTATCACAGTGCATGTGCTCACACTACCCACAAGTGGAGAACTTTTCATGGTATTCAGTGATGCTTAAAAGAAGGGCTTGGGATGTGTGTTGATGAAAAATGACAAAGTCATTGCCTGTGATTCAATTAAATTGAAATTTCATGAGTAGACTATCCAACACATGATCTGGAGTTGGCTATAGTGATCTTCGCTTTAAAAATTTGGCAACATTACCTCTTTGGGGAAAATTGTGAACTATATACGGATCACAAAAGCCTCAAGTATATATCCACACAGAAAGAGTTGAATATGAACTAATGAAGTTGGTTTGAGCTGATCAAATACTATGACTGCTCAATTCACTACCATTTAGGGAAATGAATAAAGTGGCAGACACTCTAAGTATAAAGGATCCAACAACTCTTTGATTTATGAGAATTGAAAAGGATCCAATCTTCTGTGATTTGATGAAGATAGACATGGGAATCATAAAGAAGGAAACATCATCAATCCTTTCACAGATGATTTATCAACCGTCTATTTTAAAATGGTTAAAGGATTCTCAAAAGGATTATATGGGAATTCAGAAGAAAGTGAAAACTATAAAAAAAAGGTAAATCCTTGTAGTTCAATGTTAATGATGAAGGAATTGTGATATTTGGGTCAAGACTATGTGTTCTATCAAATCTTGAGTTAAAGAAAGAACTTTTTTATTATGCACATAGTTCGAATTTCTCCATTCACCCAGGAAACACAAAGATGTATTGAGATATCCAAAATCATTATTGGTGTGATAATATGAAGAAGGAGATCATTGAGTATACATTAAAGTGGTTGGTATGTCAGCAAGTTAAGGTTGAGTGGTAGAATTCTAAGGGGATGATGAAACCATTACCCATACCAACATAGAAATGGGAAAATCACCATATAATTTGTCACCATACTTCTGAATACATCTAAAGTAAACAATGTTATATGGGTTGTTTTGGATCATCTTACAAAGACTACACATTTTATTTAAATTCGAGAGGATTTCTCATTGGTTCAACTAGAATGAATATACATCAGAGAAGTGGTAAGGTTTCATGGTGTACCACTATTTATTGTATCTGATCAAGATCCAAGATTCACCTCAAAGTTCTGTAAGAGTATACAACATGATAGAAATACAAAGCTTAACTTTAGTACGTCTTATTATCCTTAAAATAATGGCTAATCTGAGTAGATTATCCAAACACTTGAGGACTTTTTGAGAGCATTCTCAATGGACTTCAAAGGAGGATAGGATCAGCATCATCCTCTGATTGAGTTCTCTTACAACAATAGTTTCAACTCAAGCATCCAAATGGCTCCTTATGAATCCCTTTATGAGAAGAGGTGTAGAACACCAGCATGTTTGGATGAATTTGGGGAGGGAAAACTTCTTGGTCTAGAAATTGTCGAAGAAATAGTGGAGAAGGATAAGACTATCCAGCATCACATTAAATCTTCTCAGAGTCAACAAAAGAGCTATGCTGACAATCATCTATGAGACCTAGAGTTTGTTATTTGGTACATGGTATTCCTCTACATATCACCATGGAAGAGAGTTGTGATATTTGAGAATAAGGGAAAGCTTATTCCAAGGTATATCATCCCTTTTGAGATCCTTGATTTCATTGGATTAGTTCCTTATCGAATAGCACTCCCACTAAACATGTCTCAAGTACATGATTTATTCCATGTATTACTCTTGATAAAGTACATACTTGACCCATCTCATTTACTCAATCCAGATGTGGTACCATTTTATATTGACCTCTCGTATGAAGAGAATTTGGTGAAGATATTAGATCGTAGATAAAAAGTTCTACGAAATAAGATGATGCCCCTCATCAAGGTGTTATGGAGAAACCACAAGTTTGATGAAGCAATGTGGAAAATAGAGGAAGTGATGAGGTAGAGTTACCAACATCTATTTTAGTGTGGGAAAAAAGAAATTTCGAGGGTGAAATTTCTTAAGGGGGGAATGTTGTAATGACCCGATCATTTATGAATAAAATTCTATTTCCTTTAATGTCTTATGGATATAGAAAACACATTAACTCTTATTTTATTATTATTGGGTTTAAATTACCATTAAGTATCATTACCATTTATAATATAGTCATTGAATATTTATCACACAACTGATATAAATATAAGGTTTTAAAAAAAACATTTAACAAAGACAAAGGATAGGATGACCACTTCCAGTAGACTCAGGGCATAAAAAACTCATTTTTAAGAGCTTGAAAAATAGTTAGCATCACTGGGATTCACTCTTGACTAAACCCAAGATGAGATTCAAAATTTTAAGCTTGAATAGAATCACTTACGGGAGAAGTTCAAGTTAATATAGATTACCACTCGGGCGACTGTATCAGAGCTGCCTCAAGAGTTTATCACCATAACACACCTTACCCTTAGGTTTTATATGGGTGTTATAAGGGGTTATGTAACAAGGTATCAGTTATTTATTATGTAATACCTTCTTATAAATAAAATTCATGTTCCATGAATTCTTTATGAGAATAATCTTTCTTTAAAAAATGATGAATTTTATAAATTGACTCTTCAGGTAAAAATGGTAATTTTTGAGAAATATATTCATTATTATATTAAACTAAGGTTTTTATTAATAATATAATAAAAAAATCTTATAATTGATTATTATATCAATTCTTTATCTGTAAATGATTAGGTAATCATTTTGATAAGAGTAATATTTTTTATATGATAAAACAAAAAGTGTATTTTTAAAGAATTTATTTTAAGGAATTAAAGAATTTTTAAAATAATTAATATTTTAATAAAATATTATTATCAAATTAATTTTATTAATAATAAATTATTATATAATATGTATGAAGGCAAATGTAATTTTTATTAAGGTTTGAAAACTATTTTTGTCAAAACCCGTGAATTTTCAATAAATATCGGTTTTCATTTTAAAAGTAGAAATTCACATATTTAGAAAATTATTTAGATAAAATGAGTATTATTTTTGGAATCAGGATGTCTAAATTATCCAACAGTGAATTTTTCATAATTTTCTAAGACAGTCAAATTTTTGGGTAAAAATTAAATATCGTATAAATAAAATATGTCTTTTATGACATCATAATGACCCCAAAATGATGTAATAAATACTATAAGAAGTATTATATTCCCAATATATGTTTTACAATTAAAATAATGTGATTTTATATTTTTTTAACTTATTTTATAAAGCCATAGTGAATCCCCCAAAAATGTATAATATATTTTATGATTTACATTCATTTCCTTGAGGGTGTGACTCACCTTCACATAAGAAAGGATAATATTTTAATGTATTAATCCCTTGGACTTATAAATAATTTTTCCCACTCCACTTGGATATAAACCATGGGATGGTTTGTTGTTTTGAATATTTTAGTGTGTAGGGTCCAAAACCAAAATAATAAGGAATTCCCCCATCTTTCCTATATTAACCCACCCAAGCACCCATTCCTATTCACTAAATTTTTTTAAAACTTGACCAACCCCTTCCCCCTACTCCCTATAGTCCTAAAAAGGTTCCCCTGATCTCCCAATAATCCTCTCCCAAGTCGTTAGGATCACACATCCAAGTAAGTGTTCCTTCTATTCTCATTTTTATCCATGTTTCCTTATACTATTATACCCTTTTAATTTTTCAATTAAAAATGATGGAGTATGTTTTAACACCTCCCCCATACTTCCATTATTGTGTTTGAATGATGATATACCCTTTTCACTCTCATTAATCCCTCCCATGTACACTTGTTACCATACTGAAATTTTGTAAGGTATTTCTCTCTCCTCATCTCCATTCAAGTATTTCTTTTATATTATGCATCTCAAAATCCATTTAATATGTTGGAATATTATTATCCATGATCCCCTTACTACACAATTCAGGTCTAAATTATGAGATACCCCTTTCTCTCTCATCAACCAATTTTATGAATCCCCATGTGATGTCATTATGCTTCTGAAATTGCACGGTGATTTTCCATGCCAAAATCATCATGTAGTGAATACCACACCCATTTCTCTATCAAGGGTATTCACATTTATGCACATATATTTATTGATTATATACTTTCATGTATTTATTAAACATTACTTTATCATGGAATAAATGATGATGTTGAATGAATCCATGTTATATGATCTATGTGACACACTTAAGCATGAGATTAAAATGTTCATGAAGGGTGTGCCCTGATAGAGCTCTAATGCATTGGGAAATGTTTAATATCATGATACATAATTTTGGTATATGGGTTTACAAGATTCATTTATAGGAATTTTTTCATCATGTTGGGAAAGGTGTTTACCTGATTCCTTTATGTTAATGATGCAGTGTTTTAAGTTGTTGTCATATTTTCATGTTATGATAATCATGTTATATCATGACTTTATATTCATGTTTCTATTATACTATATTGATATACCTATTTCCTAAAATTTATTTTATTCTTCATGTTACTCGTTATTTACTCCCTTATTGGGCTTTATATTTCACTATTTTCTTATGTATGTCCTCAGGTTATCTCATGCAATGTAAAGTACGAAGGAATGTTGTGGTTATTTAAAATAAGTTTTCAATAAATATGTTTTGTTTTATGTCTTAAGTTTTCATGTAATGTTTCTAATCCCCAAATACAATATACCTCTCTATCGTATGGGTTTTATTAAGTACAAGTTTATGTAATAAATCATGCTTAAAAGTGTAATAAAGACCAGGGTTGTTATATGATGCGTGGACATACCACTTTTTTGGTTCACGTGATGTGGATGCATGTTGTCCTGGAGGAGAGTACTTGGGAGTGGGAAATGCAGATTTGTGCCCAGTACCTGGAGTTGTTTTGAGTTTTGTATTGTTCTGTTTTGTTTTTAAATGTAATGATTGAACCTTATTTTATGATATGAGCTATTTTCCCCTAGTAATGTTATGTGCAGTGTGATGAGTGATAAAGTTATGACATGTAAAAAGGGTAAGACCTTAATCCAAATTAAGACACAGTAATTATGATGTTATTAAACCCATGATAATGAGTTAGTGACACCCAGATCAGATAGTATATTGAAACAGAGTATATAATTACCTAATTCTGATGTTCTAATAGTGTGGTTGTTGTGCTTATGTTGTGTGCCTTGTTGTCATTGGGTAACAGCTTTCGGAGGTGGTGTTCTGGGATGTCGGGGTTTCCACTCCAGATTTTAAACAACATAGGGTTTTTTATTATTGAATTTTGATGTGTTTGGTTGTTAGCGGTGTTTCAAGCGTAGCAAGATCCTTGGGAGGTATCTCGCAGGGTGGTTGTTTGGACCTCTTTTTCTTCTGGGCTTGTTTTTGGATTATCGAGGGAGAGAATAATTTGAGATCTATCTAATGTAATGGAATGTGTCCTCCCAATCCATTAAGTTTTGGTTTTTAGTGGTTGGTAGTGTTTGGAGGAGGCTTAGAATTCTTTTGGAGAGGTTTTCTTGCTAAAGGCTAGAAGTAGGGTAATTACACATCGTGTAATCACATTACATGATGTGACACTTTTCTTTGTGGATTTTCTTTGGGTTTTCATGAATTGAAATATTTTGGGGTTTGAAAAATAAAATAAATTCATGATGTGTCATGTTTTTCAGTGGAAACTCAACCCCAGGCATTACAAACTGTGAAAGGGTATTACACACTGTGTAATGCCTTAATCATATATAGTTTTAATAATTATTTTCACATGAACCATTATTTTTTTGCTTGTTATTTCTTAATCATCTCATTCTAAAAAAACCCTAGGCACCCTGAGGAGTCCTTCAAGCCCTACTTCTCCCTCCTTGGTCTATCAACCCCAATGGTTGTTCGTTGGTGATCTATGATCAATCTGTGGTGATTTTTCTCCTCTTTCTCAATTGTTTCCTCTTATTATTTCCCTGGGATTCACTATTTTGGTTTGGTTTGGCTTTATTTGGATGTTTGGGAAGCGTTTTGATAGTATTCTTATGTATAATAGGTTGATCCTCATTTATAGCAGTGCAGTTGTTGCTTGTGGGAATTATTTTTCACCGTGCAATGTATGAATGAGTTGAAAAGCTTCTTCAAGGTAGGGTTTTACTTCATTTCTCTTTTATTGTGCATCATTTGGGAGGGATATATTTTTTATCCTACATATCACAGTTTTTTAACAAAAATCAAAGATAATAACCTGGTAAATTAATTGAAATAGGTAGAGGGATCTGATGTACATGTTTTTCTGGATTTGATGTTATTATGATTTTGTGAACTATATGTGCTAAACACCCCACTGAAAATCATGGTCATTTGTGATCCTTGGTTATGATATAAACAATTTTCATGTTGGTTGATTCCTATTGAACACTTGTATATGGAAATTTATAAATCACGTACACTTGGCTAATAAATAGATGCTCCAATATTACCCAATTTCTATGAAAACCCCAGATTTAATAGGTGGAATAAAATAATATAATCCTCATTGAATCTAGAATTGTGTTGTTATTTGGTATGTGGGGTGATGTGTTGTGTGATATAGTGTGGTTTTTTGTATGGGACTGATGGGATGTGAAGTGGCTATGTTGTGATGTGTGGATACGCTCTAGTTTGTGTTGTGGTACGTTTGTGAAGAATAGGTGTGTGTTGTGGGTTGGTTTGTGTTGTGGTACATTTATGAAGCTCAAGTGTGGTGGATGAACTTGCAGACGATATATCATCCTGGTCATGTAATGGGATTTTAGGTTGAGAGATTTATTGATTGTGTAATCGATGAGAAGTATTGCATAGTGGTGATACAGTCTAGTCGTGCATTGATGTGTTGTTGTGTTTCTTGTTGTGTGTTGTGCTTTGTAGTTCCCTAGATAATAGTGGAATAAATGAATAAATAATTGGTTAATAAATTTTGGAACTATCTTGGGTTGGTTTGGTTAATAGAATGAATAAATGAGTTGTGAATAAGGAATGGTAATGGTTAATTAAGTTACGTAAGAATTGAAAGGATTTTGTGGCTTGATGTGTGGTGTTGGGAATTTAGAGTTAGCAGCAAATTTTGAAGTGTTATGAGAAGTTTGTTTGTTGAGAACCCATAGGGTTGGATTCAGTGTTTAGTATCATATATGTATATAATTGTATTTTTTTCCCTTGTGATTTCTATATGCACCCCACCCTAGTTGAGAATTATGTTCTGAACACCCCGATCATCATGGGGGGGGGTTACCAAATATATTGGTGGGAGGATGGATGAATGGACACCTTCTCTTCCATGCTCCCTCTTCCAGGTGGTGATGGCCTAAGATTATTTGGGCAGGTTGTAGTTTGTGATGCCCAAGCATGTACGAGCGAGTTATACTTTCCAATGTGTCTTTGATTTGAGATGTGTTATGATTTACCAGATTTCTTCAGGATGAGGTGTGGTTTGTATCCCAGGTGTTTTTGGGTTGGATGAGATGTGGTTTGTGGCTCAGGTGTCTGTAGATAGGATGTGATGTGGATTGTGTCCCAGGTGTCTGTGGGTGGGATATGATGTGGCGCGTGGTCCAGGTGAAGGGACGAGTTGTGGTTTGTGGCCCAGGTGTTTGTGGGTGGGATGTGATGTGGCTCATGGCCCGAGTAACAGGATGAGGTGTGGTTGTGGGGCCCAGGTGTTTGTATCTGGGTTGTGAAGTGGTTCTTTCAGAAGAGGTGTGTTTGTGAGGACATTTTTTGTTAGGTAAGAGGGGTTAAACTAAGTTTTGTGGGGTACCCAAATCATCGATGTGCTTACTATATTACTTTACTTGACTTTTCATACTTGGTGAGTGATCCTTGGTGAGGTTGGGATGGATAGTATTCATGTTAGGTGTTGTTTGGTTCTACTATTTTCTCACAGGGGCATTAGTATTCTCCCTTTCACTTGTGCATGAGAGACTTGGGTTTTTTCTACTGAGTATACTTGTATGCTCACCCTACATACATAAAACTATTTGTAGGTTTCCAGGAGGATTATGTGGACTGTGTTGAGTGTTACTAGCTTAGGCTTTGGGATAGTTTTTGAGTCAGTGCCTTTTATTTCTTTTGGTACTTACTTTGGAGTTTTTATTTCACTTGTAATAGTTTTATTGTAATCAATCATGTGAAATGGATTTTGTTTTTCTTTTATATATATATCTTGGATTTATTTTGGGATTAACCATCTTATCTCTCAATCTTGTTTTCCTAAAAAGGGAAATGCCTCCCAATTTGTGAGATTGTATACCCTTGGTGCTAGTCACCACCCCGGGGCCTACTGGAGGTGGGACTTGGGGGTCATTATCTCCCTTTCTTCATTTCCAGTCCATGAGGGGTATATTTAGAGGGAGGGAGTCATGACACGTTATACTGTCAAATTTACATCTCAAAATTTCTCTCTTATCATTAATAAATTATATTTTATTTTGTTTTTGTGATTACCCAAACCCATTTATTGTCCATGGGTATTCACCTAGATTTGAAGATGATTTATTTGATTCAAGAATTTACACATAAGGAACCCATGTTCTCTTTTCTTGGGCTAAAAATGACATAATGATCATGTCTTTAAGTACTTTTTAAATTCCATGATTTTGATAAGAAACTCATTCTTTATTATCCAAAGTTTTTTAATGAAATGATTGATTATGATCTATGTGGATCAAATTTATTAATAAATATTATAGGTTATCCCTAATAGAACTCGAATTAATTGGGTAAATAATTTAATCTCTAGAGATGGCATGTTTTAAAATACCTTGGTGAATAACCCTAGTAATTTTCATTTACAACACCTTGGTGATATGGTTATAAATTTCTAAATTGAATGTTGTTGCCACATTTTCATGTTTTGATGCATGTTATTTTTTTTATAATATTCCTTATTTTATGTTACTAATTCCTTAATGACATTCCTCATGTTCTTATTGATATTTCTCATGATCACATATAAATTGTTTTCCCTTATTTTGCCTCATGCTTACCCCCTTTCTGTTGATGTATGTCCTCAAGATATGAGATGAAGTAAATGTAGTTAGGATGAACCCATGAGGATTTATTAAAGTTTATTTAGAATAACGTTTTAAGTTTTCATTTATTATATACCTTAATTATAAGAAACTAAACTTTAAAATATGTTATGTATGAACCATGTAAAGAAAAGTTATGAATTAAAAAGGAAGGATTCCACAGCTGGTATCAAAGGACAGTTTAGTTATTTTTGGAAATTAGGATTTGAAAACATTAGGAAAACCCCTAGAGAAAAGTTTAAATATAGTAAAACATCCTGGTATTTTGATAAATTATTAATTGAGTGGTTTATGAGAAAATAAATCATTATCTGGATACGAACAATTAGATGTAGATCTTTTACATATGTATCTATGGGTGACACCCAAAAACACCACTTTGACCTAGAATCGAATGGTAACTAGTTAATAACAATGAGCCTTACTACACTCCTGGTATGACACTCCTTGGGGATATGTTTGGTTAATCACTAGATTTTTATGAACCATTATGAAGGATATATAGAAAATGTAATTGTTGTTAAAGAATAACATATTTAAGCATGGTATTTTAAGAAATAAAATCTATTTAGAATTATAATATTCTTAAAATAGACATGTTTCTCACAAAGGATTTCTTCTTTTATAAAATGGTAGGAAATATGAGAAACCATGCAAATAATGAGTGAAATGGATGATGCATTAACAACCCTCCTATGAAAGACAGAATGAAAAAATTCATGAGGATGATGAATCAACTAACTCAAGTTATGAAAAATAACTTCAATCATGTTGAGAGACAAGATTCACCTTAAAGGGAATAACTTTCCTTTGAATTATTTATGCATAAAAAACCACCTTCTTCCAATGGATTTATTAACCCATTGATTTCTGAATAATGGATAATATCTATGGAAAATATATTTTATGTACTCCGCTATTTAGAGAAAGATAAGGTCACTGTGGAAGTATACCGCTTAGAAGGAGAAGTTGATCAATTGTAGACACTGATTAAAAACACAAATAAAAGAAGGGATATTGATTCTATGGAGTGTGAAGAGTTCATGGGAATATTTTCAATAAATATTTCCCCCATTTGATGAGAATAAAAAATGGATAAGTAATTCCTAGAATTGAATCTGAAGGAAAATGAATTAGTGGGAAGCTATGAGATGAAATTTATAAGAATTTCTCAATACTCCTCTAACTTTGTTATGGATCCTAAGGGTAAGTTTGATAGATTATTTAGTGGACTAATACCCCATCTATGGAGGAATATTTCAAATCGAGACTATAATATCTATGAGGAGATAGTGTGGAGTGCTATGAAGGTTAAACTAGAGTTTAGAGAGACATAGTGGTCACATAGATCGAATAAAAAGAATATATCAATAGAGCCAAACTTAAGAAGGAATGTTGATCACAGAAGAAGATTAAAGAAAGTGAAACTTCTCATGTAAAAAAATTTGGGGAGAAGCATTCGAGGATGTGCATGCTTGGGAATGGGAAATGTTACATGTGTGGAAGAGATGGATATATAGATCGAAACTGTCATGGTGAGGTGAACCCTCAACTTCTCAACACTAATGGTAATGGGAAGATGGTATAGGCATAGAATGAAGTCCAATGCTTCAATTATGGAAATCCTGAGCACTATTCCAATTATTGTCCAAATCAGAATATAGTGGATGGAAATCACTATCAACCTCAGCATAGGACAAGGGAGTAAGATCAGGCATTTTCTATCATGATGCTGAAGTAGAATCTCCGAATGATGTGGTGTAAGGTACTCTCATTGTTCTATTAAATCTAGTAAGTATATTGCTTGATTTTGTTTCAATGCATTCCTTTATTTCATCCATGTTTTCAAAGAATATAGAATAAATCCCTGAACTAGTAGAAATAGATTTACCATTCAAGACTTTTAGAGGGGTTATCCAAGAATCAATTTTATATAGAAACACTAGTATTAACTTTTGAAAGCACAATCTCATCACAAATCTAGTATTCATTCCCATACTAGAATTAAACACTATACTAGGGATGGATTGACTCTCAAAGTATAATGATAAGATCAGCTACAAAAGAAATAAAATATTAGTAGTCTTAAATGAAAAACCTATAATTATTTTCAAAGGGGAAATATCCCAACCTGAGATTTGTCTAGAAGCACCTCTCATAGCCTTATTTATGGAGATGATTGGTGAATAGGAAGAAGAAAATGAAAGTATAAGAATATAAAATATCCCCATCATTCAGGAATGCATTGACATATTTCCTGAGGAGTTACCTAGACCCCCCCCCAGAAAATAGAGGTAGAGTTCTTCATTGATCTCATACTTGGATGCAAATCGATATCAAAGAGACCATATATAATGGAAAATGAAGATCTATGAGAATTAAAGGAAAAAAAAATATCTTTTGGGGAAGGGATTTATCCTACCAAGTGTGTCTCCTTGGGGAGAACCTATTCACTTTGTGAATAAGAAGTATGGATCAATGCGGCTATGCATTTATTATAGAGAACTTAACAGAATCTCATTGAATAATAAGTACCCTCTCCTAAGGATTGATGATTTATTTGACCATCTTCATGGGGATCAATTATTCTCTAAGATTTATCTTTAATCTGGTTATCCTCAATTGAGGGTGAAGAAAGAAGATATTCCAAATAATTCCTTATAGTCAATATATAGGAATTATGAGTTTATTGTTATTCTTTTCAGCTTGACTAATGCTCCTGCTATATTTATAGATTTGATGAATAGATTCTTTAAGGACTACCTTGATAAATTTGTAGTAGTTTTTATTGATTAAATTATTATATTTTCCAAAATTCATGAGGAGCATGAGGATCATCTATGTTTTATATTTCAAACTCTGAGGAAGGATAGGATATTTTTAAAATTCATCAAATGTGAATTTTGGTTACAAAAAGTTTCTTTCTTGGGGCACATTGTAACCAATGAAGGAATATTAGTTGACCCTACCAAGAAAAAGGTTGTAAAGTAGTGGCCTCATCATACAAAAGTGACTAAGATTCATAGTTTCCATGGTCTAGTAAGATATTATAAGAGGTTTGTGAAAAACTTTTCATGACGTTATAATCCACTAACAAATTTAACTTGAAAAGGGGATAAGTTAATCTGGAAAAAAATTGTGAAGATAGTTTCCAAGAACTGAAGAACATATTGGTTATTGTACCTATGTTAACTCTACCCTCTATCAGATAAGTATTCATTATTTTTAGAGATGCATCTCTGAAAGGTCTTGGGTGCATACTCATGAAAAATTACAAGGTGATTGCTTATTCATATCAACATTTAAATTCTTATGAGTAGAATTATTCTACGCATGATCTAGAGATAGTTGTGGTTATTTTTGCTATGAAGATATGGAGGTACTATATTTATGGGGAGAAATGTGATATATATAGATACCACAAAATTTTGAAGTATATATTCACATATAAGGAATTGTACATGATGTAAAGGAGATGGTTGGAACTTATTAAAGACAATGATTGTTCAATTCATTATCACCCCATAAGAGAGATAAAATTCCTTAATGCATTAAGTAGAAAAGACCATGTTGTGCTAGAAATGATGAGGATTCAAGGAGATCCATTGATCAAGGACATAGTAATATTGAACATGGTATTTGTGAGGGAAGGGACATCATTAATACAATTCTAAATGATTTATCAACCATCATTACTAGATAATATCAAGAAATGTCAAAGAGAATATCCTTTGTCACAAAATAATATATAGTATGTGAAGAATGGGAAGTATCCCAAGTTGAATATTGATCAAGAAAGTGTATTGAAATTTCATACAAGGTTATGTGTACCATCTATCCTAGAGATAAAAAAAGAACTAATGGATGAATATCATAGCTCTATATTCTCTATACATCCTAGAATCACTAAAATATATAGGGACCTTTTTTATCATTATCATTGGGATAATATAACAAGGTAGATTATCAACTACATTGTAAGGTGCTTGGTATGTCATCAGGTGAAGGTGGAGTGACAACTTCCAAAATGGGTATTGAAAACACTACTTATACCAACATGGAAGTGGGAAAATATAACTATGGATTTTGTCACTATTCTCTTAAGAACATCCAAAGGAAATAATACAATATGGGTTATAGTGGATTGACTCACCAAGACAACCTGTAACACCCCGAGACTTTACAATATTTTCATTTTGGAATAAATTTAATTTTGTTGCTTGATTTATTTTTACACAACACCATGCTGATATTACTCTACAAACAACAATTAGTTCTCTTTCATTACATGCAAGGCTCAGTTTTACCGAAGAACAATATATTAATAAAATATTCATATTTAATATAATATATAACCTAGCCATTAAATTAGCATTTATGAATAGTATTAACCAAATTTTTAATTTTATATATTCCATATAATTTTAACATTCATATTATTTGTTTTCTAGACATGATATAAGAAATTATTTTATTTTTTGGATAAAATAAGTATTTTTTTTTTAAATACAGTTGTATTGCCTTTTGATGGAGCACTCATTTTAAATATAGTTTTTAAAACCTTTTAATATTAAATTTTAAAAAATATAATTTTTATTTTAAATCTTAATATAAAAATTTACTTTGGATCATTTTTCTGGTATTTTTCTGATAATTTTCATTATTGATGAATAGTGAAAAATACTAAATTTTAATTGAAAAAAACTTTTTTCATCAAAGTAATTTATAGTGTTAAATTATAAATTTGATTTGTTTTAAAGTATAATTAGATTATATTATTATAATTTAATCCAATTTTGTTTATTGGAAGTAATTTTAAATTGAAATTTGATATAAACGTATGTCAATCTTTTGATGGTTTTTACTTTAGAAAAACTATTTTCTCATTTTGACAGTGGGGATTAATTTTAAATTAATTACTGAAACATATTTATTTTAAATTTTTAAAATGGATTCAATATTGGTATTTTTTTGGTCCAAATTATTTAAATATGTTATTTTATTTTTTGGATTTTATGAATAGTAACTATGGTAACTTTTATTTTCCGCGGTTAAAGGTAAATTAAGTAAATTAGGGTAACATATAATATGATAAGGATAATAAAATTATCCTAACACATTCCAAAATACTATTGGATGGATAAAAGTAGACCCCAAACACATAAGTATTGTAATTGACTCATTTAATGGACTTGTTTCCATAAAGGTGATATAAATATTATTGAAACAAAAGAAAGTGACAACATGTCAACCTCTTATACCTTTTAAGTATAGTAATTTTAATATAGGGATAAACATGATAAAACTTCAATAAAAAATAGTGTCTATAAATATATTAAAATTATCTACATCATAAAAATTTATTTATAATTTTTATAGATTAAATAATTATCATAAATACTGACACAACAGTGATACAATAATTATTTTATTAATAGAAATATCAAATAAATAATATAAAAAATATTAAAATAAATATGATACGAATTAATTGGGGAACTCAATGAATTTTATAGGTGACTATGACATATTAGAAGCCTATTAAATGGATTTTTTTTTTGAAGTTATCTCTCTGTTTGGATTTTATTTAAATTCAATGAAATGAAGAGTGTCAACATTGGCTCTATTGATATTTTATAAAAATAATATTTTGTTAAATTATTTAAAAATAATAAAAATATTCAAAATTTAAAAAGTGGATATTATAAGGTAAAATATTTCATAAAGTAAACATTTATGGGAAATTTCCCCATATAATTAAAATTTATAACTTTTTAATATTTGAAATGTTATTACCATAATTAAAATTAAATAGATTAATTAAGGGTAAATCAAAATTATAAGGTATAAAATAAAACCCAAACATGTCCAAAAATTATTAGATAAATAATATTAGATCCTTATCACATTAATATCGATTTTAAGTTGTTTAATGGAAAATTTCCCTTGAAAATGAATTATATATTATTTAAATCAAAGATAGTTGCAAAATATCAACATCTTATATTTTAATATCTTTTATGTGTCCACATAAGGAAAAAAACAAGATATAAACGAATATAAATGTATATTTTGATATAAATTAAATTAGTTTCATTAAATAAATTTATTTTTAATTTTTATAAGTTATATAATTACCTTAAAAGTCTCTTCAATTCTAAAAAATATTTACACAATTAACATAAAAATAG
The DNA here is from genome assembly GCA_963277665.1 of Viscum album. Classification (NCBI taxonomy): domain Eukaryota; kingdom Viridiplantae; phylum Streptophyta; class Magnoliopsida; order Santalales; family Viscaceae; genus Viscum; species Viscum album. The sequence continues at coordinate 452,443,134 of OY728143.1, read as the reverse complement.
AATAATTGATTTTAATAATATTAATTTTGATATATTTTGGATTATTTAATGTCTCTAACTAATTTAATAGATCTATAAGATATATTATAGATGTTTTAAAGAATTATATTCTAATTCCCATTTTGTTTTAATGTATTTTATGTCAAATTAAATGAATCGTATTAAATTTAAAAATAATGGTATCTTATTGAATTAATTTATTATTAAATTATTTAAAAATAAAAAAATGTTAAATAATCACAATATGATAGGATATGGTATAAAATGTGTCCTAATTTTAATTTATGTTCCATTTGTAAGTGTTTTTATCTAGAATAATCTTATTATATTTTAATATTTTCAGTGTTTCCAAAAGTGACACTCCCCTCCCTTATTAAAGGGCACCTCCTCCCTCACTTCCTCACACCACCTTGAGCCATTTAGATCAGCCAAACCCTGAAATTTTCTCTTCAAAACTTCCCTAAATTTATCCTATAGGCCATACTTTGGGTAGAAAGTCAACCTAAGAATTCCTTTTGTGCAAATCAAAAGGATATATTTGGAGAAGAGGTAATTTTTTTACCAATTCAATTCAATTTCTTTTATTCTACTACTTCCTCTCCCTATGTTTTTTACATAATAAAGTAATAAATTCAGTATTATATACATTATAAGATATTATTATGATTATTGGAGATCCATATTCCTCCTTTTATCAATCCTATGAATAAAATTATCACCATGTGTGCGTACATACGGCATACTGTCTCCACGCCATGGTGTAATTTTTTATTCAACAATATCTTATTTGGATGGGTATAATGATGAGTATAATAGATATAAATAATTAATATGACATGATTATTATTATTTATCCTTAATATACCATCTAATTTTATATCATTTAACCATTAAGGGAATGATATCGTCGCTCATGCGTACGTCTGACCTAACATCTCTACAACGCGATGAGATTCATTATCCATGTTAACCATTCAAGAATGATTATAAAATTCATATGATGATTAAATATAATTTTAGATATGAATAAAATATATCTTATTCAAAAGAAAAATGACTTCTATGACAAAACCCATATAGGAAAAAGAAGCTGTTAAAACCCGAAACAATTGTAATACTGAAATATTATTAACAAAACAATATAAGAGGATAATATATGATATAATAAATATAGATATGGTCCTAGTATAATTTAATAACATGATTTAACCATTATACAAGAGGTAAATTCACTATATAATAAATGAAAGTACAAGGTAATAGTTAATTTTGTAATCTCATTATTATCTGAGGTTATTTATACGTAAGTATCTACTGGGACACATTTATCATCCATGTCCATTTTTCATTAAAATGTATTTCAAAATATTATCAAAAATTGTTTAAATTCATTTTTAACCTTGTTTGAATTTTTAGAAAACATTTTTAATGGAATCATTGCGTAATTTTCCAAATGAGGTACTTTATGACCTTTTCAACAAATTAAATATAGAATGATTTTTTAACTTATACGGCACGAGAAGATATTTCTATTGTCATAATTACTTAATGTTTTGACCCTTCCCTTACAATTTTACAAGTATGTTTTTAAAAGAAATTTTTTTTAATAATTGCGTGACTTTTAAATGATTTCAAAGTAAAAAAAATGATATATCCCTCAAAGAGTTTTAATTATTTTATTAG